>OX246753.1:234557870-235757870 GCA_945910035.1 Brachypalpus laphriformis | reverse complement strand
TGTTGCACCCTAATATGATGCCTTCTCTTCTCCTCCTTGCTTCATCTACCATCTTCCACTTCCTTGGATGGAGCAGACTCGGGGTCTTCATAGGGTAGGTATCCTGACGCCAGCTAGATGGTGGTGTTTTTTATTTAAGCAGTGTTACTGGGTCTCTTGTGCTATGGGGGAGAAAAGTTAAGTTCAAGGAGGTTTTGACAAGAACGCAAGTTCGGGTTCTACCTACATCCTTCGCGTGGTATAGCGTATATCCTGGAGCCCTCAATCCTATGACGGTGTGATCTCTTATCCAAGGTTCTTGGATCAGAGCAATGTCAAAGCCTCGTTCACTGAGGCGAAGTAGCAGGTTAGCGGATGCTAAGGAAGAATGGTGGAGATTAATCTGTATCAGTTTGAGCATCATTATCAGCTGATATGGACCTCTCCACGACGGTAGCGTTTAGGTCGTCGGGGGATGATGGTTCTTCATCAGGGATATCAACGCGGAGGAGGGCGGGAGTCGCCAAGTTAAAGGGACCTGCGATGCTATTTCGGTCCGCCGTGAAAAACCTTACATCTATCACCTTCAGACCACAACGAATCTTAAACTCCTTCGCGCGGAGTAGAGGTAACGATTCGGCGGTTAGAGAGATGATTAGCGAGTGGCCAGATCTCTTGGTGTAATTTTCCGTCTTCTTAGAGCTCGGTGGCTCCTTAAATGCTTTCTAGTCTTTGGAATATAGGTTAAGGATTTTTGCTGGGTCGGGCGGTTCGAGTGGAACCCAGACCCTTGCTTTCCGCCTGTGGAGGATTTGGCTCCGTTCCACCGCCTTGAACTTGGCTCCTGGCCAGATTTCACCTATGCTGCTAATGGCAGCGGCGATGAAGTCGACCGAGTTCTGATTTTTTTTTATTGTTTGAAGATTGGTGATTGAATTGAAATTGAAGTGAAAAGTATGAAAAAGTTGTACTTAAATGTATGAAATACTACTGAATCATTCAAGTTGAATGAAAATGCTTTTCTCAGCGAAAAAGCTCTTCCCTTCCATCCCAACTCACTTTGTGTTGTTGTACTATGTATTAAATATTACTTCACTGAGAAGCGACCTTTCACCAAAACGCACCATATATCATATTCACTCTTGTGTATTACGTTTTCAAGATCTCTAAAATTATTGGTTAAACCTTGAATATTTAAATACATACTGTAATATTCTTGCTGGGGTTCGTTTAAATAAAACCGTCTTTTGTGTATTTTAATTGTTTATTTATTATAAAATACCAACTTTACTTTAACACAATAGTCAATCACTTTATTCTTTATTTATTTCCAAATAAACGGTCGCTACAGATTTATTTTCACAATGTCGCTTGCTTTCACCACTGGTCGAATATCTCTTGTAATCGCTGTATTCACTTATCAAGAACTGTGTCTATGGTGGTTGTGGTATGGGTATTTATAGGAAATTGCAAGGGGTTCTAGAACATGCTAGATGTTTCTCCGGGTGAATCGAGGATCCTGACGATGTACTTGATACTACACTGCCCCCCTCTTAAACTTGTTCGTCCCGAACAAGATCATCTGGATTACTGCCATGGTAACAATGAAGACGATCCAGGTGGACAATTTTCATCTTGCCTCTTACTCCACGCTGGATCCGGAAGACGACGTCATTGATGCGTGTGACCACTTTATAAGGGCCCTCCCAGTCTTGCTGCAGCTTGGGTGACCTCCCCTTTTGCCGGTGTGGGTTGTACAGCCATACTAGGTCTCCCTCGTGGAAGCTGGACGTTGTTGCCTTTGTGTCGTACCTGGTTTTCATGCGGTCACTCGCTATCCTTATCCTCGTCCTGGTCCTCTGATGTATGTCTCGGATCCTTTCCCTGAGGTCTGCCACATAGTCCTCTTCACATTTGGGCTCATCGTTAGGGGATCCAAACTTCACCTCACTAGGTAGCCGAACTGCTCGACCAAACAAGACTTCGGATGGAGTATGTCCAGTAGTACTGTGCACTGCATTTCGGTAGGCCATTAAGAAAAGAGGAATTTGTCGATCCCAATCGCGCTGGTGGTCTTCTACGACCTTGGAGAGATGTTCGTTTAAGGTTCTGTTGAAGCGCTCTACCATCCCGTCGGATTGTGGATGAAGCGGGGTAGTTCTCGTCTTTTTGATTCCTAGTTGTTGACATACCTCTTGGAATATCTTTGATTCGAAGTTTCGTCCCTGGTCAGAATGCAGTTCCATAGGCACGCCGAATCTGCTCACCCAGTTGTTGACGATCTGTTCCACGATGGTCTTCGCTTCCTGGTTAGGGATGGCGAACGCTTCCGGCCATTTGCTGAAGTAGTCCATGACGACTAGGATGTAACGGTTACCATTGTCGGTTTCTGGAAATGGACCAGCGATGTCAGCGGCAATCCGTCCAAAGGGTGCGCCCGCGTTGTACTGGTGCATCTTGCCTCGCGTTTTCGTTCTGGGTCCCTTGCTGGCGGCACACACGACGCATTTTTGGCACCAACTCTCTACGTCTACCCTTGCGCTGAGCCAATAGAAACGTTCTCGCACCTTCTCCAGTGTCTTGTTTGCACCCAAATGACCTCCGGATGCTCCATCATGCATCTCCCGTAGCACCTCGTGTACTTTTGATCGCGGCAAGACAAGCTGCATTATGAAATCTTTCCCGTCCGGCCTTTCCCATTTCCTTTTCAGTACACCGTCTTGCACATGAAGGGAGTCCCACTGAGCCCAGTATGCCTTGAGAGTGGGGCTCCTGTCCGAGATATCTTGTCCATTTGGCTTTTCCATAAACTCCTTCCACGCTAATATCGGCTTGATGTCTGGGTCTTCTTTCTGAGCGTTGCGGATTTCTTCTGCACTCCAACCAGCGATAGGCTCAGCTCTTACCCTTTGGATGGAAAGAAGTTTCTTCTCTTCCTGCCGCACACAATGCTTGCAGTCGCTCTTACATGGTCGCCGGGACAAGGCATCCGCATTAGAATGAAGTTTCCCTTTACGATGCTGTATTTCATAGTCGTACATCTGCAGCCGTTCAATCCATCTTGCGACCTGGCCCTCCGGATTCTTGAACTGCAGCAGCCATTTTAGAGCCGCGTGGTCTGTGCGCAAAAGGAACTTTTGGCCGTAGAGGTATTTATGGAAGTGTTTTGTCGCCAGAAGCAGCGCCAAAAGTTCTCGCCTGGTCACGCAGTAGTTCCTTTCGGGCTTGGAGAGCACTTTGCTGAAGTATGCTACTACCTTCTCTTGGCCATTGTGTACTTGCGAAAGAACCGCTCCGACGCCGACGTTACTTGCATCTGCATCCACGATGAACATTTCTCCGGGAATGGGATATGCTAGTGTTGGTGCTTCGCATAGTTGTTGCTTAAGGTTCTTGAAGCTATTGTCGCACTCACCTGACCACTTGAATTGCCTTCCCTTTTCCGTCAGCTGGTGCAAGCTCTTCGCGATTCCGGCAAAGTCCTTTACGAATCGTCGGTAGTACGTGGCGAGGCCCAAAAAGCTCCTGAGTTCGTGTTTGTCTTTTGGAACTGGGCAGTTTTTCACAGCTTCCACCTTGTCTGGATCGGTTCGCACTCCTTCTGACGAGATAACGTGGCCCAGGTACTTGACTTCGGATCTGAAGAGGTCACATTTCTTTGGGTTTAGCTTCAGGTGAGCGCTTCGAAGCCGTTCTAGCACATTCTTCAGGTTGTCGCGATGTTCCTCGAATGTTTTTCCTATCACGATCACATCGTCCAGATACACCAAGCAAGTTTTCCAGGTTAATCAACGTAGGACGTGTTCCATTAGGCGCTCAAAAGTTGCCGGAGCGTTGCACAATCCAAATGGCATTACTGTAAACTGCCACAGCCCATTTCCTGCAGTGAACGCAGTTTTCTCTCGGTCCTTTGGATCGATCTGTACCTGCCAGTAACCGCTCTTTAAGTCAAGGGTGGAAAACCATCGAGCTCCTGAGAGTGTGTCCAATGTGTCATCGATCCGTGGCAGAGGGTAGCTATCCTTTTTCGTGACATCATTAAGTCTGCGATAGTCCACGCAGAATCGTGTGCTGCCGTCTTTCTTCTTAACCAGTACAACAGGTGAGGCCCACGGACTCTTAGAACTCTCGATGAGCCCTTCGTTCTCCATCATTGACACCATATCCGCAACCTCCGTCTGCTTTGCCAGTGGTAGTCGTCTGGCAGGCTGACGAATTGGTCTGGCATCCCCAGTGTCTATGCGATGTTGCACCAGATGTGTTCGACCATACTCTCCATCCTGTGAGGCAAATATATCAGCGTACTCACCGATTAGCTTTTCTGCCATGGCTTGCTGATCCTGATCCAGTTCGCAGTGCTTGAGGATCATGTCCCTTACTTCGGCCAACCTGGCTGATGAAACGGGCTTCGCAGATTCCTTTTCGGTTATTGTTGAAATTGAACATATCGGCGCACATTTACCAATAACCTCCCCTTGTTTTAGTTTGACGCTATGGCTTTTTAAGTTCATGAGCCTTACTGGGACCAGGCTGTTCTTTGGCTCCACTAAAACTTTTCCCACGATGTAGTTTGGGGAATTCCTTCCTAAGTCTGGCTCCAATAGGTAGAATCGGTGGCTCCCAGGATCACCCTCTAGTTTTGTCCAAATGATAGTCTCGGAAGATGGTGGTAAGACTTCGTCCTTGCTGAGTATTGTCCTTAAATGTGCTGCGTTCTCGTTCCCGTACACCATTGGGATCTCTACGTTCCGGTACCGCAGAACTTGCATCCCGATGTCGATGATTACGTCATGTTCTTTCATAAAGTCCACTCCGATGATGCATTCATCACATATGTCGGCCACCAGGAACGCATGAGAAAAGGCCAACCCTGCTAGTTGTAACGTGAGGCGAACTTCTCCGTATACTTTCGCCGCTTCCCCTGTCGCAGTCCTAAGGCAGTAGCAGCTGGTGTTGTGCAGCCAAGACTTCCGGACGAGATCTTTTCTTACAATGGAAGCCGTGGCGCCGGTATCGATAGTAGCCACGCACTTGTTTTTGCCGATGAATGCTTCCACTGTGAGACTCTTGTTGCATCGTTTGGTTTGGGAGACCTGGATGGTGGTCTTGGGGGCGTCGATTCCATTAGCCAACTTTTGCCCCGCAAAGCTGGCTCTTAGGGGTTTCCCGACTCCTGGTTTCGAGGAGCCTGGTCAACAGGATGGATGTTGTCCCTGTAGGATGGTTCTTCGTTGCGTCGCCTATTCGCCCAATGTGGACAGTTTCCGCGTCTGGGTGGATTTCTGCATTGCCGTTGTAGGTGTCCTATTTTGTTGCAGTTCCAGCAACGAATTTGTCCTCCGCGAGCGTTGTTTCGGTCTTCGACTTCCATCCTCTGGCAAGGGCATTCGATGGCGGCTACTTCCCTCACACGGTGGATTCCCTGACAGGCCTGGTCTGCGGCCTCCATTGTCAGAGCAAACGCCAAAGCTTCGGCGAGCGTTTTCTTTCCAGCCATTCTTACCGCCAGTTGTAGTTTTGCATCAGCTATGGCATGGGTAAACGCTTCGGTTGCCATCTCGTTAATGATCTCCTCCCCGGCGTTTGGATAGGACAAATGTGCCAGTCGCTCGATATCCGCTTGCGATTGCTGGAGAGTTTCTCCTCTCACCTGAACTCTTCTGCGCAACTGGACCCTATATACTTGCTGCATATGGTCGTCCCCAAATCGCCCCCAATTTGCCAAATTCTCGAATTTTCCTTCAACAGTCTCGATTTTTGTTTGAACGTTCTCGAATTTTGTTTCAACATTCTCGAGTCGTCCTTCAACGGCTGTTTCAAATGTCTCTATTTTGGCTTCTACATTTTCAATCTTCTCGTCAATTGTCCCAAATCTTGTTTCCAAACTTTTATTTTGTTCATCGAATTTGCCTTCGAGAACGCTCTTTTGATCAAATAGCTGTTGCTCTAGAGAGTTCTTTTGCTCATCGAACTTGGCGTCTAGAGAATTCTTTTGTTCAGTCAAGGAATTTTCTAGCTTCTCGAATTTTTCATTTTGAGAATTCTTTTGTTCATCGAGCTTTTTATTTTGCTCATCCAGAGAATCGTCTAGCTTCTCGAACTTTTCGGAAAGCAGTTTCATTAAGGCCGACATATCATTCGTCGTACTTACTTGTTCTTCTTCGACGTCGAACAAAGCCGTATCGGGATCTGTACCCTCGTCCGTCATTATTTTCCGCAACTTAATGATCAATTCTCTCTTTGTACCAGTCGTAAGCTGATTCCGCTGGCTCAGTACTTCCTTTAGTTGCGGCACTGACAAATCTTCTAGCAACTTCCGAACCATTTTTATTATTCACTTACACAAAAAGCAATACACAAAATTTGGTTTATTCCACTTTTCTGACACCAATGTAATATTCTTGCTGGGGTTCGTTTAAATAAAACCGTCTTTTGTGTATTTTAATTGTTTATTTATTATCAAATACCAACTTTACTTTAACACAATAGTCAATCACTTTATTCTTTATTTATTTCCAAATAAACGGTCGCTACAGATTTATTTTCACAATGTCGCTTGCTTTCACCACTGGTGGAATATCTCTTGTAATCGCTGTATTCACTTATCAACAACTGTGTCTATGGTGGTTGTGGTATGGGTATTTATAGGAAATTGCAAGGGGTTCTAGAACATGCTAGATGTTTCTCCGGGTGAATCGAGGATCCTGACGATGTACTTGATACTACAATACATTGAAACTTTGATTGCTAGTAAGTCACTTTTTCTCTCTCTTTCTCTAATCTTCTTAAATATACCGGACAGTTTGAATCCATAGCATCATGGCCCGAATCGATGTCTAAGTTCAATTTATTAATTGTTAGAACACAATTCTTGCACGCTTTTATAACACTTTGGCTCACCTCTTCACTGTGTTCATCGCCACACTTTGGGCAGCATATTTTGTTGGTACACACTTTAGCTGTGTGGTTAAAGCCCCAACACTTATAGCACCTTCTTATATTTATCTTGTCATATACCGCGCACATATTCCAACCAATATTGAAATATGGCTTATCCACTTCCATTACTTTTTTGAATGATACACCGTCTATTCCTAATATGGCATTATATTTTTTTTTTTTGAGTCTTTAAATTTATTAAAACACTTGATAAGTTTCATATTTCTATTCATCTTATTTTGTGTTTTTATAATGCTTATCAACTTATCTTCTTCAATTTCTTTATCCACACCAATTACTATTATTTGCGGATTCACTAAGGATGGTACATTAACCTTATATTTTTCTCCTAACTTTTCTTTGACCTGATCTTCAATTTTCTTACTTGATTCTTCATTTGCACACTTAATCAAGATAGATCCATTAGAACTCTTCACCACTGAATCTCCTCCAAAATCCATCAACGCGAACGGGACCAAATATCTTATGAAGAATTTTTCTCTAGAAGTCCCCAAAGATATCTTAATCCGCTTTCAATAAAGGTCAAGTTTCAGCGCCGTAAAGTAGGACTGGAATGATTAGAATCTTATATAGTTTCCTTATTTGTTGGAGATAGAGCTTTATTGTTGAATAGCCTTAAAAAAATGTTGGCTTAACTTTAAGTGCCTGGGCCTAGTTTCTCACAATCTTATTTGCCAAAAAAACAGCGATTGACAAGAGCTATTTTTCGCTTGATTTCTGCGCTGATATCATTGTCAGAATTAATAGCAGAGCGAAGGTAGACAAATCTCTTACTGCCTCGAAGTTGTAGCTGACCACTGTGGCTTTCTGTCCAATTCGTCGGTATTGATCGTCCCTCCTTGTTGACAGAATGTACTTGATTTTGTTCTCGTTTACCGATGAAACCATTTTGGCTCCTTCTGTTTCAATGCTTGCAAACGCACCGATGACAGCCCTCTGAGTTTTTGCAATTAAATCAATATTGTTTGTACGTTGTTGTACAGACTTTTGATATGTTGTACTTTGTGAGTTCCGCAAGTTCCGTTCAAGTACAATATTAAAGCATTTATATGACAGCATGTCACCTTGTATAGAACCTGTTTTAACATCAAAGGTTTCGGTAAAGTCATTACTGACGATGTAGCAACGAGCGTTCTCCATCGAACAAGTTTGGCAGAGATATCAAACTACACATGACTCTAGGTAGCGGCTCTATATAAAAGCCGTCATAGGTGACCTTGAAATCGATAAAGAGATGGTGAACTTCGATTCGAACTTCCTTGGTTTTCTCCAGGATCTTTCGAAGTGCAAAGATTTGATCGATAGTGGACTTTCCTGGCTTGAAACCTCACTGATAAGGGTCAATCAGGCTGTTGATGGAAGGTTTCAAGCGTTCACACAATATCGCAGAAAGGATATTGTATTTGGGGGTGACCATGGCGTAGTGGTAGCGTCATAAATTGCCACGCTAATGATTCATGCTTTAAATCCCGACGTCAGCAAGCATTTATTTATTTCTCATGAAATAAAGAGTCCGTCCAATCAAAGATTGTGTGAACACTATTGCAAAGGCATAACATTGGCAGTACATTGGTTATATGGCTAAAAAAATGCCCTCTGTTTGGAGATTGATATGCCTATGACGTAGTTGGGAAAAAATATTATTAATCAGAAGCAATGACAAAAAATAACAAAAAAATCTCACCAGTTTTTTGAACGCCGCCACCACGAAGGAGATGTTTTTTAGGGGTATTAAACTGAAAACGAAACTATAGCCAATGGTAAAGGCTTCTTCGAAAGTCTTGATCTTTGTGTCGAGTAATTGAAGTGATTTTCAAATTGGGAATTCTGTGGAGCTTTCATTTATGCAATGACTTTGTCCAGTAAGGTAAATAAAGGCCGGGATATTTTCTTTATTACCACATCGAGCAGTTGTTTTCAACAATCTGTCGAATAAAGACTCACAACGTTTAATGTTTTCCGAGCTGCCCCATACCGTGTGTCTAGCATTGCCATCACAGCTCTTCAGGAAGTTGGTCTTGTTGGTGGTGGTCTTCCGTTGTTGCTTTTCAATTATGTACCATGTAGACGGATTCGATGTAAAGATTTTCTCGACCTGCAGTCTATTTTCACGACTGTTAAATCAGTCGAACTAAAATTTGGACACATAAATAAAAGCTTTAATATGGTTTAGCTAGAATGCGGGTTCTTGGCTTACCATGGCTTATGTTATTTTGGTGGTAGAATACTAAGGTTGTATTGGTTGCCTCTAAACTCCTTTATAATGTGGCCATTAAACCAAGGCTCTTGCACAATGCTGATCTCAATGTTTTTCTCTCTTAGAATAATCGTCAGATTATCTGTATCACATACCGAGTAATGCAGATTAATCTGTATTACTTACAGGATTGATATGTTTGGTGGTAGATTCAGCATTTATAATCCTCATGTCGTCCAACAGCTTGTTGGCATCTTTGATTTCTTCTTAGTCGTTGTCCGGACCTGAGGAGCCGATCTTCTCTAAACCCTCTGGGCTGTCCTCTTTGACTAGGAGAAGGAAGGGGAGAATTTTTTTTTAATTGTTCGTCAGCCTCGATGACTTTCCAGCCTTCCATGGGAACCGTCGGATTGTGTATCTTAATGCAGCTAAACAGCTTGTCACTGTTGATGACCATGTTTAAGAGCCAAATGCGGGCTTTGGGTCTCCGCGGAATATCCTGAGCAAGGATGAGCTTGAGTCTTAAGCTGTTCCATGCGTTACGGGCTTTATTAACGCAATCGATAAGGAATTCATTGGAGTGGCAGTCTTCGAATTCGGTGATCATATATCCTCGTATGACTTCGGTTGAGTCAAAGCAAGGTAGTGGTCTTGCCTTTCCCACCTGGCCTAAGCTAACCCTATCTTGACGTCGTATAACACTACTGTGGCAGCTATTACTGGCTAGTACCCACATGGAGGATTCGGATGAAGATTTTTTCGGAGTCCGTAGTTTGCGAGTTAGAGCAATTAAACCAAAATCAACTTAACTGGTGGCAATGGTGCAGTGGATAATGCTTACCAATTTTAATTTGCTTACTTACTTACTTAGGTGGCGCTACAGTTCGGGGTGAACCTGGGCCTCAACCAACAAGCCTCTCCATTTAGCTCGGTCTTTAGCTAATTGCCTCCAGTTGCGCACTCCAAGTTGGTCGAGGTCCCCTTGAACTTGTGCGCGCCACCTACGGCGATAATTCCCTCTACTGCGTCGTCCCTCGGGGTTAGATTCGAAGACTCTGCGGGCCGGAGCGTTGGTGTCCATTCGCTCTACATGTCCTAGCCATCTCAGACGTCCAATACGCAGTTTTTTGACTAGGTCGATGTCGCTGTACAGCTCGTATAGTTCGTGATTGAATCTTCTCCTCCAAAACCCGTCAACGCAAACGGGACCGAAAATCTTACGAAGAATTTTTCTCTCGAAGCGACCAAGGATATCTTCATCCTCTTTTAATAAAGTCCATGTTTCAGCGCCGTAAAGCAGGACTGGGATGATCAAGGTCTTATATAGAGTCTCCTTAGTTGTTCGAGAGAGGGCTTTACTGTTGAATTGCCTTATAAGCCCAAAAAAACAGCGATTGGCAAGAGTTATTCTTCGATTGATTTCTGCGCTGATTTTGTTTGCTGAATTTATAGCAGAGCCAAGGTAGACAAAGTCCCTTACTACCTCGAAGTTATAGCTGCCCACTGTGACGTTTTGTCCAATTCGTCGGTGTTGGTTTTCCCTTCTAGTTGACAGCATATACTTGGTTTTGCCCTCGTTTATCGCCAAACCCATTTTGGCCGCTTCCGCCTCAATGCTTGCAAAAGCACCGGTGACAGCCCGCTGAGATCTTCCGATAATGTCGATATCGTCGGCGTATGCAATCAGTTGTACAGACTTGTAATAGATTGTGCCTCCGGTGTTGGCTTGTGAGTTCCGCACAATCCGTTCAAGTACAATATTGAAGAAGTCACATGACAGCGCGTCACCTTGTCTAAAGCCTTTTTTGACATCAAAGGTCTCGGTGAGGTCATTACCGACCTTGATGGAGCAGCGAGCGTTCTCCATCGTCAGCCTGCACAGGCGGACAAGTTTGGCAGGGATGTCAAAACTAGACATGGCTCTATAAAGCTCTTCTCTATAGATGCTGTCATAGGCGGCCTTGAAATCGATAAAGAGGTGGTGAGTATCGATTTGGAATTCTTGGGTTTTCTCCAGGATCTGCCGAAGTGTGAAGATTTGATCGATGGTGGACTTTCCTGGCCTGAAACCGCACTGATAGGGTCCAATCAGGCTGTTCATAAAAGGTTTCAGGCGTTCACACAATATCGCAGAAAAGATCTTGTACGCGATGTTGAGGAGACTGATGCCTCTATAATTGGCGCAGTTGAGGGGGTCTCCTTTCTTGTGGATCGGGCAAACGATGCTGAGATTCCATTCATCAGGCATACACTCCTCTGACCAAATATTAGAAATGAGTTGGTGTATGCACTCTACCAATTCATCCCCAGCTGCCTTGAAAAGTTCGGCCGGTAAACCGTCAGGTCCAGCAGCCTTGTTCGATTTTAGCTTGGATATTGCTATCCTCACTTCGTTTTGGTCAGGTGGACGGAAATTTTGACTATCATCGTCCATGTTGAATGGTTCATTCTGCCTGACAGCGGGATGTTGGTCTTCGTCGCCGTTATACAGTCTGCAGAAGTAGTTTTTCCAGATTCTCAGCACCGACTGTGATTCTACTACGAGGTTTCCATTCTCATCTCTACAGGTTTCTGTACGGGTATTACTTCTCTGACACGTTCTTTTTACCTTTTGGTAAAACTTCCGTACATTGTTCCTGGAGTATAGACTCTCGATATTCTCAAACGCGCGCTTCTCATGCTCTTTCTTCTTCTTTTGGAGAAGCCGATGTTCTTCCCGTCTCTTTTGCTCGTAGAGCTCACGAGCAGCTCTCGTCTTCCTTTGCAGCGCCGCTTTGTATGCCTCTTGTTTTGCTGCATGCACTCGCCGGCATTCTTCGTCAAACCAGGGGTTTCGCGGTGGTGGGCGAGCGAGACCCAGCACATCAGTCGCGGCGTTTCTGATGGCATGTTGGCAGCGTTGCCACTGGTCTTCGGCACTTGATGCTGGCGGTATAGGGGTGATTGAGAGATTTCGGGATACGCGTTCAGCGAAGAGTCTGGCGGTCTCTTGCGATTGTAGCTTTTCGACGTTAAATTTTCTCACAGTAATTCTTCTTTGTTGCTCAGATTGGGATATCCGCATTCGTACCTTGGCTACAACAAGGTAATGATCCGAGTCTATGTTGGCCGCTCGGAAGGTCCGGACATCCAGAATACTGGAGGCATGCCTTGCGTCGATCGCAATATGATCAATTTGGTTGATCGTGACATGATCATTGGACCGCCATGTCTGCTTATGAATATCGAGATGAGGAAACCATGTGCTTGCTATGGTGACATTTCGCTCCACAGCGAAATCAATTAGCCTTAGTCCGTTATCAGACGTGGTGTCGTGAAGGCTATGCTTACCGACTGCTCTACCGAAGACGTCCTCCTTTCCTATTTTGGCGTTAAAATCGCCCAATACGATCTTAACGTCGTATTTAGGACATTGCTCGTATGTTTTGTCGAGGAGCTCGTAGAAACACTCTTTGGAGGCAGGGTCCTTTTCTTCTGTGGGGGCATGAACACATATTAGGCTTATGTTAGCGAATTTAGCCTTGATCCGGATAGTCATAATACGCTCGCTCACGTGTCGGAAGCTTAAGACTTCTTGCCTAAGTCTGCCGCGTATGACAAATCCGCATCCGAATAAGCGTTGCCTGTTGCCTCTGTAGCAATCACCGTAGTAGATGTCACAGTTTTTCATCCTCTTTTTGCCTGGCCCATCCCATCGCACTTCCTGGATGGCGGTAATATCTGCTTTATAGCAGTCTAGGGCCTCTGCTAGTTGTTCGGCTGCACGTGGTCTGTAAAGGGACAGAACATTCCACGTACAGATCCGAAGGTCGTTGTCCTTATTTCGTTTGCTGGGGTCGTCATTAGTTGGGTCATCCTTATCCGAGGCTTTTGGTTGTTTCGGAACCATCGATTTTTTACGTGGTAGGGAAGTTACCCCGACGGCACAACCCCCAACCTGGAGGGCCAGTTCCTTAATTATTCCCCTAGGACAGGGGGCCGGGTACACCGGTGCCAGTAGTCCACTACGGGAGTATGAGCGCTGCCGTTGGCCCATTAAGGGCTCCTCCGCCACCATCTCTATTCCAATGTCCTGACCAACATTGGAAATTCCTTACCGACCTGTGATCCGAATACGTCGAAGCAGCTCGCGCAAGGTATTCACTAAGTTCAACCTAACTGGAACTATAGACGCCACCGTTGACTCCGTCTAGGGAATTCGTCCGCTGCCGCCTGGAACAGGAAGAAGTGCTCTAGTGAGAAAAGCACTCTTCCCCCCCTCTCTCATCTGCTGCCACCAAGAATCCGCCAAACGGGGTTGGTTACCCATTTCTTGGATTAAGGTACTAGGCACCCGGCTGTCACCGCGTGGAGGTTGAGAGTAGGAGTTGGTAGGCCTCAGCTGAGTGAAAACGCTTGTGTTTTCATATGATCGCATGCACTACCGTTTGACTAATTTGCTTGCCATATAAATAATGCCTCCTTGTCTGATTCGATATCTCTTTCTCTGACTTTTCATTTCATACTGATCAACTATGTAATTGAATGTTAATAAATACATATAAATAAATAATAAAAGTAATGTATTTCATACTTTATTTCCTTAGAATACGTTATTTCAAGCCATGAATCGCTTTGTTGTTCTCAAGAAGATACGAATAGAAACTAAAAGTTTCTTAGATGACAATTTATTTGAGGATGAAGTTATGACTGTTCAATCAACCCCCATATACAGGTAAAACACAACTTGTAATGTATATGCATCTGTATCAAACGTTTTGAATTTACTTTCAGCTCCAATATTTCATCTTCTGGTAGTACAAATGCAACTATAATGTATATATGTAAATTAAAAGTAAGTCAACAAACCTTTACCATAAAATGAATTACCAGTCTATTTTGGTTTTTGTTATGCAGCGATTGTTATGCTGTTTCATTTGCTTTTTGAAGAATTTCTTAGTGCAGGATTCAAATAACAAAGTATAATGCAAACATTCAATAGACGGGCCAATAGGAAAAAAATGAATTGGCCGGCGAGAATACAGCAGGTATGCCCATAAGTATGGCAGGGTAAAGTGTAGAAAATGCGAGTAAGTCTTAATTTTCAATCTTTCCACATTTCCGCTTGCGCCGAATAGATTATCAAATATTTAATCAAAATTGAATTTGTTCGTACATTATGGCCAAAGCACGAGTGTTAAAGTCGAAAAACAATTATAAAATTGCATAAAATTCTTTAAAAATCTGAATTGGCATTTAGCTATTGAAAGCACTACTATAGAATGTCTCACTTTTGATAACCAACAAGTCTTGGGCTAACCAAGTTCATTTTGTGTTTTTTTTACGCTTATTATAACATTTGCGTTACCTATATGATGGATCATTTTGCTGTTGGGAATGCAAACGAACTTTTGCAAAAACTTCACGAACTGGAAATATCTTTGCGTGAAAAATATGATATATGCTTAATTTCTGAAACCCATGTAAAAAACGAATCGCATTTAAATACAAAAGACTATAACGATTACCACGCTTGCCACCCTTCGGGTAAAGCGAGGGGGGATCATCCTTGTCTATTAAAGACTGCATCGAACAATCCGAAGACCTAAAGATAGAGCTTGAAACTGTGCAACTGTGCACGATTCGAGTTAAAAATAGTCAGCGCACTCTTAAAATCTTATCTATCTACTGTCCACCGCGTTCCGCGCTTGAGAAAAGTGATTTTACTAACTTGTTTGAATCGCTAGAACCCAATTTCATTATTGGCGGCGATTTTAATGCAAAACACACGATCGGGGCATGTATGGAGTACAGTTGTGATTTCCATTTGACGGGTAAACCGACTTACTGGCCAACTGATACTTCGAAAATACCTGACCTGATCGATTTTTTCGTTGTGAAAGGAATATCTACCAGCAACATGCAAGATAAAGAGTGCTTTGATCTGTCGTCTGATCATTCCCCAGTTATTTTGACATTGAGTCTATGTCGAAAAACTAGTCTATACCCTAGAGCCAGCGAGATTAACTGGTCGAACAACTAACTGGGAAGGCTTTAGGAACGAAATTGAAGATAATGTTGAACTGAGCGTTCCACTTACGACACCCTATGAACTTGAGGTTGAAGTTGATCGCTTCGTTGAAATCGTACAGCTCGCCTCTTAGAATAATACTCCCAACCTGCGTTTTAACAACAAGAGTTTTCTCATATTTCCAACGTATGTCAATTATAATCACTGGGAGAACGATTTTGAGAAGCTTAATAAGAGTTTGATAAACTGCGATAATCCGAACATCTTAGTAATAGGCGACCTAAATGCAAGAATTGGAAAAGAAGTAGGAGCAGAAAATATCAGCGCTGGCATTAATCGTGAATCTAAGGACAAGGTGCTTAACAGCAGAGGAGTCAAATTATTAGAATGCTGCAATTCATTTGGACTTAGAATTCAAAACGGAACAAGTAATTCAGATACAGATGGGGAGCTTACCTTCGTAGGACTGCAAGGAACGTCGGTTATAGACTACAGTCTTATTGGAGGTGATTGAAATTCATATGTTGTTGACTTCGAGGTAGGGCAAGTTCCGTATTCGGATCATCTACCAATTTATGTAACATTTGAGACTGAAAAAGCAGATAATGAAGAAAGGAGGAAATTGATGCTCAGTCCCAAATTAGTATGGAGAGATGATGTTGCAGCTGTATACAGAGGAAAGCTTGACTTGTTATTACAAGCACAACAGGATCCAAGTCTTACGGAAATTGAAGAAGCCATCAAAGCATCGTACTTACCGCCTAGGAAAAGGAGAGATAATGAGAAGCAGTTAATGGAGCCGTGGTTCGATAGTGAGTGTCGAAGAGCGCGACAATTATCATTTGCGTGGCTGAGATCGTTTCGCAATTCGTCAGAGGGACGTTTTAAGGAGCTGTATATTGAAGCAAATAGCAGATACAAGTCAGTGTGTAGAAGAAAAAAACAGTCGTACTATGAAGCTGTAGCATTAAATCTGGGGCGTTGTAATAATTCAAGAGAATTCTGGAAATTGGCTGCAAAACTCAATGGGAAAAAGTACACAATAAGCGCAGAGCTCAGCTCAAGTATTTTGCTTACACATTTCAATGAGTTGTTGAACCCGAGGCTTGAGAGACATCAATTTCAATATGCTGTACCTGGTTTTAGAAATGAAATACTGGACTCAGATATCACCACCACGGAAGTAGTCGAAGCGCTAAGCCATCTAAAAGATAAGAAAGCATCAGGAACTGATAGGATTCCAGTCGAGTTTTTCAAATATGGAACATCACAACTGGTCACCAAACTAGCGAAAGTTTTTAACAATGTTCTGATAAGTGGGCTGATACCACAGCAGTTTAAGGAGGCCCTAATTTTCCCCATCTTTAAAAAAGGTTGCAAAACTGACCCGGCAAATTATAGGGGCATTTCAATTCTCAACGGATCCTACAAAATATTTACAGCAGTCTTACAGAAACGACTAACTGAGTGGATTGGCGTCAATAATCTAATGAAGGAGTACCAGGCAGGTTTCAGATCCGGATACTCCACCATAGACCATGTATTCGTATTATATAGTATTGCGGAGTCCTTCCTCTTACGTGGAAAAAAATTATATGCTTTTTTTGTCGATTGCAAGGCAGCTTTCGACACAATTGACCGCAGTGCGCTGTTATACAAACTGTATGGAATGGGGTTATCTCACAAATTTGGTCGAGTTATACACAACCTGTACGATGACACACATGCAGCAGTGCGGAATGGAGATGAGAAGTCAGAGTGGTTCCAGTCGAAATCAGGTGTAAGACAAGGATGCGCACTTAGTCCAACCTTATTTGCACTCTTCATTGAGGACATTACCGATTGTTTGCCCGGAGGTATAGAGTATGCAGGGGTCAACATCAAAACTCTTCTCTTCGCTGATGACATAGTATTACTTTCTTATTCACCTCAAACACTCCAACTAATGATAAATCGGCTGCATGAATATTGCACATTATGGAATCTTGTGGTAAACTTGGAAAAGTCAAAGGTGATGATTTTTAAAAGAGGTGGAGGAAGGTATTGCTCTAACGAAAAATGGTACTATGACGGCAGAGGCATAGAAATTGTTAAGGAGTACAAGTATCTCGGAGTTTATCTTACGAAAAGCTTGAGTATGGAGAAACACTTAACCGAAAAGCTCAAAACAGCCAAAACTGTTATTAATATGACTTGGAAAAGGTGCTTTGCCAACAAGTATGTGGCCCACAGTAGCAAGTACAAGGTGTTTACAGCAGTATCTGAAGCTATTTTGTTCTACGCCGCGCAAGTTTGGGGTTGCAAACATTATGATACGGTTGAGAAACTTTTAAGATACTTTGTCAAAAGAGCATTCCACCTCCCACCCAGCACACCCAACTACATGATAATGCTAGAGACGGGCTTGTCACCACTGTTTATAAAGACGTTAAAACTACAAGTAGATTTTATCATAAGAGTTTTAAATATGCCGAATGACCGACTCCCGAAGAAAGTAGCTCTCAAAGCAATTACGGAAAAGACAAGTTGGTACCACGAGTGGATGGAATTAGCTAATGGATGCGGTATGGAACTGAATTTAAATATCGCGAATTACAGAAACTGGAAAGCCACGCTATACCAACTCATCGCCAGAGTTGACGAACGATACAGGTTGAGCTTTGAAGCGGATGCAGCTGGATCACTTCACAGATTAATCTACAGCCGACTAAATCACAGTTCCCTGCATATAAACTACTTTTGCGATGAGCACAGCGTGAATGAAATATCTATGATATTGAAGCTGCGAGGAGAACTAATTCGTTTAAATTACATGCCCCACAGAGAGGACCTGCCAATAGTATGCAGTTTATGCAATTTAGCAGACAGAGAAGACGTTTTTCATTTTGCTGGGAGATGTCCAACTTTACGGGAAACAAGAAAACACTTTTTAGGCAGCTACTTCTTATCAGATGGCCAGGTTATGGCCCTCCTCAATGAGTTAAATGTACCGAAACTCTACAATTTTTGCAAAATATCGTTAGCATATCGTGACAGGATTAACAGTGGAAACTTTTAAAGATTCAGTTACATGCCTTAATTGATTTAATTTAAATAAATAATTAATTCAGTTTAATATTTTTGATTATATGAAGAAATTTAAAAAAAATCACTTAAAGAATTGTTATTATTATTATTATTGTTATTATATTCTTTTGAATTTGTCAACCAGGCAGACGGCAAAGCCATGCTTAAATGATTTTGTATTGCATTTATATATGCATGTTAATTAAGTGAATTCACTAATAAAATCTAATCTAATCTAATCTAATCCAAGGAAAATGCCGGATAGATACGGCTTACGATATCCTCCGGAAATAAAAGAATTGGTTAAGGAAAAAAGAAAAGCGCGTAAGAAATGGCAACAGAGTCGTGCTCCGCAACATAAAGCACACTTGAATCATCTGTGCAATTCGTTGAAGACGACTATTAAGGATTTTAAGAATCGTGCAATAGACTCTTACCTTGAAAGTTTAACAGCGAAAAAAGATTCCAATTATTCACTTTGGAAAGCTGTAAAAGGCACCAAAAAGCCCAAAGTCCCCGCGCCGCCAATCAAATTTAATCAAAATGAATGGGCGAGGGAAGATAAAGAAAAAGCGGACGTCTTTGCGGCGCACCTGGAAGAAACCTTTAAACCGTACGATGGTCAAGTAGTTTACGACAACCGCAATAGGCTGGATTTACCATCTGATGATTTGACGCTCACAAGTGCAACGCTAAGGGAACTCAAACATGAGATCGAGAATCTAAAACCTAGGAAATCTGGTTATGATTTGATTACCGGAGAAATCCTCAAAGTTTTACCTAGAAAAGCATTGATTAAGCTTCTCCATATTGTAAATGCTGCACTCAGATTAAAACACGTGCCGAGCCAATGGAAAGTTGCGGAAGTCACTATGGTTTTAAAACCAGGAAAACCGCCAAATGAGGTAAAATCGTCTTCTCTTCTTCTTCCTTTTATCAGCAAGGCTATGATCCGAAAACAAGGGATCACAACCCTCCCACTTCACCGCATTTCTACTGATCCGCCTGTGGGGTTCGCCTATTTGACCTCAGAAAATATCGGCAGGCCTGCCGATTTAGGATCACTCGGTTACTGAGGCCAATGAAATGCCGATGTCGTCGCATTTGTCTGATCCAGGCGTTTATAGACCTGCCTTTCCTACATCGCGATGTCTTTGGAACGTGCATTGACATTGCCTTCTTAACAGGTTTCAAATGATCTCTTCTTTGAACGTGGCAATACCAACTGAGCCGGTCGCGCTCTATTTTTTGCACGATGGTTTCCTTGATGTGAAAGCTTCCACGGATCTTCGAACTTCTTATTCGATCAAGCCTTGTCACTCCTGCTGTCATGCGAAGCATCTTCATCTCAGCTGCCGTTAATTTACTCTCATACGTTTTGTACATCGTCCAACATTGTGAACCGTTCGTGAGCGCTGGACGCACAACTGCAGTGTAGAGCCTTCCTTTCTACTTAGGTGGCATTTTTCTGTCACAGAAGATAGCGGAATTTTCTCGCCACTTCATCCACTCTACGCTTACACGATGATTGATGTCGTCATCACAAGTTGCTTTGCTATTGATCATAGATCCCAGATATTTGAACTTTTCGCACTTGGGAAGCACTGTTCCATTCAAAAAAATGTCTGGAATAGGCCTGAGTGGATCAGAGAATGGGCAGCACAAGTACTCTGTCTTTTTTGAACTAATGCGATACCCATTTCCCTCCAAAACGTCCGCCCACACATCAAATCCTCGTTGCAGGGATGTAGGATCCTCACTTATGATGGGTCCATCGTCAGCAAAGAATAACTGATGTACCTTGGGGTCCATCACTTTACCTTCAAGCAGATAATCAAGGACTGTAATAAAGAGCAAAGGACTAAAAACGCTTCCCTGGTGCACCCCGACTTTGATTGGGAACTCTTCGGTTACTCCAGCGGGGCATCTTACTCTTATCTTTGCTCCTTCGTACATGTCCATGATCATCTGTACATCGGTTTCTGGAACCCCTCGATGTCTTAGCGCCACCCATATCAGATCTCGTGGCTGTCTGTCGAATGCCTTTTCAAAGTCAACCAATACAATATGCAAATCCCTTAAGGAATCACGATGTTTTTCCATTATGATCATTATACTATGGATTGTATCTGTGAATGATTTACTCGAGACAAACCCGCACTGATCATCAGATAGCCGTATTATTTTTCGCAGTCGGCCACCTAATACCCGCTCAACGATCTTCATGGTGTGTGACATCAGCTTGATCGAACGGTAGTTATCACAGTTTCGTGTATGAATGAGGTAAAATCGTATAGACCAATTTCGGTTCTTCCAATCATATCGAACATTTTCGAGAGGATATTACGTAGGTGTCTCCAACCGGTTATAGACGAAAATAATCTTATCCTTGACCACCACTTCGGGTTCAAAAGTAAGCATTCGTCGATTGACCCGGTGCGTAGAATTACTGACGTAATCGAGAAAGCACTTGAAGGAAAAAGATTTGCTCAAGCGTATTTCTTGACGTCTCGCAAGCCTTTGATAAAGTGTGGCATGATGGCTTGAAATGCAAACTACGACAAGTTCTCCCTGTATGCTTATACGATATTCTAGAATCATATCTCGGGAAAAGACTCTTTCGTGTTAGACATGGAATCGAATACTCCAAGCTCAAAGAGATTTCGGCCGGCGTACCGCAAGTAAGCGTTCTTGGGCCGCTTCTATATTTGTTATATACTCGTGATATACCGAACGAAGATGGCACTATCCTTGCTACGTTCGCCGATGACACCGCTATCCTAGCAGTAGGTAAAACAATCGAAGAAACGACTGCAAAACTGCAAAACGCACTGAATAAAGTAAATGAATGGACGAGGGACTGGCGGATCGCCATCAACGAATCTAATTCTATTCACGTGAATTTCACTTACAAGAAAACTAATTTTCCTAAATTCGGCCCGAATAACTTTTCAAATGAGGCCAAATACCTGGGAATGACACTCGGCGCAAGGCTAAAATGGAATTCGCACGTGAAAATGAAACGTAAAGAACTCGAAATCAAATATAGAGAAATGTACTGGTTACTCGGAAATCATTCCCAGCTCAGTATTGAGTACAAACTACTTTTATACAAGCAAGTGCTAAGGCCGGTGTGGACCTACGGTATACAACTTTGAGGTTGTACCAAGAAAACAAATGGCAATATTTTACAAACTTTTCAAAATAAAGTGCTAAGAGAAATTGTCCAATCACCGTGGTATATTAGAAACGACGATATCCACAGGGATCTTGGAATTCCGACAATCGAAGCTGAAGCTAGAAAGCTTGGCGAGAAAGCATAGAAACCGACTAATCGGACATGTCAACAGTACAGTCCTACAAATTTGGATGAGAGCAATTTATTGCGCCGACTACAAAGGACGAAACCTTCCTTGGCGAGATAATGATTAACCGCTTCTAATTTGCGGAACATGCAGGATCTTTCAGTGGAAAGTAACCTGCCAAACGTTTTTATTTCGTGATAGAAAATTTGCTTGATAAGTTATTGCTTAGTTGTAATATCTTACAAATTTATATTCAAGGGTGGTGTCTTTTTAGTCAGTAAGAATCTGACACTACTATGAGCACGCGCTTGCTATTCTTATAGTGTCTATGGAAGATTTTTCACCTACCCTCGAAAAAAAAAATAAAAAATTTGCTGCCAAGAATAGTCCTGTTGCTCTATTATTTTCAACTTTTTGTTATAGACTAGCGACTTTGTCTGCATGGTCCACAGTAATATTAACTATAGGTTAGGTTAGGTTAGGTTGAAGTGGCTGCCAGCTGATAATCGCCAACATACTTAAACCAATAATAGGTCCATTGTGATACCACATGGATCATGGGAGAAATTTGTCCTACCTACTCGTTAAACCGTTTTGAGCTTCTTATGAAGCGTAGGAAGCTTTTAATATCAATGTTTTTCAGGTCGCCTATGTCGTTGTAATAGGGGGCTCCTAGGTGAAGCTTCCTTCTATGGGAGAGAGCTGGGCGGAGACAAAGAAGGTGAGGAATAGTTTCTTCCTCTTCTTCATCCTTGCAGCTTCTACAAAAGTCGTTCGCAAAAACGCCTAGCCTTGTGGCATGCTTGCCTATAAGACAGTGTCCAGTGATGACACCTATTAAAGCGCCGATATGCAATCTGTTGAGAGAAATCGAATTCTTAAAACGTTTTAGATCCAGCTTCGTCTAAATTTGTTTTGTCGCTAGACATGTGGGTCCACTTGTCCACCTAAGGTTCGTACTCTCGATAGCATCCAGCTTAAATTTGAGTTTGCAGGTAGCGATTGGTATACCTAAGGAGTCTTTGTCCGGCAGAATGGTATAAGCTTAAGATTATGCCTGTCAGCGAAAACACCTCCACCAACCCCGTCCTTAGATTCTAAAAATTGTCATCATTCCAGAGTGATCTGGAGGGAATGGTGACGAGGAAGTTCTTGTCAGAATTTAGACGTGGGATGGTGTAGTCCGTGTTTTCGGGATAGATTTTGAGATTATTCAAAATGGAAGCGTGGCCGAAGTCTCTTCTTGAACACTGTTGGGTAGCTTCGAGGCGAACGGCTGCATTCGCTGCCATTTGCTTGCTAAATATATCGAGGGGTATCAGATGAAACAAAATGTCCAGTGCCGCAGAGGGGGTTGTACGTAGTGCTCCGCCTATGCACAGACAAGCCGTGAGCTGGACCTTACTTAGATAATCGCGATTTACAGCTTTTTCTAAGGCCGTCCACCAGACAATGACCCCGTATGTGAGTATCGGTCTAATGACCGAGATGTAGAGCCAGTGAGTGTGTCGGGGTGGTAAACCCCAACTATTTCCAACAGCTTTTTTGCAAGAGAAAAGTGCTACTGTAGCTTTCTTTACTCTTTCTTGAATATTAAGTTTCCAGCTTAATTTCTTATCCAGGATGAGACCCAAATATTTTGCTGTGTCAGAGAAAGTTAAGCTGATACCATTTAGAGAAGGAGGGTCGACTAACGGAATTTTATATTTCCTGGAGAAGAGTACAAGTTCAGTTTTGTGGGGGTTCACACCTAAACCACACCGAACTGCCCATCTAGTGAACTTGTTTAAAGCGTTTTGTAGAAGTTCTTTTAGAGTATTTAAGTGCTTTCCTGAGACAGCTAAAGCAACATCGTCTGCATAAGCGATCGCCGTGCATCCCTCGCCTTCCATGATTATCAATAGTTCATTGATCACCAAATTCCACAAAAGGGGGTATAGAACACCACCTTGCGGAGTGCCTCTACTGACAGACCTTCTGGTAGACGTCCCACCCAGCTTAGAGTTGATAATCCGACCATTAAGCAGTAGATTGAGCAGTTCGCAAAGTGACCTGTCGACCTTCAGGTCTGAAAGTGCATCTGCTGTAGCTGATACATTGACATTGTTGAAAGCACCTGTATCCAGAAAGGCAACCATTGTATACTCCTTATGAAACAGGGAATATTTAATCAGTCGTTCACAGACCTTCGTGGAGATCAGACGTGTTTCGGCTTCGCTTAAAATAGCAGTGATTCGTTTAAGAAGACAATTGGACAAAGTGTGTTAAGAGGCAAGTTAGCCTAGTGGTAGTATTGTCACCCAGCCAAGCCAGTGAGCTGGTTCAAGCCCTGGCCAGGGCTAAAAGTTTTTTTAATTTTAAATTTAAAATTAAAACAAAGCGGTGAATTGTGTTTGGTCGTAAACAAGATCAGGCGATGGAGACTGATGAGCGGTTCGCTCTCCCAGTTACGGGATCAGCGGACTGTACAACATCGGCTGATGAAGAGGTTGTGTCGTCAGACCATCTGGACACAGGGTCGGCTGATGGCAGCTCTAAGCGGAGGAGGAGGTTAAGGCTGACTCCCAATCTGATCTGGTAAAGCACGTCTCTCTGTCAGCTTCAACCGAAAGGCTGCCGGTCGGAGTAAAGGGGGGCGCGCCAACAAAGAATACAGTGGTAGCTGGGAAAACAAAAAGCGGCAAAATCCGAATTGACGGTGGAGAGGGTCGCTTCACCGGAGAAAGCAATAGTTTTGCTGATCTAGCAACCTCAGAATCAGACGATGAAGAGGAAGAAGTAGACAGCCTAAACAAAACCATCAGGCAGCTCCACGAGAGTGTTAATGCCATCAAGGCCAAGGAAGCCGCTAGAAGGGAGAAGGAGCAACAGCTGGAGCTCCACCAGATCCAACAACAACATCAGTTGCAACAAGAGCAATAAGCACAACAGCAGCAGCAAACTGAACGGCCGCAATGTCAGCAGAAGCAAAAACAACAGCCGCAACAACAGCAGCTACAGCCAAAGGCCCAACGGCAGCCTAAGCCGAAGCAACAGCAGCAACAGCAGCCGCAGCAACAGCAGCAACTACAACAGCTGCAAAAACAGCAGCCGAAACAACATCAGCAAAAACAACATCAGCAGCAGCAACAACAGCAGCAGCCGAAACAATAGCAGAAGCAGCAGCAACAACCGCAGCAGCAACAACAGCAGCAACAACAGCAACAGCAGCAGCAGCAGCAACAGCAGCAACAACAACAGCAGCAGCAACAGCAGCAGCAACAGCAGCAACAACAGTCTCATCAGAAGACAAAGCAGAGGGTGCCGCCGATCAACACCTTCAAGATTGAATTGAAAGGCACAATCGAACTATGTAAGTCGGCCATAGGGAAACATTTTTATGTTAAGAGACTTAGCGTAGATAGACATGCTATCCACTGCAACACAGTGGAGCAGTACCACAGAATTAAAAATCTATTAAGGGAATCGACGACGGAGTTCTTATCCTTCACCCCGAAGGGGGAAAAGTTGCAAACCATGCTTCTGAAGGGGATTGAACCATCTACAGTACCGGAGGAGCTCTTAAAGTTACTCAAAGAGAACGAGTGCGATGGGCTCAGCTTCGTAGGGGTCAAGCCATTCATCACAGCTACGGCCAAAGGGGAGAAACGGAAGTTACCGTTCTTCCTGGTTCAGCTCTCACCCAACAGCAAACTGGATGGTCTAAGGAGTATCAAAGTCCTAGACTACCAGGTTGTCACCTGGCGAAAAGTAAAGAGGAGCGAAGGCATGATACAATGCGTTCGCTGCCAGATGTTTGGGCACGCCGCGTCGAACTGCGATATGCAGCCTCGATGCGTGAAATGTTGAAAAGACCACAACGCAGAGGAATGCGCGCTAGGTAGGGACGGCGCGACTGAAAAAAGTCAGCTCTCGTGTGCGCTATGAGGAACACAGGGCACACCGCAAACTATCGGAGTTGCCCTAAGTTCCAATACATTAAATAAAGTAAATCTGGCTCGTCAGTAGAAGGTGGAAGTGAAGCGTCCGCCCGTTCCAAGTGTTCCTGCACAATCCGTCACTTCCCAAGTGACCTACGCCCAAATGGCGTCAGGCCGAGGGAATACGGTACAGTCGCAGCCAAAGGTTGTTTCGCAGGCCCCCGGAGCCTGAACCTGATTTGTTGGCTATCTTGATCTCTATCCAGGGGCAGATGGGCCAACCTCAGCGACAATTTCAGGAGCAGGCGAAACGGTTGGACCAGATCTACGCCGGGCCTAACGCACCACCAATCATAATGGGTACGAACATGGCGGAGCAACCCTTAAAGATCCTTGCGGTGAATGTGAAATCACTGATTAGGATCGAACGTAGAGCCGTACGTTTCAAGTTGCTTGAGGACCATTCTCCCGATGTGCTTTTGGTTAGTGAAACTAAGCTATCCCAGAAACACAAGTTGAGGCACAGTAGTTATAATATTATAAGAAGAGACCGACCCAACTCTATACAAGGAGGAGGTGTCGCTATCTTCATTAGAAAAGAGTTGCTTCAAAAAGTAGTGTACTGCGGTGAAGTGCGTAGATTCCAGGAGCTGGAAGCATGTATCGTGTATATCCCTCTCCATAGTGGAAAGAGGATGTATATGGTAGCGGTCTATGCTCCTGAAGCTACTCAATCCACTTGTTTTATTTCAGAGCTCGAGACACTCTTTCGAATACTTAGGCTGGAGTCGGAAGAGAACTTTTACATTTTGATTTAAATGCCAAACATAGAGATTGGGGAAAAAACACACCAAATTCTAGACGGAACCTACTATTCAATTGGTGGGGTCAGCACAGTGTTGAGTATCGACTAGATTTAAAAGCGACGGATAGTCCGTCGTATCCCAGAAGCGGATCTTATCTGGATCTAATGCTGTTCGACATACGGTTACAACTGACTGACATGGACCGACAAACGATAAACTGCTTACACACTTTTGTGTATGACAGTGACTATTGCGGACTCAGTGCCGAAATAACGATTCCCAACGAAATTGCGGAATTGGAGGAGTTTGTCCAACTGCACGCCTACAATTACTGTAGAACGCGTTGGACTCGCTTCTCCAGACAGTTGACGAGAGCACTCTCCTCGAACTTGCTCAACCTACCGTCTAATAGGAATCTGTCAAACGAGGAGATTGATAGATATCTAAAAAAAATGGACGAGACAATAAAACGAACGATGGACAGTACAACAATGACAACGTGGACATATACCGCCATGCAACGATTGACGCACTGCACGAACATAAAAGTAGACTGCTGTCGAGATTAAAAACCTTGTACAGACAGTTTACTGACAGGCAAAACTCGGAGGAGGTTAGGACGCTGAAGTCATTGATTAAAAACCTCTCGCAATTAATTAAAGAAAATTACAGACTTTCTGTAAATTTGCACTGGGACAGGAAAATTCGGGCTGTAAAATCCAACAACGCGAGTATTTTTCCGAAAATAAACAAAATATTTCGGAGGAATAATCAAAACGATCTTCCGCGTCTTAAAATCCTCCGAACTACGAACAATGTACAAATACTAGTGACAGCAGGTATATATCCAGATAACGCAGCTAAGGATGACAATTTCTTTGTGATCGAAGATCCGCAGGTGAAGGTAGAGGCTATAGGAGCGACCTTCCAGGACGTGTATAAGGTGAATGATAGTATTTGCCCGAACCACGGCCTGGAAAATCGGGTCCTTGTGCACAACTTCTACCTTCGAAATAACATGGAGCACTGGCGACACATGCTGCGTCTAAACTGGTATCGGATATCCAATGGAACAAAAGCAAGAACCAATGCACGGGTGCCTGCCTGGTTGACTTGGAGAAGGCCTTCGATACCGTGTGGTTAGAGGGACTCTTCTACAAGTTGAGCAGGGTGGGTATAAGTAAACCACTGCTGTACATACTTTATGACATGCTCACCGGTAAGAAGTTCATTGTGAAGAATATCAATGTGACGTCTGCTGGAACTTTTGAAGTAAAAAATGGTCTGCAACAGGGCGCGGTTAATTCGCCGATCCTTTTCAATATTTACACAAGCGATCTCATAGGTTCACTTCACCATGCCATAGCGTACGCAGACAATTTGGTCGCGTACAGATCAGAGCCTAAGATTGAGGTAATTGCAATACTCTTGCAGCGTGACTTCGATAAGATCAAGAGATACTGCGACGACGGGAAGTTGAAGATTATCTTTCAGAAGTCGGAGACCATCCTATTCAGAACGCCGTTGTCTGGGGCCTCTAGGGACAACAGAAAGAATTGGCGAAAGTTGTCTATCGTGGGACAGCACGAACATCTACTTGCGAGTCGAAGTGCAGTCAGATATCTTGGGGTCTGGCTAGATCAATATCTATATTATAACAAACATATATGGTAGATGCTGCTCTGGCCAGAGCCGAAGTTGCTTTCGCTCTTACAAAGAGACTGTTTTATAGCAGCCAACTCGATGCAAGGGTGAAGGTAATCTGCTACATGGCCCTCATTCGGCCTATGCTCGCATATGGATGTCCCGTGTGGTTCAACGTGGGGCCAAGCTTGTTGGAAAAGACCCGGGTATTTGAGAGGGCCTGCCTTAGGGCTTGCCTTCGTTTGTTCAGAACACCAGAGTCTGAGTACATAAAATTCTATTGCAATGAGGCCCTGTACAACAAGGCGAACCTGATCAGAGTAGATCATTTCTTACTTACTTATGTCCTGTATCCCCTTGTGGGTCCTAGGGCCTCTACTACGCCTACGCGCCATCGTGTACGGTTTTTGGCAATGTGTCTGAGTTCTCTCCAACTTTTCCCTAATTGCCGTGCCTCCTTCTCGACTGTTCTGCGCCATGTTCTCCTCGGACCGCCAGGTCTTCTGCCATCCTGAGTTAGAGGGTTCCATTGCATAGCATGGTTCGCTATGGAACTGTCACCCTTTCGGAATGTGTGACCAATCCACTGCCACTTCCGACGTTGGATGGTTGTGCCTATTGGTTCCTGACCCGTTCTCTTGTAAAGGTGTTCGTTAGAGATACGATTGGGCCAGAAAATCCTTAAGATATTGCGTAGGCACCTACTAACAAACGTTTGTAGCTTTCTGGTGATAGTAGTGGTCACTCTCCACGTGCTGCAACCATATAGCAGCACGGATTCAACGTTGGAGCGGAACAGTCTTATTTTGGTGCTCAAACTGATTGCATTGCTTCGCCATATTTTGGACAACATCTCGAACGCGGGCTTTGCTTTGGCGATCATGTTGGCTATGTCCAGTTCGGTTCCACCATCGCCGAGACAATACTCCCAAGATATTGGAAATCCTCTACTCTCTCTACCGGTTGTCCAGCAATGCATATTTGAGCCGATGAGTTAGTTCCAAGGATGATAATTTTAGTTTTTGCCGTATTAATTTTCAGCCCGACGACACGTGCCTCCCTCTCCACATCTGCTGTCATTTGGTGAAGGTCCATAATTCTGTGGGAGAGTAAGCATACATCGTCAGCGTAGTCAATATGTTTCAGTTGAGATGTACGAGTCCATCGAATTCCTCCGTTTTCCGTCGACAAAGCTGCATGAAGCACATCACTAATCACCAATAGGAATAATATTGGTGAAAGGATACAGCCTTGTCTTACCCCACTTTGGATTTCAAATTCCTCAGACAACCTTCCTCTGTGCAGAACGTGACATTTGGAGCCTTCATATGTAGCTTTGATAATAGCAATTAGTTTATCGGGTATGCCTTTCCTGCGTAAGGCACGCCAAATAAACTCCCAGTGGCGATCGATATTCAACACACTGTTCGATGATAATTCGCAGGGTGTTGATGTGGTCGGCACAGGAGGATCCAGAGCGGAAACCTGCTTTTTCGGCATCGAGTGTGTCTTCGAGATGTTGTTTGATTCGCTCCAGGATGATTTTAGCTATTATCTTAGCTACAGCAGGCAGCACGCAGATACCCCTCCAGTTTCCGCACTCCATTAGATTTCCTTTCTTAGGAAGCTTGACGATCATTCCCTTTTTCCACTCGTTAGGAAAG
This sequence comes from Brachypalpus laphriformis, assembly GCA_945910035.1. NCBI lineage: Eukaryota > Metazoa > Arthropoda > Insecta > Diptera > Syrphidae > Brachypalpus > Brachypalpus laphriformis. Next base: position 235,728,319 of record OX246753.1, on the reverse strand, counting down.
CTCTCAGCTTCACAAGCTCTCTCTATAAGTGGAAGCAGAAGCTCAGCCGATGTTGTGGGTACTGCTCGTAAGAGCTCTTCTGGAATACCGTCAAGTCCTACCGCCTTGTTGGTTTTGAGTGCCTTGATCGCGGTAATGATCTCATCTTTATTGGAAGTCGTGGTGCGTATTCGGGAGCTTCTCACCTCGGGCATCTCAGTCTGATTTGGGAGCATATCGCTAGCGAATACACGGTTCAAAACCGTAGCAAAATGCTCTTTCCATCTCTTGAGCTGGTCCTCATCCGAAATGAGCAAGGAGCCGTCTAGGCTTTTCACTGGGTGTTGGCTGGAGCTGCGACCATCTGTCAGCTCTTTCGTGATTCTGTAGACGGTCCTGCTGTCGCACCTCTGTGCAGCTTCTTCCGCTTCTGTAGCCAGCGCGCTAATGCAGTTGCGCTTGTCACGTTGCACGCTACGCTGAACTTCTCTCATCTTCATGCGATATAGGGACCCTAGCTCGCTTCTTCCTGCTGCTGGGGTAGCTGCAACGCGAGCTTTCAGCTGTTTTCGTTCGTCAATCCGTCTCCAGGTATCCTCGGAAAGCCACGCCCTATGTCTTCCCTGCGATCGACCGACAATTCTTTCAGCACCAGATGTAAAAACATTTTTCACAGCACACCAATGGTCTTGGATGTTTGCGGGCATTGAGCTGCTGATTGCTTCCACACCTTGCGAAAAGTGCTCCCTTAATTGTTGGCGCACTGAGGGATCACTAAGTCTATCGATGTTGAACCTAGGCATTCTTGTGTTGTCGTGGGATCTTCGAACTGCAGCAGTGCGTAGTTGGAGATGGTGATCACGTACTATCCCCAAATCTGCCCCTCGCCTGATTCGGACGTCCAGGAGACTACTTCTAAAGCGGCGGCTGATAGCAAAATGGTCAATTTGGTTGGAGGTTGCTTGCCTGTCATTGGAAACGCAGCTGACTTTGTGGCAGGTCTTGTGCTCAAACATGGTGCCACCTATCACAAGGCGGTTGGCATTGCAGAAATCCAGAAACCTTTCGCCGTTGTCATTGCGGTTGCCTAGTCCATGCTTCCCGATTACATATTTGAGCCCTTCGTTGTCGTTGCTTACCTTGGCATTTAAATTCCCCAGCACTATGACAATGTCTCCATTTGGTGTTGTGTTGAAGACGGCGCTTAAGAGATTGTAGAAGCTCTCCATTTCGTCCTCAGACGAACTATTCGTTGGGGCGTAACACTGTATGATGGTGACGCGTCGTACTCTAGTCCGGAATCTGGCCGACAAAATCCTATCACCATGAGGCTGCCAGGAAATTAGGCCCTCGCGTGTTGTTGTTGTTAGCAGTAGTCCGACTCCATATTTCCGCGGACTTCCGTATGGTCTTCCAGAATAGAGTAGTACAGTGTTACGCGTTGGAGACTGGTACTCGCCCGCTTCTAACCATCTTACTTCACTTACCCCCAAAATGTCCAGTTTATATCGCATGAATGCGTTTTCCAATTGGAGGAATCTGGCATTGTAAGGACCTTCGCCTCCGAGTCGAGGAGCGTCTTTACATTCCAGAAACCTATCTTTGTCCGGGTACAATAGCCAAAAGTCGTCAACATGTGATCATTCCGTATCCGAGGCATAGTGTCGGTTTCTGTAGCGGGCAATATTCGGTAACGCAGGTTGCTGGCCCACGTTACCTAGCCTAGAATCAAGGCCCTAGAGAACCCGCACTTACAATTTTAGCCTATACGTATAAGGGTTTATACGTATAGTTGCCCGGGGACCACCACTAGGAGGTAAAGTAAGCACTTCATCACGAACTTGATTGTTGCGCTACTGGCCCAAGCCAAGTTTTGAGCAGTCAGTAGTTTCCGGATCAATCGCAATGCAGGTCCCCCAAATCATTCATTCATCATTTCTTGATCAAGATGATTCGAAGGCACATTGCAAGAGCAATGACTTCGATGAATAGCCTGATCTTTGGGGCTTATTACCCCAACAATCTCTATCACGAGAGTGCGCGCCTTAACGCCTTTATCCCAGCAGAAGCGTTCCTATACCTTGATCAGAGAGGTCCAGATCCAGGATAAGTTAGCGGTGCCGCTAATCTTCACGTCGCCAGAACAGATGTGGATAGGCGACTTAACTACGACCGAGACGTCGCACAGAGTAGTGTAGAGCGTCTCCGGTACAATAGGGCGGTTTCCAACCGCGACATTGAAGACGTTAGTAGGCAGCATGACCAATTTTGGTGGCTTAGAGAAGAAGAGGGAAATACAAAAAAATGCCAAAAAAAAAAAAAAAAAAGAATTATAAAAAAAAAAAATAGCACAGCACTTGGCTTAAAACAAAAAAAGAGTGTATTTAATTACACTCCGTAGTTAAGTTAGCTTAAGTTTATTTTTAAAGTAATTATAAGTTTTATCTAATAACAAAAAAAGTCAATTTTTCTTAGTATTTAATCATTAGTTAAGATATAATAAATTCATTAAGTTAGGTTACGTCGAAAGACATAGGTTAAGAGTTAAGTTTAGCTTGGAGCGCCCGCAAGGGGCCAGTAAGTTAAAATAAGATAGTTACATAAGTTAATTAAGCTATTTTTAAGCGTTTTTGTTAAAAAAAGCGAATATTCAGTTTTAGACACCATTGAGTGTAATGCCGTCTCCACTGATTTGCCTTTGCAATATGCATGTTGGGCCGCCGACAGTAGTTTCTTATCAATACTGTTGCGTAAGTGGATATCAATTAGTCGTTCTAATGCTTTTAAGAGGAATGATGATAGACTTATCGGTCTGAAATCTTTTGGATTTATGTTTACCCGCTTTGGGTATGAAGACAACTTTGACTTCTCTCCATATCTTTGGGATATATACCAGATCTAGACAACTTCTAAAATTGTCTCAAGTATCGGCAGGATTATGTCCGATGACTTCTGCAACTCGGCAGGTATAATGCCGTCCGGTCCCGCGGATTTATATGGTTTGAAGCTGTGCAGTGCCTACTGAAGCTTGCTCTGTGTAATCAGTTTTGAGGAGTTTGTTTTTTGTGCAGATGGTTTGCTGAAAACCATATTGCTAACTTGGGAACTGCCTGGGAAATGAGTGTCAAGCAGTAAATTTAGCGAATCTTCGCTTGAAGTCGTCCAAGACACATCGGTTTTCTTAAGGTAACTGGGTGTAATTGGATTTGAAGAGAGAATTTTCCTCAGCCTACATGCCTCAGTGGCTTCTTCTATTTTACCACAGAAGAGTCTCCAAGAACTACGTTTGGCTTTCCTTAATTCCTTTTTGTATATGTTTAGGGACGCCTTGTACAAGTCCCAATCTAACGCGTCTCTCGTATTTTTGGTATTATTAAAAAGTTTTCTACAATTATTTCTTAAAGGACCTAAACCGGCAATCCACCAATGCGGCTTTTTCTTGCCCCTGGGTTGTATCAAGGGGCATGAAGAAGTCATCGCTATAATTAAGGCTGAGGTTAAGTCCTCAACCATGCGATCAAGTTCTTGGGGGTTGAAGGGGAGATTAAGGAGATCTGAGGTAACTAAGTTGCTTAAAGTTGACCTGTACTTGAGCCAATCAGTTTTGCGGTAGTTCCTAAAAACTGGAGGGCTAATAGAATCTATGTATAGTGAGAATTGGAGATACCTGTGATCCGAGAAAGATGGTTTGCTTGACACCTTCCAATTCTTGATGCGGTGGACGATGCTATCGGAGGCAAGGGTGATGTCCAATGCTTCTTGCCTGTTTCTGGTGACGAAAGTGGGATCGTTACCTATGTTGCACAAAATAAGGTTTGTACTTAGAATAAAATCAAAAAGTAGCTCACCTCTTTTGTTGATATCGGAACTGGCCCATACAGTATGGTGAGCGTTACATCCAATAATGAGACCAGTCTTTTGCTCCCCGCATCCGCGATCAGTCTTTCCAGGTTATCCCCAAAAAGAGAGTCCATATTGTCATGGGCGAAATACGCCGACACCAAAAAGTAGGAGCAACTGGGTGTATCTATTTTCGCAGCGGTTATATCTCGATCGCTGTAATTAGGGAGTAAAGTTAGATCTAGGTTACTTTTTACCAGTATACACGCTCTGGGTTTACCTTCGTCGCGCACATACATAGTGTAGTAGTTAGGAGTCTTGAGTCCACGTATCGAATTGTCCACAACCCAAGGTTCCTGGACCAAGACTATATCTTCCCTGTCCTTTGAAAGACGGAGAAGAAGGCCGGCAGAAGCCGTAATGGAGTGGTGGAAGTTAATCTGAACTAACTGCAGCATTAGCGCTACAATCAGGCAGGGGAACCTCCACCACTGTGGTATTCAGGGCTTCCAAGTCTGAGGACGATTCCAACAATTCGTCCTCACTCAAAAGCAATGGATGTAGTCTTTCAAAATTTTCATCCGTCTCCATGTCAGACAATTTGTCTTCATCGACAAAAGACGGATTAATAGGGAGCGACGCTTGAGAGTCATCACTATCCAAGGAAGGGAAAGTGATAGACTTGGGTTCGTTAATTGCAGGAGTGGGGTCCGAGGGATGAGGGGCAATTTGCCCAAATCAGACTCTTCGTCCTTTTTGTAGACCTTGATGGTAATAGGGTCGAAGCCGTAGTAGACGACACCACCAGTCTTCGCCAGAGTAGCAAGAGATTCCTTATTGATGACAATAAGTGCACATCTGTACAGACCTCTTGGCTCGTCCAGCTGAGCGACTTTCCAGTTGTGCGTCGGAAGTTCAGGATTGCTGACTTGCAGGATTCGAAGGATCGTATACGGGTTGGAGGGTTCGGCTGGGATCCAGGTGCGAGTTCTCAATCTACTCGGGATATCTTCCCTCGCAACGACCTCGAGCTTAGCACCTGGCCATACCTCCCCTAATTTGCCTATAGCAAGTTTGTATAGGTCGTATGACCTCTGATCTTCGCATGTGATTAGTTTAACATGGCCCAGGTACCATCCGCCATCGCAGCATCTAGGAGGAGGACCTGGATTCTCCTTCATTATGTCCAGGAACACTGAAAGTATCCGTGAAGGAACCAGCTTCCATTTGTCAATGGCGATTGATCCGTCCGCATCGCTTTTGTCTATGACCGCCAGCACTAATTTGTCCTTAAGGACATCGCTGTAGGACTTCGATATAACGTTGGATGGCCTGGAAGAGGTACTGGTGATGTGTACCTTGACTCTTTTCGGCTCCGACACGGATTCCTCCAACGATCGCTGCCGCTTTGACGTGGAGTCGCAGCTAGTCCCAGCTTTGTCTTCGCTATCGATCTTTTTAGCCCATTCTACACGGGCGTTCACCTTTTCGGTTCTTTTGCACTCCGGTATATTGCCAAAGTGCTCTAGAATCCGGCAGGCTGTGCAGCGATCTTTATATGCCTGTTAAGCGGGAGCAAGGGTACGCCTTGTTCCCGAGAAGTCCTTAGTGGAACGTGGGGGGGTACTAGTACCTTGAGGCTCCATGCGACTATTGGAAGTAGTTGGACCATGTGTAGCCACAGTTTTTCTACTAACCAATTCCACAGGGCTTTACCGGTAGACAGCTTGAGCGCCGTACTACCGTCCGGTTTGAAAGGAGAACCGGTCTTTTTAATGTTTTTTAGTAGTTCCCTAGCGGAACGAGGGTGAGTATTAGTACCCTGGGGCTCCATGCGGCTATTGGTAGTAGTCAGACCATTTGAAGCAACAGTCTTCCCACTAGCCAGCTCTTCAGGGGCTTTACCGGCAGACAGCTTGAGCGCCGTGTTACCGTCCGGTTTAAAAGGGGGACCGGTCTTTATAGTTGTTTTTTGTTTTGTTTTATTTTTAGAGTTCATATTTGTTCCCACGAGTAGCGGAGAAAGGGATGTCAGTCTGTGCAGAGATTCGCAATACACAGATAAGGCTAGCTAATCCGGAGGTCGCCAGGTATTCGAATACTCCGTTCGCGACTGAGCTATTTTTGGGATAGGCTCCCAGCCAGGTTGATCCTCGGCACGTGTCGCATGACACCTTGATCCAGCCCACCGGAAGGGAGAATGGGAAAGGAAGGGTTGGGGGCGACTGCATCTTGGTTTCGAATCTCATCTAGGGAATTAATCCCAAGAGTCTTTGACCTCTACTAGGCCCTTATACCACGACGAGGTTTGCAGTTACGTAAGGGAATATTAACTATATATGTATGTATTTAGCGAACAGAAGGAAACCATCAAACGCCATCGTTATCGCCTGCATCACAATACACATGTAGATATAAATTTGGGCCTCATAGGTAGGCAAGTAAATAAATCCATGTGTTTGTTTAATATTGCGCCCAGAAGTACATTACAAAAGTGTAGAGTTCTCCATAATTTAATTCGTCCTAGACTTTTCCAATGTATAGTTTTATAATGCCTGGTATTTGCAAGTATGCCTAATAAGGTTTTCGCCGTTATGTCTTCAAAATTAACAATTCAAATGAAAGAATTTGTTGGTTTAATTTATTAGGACGTGGTAGGTTTGAGCCAAAAAAAACTTTAAACAGCCCATTTTCAGAAACAGGTTAATGAGTAAAGTACCGTTGTACCCAGATATCAAGTTTAAAGTAAATCCTTCGAGTTGTTTATGCTGCAGTCAGTTACTTATACTGGGTGCGTAGGAAATATCTTTGTTCAGTCATAGTGGATCGTGTTAATATCTACTATTTTTACATTTTTTTCCGGGTACACATTGTCTTTATATGTGCAGAACACAGTGATGTCGAAATATCGAGCTTTTTGAAAGCCGCCCGATCGTAAGAAATCCTGCAACTTATTCAAGAATTCCAACATCATATTCGCTGGAACTTCGACTAGGTGAACTGCATGTGACCTTGAAATATCTGAATTTGCGGTGTGGCTCATGAAAACCTTCAATATAAGTCTTATACCATGAGAAGTGGGCAGTTTATGTCAGTTATGTCGTAAGAAATGAAAAACCAGCGTGTACTTCGAGTAAGGCGGCTCCTCAAGTCACTAGAACGAACGACAGTTGGATGTGTGCAGAGCCTACCGATGTCTCCCGTGTGTAGAATATCAAATTTCTTGCTAATGTGATGGTCCTTTGAGTAGTGTAGTAAAGTGTACCCTCCTTTTTTCAACAATGTCTTCGAACGAATGCTACCGGATACATCGAGGTGCTAGAGACAGTTGTGAATCCCTGCGTGGACTGTGTGAGTGAAAGGATTCCAACAGGATGCTGCGCCAGCACAGAATTGATCGGAATCAATTTCCATAATCACATAACACTATATTTATGGCCACCTAACTCATCAGACCTTATTCATATCATGAGGTAATAAAGGACTTTGTCTACCTAGGCTCTATGGTGAGCTCCGCAAATGACACCTGGGGAGATCAAACGAAGAATTGCTTTTGCTAATCGCTTAAACTTAACTAAACTAAACTATACGGCTTATACCAGAACATCGACTTAGTCAAAGGATTTGCCATACAGCGACTTATATGGCTGCGTCATGTAGAGCGGATGGAACCCAACGTTCCAGTCCGGAAAATCTTCAAATCCACCCCGGATGGGCGGCGTAGGACGATCACGCGGTAGGTGACGCAAACAAGTGGAGGGGTATCTCAGCCACCTAAGTAAGTAAGTATTCGTATCCTGAAATTCCAATCTTCTTCTTCCTTTTATCAGCGGGGTTATGATCCGAAAATAACGCTGTAATATCCTCTATTGTACAAATTATTTATAAGGCCTACCCGTCCCAATTAAAAGTTATTTAATTGACATTTCTTTTTATGATGCCTCTCCTCTAGGGGGTTGGATATCATCAGTTTAGTGTTTTCGCGCGTGATGACGCTCCTGAATATTTCTATTGGATTCATTCTACATCAGGAACTAAGATTGCCCATCTATGTTATCGGTTGTCTACCAACTGCTCTCCGCCCTTCGGTTCTTTCTTGTAGCCTGTTTCTGAGGATGTGTTCAAGATAGTCCAATTTTCGTACTTTGATATAACAGGGGAACAAAAAAAATGTTTTTTTTTCTGCGGGCGTAGTTATGTTTGTAGATTCAAAATCAGTAAATTTATTAAATACGGTGTAGAACTTTTGGGTGGATAAAAACAAGGTCCGATTTGATCGAGTGTATCTTTATTATTGAATTATATCAGGTGTGTATAGCGCGCCGACTCCGCCGTTGGAACTGCTATTTGAGATGTGCAACGTAAACAGAGTACCCTCGTGGGAAGGAATGTATTCCTGCGGTTCCCACCACGACAGGTAGTGCTGCTGTTCTAACGACAGATTTCTGCCTACGTTGCTATCTTATTACCGCGCGTGCAGCAACGGGGTCAGTACACTACACCTCCCTTTTCGACATGAATGATCTTAAATTATCTTAAAGTAATCTAATATTATCTTAGTTCTATTCTATTCTTTTTAGATCATTCTTAATACAAATTTATACTTAGTGCAAATTATATCATATTGAATAGTACGAGTAAATACGAGTATCTTAGTAAAAGAATGCATTGAGCGTTATTACATATTGAGTTTGTATCTGATTTTATACGTTTTCTTAATAACAGAATGTATATTAACTTAAAAAAATGATATAAAAATTATTACGTATTAATTATTTTCTATCTTATATTTTTTGTGTTTTCTTAACTTAAATTGAATGAAATCTTTATTATTTCAAGTAGTTACATTTTCAAAAGACAATGGGCATCGTTAATGAAGAAAAAATAATAAAAATAGTTTAGAATAAATTGTAACACAATTTAAATCAAAAACTAACTTATAAATTTACGTAATCCATTTTTATGTACTATTATTGATTTATTGTTATTTCCTATCAACGTACAATTGTTGGAGTCGTCAATGTTTGTAATCCTATACGGGCCTTCGTAGAGATTTTCTAACTTATGCCCTGCACTGTTTTCTAATAGCACCAAGTCTATTGACCTAGAGTTTTTGTCATACTGCTGTTTTTGGGTGGCTTTTGTTTTCTCAATTAGTTGCTTGACTCTCTGTTGTGCCATTTGTAATCGATATTTTACTTCTCTTTCGTATGAGTCAATGTTATAGATAGGCTCTATGTTTTTAGAGCTTAAGAAATCGAGTGTTATTGGTGTCTTTCCAAAAACTAATTCGTATGGGCAATACCCATGTACTGTTGATGGAGTCGTATTATAAAAGTAAGTAAAATATCTAAGCCACTCATCCCAATCTGATCTGTCTAAGGATATATACGACCTAACATATTCATTGAATGTTCTATGGGATCTTTCTACGGTTCCTAATGTCTGATGGTGGTATGCTGTTGAAGTTGTGTTGTTAATGTTTAGCAATTTACATAGCTCCTGTAGGGTCTGATTTTTGTATTCGGCACCCATATCAGTTATGATTTTTTCTCATTGGACCGTATATTAAAATACAATTATCAAATATAGCCTTAGCTACCGCTTTAGCCGACTTATTTGCTATGGGATTGTTATTAGGTATTTAGTCAAATCACATTCTATAGTAATGGCATATTCGTAACCAATATCAGATTTAACTAGAGGACCGATAGTATCGATAAGTACTATGTCAAACGCTCGTGCTGGTGTTGGTGCTATTGATAATGGCTCTTTCGTTTTTGGCATGGATTTATTCTTTTGACACTGTATGCAGTTTTTTACATGCCTGGTCACTTCTTTCGTCATATTTTTTCAAAAATATATCGCTCTTAGTTTCTTAATAATCTTGTAACACCTGGATGACCACCAAATATGGGGTCATTGTGAAATTTTTCAACTAATTTAGCTTTCTCTTCATCAGTGGTCACATATACCAACCTTAACGTTAACGCTATTTTTAAGTTCTTCAATGATGTGTTCGCGATATTTTTAAATTCAGTGACTTGAATAATGTTGAATATATTATCATTTAATGAAAGTTGCAACTTGTTTATACCTTTATTACAGGTCTCTTCTTCTAACCTTGAAAATAATTGGCCTAAGTCAATTTTTCCATTAGTAATAAATTATAGGAAAGCTTACCAAAATTCTTTTTCCGGGTACTAAGTAACACCTTGGTGTTTCTTTTATGAAACCGAACTTCAGACGAACAATTTTCTTTACTTCGCCACGGATAAGTGCTTCGTAAATTTTTGGGGTTGTTACATTACTGGCTTTGTTAGTTATATTTTCGTTACTAACATTTTCTTTATTTCGTCGTGTCTCTGATCGTGTCTTTACTTTAAGGATAGTATTATTACTTTGAATACTTTTTATTTGCTCGAAGTCTATGCGCGATAATGCGTCTGCCCCGCAATTGTCTTTTCCCTTTATATATTCTATTACGAAGTTGAATTCCTCGAAATCTAAACGCATTCTTATCAATTTCGATGATGGATTTTTTATGTAAAAAAGGTAGGTAAGGGGCCTATGGTCACTTCTGACTAAGAATTGTTGTCCATATATGTATGGCTTAAAATAATTGATTGCCCAATGAATGGCGGCTAATTCTTGCTCTATGACTGCTTTATTGCTTTCACCTTTTGTAAAGGATCTTGGCGCGTATGCCACTGGTAACTGTATTCCATTGTACTCTTGACTTAGTACAGCGCCACATGCGTTTTTGCTTGCTTCTGTTGTGATGCAGAATGATCTATCGAAATTTGGATATTGCAGGATGGAAGCGCTTATTAGTGTTTTTTTCAAAAACTGGAAAGCATTTTCGCATTCAGGCGTCCAATGGAATTGTACATTTTTTCTTGTTAAGCGCGTTAGATGCAGGGAATGAGAGGCAAAGTTCGGAATAAAGCGTCGGTAGTAGTTGCAGAAGGCAACGAACCTTCTGACTGCATCAGAGTCTTTTGGTGTTGGGTAATTCTTAATGATTTCATATTTGCCATCATGTCAGTACATTTATGACCAAGAAAAGTCACTTTATTACTGAAAAAAGAGCATTTATCCGGATGCAATTTTAGATTATAATTTTTACATATTTCAAATACGTCTCGTAAGTTTCTGAGCATATGATTTTCAGAACAGCCAAATCCAATCAAATCACTCATATACAGGAACGCCTGTTATGGATTAAGACCAGCAAAGGCTAACGACGTCATTCTTTGGAATGAATTAGGAGCAATTTTGATTCTGTAGGGAAGTTTCTTAAAACGAAAGATCTAAGATGTCATATATTCTAGGTAAAGGATATTTAGCAGCCACTAATTTTTTTTATTAATTTGGCGGTAGCCCAACGTTTTTCTGAGTCTTCTGGCAGAGACCCTGAGCGGCTGCGGACTTAAAAATTTATCCAACGTTGGTTAGTTTGCTTTATTTCTTAATTGTTTATTCATTTCTTTACAGCAATTAATGGCTTCGTTAACAGCTCTTGAAACTTTAGCACTGCGTTTTTCGTCGGGGTGATTTCTGTTTAAAATTTCTAATCCTTCTTCGAAATGATGCAGTGCTTCATACAAATTTCTTGGTGTCAACTAGCGACTCGTGGAAGGCTCAGGCTCTCCGTCTGACTCTTGATCTGGTCCCAACTCTTCATTTGAAAGCGGAGCTCTGTCAGCGTTAAGAAGACTGGTGACATCGTGCTCTTCTAAATCCTTAAATCCGATTTCTATTGCCAGATTTAAAATGTTACGTTCAATTTCAGGGATAACAGGATCAGCATCGATAATGCATTCCGGCCATAGTTTCATCGTTGTTGATTTTAATTCATTCCAAGACTCACTTATGTTGTAAACGGCATTTTTGATGTTGTAGTTCATTGTTTAATAGAGAATCTTCCATCCGTTTCATTAACAAGCTTTTGGAAAGTTCTGTGCAAATAATACACCTTAAAAGTGTCTGTTGTGTTTTTGGGAAGATACTCAACTCTTACATTTTTAGACAGCTCACTTAAGTTAACCGGATGCCCCGGAGCGTTATCCAAAATAAGCAAGACTTTATTGCTTAAAATTTTCTTTTCCAGGTATATTTTGACTTCAGGACAGAAGTAATTCTTAAACCAATTTTCAAAGAGTACTTTCGTCATCCAAGCCTTTTTGTTCGATCCAGGTGACTGGCAAATCTTTCTTGTTCAATCTCTTGAAAGCTCTTGGATGTTCAGACAGGTACACCAATAGCGGATTAAGCTTGAAATCCACCGCAGCGTTAGCACCAAGAAGAAGAATCAAACGTTCTTTTGACACCTTATACCCTGATGCAGAATTTTCGTCGTTTTCGTCGGTCCGCTCAGGTAGTCGCTTCCAATAAAGGCGTGTCTCGTCCGCATTATAAAGTTGTTCTGGAACGTAACCACCTTCTTCCACGATTTTGTTTTTAAATTCGTCGGATACTCGAAAGCGGCAACTGAATCGTCACTTGCTGCTTCGCCTTTCGTCTGGATGATATGCAAATTATGTCGATTTTTAAACTTTTTTAAGTCGTTATTACGAAAAATATTGGCCGTAAAACGGAAACAAAGACACAAATAAAACGCCGTTATAGCGAAAGGCCGTATACAGTGCAACCGTATAGCGAGGTACTCGTATGAGTGTACTTAATTTATTTTCTTTAAAAATTGAAATATCGGCTCCGGTATCAACTAACAATATATTTATTTGCATATTTAAGGTACTTTTTATTACTACATAGCTATTTAGATTTAAATTCAGATTGTAAATTTTTGCAAATTGGCACGTTCAATTTTCTGTGAATTAATTGTCCCCCAGTTTGTTTATTAAAATGCCCGTTAACATGGAGAATGGTTTTAATTAACTCCTCAACTGGCTACTCTCATTGCAACTGCATGATACAGTGTACTCGCTGTATTTACTCGTAGGTCACTTTACTTTAATTATTTTATTTATATTTGAATGATTTTTGGTAATCATTTCGAAAAAGGGCCTCCCCTCCAAAACTAACCATAGAGCCAACAGTGAGTAAGTGGCGCGCTTCGCGCGATTCATTTATTTAAACTCCCCTTTCCGGAGGGGTTTAAACGCTCACGCTTCGTCGCTCCGCTTGTGGTATGTCATAAATTGTCAGACAGGCGCCTGGGGCTAAGTTTATTAGAGAACAGTTTTCTGCCGGCCAACCCTGGGAAGAAAAAAAAATTTTTTTATAGTATTGTTAACTTTTTCTCAATTTTTTTTTTATGCCTTTCTCCTAATTAAAAAAAAAAATACCGAATGTCCTATAGGTAGTGGAATTTCGAAGAAATACATTTTATTTTCTTATAGTATTGTAGTATTAGCTTCCTCTCAACCATTTTTTTTTATGCTTTTTATGCGTTTTTACACTAAAAAAATGTTTAGCGAATTTCCTATGCTGGAAATCTTAGCCAAAAGTGCCACATACCACATAGTTTTCTCGAAACTAGGCTTTTGTCGTTTAGGTCACTCTACTCGTAATACTGAGGTAACGATATGTATATGCCTATGTAAGGGCTTGGTGTATCAACTTTCAGAAACTTTTCAAATTGTGATTTGTTCTTAAAGAATAACATTTACTAAATGATTTTGTTGAAATTTCAAATTCGAAACAGTTCTAAAGAAGTACTTTAGGTGCAAGTACGAGTTTGTATGTGCGATCCAGTTAAGCCTTTTATTTAATTCACTCTTTCAAAGATTATATTTCTTTTTTTTAAGGTGACTAGCATAAGTGAAGAGTTCAGATACATATTTAAGAAATTTTGAAATTAACTCTTATTTGGAATTAAAAATAAGAAGCTTTTATTATATTGCAGCCTAGACCCGGAACTTTGGACTTAAAAAAATGCGTTGAAAAAGGTGTTCCACCAGGACCGCTGCTTGGCTTACTGAAAACGGGAACAGATGTCATGTTGGATGACGGAACTATTGTAAAATCTTGTGATGTTAGTGAGCCGAGTTCTGGGAGCCAGATTATAATTTGTATGTATTTATTTCTTTTACATTAACTTTACATTGAAACAAGTAATTATGAAAAACAATCAAATTTGTGTTTAATCTATATCTAATTCATTTCATAAAAAGTTTGATTACCTCATGCTGCTATGAATAAAAAACGAATGCAAACAATTCTCCTTATCCCCGATCAGAACGGGCGAAGTACCACCTAGCTTTTGAAATAAGTACACACATATGTACATACATATACCTTGTTTTTTTCTAAGTAAGCTTAATATACGAGTATAATCTGTGTTTGGGCAATCGGTTGAAACTTTTTGTGAACTCAGGTTTTTGATACAGTTCTATTTGCGATAGAATATTAAGCCAGGACTAGAAACGAAATAAAGAAATTAACCGAACAAATAAGAAGAACGGAAACGGTAAAAATGTTAAAAAATGTATTTCTTGATGGAAAACGGAATAACAAATGCGCAACGGGGTTTAGTCGTTTTCATTAGTATAACTCAGGCTTTTCCACCTGACCTCGCATCCAAGAGTGTGTAATTTTCACACAGCACTGTATTTATATATATGTATATATATAAGTTATGACACCGAGATAATTGCGTCATCCCAACTACCAGGACCAGTGGCCTACGTGACCAACGGAAAGCAAACTGCACATGACACCACACAGGATGCACATGGCACTACACCAAGCCAAGCCATTCTTAAAATAGGAACAGTGGCCTACGTGACCAACGGAATGCAAACTACGCTCGACATCATACTGGATGCACATGACACCACACAGGATGCACATGGCACTACACCAAGCCAAGCCATTCTAAAAATAGGACCAAGCTCAGCTCACAGAATGAAAACCGATAAGGAATAAAAGGAACCCACATCATGATAAATACTTCACTTCGTTCACGCAATCCATTCAGTGACGCCGCTCATTAGCGTTAAGTCAGTTTTTTAAGTCAAATTGTTTAAGTGAAAATCTTGTAAGAAAAAATAATAAAGATTTTTTTTTTTTTAATCAAATTTAATTAGAAAAATTTAATTGGCGATCCTGCCAGGAGTGTAAAGTGAATTAGCTGTCGAATAAATAAACCTCCGCAGACCAAAGTAGATAGAATAAGTCGTCACCTAGTAAGTAAGTAACCTAGAACTAACAAACAAACTAGCGAACGTAACTAGTACAGACCTAGTGGTAACTGCATATAAAGAACAGGAAATCAGCGTGCATATAGTAGACAGCCAAAGCTTAGATTTAATTAAATCAGTACCTGAATTCAAAGGAAATCACTCAGAATATTTTTCTTGGCGACAATCTGCTACCACAGTTATGAGGCGATATGCTCAAGGCTCGGACAGATACTTTACGGTCTTTGCATACTAAGGAACAAAATCACTAATGAAGCAAATCATACTCTAACGCAGTTTGGTACAGTCCTAGACTTTGACGCCATACTAACAAGACTAGACTCAACATACGCTGACAAACGACCAGCCCATATATTGTACTTGAAAATGAACTGAACAATTTGAGACAAGGACCTGTGTCACTGCATGAATTCTATAATCAAGTAAATACAAAATTAACGCTGTTAGTGAACAAAACACTAATGACGCACGGTAACAATACCGAACTGACAAAACAACTAATCTCAGATCACCGGTCATTTATCTAACACGATATTTGCTCTAAACCCAGTAGATCTACCGAACGCTCTCGCCAAAGCGGAGGAATTAGAGATAAACAAACCAAGTGAGGGAAATCAGAAGTAAAGACACGCCCAAAACCCATGAGCACAAAGTTCACAATATAAATATAATAATAATAATAATAACAATCAACCTGAACGTATGGAACTAGGTAGTTCAGCGAATAGAAAACTAACTAAAGATGACTGGAATAGGTTCAGAAATAACTACCCAAGGCAACAGCATAATCCCTTTAGGCAACCGGATAAAAACCCTCGTGACGAACAAAGACCAGAGAAACTCAATCAGATCAACGAACATGATCATTTTTTAGGAATTACGGGAAACAAATAATAAAGGGATTACAATACTAATCGATACTGGAGCGACTTGCAATTACTATCGTCCAGGGGTATTTCATAGTCCTCGGGACTTGAAACAAAAGAAATTCGCCACCACAATAAACGGTAGCACTCCAATAACATCATATCACGTAAAATATGTATGTAAAAATTTTAAATAGGATAACTCGCTTTTACATAATAAAGAATTTGGAATATGATGCTCTGATAGGATCTAGACTATTAACCCTATCACATGCTGTAGTAAACCTTGATAACCAAACCCTTAGCTAGGGTGAGGACGAAGAAAGGCTCTTTTCTATTTCCCAGCGTAATAACGAACCCGAAGCATGCGCACCGAACCCACATGCTCATAAACAAAAGCAAGCACCGAATCCTTGCGAAGACATATTATCCGGAGCACCGAACACTCACGGAGAAAACGTTAATGCTCTGAAAGAAGAGATTAAAGATTTAATACATCTAATGCAACCTTGCCATTTCGTACCGACGTACAGGCAGAAATAGATACAATCACAGACAAACCAATATGGTCTAAACAGTATCCATATCCACTATCCGCTAACGAATTCGTAAATAACGAAGTACGAAAACTATTGGGTAATGGGATAATTTAAAAATCCAAATCGGCGTACAATAGTCCCATTTCCAAAGAAAGGATCCAACGAAGATGGTTCACCCAAGCATAGGATCCCTGATCAACGTCATTCTCCCTGACACAAACGTCATTCTCTCCAATCTGGGCAAAGCAAACATTTTCTCAACTCTAGATCTTGAATCAGGATTCCACCAAATCCTCATGAAGAAACCAGACGTCGAGAAAACCGCATTGTCTGTCAACAACGGGAAATACGAGTTTCTCAGACTCCCCTTTGGACTCAAGAACGCGCCAGGCCAATTCCAGAGAACAATGGATGACATCCTTAGAGATTTTGTAGAGAAATATTGTCACATTTACATCGACGACATAATAATCTATTCCAACTCGCTCGAAAAACATACTGAATATTTAAAACAAATAGTAACCACGCTAAAGGAAGCCAACATGAAGATTTCCCTGGAAAAATCAAATTTCTACATGAAGGAAGTTCAATTTTTGGGTTACTTCATAGGGGAAAATATCATGAAAACCAATCCCGAGAAAGTTAGCACAATTAAGAATTACCCTCCTCCATGAACCCTGAGACAACTTAGATCATTTTTGGGAATGATAGGGTACTATCGAAGGCGAACCCCACAGGCGGATCAGTAGAAATGCGGTGAAGTGGGAGGGTTGTGATCCCTTGTTTTGGGATCATAGCCTCGCTGATAAAAGGAAGAAGAAGAAGAAGATAGGGTACTATCGAAAATTTATACTTATTTTTGCCAAACTAGCCAAACCCCTTACGTCACTACTTCAGAGCCAAGACGGAACAGGGCAAGTCTCAACCCATGTTGCAAGGAAAACACCCATTGTACTTAACGAAGAAGCAACTGAAGCATTCAACTCACTGAAAAATCATTTAGTATTCGAAACCGAGTTGAATCAACCAGATTTCAGTAACAAATTCATTCTTACAACCGACGCTTCGGACGATGCCATAGGAGCAGTCCTGACACAAGAAAGGAAACCTATAACTTTTATTTCTAAAACGTTAACAGGCGCGGAACGAAACTACGCTGCTAATGAAAAATAATTATTATCTCTACGGCGTAAAAGATTTGGAAATTCACACAGATCATCAGCCACTAACATTCGCTGTTTCCACAAGAAAACCAAACGCCAACATGAAAAGATGGCACGCACTGATCGAAGAATACGCCCGAAAATTATTTACAAACCAGGCGCGACTAATACAGTAGCCGACGCACTATCTTGGCAGCAGCTGAACCAAATCTCAGATTCAAATACAATTCACTCAGCGGAAAGCTCTGATGAACATCAGGTACTAGAAACCAATAAAGTACTGAATCAATTCACACAGCAAATAATTATCAAGGAAGGTAAACTAACAACACACGAACTCAGTATACCTTTCCCAGGTAGGCAGCGACATATGATTTTTTACGCACACAAAAATTACCTCATCAGTATATTCACGGAATTCCTGAAACCAGGCATAGTAGCAGTCTACACGACAGCAGAAATAATATACGATATTAAGGAAATTTTCCAAGGTTTTTCAGACAAATTCATCAGGAGCAAAACTCTAGCAAAAGATATTACCAACAAAGAGTAACAGCTGGAAACGGTCCATAAAACCCATGATAGAGCACATCGTAACTCGCGCGAGAATTATAAGCAAATCAACCAACAATATTACTGTCCGCTAATGGCAGGAGAACTAAAACAAAACGCGGTCAATTGCGAGATTTGCCATATAAACAAATATGATAGGAAACCTCATACTAACTTAATTGGTGAGACACCAAAAAACCGGGGGAGATTATTCATATCGATGTAATGTATATTGAGCAACTAATATTTCTGACAGCAGTTGACTCATATTCTAAATTTTTAGCAGCAAAAATTCTAGACAACAAAGATAATATGCACATTAAAGTCCTAGAAATCCTCAACCATTTTCCCGCATGACAGAAAATAATTATAGACAAAGAAAGAACATTCCAAGCATTAGAATGGCCAAATAGAACGTACACATTCTACCATCCTGGAGATAGCGAGATGTATTAAAATGACTCACAATCTAATAGATGATTCAGGGGCAGTCATTCGAGCAATAACAGCATATAATGCAATTATACATTCTGCCACTAGTATGAAACCAATAGACCTTTTATATTACCAGGCAGACCACTCAGGAGTGTCGGATAAACTTAAAATAGCACAGACAAAAATGTTAACCGTTCATAACAAAAACAAAACGAATAAACAAATACCAGATAACTATACGATTTACGAAAAAATAAAAGGAGCTAGGTGGGGCAAACTCAGGCCCAAATTTAAGAAACAGGAAATCACTAATGACTTAGGGAAAAACGTCATTAAGCTAAGAAATGGAAGAATTATCCATAAAGACAATATAAAGGTAATCAAACATTAACGAAATCCTTTATCTTTCACAGACAATGGACTGCAAAACCTTCATACTCACCATATTGCTGACAACAGCATATGGGCAAATCGAAATAATAGACTACACAAAAGACAATTATGCACTGATAGAGATATGTTTTTATTTACGAAAATTACTCGGCACTTTACCACGTAACAAATCTGACGCAGGTAAAACAATACTTAGTAAAAGCCAAGCAAATGCAAGCAGACAGATACCCCAAACCAACAGACAGACGGCACGAAACTGATTTCGAGATAATTGAAACCCTAATTACACAACTCACAACCACACGCAATCGACGTAGTGTAGACATCATAGGTACTATATGGTAATACATAGGTGGTACACCAGACAGGGACGAGATGACTGAAATCGACGAGAAAATAAATTCCTTAATCAAAAATAACGATGTAAAAAAAATTATAAATGAAAGAATCTTCAAGATACTTGATCAAGTCAAGAATGTAGGCCATGATACATTTATTAATAAAGGCAATTAGTTAATTATAAATAATTTGCAAAATCTATTAACCACAATTACACTTAAGAAACCGGGAATCTTGAATCCCGCAATACTTAATTTAAAAGAAATACAAGAAATAATAAACACAGAGAAAATAAAGAACTTTACTGTTACAGATCTATTAGATGCTGCAACCTTTAAAATACTAATGCGAAATGATGTAATAATAGTTTATATTAAATACCCAGTCATAACCAGACAATGTAAACTAAATAAGGCAGTAACCATAGCCCATAAAGACAGGAAACTAGTAATAGAACCATATGTAGCTAGATGTAAGAAATATATACCCATCACTAACTGTAAAGAAGAAATCAAGGGTACAATATGTAAACTAACCAATAACACTTGTCTAACAAATTTGTTAAACCAAGAAGTAACTAACTGCACTAAAATTAAAGAAATGAACAAAAACATAGAAATAATTTCAGACGGAGCAATAATGTTGTCCGGAGAACACGAAATAGGTTATTATAAGTATCACGAAGGAACATATCTTGTTAAATTTGAAAACAATGTAACAATAGATAGAACTCTATATCAAAACCCTAAGCAAATAATTGTTAAGTATCTTAAAACATATCATGTAGACAACTTCACCATAAGTGAATATCTGGAAGCAGCCAATAAGGCACTAGAACTAAACAATATACAGTCATCCACAAAAGTCTGCGTACAGCGACGAAACTTTGGAAAACAGAGGCTGTGGCCAAATAGTAAATAATATATCTTTCAAATTGCAATATTTCAGTAAAAGAGCATTAAACCCATTCATTTTGAACAATATTTTCATATTTTTTTTTATTTTCTTAAGAAAAAATTAACAAAAACAAAAAAAAGTCATTAAATACATTCCACAAAAGTTTGCGTACAGCACTGAAATAAAATGGAAAACATTAGTTCAGTTGAATAAAAAGTAATTATTTCTTTTTACTTTTATGGTTAATATTTTGTCGGATATCCCTTCTTCTTAATTAACTCCTTCAAAAGGTTTTGCATAGAAGAAACTAGTTTTTCTGTACACGAACTAGTAATATTTCTCCATTCTGCTAGTAAGGCTTCCTTAAGTTGCATTTTATTCCGAATCTCACGCGTTCGGATCCTGCGTTCTAATTCATCCCACAGGTGCTCAACGGCTTGAGGTCTGGACTCTGCGGGGGCGTTCGCAGCATGTGGGGAACGTTGAACAAAAGCCACATACGCTCATTATGGGCCGTATGCTTTGGGTCATTATCTTGCTGGAAGTAAAAATCATCCGAGACTCCCAGTATTTCAGCACTGTCTCTTAAATTTCTTTTGAGGATATCAATGTAGTTGAACTGGTCCATGATTCCTTCGATTATTTCCAATTTTCCGACCCCCGATGCAGACATACAGCCCCATACCATCAAACCTCCACCTCCATGTTTCACTGTCTTGACGGTATACTTGGGATTTAGTGCATTGTTTTGACGTCGCCAGACTCTCAAGCGGCCATCCGAACCAAAAATGTTATATTTTGACTCGTCCGAAAATATAACCTTGCGCCAGAAGTCTGCAGATTTGTTCACGTATTCCTTTGCGAACATGAGACGCTTCTGACGGTTAATTTTATTCACCAAAGGTTTTTTTTTCTGGGTGTGCACGACTTAAATCCCATATCGACGATGACCCTTCGTACTGTTTCTGGATGCACTGTGGTGTTATTGTAAATTTCGAGATGCGAACTTATCTTTTGAGCGCTAATGAAGGGCTCCTGCTCCACAATCCGCTTGATCGCCCGCTTATCCCTCAGAGTTAGCTTCGGTGGTCTCCCAGATATTGGCTTTGACTCAATTTCACCTTCATCCCTAAAGCGACTTATTGTTCTCTGGATCGTTGACCGGGGTCTTGAAGTTATTTCAGATATTTGAGAGTACGACTTTTGCTGCTGTATGTATAAATTCAAAATCAACTGCCTTTCAGACACACTTAATTCTTTTTTTCCCATTTTCTGAATTAATTTTAACCGAATTTCAAAGAAAACTATTCTCTCTACAAGCACTACAAGCAGACAACCACGCAACTTATTCATATCCTGCAAAAAGAAATGTCCCGTTACTTAAACGGAATTCTGGGAAGGAAAATCTGTAGCTGTACGCAAACTTTTGTGGAATGAATTTAATGACTTTTTTTTGTTTTTGTTAACTTTTTCTTAAGAAAGTAAAAAAAAATATATAAATATTGTTCAAAATGAATGGGTTTAATGCTCTTTTACTGAAATATTGCAATTTGAAAGATACATTATTTACTATTTGGACACAACGCCTCTGTTTTCCAAAGTTTCATCGCTGTACGCTGACTTTTGTGGATAACTGTATCTTCAATAGCTAAGATAGCAATTGAAATCAAAAATAGTCCCTTTTGGACATCAATTATAGTTATAATAACAGTAGCAATGACAACATATGTAATAATTAACGGTAAAAGCAAATGCAACTGCACGTGGAAAATACCATACAGTATCAGACACCGGAACCAGAGAATATCCCGAACAGAGCTAGAAGCCATACAACGAAACTTCAAGACATTGGGGCAACGTCTCATTAACGAAGGAGGGAGTTATGACACCGAGATAATTGCGTCATTCCAACTACCAGGGCAAACTGCACACAGGATGCACATGGCAATACACCAAGCCAAGCCATTCTTAAAATAGGGCCAGTGGCCTACGTGACCAACGGAATGCAAACTACGCTCGACATCATACTGGATGCACATGACACCACACAGAATGCACATGGCACTACACCAAGCCAAGCCATTCTAAAAATAGAACCAAGCTCAGCTCACAGAATGGAAACCGATAAGGAATAAAAGGAACCCATATCATGAAAATTACTTCACTTCGTTCACGCAATCCATTCAGTGACGCCGCTCATTAGCGTTAAGTCAGTTTTTTAAGTCAAATTGTTTAAGTGAAAATCTTGTAAGAAAAAATAATAAGGATTTTTTTTTTAAATCAAATTATATATACATATATATATACATACATATATGTATATATATATACATATATATAAGTTATCACACTGGTTCCTCTAGCAGGCAAATAAATAAACTGTATCAATAACGAGTGTGAACGCCTGAAACCTTTTATGAACAGCCTGATGGGACCCTATCAGTGCGGTTTAAGGCCAGGAAAGTCCACCATCGATCAAATCTTCACACTTCGGCAGATCCTGGAAAAAACTCAAGAATTCTCAACCGATACTCATCACCTCTTTATCGATTTCAAGGCCGCCTATGACAGCATCTATAGAGAAGAGCTTTATAGAGAAGAGCATTATAGAGCCATGTCTAGTTTTGACATCCCTGCCAAACTTGTCCGTCTGTGCAGGCTGACGATGGAGAACGCTCGCTGCTCCATCAAGGTCGGTAATGACCTCACCGAGACCTTTGATGTCATAAAAGGTTTTAAACAAGGTGACGCGCTGTCATGTGACTTCTTCAATATTATACTTGAACGGATTGTGCAGAACTCACAAGCCAATCTATTACAAGTCTGTACAACTACTTGCATACGCCGACGATATAGACATTATCGGAAGAAGTCAGCGGGCTGTCACCGGTGCGTTTGCAAGCATTAAGGCGGAAGCGGCCAAAATGGGTTTAGCGATAAACGAGGGCAAAACCAAGTATATGCTGTCAACAAGAAGGGAAAGCCAACACCGACGAATTGGCAAAACGTCACAGTAGGCAGCTATAACTTCGAGGTAGTAAGGGACTTTGTCTACCTTGGCTCTGCTATAAACTCTGAGAACAACATCAGTGCAGAAATCAAGCGAAGAATAACTCTTGCCAATCGCTGTTTTTTTTGGCTTATAAGGCAATTCAACAGTAAAGCCCTATCTCGAACTACTAAGGAGACTCTGTATAAGACCCTGATCATCCCAGTCCTGCTTTACGGCGCTGAAACATGAACTTTATTAAAAGAGGATGAAGATATCCTTGGTCGCTTCGAGAGAAAAATTCTTCGTAAGATTTTCGGTCCCGTTTGCGTTGACGGGTTTTAGAGGAGAAGTTTCAATCACGAACTATACGAGCTGTACAGTGACATCGACCTAGTCAAAGAAACTGCGTATTGGACGTCTGAGATGGCTGGGACATGTAGAGCGAATGGACACCGCTCGGACAACGCTCCGGCCCGCAGAGTCTTCGAATCTAACCCGGAGGGACGACGCAGTAGAGGGAATCATCGCCGTAGGTGGCGCGCACAAGTTCAAGGGGACCTCGACCAACTTGGAGTGCGCAACTGGAGGCAATTAGCTAAAGACCGAGCTAAATGGAGAGGCTTGTTGATTGAGGCCCAGGTTCACCCCGAACTGTAGCGCCACATAAGTAAGTAAGTAAGTAATAGCGACCACTTCAGAACCACATCATATCTGACAAACAAAGCAACATTGTGTTACTTCAACACAAAATCCAAGGGAATGTGCTCCTGATAACAAACTAAGGGCCTTTTCTACCAACCTCGTTATCGTAAACAAACACAGCTGCGATGACACGATGCAAATGCGCATCGAAAACGAATATAAAAGAGGAAGCCACCAAGACCCCTACGTTCTTTTTTGCTACACTCGTTGCTGCACTGACATTCATACGCCGGAATCCTCGAAACAGTTTTTCTTAAATGTACACCAGTGTTTTAAACAAATAAAAGTTTTTTTTTATAATCAAACCGACTTAAACTTTTTAATTTGTAGTACATACATATGTATATATATTTTATATTTTAATTAAAGCATCCGCTTTTGTTGCTCTTGTTGTTGTGTCTGTCGCTGAATTCCACTGAATATCCGTTCTTCAGTCGATATCAGTGGAATATATTCGGGTACTTGTCCTATAGGACCAACAATAAAGGCCTGTAACGGATCTAAGTATGACGCATGAATCAAATGCGAACTTTTTTCAAAACCCTCCCATGTCTCCTTAAGTGACACGAAATCCCCTAGCTTCGGCTCACTTAATTCTTTCACCCCGTGCCTCCTGTCATAATCTCTCTTGTATCTGCTTTTATATATTTCTTCCTTCTTCCTTCTTCCTAATACTAATTCAATGTTCCCCTATTCTTCTTCATAATGTTTATTGCTATTCTTACCAGCGGCTTCAGACGCCTTGTTGGCTTAATGAAACTGTGGGCTCCTTGTGACCGCAGTATTAGACCAATCTTTGGCGAATTGCCGAAACTCAGATGATTCCAAATTTTGGAACAGTGTTCCACTTTTAATGTATATTTTCTCTGATATACCGTGGCAACTAAACGTTTCTTTACATACCTTGATGATGTTATTCATGCGCATGCGTGTCAGGTCTCCTATTTCAAAGTACCATGAGAAGCAATCAGTAATGAGTATATACCATCTGTTCTCCATCTTGGAAATTAGATGTAACTAGCGTTTCATGTCTATTTGTTGCTTTGTATACAATGCAGGACAACTCTTACCTTTCTTTTCAGTCTCCTTTGATAGTCCTGACCACCACATGGTCCTTTGTGATCGCATCCTGGTCTTCGCTGATCTTGTTGATTTGGTATTTTGTTCATTTTGGTATTTTGTTTTTACTTCTATTTGCTAAGACCCGCTTTTTGAAATATTTTCTCACAAACAAATACATACATTTAATTTTTATAAGCATGTATAAGTGTAGTGACTGTTCCCTAAACCTACCTGTCGAAGGGGATTTCGTAACTTGCTATGGATGTGATAGCAAGATGCACTACGGATGCTCAACGATATCTGAGAGGTCCTACAGAGAACTCACTATGGCCAAGAAGGAGGAATGGCGATGCATGGCGTGCAGGAAGGAAGCAGCCGGTCAAAATGTTGTGGTAGACGCAAACAGATCTGCACCGAAGCCCACTACCCCAGTTCAACCAGCATCCAAAAGAACTCGAGGGGCTGCTTCTCCCGACGTGAATGAGTTTCCGGTCACTAATAATAGGAACAACAACACAACGTTATTAGAGGAAATGAAAATGATGCGTAGTGAGATGGTCGAAATTAAGTCCAGTTGTGAGTTTGTGGCGAACAAGTACGAGCAGATCAACCAACATATGGCACTAAATAATGATCTCCTACATAAACTCACGAGCGAAATACACGAGTTAAAAGAAAACAGTCGAAAAGATAAACAAATCATAGATATGGAAGCAAAGATTGACGCACTTGAACAACAACTATTAAAAAATAACGTCGAAATCAAAAATATTCCGCCTACAAACAGCGAAAATCTCATCCAAATCGTACAGGCAGTAGGACAAACAATTAACTGCGAGATAAGTGCAACAGATATCACTGACGTATACAGAACCAACAAAAAAAATCCTCAAAAATCATCTATAATTGTTTCCTTTACAAGTTATGCACGCAAAGTAAATGTCATTAGAAATGCAAAATCTATTCGCAAAATCGAGCTAAGTAAAGTGAGAGAAAATGTTGCCAACAACAACAATCAAAACAAAGAATCAGATGGTGATGGATTAGTGTTTGTAAACAACCACTTGACTCCAACAAAAAAACACTTACTCTGGCTTGCCAAAAACGAAGCCAGAGAGTGTAACTGGAGATTTGTGTGGGAGTCATCTGGCAAAATACTTGCAAAGAAATGTGAAAACGGTGAATCGTTTCACATCAGCTGTGCTAACGATTTAACTAACATTACTGCATAATACTAATACGAACAACCAAGATACTCAAAACTACTTGAATATAATGATGGAGAACACATATAATGAAGCTAATGTAGTTTTTAAGGTAATGCATGGTTTTACCAACATCGAACAAAATTTTTTTCAAAATAAAAATTTTTGTTGTCTATGTTTCAATATTCGGTCAATCAGGAAAAATTGGAATAGTTTTCTGACAGAAATTAAAAATGTTTTGTGCTATGTCGATATTATTGTCCTAAATGAGATAAATTTAAAACAAGAAGAAAATGAATTTTACCATATCGATGGATTCAAATCGGAATTTTACAATAGAAAAGATTCTAGAGGAGGAGGGATTGGAATATATATAAAAAATAACTTATTGTATGAGAGAATATATGTTGAGACTGTGTCATACGAAAGTATTGATATAGTAATTCAAGAGCAAAATGGAAAAAAATATATTCACGCCATATATAGGCCGCCGAAGCAAAACGTAGACTATTTCATTAAAGAATTAGATGAGCACGTTAAAAATAGAAGAGAAGTGATAGTTTTGGGTGACATGAATATCAATTTACACAATCTATGTGACTCGCGTATTATAACATACTTAGAGATGATGGCGTCAAAGGGCCTTACAAATGTAATCAAACAAAGCACACGTGTGGATCTACATGCGAATACAGCTACATTAATTGATCATTTATTTGTCAGCATAACAAATCGTGATATCGTATCAGCAGTCATTGAAACTGACATTTCTGATCATTACGCAATAATGTATGCTACAAAACATGGCAACGAGAACAAAACTGTCAGTGAAATTTATCATCAAATACAACAAAATAAAGTTAATCAATTGATTGAACAAACTAACTGGCAACTTTTGTTTGACGAAACTGATGCTGAGTGTCTCTATAATAGCTTCGCGGAAAAAATGAATTATATATATGCACAATCAACTAGACCAATGAGAAATAGGAAGAAAGCCGTGGATGACATCCGATTTATTTCAAATGTGCAAAACGAGAGATAAGCTCTATAGAAGGTGGAAAAGCAACCCCACAAATAAATGCTACCAAAATGAATATAACCACTTCCGGAACCTTGTAAATAAAAACATTCAAACAACTAAGTCTGATTACTATAAGATCCAATTTTCCATCGCCAAGAATGACCCCAGGAAAACATGGAATGTTCTGAATGAAGTCCTAGGGAGGAAAAAACAGTCTATAGATGAGATAATTGTTAATAACTTTTCCGGAAGCAAAGAGCTAACATTAGTTGTGAATGAATTTGCTGATCATTTTTCAAATCAAGCTTCACAAATTGTTCATAGCTGTTATAAAAAAACATCTAGTCATCAAAGCAAGTATGTAGTACAATCCATGTATCTAGAAGAGGCGAGTGATGCAGAAGTTTTTAAAATGCTATGCTGCCTAAAAACAAATAAAGGTCCAGGAGCAGATAATATAAGACCTATTGATTTGAAATTGAACGCTGTTACACTAACACCAATTGTTAAAACAATAATAAATCGAAGTCTTCGTCAAGGTCGCGTTGCTAGCTTGTTAAAAACGTCTATAATCCGGCCAATATACAAGGGAGGAGTTAAAAACAAAATTGAAAATTATAGGCCAATATCGATTCTGCCTATCGTAGAGAAGTGCATGGAGCAGATTGTAGTGAAGCGTTTAAGTAGTTTTATCCAAAAACACAAAATTCTCGAACCGAATCAGTATGGTTTCCAGAAAGGGAAGAGCACAGGACGCCTGTTAGGTGAACTTGCAAACCTAGTAACCATAGGCTTAAATAAGAGCCACCACATCTTAATTATGTTCGTGGATTTTAGCAAAGCCTTCGACACTTTGGTTCACGACAAACTTCTTGACAGCTTATACAATATTGGAGTAAGAGGTATCACCGCAAAATGGATAGAAAACTATTTGTCAGGAAGAACAATGAGGGTTAAAGTATCCAATACGATAAGTAGTGTGAAAAGACAGTTTATATGGCTTCCCACAAGGATCTAAGTTGGGGCCATTGCTGTTCATTCTTTTCACCAACGAACTTCTTCGTGTATTTCAACATAGCACGGCTTTTGCTTATGCAGACGATATTGCCATTGTTGTCAAGCACAGAAACCTTGATATCGCGATAAAAATCATGCAGGAGGAGTTTAATAAGGTTTCAAAGTGGTGTCACGACCACAGCTTAGTAATTAACTCGACGAAAACGAAGATAATGCATATACATACACCAAATCAACTAACAGATATTATAAACGTTTATTACCATAACGAACACTGCCCAACAATGAGAAGTAGCGACCCTATTGAAGTAGTCACGTCCATCAAGTACCTCGGAATCACAATAGATAATCACTTTCTTTGGCATGAACACATCAACAAGCTACGCCTACAACTGAAGAGTGCTGTTTTTGCGTTGGTTTACTTGAAGAGATACTCTTCCGCGGATGTACTGAAGCAGGTCTACTATTCCTTATCTGAATCCCGTATAAGATATGGGATACTTGCTTGGGGGAACGCATCAAAAAAAGCATATACAAAGACGTCTAGTTAAAATCATAACTAAAAACGCTTTTTTCAAGGTTTTGGATGTCAATAGCATACACAAGATGACAGTAATCCTAGAGTACTACGATGACCTCCATTTCCAGCAAGCCATTAGTCACAGCCATAACACGAGGAGACGAGCTCAACAACTTCTTGAAGTACCGGCAGTATTCAACAACTACGGAAGACGACAGCTTGCCCATGCAATTCCAACAGCTCTGAACTCCCTACCAGCAGAATTAAAAATAATTCCTAATTTTAAAAAACGTAAAAAACTAATAAAATCACATTTTCTGAATTTAAGTTCTATCCCTTAAAAAAACAATTTTTTTTTGTAAAAATGTATAACATAACATAAATACAAGAAATTGTCTAGCATTAAAGTATTGAAATCAAATTAAATCATTAATTGTAAAACTTTCAAACAATGTTTAAACAGTAAGCTCAACCACCTGCAGACAAGCCTTTAGCTTCGCAGGTAACACGATTTGTAACGTTCAAAATGAAAATAAATAAAAAAAAAATAAAAAAATCGATATGCAAAGGTGTTCTTCAGACAGTTTTGCTAGCATTGCTTTACACAGATTTTGAAGAATCACCATCCTTTTCTTCCTTCAAAGCAGATCATCGATAACCGGAGTAGAAACCATTCGTTTACGAGCTCACTGTTTTTATAGACGACCATTCTGTACTAATGTACAATTTCATCTCTTGGATTTTTGGGTCAGCTAATTGCGATTTGATGACTTGGCCAATTGTTCATCTGTCGTGCTTACGTTTTGCAGAGATATCTGGGGAATATAGACACCTATTTTTTCTTCCAATTCCTTTTCCTTAGATTGTGAGATATTTTTACGGGCGTTCTCGGTGATCGGCTACGACTAGATTCTTTCCCGATGTGTAAGTAATGAAATAATTGTAACTCATCATTCTCATACAGATACGTTACAACCTTGTTGATAAATCATCCAGGTCCTTGCTTTGTAAAATTTGCAAAAGGGGTTTGTAGTCGGTCTGTAATTTAAACCGCACGCCGCCCAATCAAATATATTTTAAGTTTTTCACAAACCCAAGCTATAGCTAAAGATTCTCTATCAATGTTTGCATAGTCCCTTTCCGTTTGTGGAAGACTTCTTGAAATGTATGCAATGGGGTACCTGGTTTTGTTGTTGTTGTTGCTATGTTGATTCTTATGGTTCAAACGTTAAGGTGGTGTAGGTGGGTTGTCATCAGTAAGGACGAGGCCCAAAAATGCGGCAGCTTCGACTGGGTGAGTCCATAAGGATCTTGGTGTTAGTGTTGTGGGGTGCGACTATCAGCTAAACAAATGGGCGGTGTTATGTGGCGACGAGCCTCAGTCCGGGCATTGATCAATGATAATGTCGCATATGCGGTGATATAATTGTTCAGGTCTGGGGAGATGTTCTTCACTACGTCCCAGAATCGACCCAGGATTTTTCCTGGCCAAAGATTGTCAACATTTACACTACCACATTCGTATACATCAAACGTTTTTTCCATAGTGGAACAAATGACGCCGGCCTCCTTGCTCCGCATACTACGCATACGCACCGGCATTGAGCCAAACCCTGGTTCACAAATCTGGATTTGCTCCGTATGTCGCGCAATGGTACCTGCCTTTACTATGTGGAAGCATTGCACTCGGTCCAAGTTTGGAAGCATCACATGAAACAGCAATTTATTTCAATGGATTGTAGATTTCCAAGTTAGGAGCTGTACACAATTTTGTCTTTATCTCCTCAAAACCTTTTTCTTGCGCACAACCACAGATAAATGTGTTTTGCAAATTTGTAATTGGATCCAGAATAATGGATTGATATGGAAGCTATTTTCCCATAACATTAAGCATACCTAAAAATTGTTGAACTTCCTTTGTGTTAGTTGGTGCTTCCATTTCTCTGATAGCCCTCGTTTTTTTTGTTTTTTTTTTTGTAAATTCCTATACTTTTTATCTGCTACTCGCAAATTTAACCTATTCATTAACGACACCGCAACAAAGGACCCAAACTGTGAAGTTCCAGCCGCAGTGAATATCAACCGAACTCAATTTCGATGTTGATGTTGTTAAAGTTGAGATGTAAAAAACCAAGTGTTGTATTGGCAACACTTTTTATTCATTTTTGTAATGTTGACACCATGCAACTACATGACGTTTAATATTCTAATAAAAGTCATTCGTTTCTTATCTGTAAAACATGGTGGCAGCGGCAAAAAAGTAAGCCAAATATTTTATGGAAAATTCGCAGTCGCAGCTCTAATTTGAGAAAAATATAATAAAGGAGACGATCAGGCAAATACACAAAAACAAGACAGTGTTATGAAATAAACAAATAGCGAAAAGGTAATTAAATAAAGATCTTCGAACAAAAAACATCAAATCAATTGAGAACACGTGCTCCAAGCAGGAAAAGCCGATCACGACAGGAGGAATTAAAACGAACACAACGACAGCGCCTCAAATGTATAAATCCAAGCATACAATTTGCCCTTACCGCTCCAGAGTAATTCTCATTTTAACCATCAGATTGGGCGAAATGGATCAGGCAATTTGAACGGTATCGCATAGGTAACGGATTACACGCGTCAAGCGAAAAAACCCAGTTAAACATTTTAGTATGCGAAAAAGCAGAGGAAATTTATGCATCTTTTACACCAGTACCTGATACATATGATGCATATTTAAAAAAAATCGGGGAATATTTTATACCTAAAAGAAATGTAATTTATGAGTGTGCTAATTCCTTAAACGAAAACAAGGTGAGGAAACGGGTTAAGAGTTTTTAACGGCACTCCATGCTCTCGGAAATCACTGCGAATGGGGGTAAAAGTGTAAAAAAAATGTTCACTACGCAAGGGTTTGTAGGACAAAGGGGGTATGTGAGGTTAGAGTGGACGGAGACAGAGGGGAAGAAGATGAGAACTTCGTTGGCGCGATAAGAGATAAGTGGTCTGTCGATTTGTGACTAAATAAAAAGAAAATTACATTTATAGTTGACACAGGTGCCGATGTCACATTAGTGCCCTGGTCAGCCGTCGAACACATGCGGAATATCTATATCGAAAAGACGAGTTCAATATTATATGGAATTGGACAGCAAATACTTAAATATACTGGGGAAGGCTACCGATTGTTTGGAATATGGGCAAGAAGTTTATATTACGAAGGATACAATTACACCTTTATTGGGAAAAGCAGGAATAGAAAGACTGGGCTTAGTGAAAAATTATTTGAAGTTTCTTCAAGGAATTGGGTACACGAATTTAAGGATGTTTTTGAGGCTTAGGGACATTTAAATAGAAGTACGCAATCGAATTAGAGCCTAAGGCGGAGCCCAAGTGTGTGTCCAAGAGACGAAATGGAAAACCACCGGAAATTGGGCGCTTTTCTTGGACGTTAGGACAAAAGATTACAAGATGTTCTACTACGGAACGGAAAAGGCTAAGAACGGAATCGGTACCATCCTTGGTAACGTCTTGAGCATTTCGAAGTCCAGCGACCGTTTGATGTCTCTCAAACTAGTAATACAAGGAGAGGTGTGGAATATTGTCAGTGCATATGCTCCCCAAAATGGGTGCAATCAGAGAGATAAAGATGAATTTTGGGTAGATTTCCACAATCTCCTTAAGATCATCCCAGAGGAAGAGTTTCTGTTTGTTGGAGGAGATTTGGATGGACATGTCGGGAAGTCAAACGAAGACTATGAAGACTGCCATGGAGGACTAGGATATGGCACCAGGAACGTTCCTGGTGAAGACATCCTAAGTATGTGCAAATCACACGGTCTTATCGTGCTAAATACCATGTTCATCAAACAAAGCCGACAACAGTGGTGGAGATGAAACTCAGATTGACTTCCATTTGGTAGCCAGTTTCATGAAGCCTCGGGTAAAAGATTGCAAAGTGATCCTGGGTGAGGCAATCGCTCGGCAACACCGTCTTCTGCTAACAGAAATTTTTATGAAAACACCAAAGAAAAGCAAACAAACAAGGGTCTCTGAGAAAATCAAGTGGTACAATCTGGACAAAGAAAAAGGCGAGGCTTTTGTTTTCGTAATACCTCTCCCACATCATCAACGGAGTTGAGGATGAAGAGTGCAGAACACAAAATATGTGGGATTCCCTACAGCGAACTTGCTCAAATAAGGCCAAATCACTGCTAGGAGCTTCAAAAGGCCACCATCAACACGCCAAAAAAACATGGTGGTGGAGTGATGAAGCTAAGAAGGTGATAAATGAGAAGAAAGCGGCTTTCAAAGCTTGGTCAAAGTGCCCCTCTAATAATAGTGACGAAAAAGTTTGCCTCGAAATGGAATACAGACGCTGCAAGAAAAAAGCGAAGAAAAAGTGCGACCAGCTTCAAGCAGAGAGTACGGAGGGCCTGTATCGGGAGCTGGAGAAAATATCTTCCCCGGTCGCTAATGCAAACCAGGCTATCCAGGAGCTGCGAAGACACAATATTTTTTTTTTTTTTTTCGAGGGTAGGTAAAAAATCTTCCATAGACACTATGAGAATAGCAAGCGTGTGCTCATAGTAGTGTCAGATTCTTACTGACTAAAAAAACACCACCCTTCGATATAAATTTGTTAGATATCGCAACTAAATATTAACTTATCAAGCAATTTTTCTATCATGAAATAAAAACGTTTGGCAGGTTACTTTCCACTGAAAGATCCTGCATGTTCCGCAATCTAGACGCGGTTTATCATTATCTCGCCAAGTCGAAGGGTTTCGTCCTTTGTAGTCGGCGCAATAAATTGCTCTCATCCAAAATTTGTAGGACTGTATTGTTGACATGTCCGATTAGTCGGTTTCTATACTTTCTCGCGAAGCTTCTAGTTTCAGCTTCGATTGTCGGAATTCCGAGATCCCTGTGGATATCGTCGTTTCGACTATACCACGGTGCTTGGACAATTTCTCTTAGCACTTTATTTTAAAAAGCTTGTAAAATATTTGCATTTGTTTTCTTGGTACAACCCCAAAGTTGCATACCATAGGTCCACACCGGCTTTAGCTTGCTTGTATAAAAGCAGTTTGTTCTCAGTACTGAGCTGGGAATGTTTTCAGAGTAACCAGTACATTTCTCTACCCCGTTTGGCGGATTCTTGGTGGCAGCAGATGAGAGAGGGGGGGAAGAGTGCTTTTTTCACTAGAGCACTTCTTCCTGTTCCAGGCGGCAGCGGAAGAATTCCCTAGACGGAGTCAACGGTGGCGTCTATAGTTCCAGTTAGGTTGAACTTAGTGAATACCTTGCGCGAGCTGCTTCGACGTATTCGGATCACAGGTCGGTAAGGAATTTCCAATGTTGGTCAGGACATTGGAGTAGAGATGGTGGCGGAGGAGCCCTTAATGGGCCAACGGCAGCGCTCATACTCCCGTAGTGGACTACTGGCACCGGTGTACCCGGCCCCTCGTCCTAGGGGAATAATTAAGGAACTGGCCCTCCAGGTTGGGGGTTGTGCCGTCGGGGTAACTTCCCTACTACGTAAAAAGAGCATGGTTCCGAAACAACCAAAAGCCTCGGATAAGGATGACTCAACTAATGACGACCCCAGCAAACGAAATAAGGACAACGACCTTCGGATCTGTACGTGGAATGTTCTGTCCCTTTACAGACCACGTGCAGCCGAACAACTAGCAGAGGCCCTAGACTGCTATAAAGCAGATATTACCGCCATCCAGGAAGTGCGATGGGATGGGCCGGGCAAAAAGAGGATGAAAAACTGTGACATCTACTACGGTGATTGCTACAGAGGCATAAGGCAACGCTTATTCGGATGCGGATTTGTCATACGCGGCAGACTTAGGCAAGAAGTCTTAAGCTTCCGACACGTGAGCGAGCGTATTATGACTATCCGGATCAAGGCTAAATTCGCTAACATAAGCCTAATATGTGTTCATGCCCCCACAGAAGAAAAGGACCCTGCCACCAAAGAGTGTTTCTACGAGCTCCTCGACAAAACATATAAGCAATGTCCTAAATACGACGTTAAAATCGTATCGGTAAGCATAGCCTACACGACACCACGTCTGATAACGGACTAAGGCTAATTGATTTCGCTGTGGAGCGAAATGTCACCATAGCAAGCACATGGTTTCCTCATCTCGACATTCATAAGCAGACATGGCGGTCCAATGATCATGTCACGATCAACCAAATTGATCATATTGCGATCGACGCAAGGCATGCCTCCAGTATTCTGGATGTCCGGACCTTCCGAACGGCCAACATAGACTCGGATCATTACCTTGTTGTAGCCAAGGTACGAATGCGGATATCCCAATCTGAGCAACAAAGAAGAATAACTGTGAGAAAATTTAACGTCGA
Source organism: Brachypalpus laphriformis (assembly GCA_945910035.1). NCBI lineage: Eukaryota > Metazoa > Arthropoda > Insecta > Diptera > Syrphidae > Brachypalpus > Brachypalpus laphriformis. The sequence goes on along the minus strand of OX246753.1, from coordinate 235,693,254 downwards.
AAAGCTACAATCGCAAGAGACCGCCAGACTCTTCGCTGAACGCGTATCCCGAAATCTCTCAATCACCCCTTTGCCGCCAGCATCAAGTACCGAAGACCAGTGGCAACGCTGCCAACATGCCATCAGAAACGCCGCGACTGATGTGCTGGGTCTCGCTCGACCACCACCGCGAAACCCCTGGTTTGACGAAGAATGCCGGCGAGTGCATGCAGCAAAACAAGAGGCATACAAAGCGGCGCTGCAAAGGAAGACGAGAGCTGCTCGTGAGCTCTACGAGCAAAAGAGACGGGAAGAACATCGGCTTCTCCAAAAGAAGAAGAAAGAGCATGAGAAGCGCGCGTTTGAGAATATCGAGAGTCTATACTCCAGGAACAATGTACGGAAGTTTTACCAAAAGGTAAAAAGAACGTGTCAGAGAAGTAATACCCGTACAGAAACCTGTAGAGATGAGAATGGAAACCTCGTAGTAGAATCACAGTCGGTGCTGAGAATCTGGAAAAACTACTTCTGCAGACTGTATAACGGCGACGAAGACCAACATCCCGCTGTCAGGCAGAATGAACCATTCAACATGGACGATGATAGTCAAAATTTCCGTCCACCTGACCAAAACGAAGTGAGGATAGCAATATCCAAGCTAAAATCGAACAAGGCTGCTGGACCTGACGGCTTACCGGCCGAACTTTTCAAGGCAGCTGGGGATGAATTGGTAGAGTGCATACACCAACTCATTTCTAATATTTGGTCAGACGAGTGTATGCCTGATGAATGGAATCTCAGCATCGTTTGCCCGTTCCACAAGAAAGGAGACCCCCTCAACTGCGCCAATTATAGAGGCACCAGTCTCCTCAACATCGCATACAAGATCTTTTCTGCGATATTGTGTGAACGCCTGAAACCTTTTATCAACAGCCTGATTGGATCCTATCAGTGCGGTTTCAGGCCAGGAAAGTCCACCATCGATCAAATCTTCACACTTCGGCAGATCCTGGAGAAAACCCAAGAATTCCAAATCGATACTCACCACCTCTTTATCGATTTCAAGACCGCCTATGACAGCATCTATAGAGAAGAGCTTTATAGAGCCATGTCTAGTTTTGACATCCCTGCCAAACTTGTCCGTCTGTGCAGGCTGACGATGGAGAACGCTCGCTGCTCCATCAAGGTCGGTAATGACCTCACCGAGACTTTTGATGTCAAAAAAGGCTTTAGACAAGGTGACGCGCTATGTGACTTCTTCAATATTGTACTTGAACGGATTGTGCGGAACTCACAAGCCAACACCGGAGGCACAATCTATTACAAGTCTGTACAACTGCTTGCATACGCCGATGATATAGACATTATCGGAAGATCTCAGCGGGCTGTCACCGGTGCTTTTGCAAGCATTGAGGCGGAAGCGGCCAAAATGGGTTTGGCGATAAACGAGGGCAAAACCAAGTATATGCTGTCAACTAGAAGGGAAAGCCAACACCGACGAATTGGACAAAACGTCACCGTGGGCAGCTATAACTTCGAGGTAGTAAGGGACTTTGTCTACCTTGGCTCTGCTATAAATTCTTCTAACAAAATCAGTGCAGAGATCAATCGAAGAATAACTCTTGCCAATCGCTGTTTTTTTGGGCTTATAAGGCAATTCAACAGTAAAGCCCTATCTCGAACAACTAAGGAGACTCTATATAAGACCTTGATCATCCCAGTCCTGCTTTACGGCGCTGAAACATGGACTTTATTAAAAGAGGATGAAGATATCCTTGGTCGCTTCGAGAGAAAAATTCTTCGTAAGATTTTCGGTCCCGTTTGCGTTGACGGGTTTTGGAGGAGAAGATTCAATCACGAACTATACGAGCTGTACAGCGACATCGACCTAGTCAAAAAACTGCGTATTGGACGTCTGAGATGGCTAGGACATGTAGAGCGAATGGACACCAACGCTCCGGCCCGCAGAGTCTTCGAATCTAACCCCGAGGGACGACGCAGTAGAGGGAATCATCGCCGTAGGTGGCGCGCACAAGTTCAAGGGGACCTCGACCAACTTGGAGTGCGCAACTGGAGGCAATTAGCTAAAGACCGAGCTAAATGGAGAGGCTTGTTGGTTAAGGCCCAGGTTCACCCCGAACTGTAGCGCCACCTAAGTAAGTAAGTACATTTCTCTATATTTAATTTCGAGTTCTTTTCGTTTCATTTTCACGTGCGAATTCCATTTCAGTCTTGCGTCGAGTGTCATTCCCAGGTATTTGGCCTCGTTTGCAAAGGGTATTCGGGCCGTGTTTAGGAAAATTGGCAAGTCATTAGTTTTCTTGTAAGTGAAATTCACGTGAACAGATTTAGATTCGTTGAGGGCGATCCGCCAGTCCCTCGTCCATTCATTTACATTATTCAGTGCGTTTTGCAGTTTTGCAGTCGTTTCTTCGATTGTTTTACCTACTGCTAGGATAGCGGTGTCATCGGCAAACGTAGCAAGGAGAGTGCCATCTTCGTTCGGTATATCACGAGTATATAGCAAATAGAGAAGCGGCCCAAGAACGCTTCCTTGCGGTACGCCGGCCGAAATTTCTTTGAGCTCGGAGTATTCGACTCCATGTCTAACACAAAAGATTCTATTCCCGAGATATGATTCTAGAATATCGAAAAAGCATACAGGGAGAACTTGTCGTAGTTTGAATTTCAAGCCATCATGCCACACCTTATCAAAGGCTTGCGAGACATCAAGAAATACGCTTGAGCAAATCTTTTTTTCTTCAAATGCTTTCTCGATTACGTCAGTAATTCTATGCACCTGGTCAATCGTCGAATGCTTGCTTCTGAACCTAAACTGGTGGTCAGGGATAAGATTATTTTCTTCTATAACCGGTTGGAGACGCCTTAATAATATCCTCTCGAAAATTTTCGATATTATTGGAAGAAGCGAAATTGGTCTATACGATTTTACCTCATTTGGCGGTTTTCCTGGTTTTAAAACCATTATGACTTCCGCAACTTTCCATTGGCTCGGCACGTGTTTTAATCTAAGTGCAGCATTTACAATATGGAGAAGCTTAATCAATACTTTTCTAGGTAAAACTTTGAGAATTTCTCCGGTAATCAAATCATAACCAGAAGATTTCTTAGGTTTTAGGTTCTCGATCTCATGTTTGAGTTCCCTTAGCGTTACACTTGTGAGCGTCAAATCGTCAGATGGTAAATCCAGCCTATTGCGGTTATCGTAAACCACTTGACCATCATACGGTTTAAATGTTTCTTCCAGGTGGGCCGGAAAGACGTCCGCTTTTTCTTTATCTTTTCTCGCCCATTCATTTTGATTTAATTTGATTAGCGGCGCGGGGACTTTGGGCCTTTTGGTGTCTTTTATCGCTTTCCATAGTGAATAATTGGAATCTTTTTTCGCTGTTAAACTTTCAAGGTAAGAGCCTATTGCACGATTCTTAAAATCCTTAATAGTCTTCTTCAACAAATTGCACAGACGATTCAAGTGTGCTTTATGTTGCGGAGCACGACTCTGTTGCCATTTTTTATGCGCTTTTCTTTTTTCCTTGACCAATTCTTTTATTTCCGGAGGATATCGCAAACCGTATCTGTCCGGCGTTTTCCTTGGATTAGGAGTATTATTCCAAGAGGCGAGCTGTACGATCTCAACGAAGCGATCAACTTCAACCTCAAGTTCATAGGGTGTCGCAAGAGGAACGCTTAGTTCAACATTATCTTCAATTTCGTTCCTAAAGCCTTCCCAGTTAGTTGTTCGACCAGTTAATCTCGCTGGCTCTAGGTTATAGACTAGTTTTTCGCTGATTGTTAAAATAACCGGGGAATGATCAGACGATAGATCAAAGCAGTCTTCGACTTTTATGTGGTTGGTAGATATTCCTTTCACAACGAAAAAATCTATCAGGTCAGGTATTTTCGAAGTATCAGTTGGCCAGTAAGTTGGTTTACCCGTAGTTGGTTTACCCGTCGAATGGAAATCACAACTGTACTCCATACCTGCCCCATAGAGCATTCTACCTTTTTTCAAGCTGTATCTTGAGCCCCAGAAAGTATGTTTCGCATTAAAGTCGCCGCCGATGATAAAATTAGGTTTCAGCGATTCAAACAAGTTAGTAAAATCTGATTTTTCAAGCGCAGAACGCGGTGGACAGTAGATAGATGAGATGTTAAAAGTACGCTGACTATTTTTAACTCGAATCGCGCACAGTTGCAAAGTTTCAAGTTCTATCTTTAGGTCTTCGGATTGTTCGATGCAGTCTTTAATAAATAACGATGATCCGCCTCTCGCTTTTCCCGAAGGGTGACAGGCGTGGTAATCATTACAGCCCTTTATTTTTAAATGCGATTCCTTTTTTACGTGGGTTTCTGAAGTCAAACAAATATCAATATCTTTTTCACGCATGAATATTTCCAATTCGTCGAGTTTTTGCAAAAGTCCGTTTGCATTCCAAGTACATATTTTTAACATTCGTTTGTTATTCATATTCTAGTTGAAGTACGCGTTTTCTGAGAATTATTTTCAAGCTTAACCAGCCTATCGAGAATAATTTTATTTATTTTGCTTTGTTCTTAAAATTTCTCGAGAATAACCGACAAAACATGGGAGACAGGGTCCGTCGAAATTTCAAGGTTTTTTGGTTTTTCGGAAGCCGCGGCCTGAGCGTAGGTCTGCACTCCTGCTGTCCGAGGGTTATTACCTGGCGGCTTTTTCGACATTAACTTTTCAGTACCGATTCTTTTAAGAACAGAGGTCGAGGACTTTTCTGTTGTCACTCTTTCCTTCACCTTTTTGCGCTCTGAACCCGGTAGTTTTAGTTTGCCTACTTTCTCCTGTACATCCTTACGCTTTGGCTTAGTTTGCAGTTTAGATTTTGCAAGGGGCTTAAGGAGCATATCTCTCCGTTTTTGCAACTCCTTAGCTACTTCACAGCCTCTATAATTTGTCTTCGGCGGTAGAAGAGGAACGACAACGTATGTTAAAGACGATAAATTCCGACCTGGACAGCATAACCAAATGGGGTTCAATCAATAGAGTGGAATTTAATGTATCCAAAACTCAATGCTGTCTTCTGTCTCTCAAGCGAAACCAAGACCCTCAACCATTATTCATGAATGGTACTTGTATCGCTGAATCCAAAAGACTTGCCATTCTCGGTAAGTGCATCAATAACCGTCTTCGATGGAACGATCACATATTTGAAGTCGCCAAAAATGCTGCAAAATGTCTAGAATTCCTTAAGCGGTGCAAGAAATGTTTTACCCCGTCTGATCTGGCGTCCATCTATAAGGCATTCATCCGCCCAAAGCTGGAATATAACGCCCACATGTGGTCTGGTGCACCCAAGACCGTTCTGCACATTCTATTGTAGATAGGGTACAGAACCGCGCGTTGAAACTTATAGGTGATAGAGTCATTGTGAACTCCATAGTCTCACTTGAACATCGTAGAAATGTCTCATGTCTTTCCCTATTTTACCGCTTTTTTTTATACAAAATGCTCCAGCGAAATAACCAGTTGCATTCCTCCCCTTCAAATCTTCACCCGCAATACGCGTCATGCTTCGAATGCACATCAGTTCACTCTCAAGCCCAACTTCGGACGTACTGTCAAATATAGGGATTCGTTTATAAGCCGAACAACACGTTTGTGAAACGATCTACCAGCCTCTGTATTTCCTAATCATTACAACCTTCAAACATTTAAAGCCAACGCAAACCGGCATCTCATCCGTTCCTCTCACCCCTTTTCCCATCCGCCCGTGCCCTGAGCATCAGTATAAGGGTATTAATAATCCCTTCGGCGCGCGCGAATTATAAAAAAAAAATACAAATTTGATAGGTACAAATTCTTGAGGCTTCCTTTCGGAATAACATCAGCTCCAGAGTTCTTCCAAAGAAAAATTACACAAATTCTGACGGGTATAAAGAATTGCATAGTACATATGGATAACATTCTTGTATGGGGAAAGGTAGAAGTAAAAGCAATAGTGGAAATGAAAGCTCCAACAAACCCCACAGATTTTCAACGGTTCCTGAGGATCGTGAATTTTATTGGTAAATACATCCCAAACAAATCATCGATACTGGAGCCGATTACAAGTCTACTGTGCAAGAAAAACACATTCCTTTGGGGAGACGTCCATTAAAAGTCACCGCCAAATTTAAAAATGTAAGAGCCGACAAAGGAAACCATTGTGTCTTGTGATGCTTCCATGTTGGGTGTAGGGGCCGTACTCTTGCAGAGCCATGGTGGAAATTTGTATCCGGTATATGTTTCAAGGACGTTAACACAAGCAGAGACAAATGTTAAAGTAAATAATGATTATGTTTATCATTCTATTTCTCTCAGTGTATTACGATATTTTCTATCAACTCTTATACTAGAATTTAACTCAATGTAACACTATTTATTATGTACGAATAAACAGATTGAGTTTCATTTTCAAACTCGACTCCAAAGACAACAACAAATTATGCTAATATAGAGAGAGAGACTTTAGCTATTATATGGGCATGTGAGAAATTTAAAAACTATCAGATAGGAAGTCACTTTTTAATAGAAACAGACCATAAGTGTAAATCAAGTTGATTCGAAGGCTGAGCAATGACCTCGATGAATAGCCTGATCTTTGGGCTTATTACCCCAACAATCTCTATCACGAGAGTGTGCGCCTTAACGGCTTTATCCCTCCAGAAGCGTTCCTAAGTTTATCTTGATCAGAGAGGTCTGATCCAGGATAAGTTAGCGGTGCCGCTAATCTTCCACGTCGCCAGAAAAGCTGTGGATAGGCGACTCAACTACGACCGAGACGTCACACAGGGTAGTGTAGAGCGTCTCCGATTCAGTAGGGCGGTTTCAGTCCGCGATATTGAAGAGGTTAGTAGGCAGCACAATCAATTTTGGTGGCTTAATGAAAGAAGAGGGAACACCGTCTCCCCCAATCCGGGTTAGCCTGTAACGGAGGCAGAGCGGGTCGTCTATTTGTTTTCTACAATAGCCATGGTCGGCTTACATAGTTTTAAGGTAGTCTTAAGTTTGTAGTTTTTAGTACAACAGCCACAGCACTTAAAAAAAAAAAAAAAAAAACGGCACAGCACTTCGCTTACAAAACAAAGTGTGTATTTAATTAAACAACGTAGTTAAGTTGGCTTAAGATTATTTTAAGGTAGTTTGCAAGTTTTATTTATCCTTACAAAAAATAAGTCCATATACTAAATTTTTTTCCACAATAAAACATTTTTCTTAGTTTTTCAATTTCTTAGATACGAGGGTAAGATGCAAATCAATCAATCTCCCTTGACTTGAACACACTTAGTCCAGCGTTTCTCCAACATCAGTATTCCTTCTCGGAAGTGAGAGTCTGGAAGGCTGTGAAAATATTCATCTACGGCCCTCTCAACATCTGCATTGGATGCGAAGCGCTTCCCAGAAACAAATTTCTTCAAGTTTGGGAACAGATGGAAGTCTGAGGGTGCCAAATCAGCTGAATAGGGGGGATGGCCGAGCAAATCGTACCTCAAATCCCGCAGTTTTCCCATCGCCAACGCACACTTGTGTACAGGTGCATTGTCCTGGTGAAATATGATTTTTTTCTTCTTCAAGCTGGTTAAGAAGGTTGGAGTAATATTCGCCTGTAATTATTCTGCCTTTCTCAAGGTAATCAATTAACGCATCTCAAAACACACTGGCCATGACCTTTCCGGCAGATGCGATCGACTTCGCTTTTTTTGGCGCTGAACCAGCGGCTTCCACCCACTACTTCGACTGCTGTTTCGTTTCTGGCGTGTACTGGTGGACCCATGTCTCATCTATGGTGACAAATCGCTGCACAAAATCGGTCGGATTCCTATTGAATCGGTCCAAAGATTGCCGCGAAAATCGTTTGCGCATTTGCTTTTGATCGGCATCCAGCAAATGCGGCACCCATCTTGCGCAGAGCTTTCGCATCCCTAAGTTTTTGTGCAAGATGTTTCGCACCCTCTCTTGCAATATACACACAGCCTCAGCTTTCTCACTCACCTTCACTCGCCTATCGTCCAACACGATATCATGCACTTTTTCGATGGTTTCGGGTGTGGTTGCGGTTTTTGGCCGTCCTTCACATGGGTCATCTTCGAGGGACGTGCGACCACGTTTAAATGCAGCTGCCCACTTTTTAACGGTTGACATGGAAGGAGCAGAGTCCCCGTAAACTTTTGTCAACTTTGGATGAATTTCTTTAGGGGTAAACCCATCCAAAACGAAGGATTTTTGTGACCGCACGATATCTAAGTTTTTCCATTTTAACGAAAAACACACAATACGTCTACTGCAAAAGTTCGTGTAAACAAACTACTTAAGAGAACAAGTTGAAACTTGTCATACGAACTAATTAGAAGTGCACCCAGGCAGGATACATAGATTTTTGCTGTTTGGACCCGCATCTCGTAGTTAATATAGATATTAAATAAAGTAAGTTAGGTTACGTCGAAAGGCATAGATTAAGTGTTAGGATTAGCTTAGAGCGCCGCATGGGGTCAGTAAGTTATTACAAAATAGTTAAGTTAATTAAGCTAGTTTTAAGCGTTTTTTTTTGTTAGCACGTAAGATAATATTTTGATTTCTAAAATAAAAATGCATTGAAAATGAAATGAAAATGACAGACCATAAGTGACTTCTCCAACTTTTAAAAACCAAGAGCTTAGATGACCTCTCACCCCGATTGCAACGCATCCGTATGAGAATGATGAGATACGATTATTCAATAATGTATATACCAGGCAAAAATTTAGTCGTTGCTGATCAGTTATCCAGAACGCTGATTGAAAATAGCTCAACTTCAGATGAAAAAGAGGAGGAATTAGATTCATACATTCACCAAATATCGATGCAAAATACACATACAAAATACAAAAACATTACACAAATCATCAGAGCACAATTAACAGATCCAGAGTGCCAGGAGCTCAGGGGGTATATCAAAACTGGGTGGCCACCAAGGGAGAAATTAAGCAACGAGATGAAAACCTATTACCCAATCATAGATGAAATGTCGGTTGTCGATAATCTGCTCTTACGGGGAAACAGGATTTTTTTTTATGTCCTGTATCCCCTTGTGGGTCTTAGGGCCTCTACTACGCCTACGACTTTAATAAACCACCGAGCAGTGTGTGAAAAAAAACTTTATTTATTTGGAATCAAGCTTAAACAATCTAATATAGTTCTTAGCTACCCGACGATCAACGGAAAATTCACAACACATTCTGTTTTACAGTTCCATATATTTACTTATTACTCATCATCAGCGGTTTTACTATCGCAATTTTATGTTCACACGGGAAAACTCTGTGTGACATACGATTCCATTGCATAACATGGTTCGCTATGGAACTGTCACCCTTTCGGAACGTGTGACCAATCCACTGCCACTTCCGTCGTTGGATGGTTGTGCCTATTGATTCCTGACCCGTTTTCTCGTAAAGGTGTTCGTTAGAAATACGATTGGGCCAGAAAATCCTTAAGATATTGCGCAGGCACCTATTAGCAAACGTTTGCAGCTTTCTGGTGATAGTAGTGGTCACTCTCCACGTGCTGCAACCATATAGCAGCACGGATTCAACGTTGGAGCGGAACAGTCTTATTTTGGTGCTCAAACTGATTGCATTGCTTCGCCATATTTTGGACAACATCCCGAACGCGGACTTTGCTTTGGCGATCCTGTTGGCTATATCCAGTTCGGTTCCACCATCGCCGAGGCAATACTCCCAAGATACTGGAAGTCCTCTACTCTCTCTACCGGTTGTCCAGCAATGCATATTTGAGCCGATGAGTTAGTTCCAAGGCTGATAATTTTAGTTTTTGCCGTATTAATTTTCAGCCCGACGACACCTGCCTCCCTCTCCACATCTGCTGTCATTTGGTGGAGGTCCATAATTCTGTGGGAGAGTAAGCATACATCGTCAGCGTAGTCAATATGTTTCAGTTGAGATGTAAGAGTCCATCGAATTCCTCCGTTTTCCGTCGACAAAGCTGCATGAAGCACATCACTAATCACCAATAGGAATAATATTGGTGAAAGGATACAGCCTTGTCTTACCCCACTTTGGATCTCAAATTCCTCAGACAACCTTCCCCTGTGCATATCGTGACATTTGGAGCCTTCATATGTAGCTTTGATAATAGCAATTAGTTTATCGGGAATGTAAGGCACGCCAAATAAACTCCCTGTTGACACTATCGAACGCCTTCTCAAAATCGATGAACAGCAGGTGCAGTGGCGATCGATATTCAACACACTGTTCGATGATAATCCGCAGGGTGTTGATGTGGTCGGCACAGGAGGATCCAGAGGGGAAACCTGCTTGTTCGGCATCGAGTGTGTCTTCGAGATGTTGTTTGATTCGCTCCAGGATGATTTTAGCTATTATCTTAGCTACAGCAGGCAGCACGCAGATACCCCTCCAGTTTCCGCACTCCATTACATTTCCTTTCTTAGGGAGCTTGACGATCATTCCCTTTTTCCACTCGTTAGGAAAGCTCTCAGCTTCCCAAGCTCTAAGTATAAGTGGAAGCAGAAGCTCAGCCGATGTTGTTGGCGCTGCTCGTAAGAGCTCTGCTGGAATACCGTGAAGTCCTACCGCCTTGTTGATTTTGAGTGCTTTGATCGCGGTAATGATCTCATCTTTACTGGGAGTCATGATGCGTATTCGGGAGCTTCTCACCTCGGGCATCTCAGTCTGATTTGGGAGCATATCGCTAGCGAATACACGGTTCAAAACCGTAGCAAAATGCTCTTTCCATCTCTTGAGCTGGTCCTCATCCGAAATGAGCAAGGAGCCGTCTAGGCTTTTCACTGGGTGTTGGATGGAGCTGCGACCACCTGTCAGCCCTTTCGTGATTCTGTAGACAGTCCTGCTGTCGCACCTCTGTGCAGCTTCTTCTGCTTCTGTGGCCAGCGCGTTGATGTAGTTGCGCTTGTCACGTCGTACGCTACGCTGAACTTCTCTCATCTTCATGCGATATAGGGACTCTAGCTCGCTTCTCTCTGCTTCTGGGGTAGCTGCAACGCGAGCTTTCAGCTGTTTTCGTTCGTCAATCCGTCTCCAGGTATCCTCGGAAAGCCACGCCCTATGTCTTCCCTGCGATCGACCGACAATTCTTTCAGCACCAGATGTAAAAACATTTTTCACAGCACACCAATGGTCATGGATGGTTGCGGGCATTGAGCTGCTGATTGCTTCCACACCTTGCGAAAAGTGTTCCCTTAATTGTTGGCGCACTGAGGGATCACTAAGTCTATCGATGTTGAACCTGGGCATTCTTGTGTTGTCGTGGGATCTTCGAACTGCAGCAGTGCGTAGTTGGAGAGTAGCTATCATAAGATGGTGATCACGTACTATCCCCACATCTGCCCCTCGCCTGTTTCGGACGTCCAGGAGACTACTTCTAAAGCGGCGGCTGATAGCAAAATGGTCAATTTGGTTGGAGGTTGCTTGCCTGTCATTGGAAACCCAGCTGACTTTGTGGCAGGTCTTGTGCTCAAACATGGTGCCACCTATCACAAGGCGGTTGGCATTGCAGAAATCCAGAAACCTTTCGCCGTTGTCATTGCGGTTGCCTAGTCCATGCTTCCCGATTACATGTTTGAGCCCTTCATTGTCGCTGCCTACCTTGGCATTCAAATCCCCCATCACTATGACAATGTCTCCATTTGGTGTTGTGTTGAAGACAGCGCTTAAGAGATTGTAGAAGCTCTCATTTTCGTCCTCAGAAAAACTATTCGTTGGGGCGTAACACTGTATGATGGTGACGCGTCGTACTCTAGTCCGGAATCTGGCCGTCAAAATCCTATCACCATGAGGGTGCCAGGAAATTAGAAAGGGTCTAAGGAGCGCTATGCTAGCAAAGCTTCGTGAAGGACATCTGAGTATAACGAAAACAAGGGTGCGAGCTCAAAGGACTATCTGGTGGCCGGGACTCTCAAAGGAAATTGATGTGAAAATAAAAGAAGATGTGTTCAAGCCTGTAAATCAAAGTTTAGTCGGCATGGTATACCTCAGCGGTACATAATTCCAAAGTTTGAATACATCCGAATTTCAACAGTTTGGTACAGATTGGTGGTTTCAAATGCTCATAGGTATTCAATTACACCAGGCAAACTGTGCTGCGGAAGCTGGGTTAAAAATAGCAAAAAATCTACTAAAGAAAAACACGGGAAAGTTTGAGCTGGCATTGTTACCATACAGAAATACACCGCTTTCAAATGGATTCAGTCCAGCAGAACTTTGTTTTGGTACCCAGTATGAATTTGCAGGAAAAACCAAATCTTAATAATAGGGAAGCTTTGTATAGGAGCAGGTACAAGGCAAACTACTATAAAAGGCATGGCGTAAGAAAACTGAGCGAGTTGTAGATAGGAGATTTAGTCTGGATAACTGAACTCAGGTGACATGGGAAAGTTATCGGAAATGTTCAACATATTTCATTTCAAATTGAAACTAATAAACGTATTATTTGTAGAAATAGATTTCATCTTATGAAAGCACCTTGTTTCGACTCGTTACAGTCAAATATGAACACAGTTGCAAACTCAGATGACGTCCGAAGTCACAACACTGATGCAGAAATAGAGAGAAATGATACATTAATATTGGCAGAAAATAAGCAACCATCATCAATTCAACCAGCCAGCGACCAGGCGAAATTGAAATGACGCTTTAGTAACGAGATCTGGAAAACGAATATACCGTCCATAAGATTACTTATCAAACTAACTTTGAGAAAAAAATCCGGAATCTTAACTTAAAATACGTATAAAATGAAGTAAATGGAAATTGTTAGTAACATTAAAATTGAATATCCAATAACTTAGATGTACTTTTATCGAAATTAAAATATTGAATTATATCGCTTGTTTAACTTTAATATCTGAGTGGGGATGTTGTATTGGCAACACTTTTAATTCATTTTTGTAATGTTGACACCATGCAACTACATTACATGACGTTTACTATTCTAATAAAAGTCATTCGTTTCTTATCTGTAAAACACCAAATTAAGTTCAATACGCTAAAACTCCAGTGCTGTCTCTGAAGCAGGACACCACCATAGCGAAACTAAATATGAAATATGAGGTCTGGTATGCATGTTGTAAGCATACTAGCCCAGACCTTCACATTAACAGGAGATAATCGATTAAATATCCATACATGTTTCCTAAATAATTTACTGGATGGGGTCTATTTTACTAGATAAATATATATGTATATAATATGATCAAATAAGCTTAGTTTTTAAAACTATGACTGAGCTACTTAAACTCAGTTAATAATACTAGTCAAAGTATTCGCATTAGACAAACAATTATCTTTTTTTCTTTTATTCCAGTTATTGACATCCCAAGTGAAGAATATTTTGATTCTCTAAGCGTTTTACTTGGTCAACATGAAAACGCCTCAGTTGTGGTTCATTTCACACCGAAAATTGTAGTTTGTTCAACATTGTATCAACAGTTTGTAACTAAATTTTGCAAATCAACAACGCATCTATATTTAAATTCATCAAACCGGTAAGTGTATCCAATCTTTTATAAAATATTTTCAAATATCTAGTAGTTATTCTTTTGGTTACAGTCTAGTTAAATAAGATTTTTGAAGTAAAATAAATTATTCATATAAATTTCATATTTTATATAACGGCTACTTCCCCAAGAACCACATATCCGTCAAGTTTCTATGGGATAATTTTCTCCTTGGGGATTAGTTTCGGAGCCATTAAAACTGAGCGGGTCCCCTTGCCTCGTTTTCTCGACTTATCTATAAAACTATGACCTCCATGTGTATCTATTGATTGCTATTAGATTTGGCTGAAACCTAATTGACGGGCTTATAAGATAGTAAGGTACTGTTCTGGCTTTTATAGTTGTTTAGGAGTTTGACTTAATAGCTAATAAATAATTCTAGCCTGCACATTTTTTTGGAATACACAGTCTTGGTCAGCCCAATAAAATTGCCTTTAAGTCTTAATCCTATTTCGATGAGGTTATGATCTAATCTCAAGTGATCATAACTTTCCCACTTATCTGCATTCCTACTGATCCGCCTGCGGGGTATGTCTGTTTTAACTCAAAAAATATCGATTTTGGATTATTTCGTTACTGAGTGAAACTAAATGCTGGTGTTGTAGCATTTGTCTGATCCAGAAGTTTTTAGCCTGCATTTCTTTCGTGATATCTTTGAAATGTTCATTGATATTGCCTTTTTAATGGGGTTCAAATGATCTCTTTTGAACATGACAATAACAACTGAGCGCTCTAATCTATTTATTTTTTGTGAGATGGTTTCTTTGACGTGAGGGTTTTCACGGGTCTTCGAACTTCTTATTCGATCTAGCTTTGTCACTCCTGCTAACATGCGAAGCATCTTCATCTCAGCTGCCGTTAATTTACACTCATACGCCTTTTACTCGTACATTGTCCAACATTGTGAACCGTATGTGAATTTTTTAATTATTTTTATTTTAAAAGCTTTCATTCATTATTCTCTCGCGATACGCTAGTGCTCTTTTACAGTACCGGAACAGTTTGGAAACATTAATTTCATCAAGCAGGGATAATGCTTGCTCCTCCATCAAAAAGTCACTGTTAAGAACATGTTTCCTCGTTTCTCTTAACATTAAACATTTACAAAGTGAATAGGAAATGTCCTCCCTCTTCTGTAGATTGCATAAGCTGCAGTATAGGGATAAATCATTCCTATGCGTTATGAAGTTAAGCTTAAGAAGTACTCCTCGAAGCTTCAGCTCCATTGATATTTCGTCGACACTGTAGTCATTATGGAAATAATTAAACTGCAAATTGTGATTTAAATAGGCCTGTGCAGTGAACCGGAAGCTTCTTCTACGAACCTAGACCTTTCTAGTTCATCAACCTTGGAGATAAGCTGGTACAGTTCGGACTTTCAACTTCAGTTCGGACTTTCAACTTCTGCTACCAACCAATAGCTTGGTGGGCTGTTTTTTTTTTTTTTTTTTGGTAGCCGATGATCGGTCTTACCAAGCACTTTAATTCTCTGGTGTCAGGTATTAAGGGGTTAAGTCAACAAATGGAAAAATGGTAATTGGACTTAAGTCAGTTTGTTTTCTTTTCCGATTGGTATTACCAACTTAAGTCTAGCGCAACTGCTTCCTATAATAATTAACTGATCCACAGGCGTTAAGTCAATAAAGTGCTCATATAAAATCACACTTAAAATCCCATTTTCTGGTAACTGCAATTTCTGACTAAAGCCCATTTTACCTAACGTCAAAGAATTATAAAGTCGACTTGCAATTTGAAGATTTTTATGAATATTGGAGATAGGCTCGTTTCAACCATGATCAAATAATTTGGTATAGTGGGTGGTAAATGAAATGACCTCTTAACATAATACATCAGAAGCTTTTCCACGGTGTCAAATTTTCTGCATCCCCATACTTGCGCCGCGTAAAGCATAATCGATTCGGAGACGGCTTAGAATACCTTATATTTACTACTATGAGCATTATTCCTGTTGTTAAAGCACTTCCCTCAAACCATATTTATTGCAGTTTTAGGTTTGGTTAACTTTTCCACCAGATGTCTTTCCATGTTAAGGTTCTTAATAGAATATACCCCAAGATACTTATACTCCTTAACTACATCAATCATCTCTCCATTTTAATGCCATTTCTCACTTAGACAATTTCATCCACCACCTTTTTTAAAAATCATGACCTTTGATTTATCCAAATGAACGATTAAGCTCCACAATTCACAGTATTCATGAAGTCGATTAATCATTAGCTGCAGGGTTTCAGAAGAGTAAGTAAGCAACACTATTTCGTCTGCAAATAAAAGTATTCTGCCCAGCGTACCTACATACATTATGCCTCCTGGAAGAAAATCGACTGAATCATCTATGTAGAGAGCAAAGAGGCTTGGGCTTTAAGCACATACCTGTCGAACTCCTAATCCGGCCTGGAATCATTCAGACTTTGCTGTTCCAGCCCACACTGCTACCCCCGTGTCCTTGTACAGATTTCCAATCACCCGCCCGAAGTTCTGCGTCATACCCATACTGTAATACTGTAGAGCTTATACATTAAAGCGTTTCGGTTCACGGTGTCAAACGCCGCTTTGAAATCTACGAAAAATGCGAAGAGCTTCTTATCCTGAGGAAAAAAATGTTCCACAATACTCCCTAACACAAAGATATGATCAACGGTAGAATATTCTGATCTAAAGCCGGCTTGAAACCCTTTCAATATATTGGTGTCATTTATCCACGCAGTGAGCCGTGGTCGAAGTACCGCGGTGAAAATCTTATACGATGCATTCAAAAATGCAATAAGTTAGCAGGATCCGACGTGCAGCCTTTTTTGTTTATAGGGAAAATCAACGCCTTCTTGAACTGCTGAGAAATTACTCCGTGTTCCAAAGCATTATTGAGTAGAATGGTGAGTTTCTGTCTTAGCTCATTAGTCCCATACTTAAAAATTCTGCTGGTATTCCGTCAGATCCGGCCGCTTTACCATCCTAAATGTCCAAAATATCTTTCTGGAAGCAAGGCGTTGCGTATTAAAAACGAACCAAACTTACCATTGGGCTTAATAATTTTTTATAGTGCGCCAAAAAGGTTTTTAAACATAACTTAAATTTACCAGCATTAAGTCTCCACGCTAATTTCCAGAATTCAGACGCCTTGTTGCATAGCGCCATTCTTCGGGCCAGTGATTCGTCATAATTTCGCCTCTTTACTCTGCATATCGACTTAAAATTTGGTTTAGCTTCCAAATATCGATCTCCCATAAAGCCTTCGCCGTAATCTCGAAATAACTTGAGCCAGGCGAAAGATAACTGCCTTGCCTTCTCGTAATCTTTGTCAAATCATGTCTCCTACTGTCTTCCGCTTGTCCGTCATGACTGGGGCTTGGGTAGGCTTCTTTAATAATTAACTGAACCTGCTTGAAGTCTGGATCCATCCGCGATTGCAATAACACGTCCAATTGCCTTCCATACAAGGAACCTTTAGAATTTCTCCACACCAGCTTAGGGATTGGTTGCATGTTCCTAGTTTGCGCATTGTCTGCCGTCGTATGCCCAAATGTAACCACAATAGGGATGTGATCAGAATATGGGACTTGCATAAACTTTCCCGTTCTCCTCCTATAAGGCGGTAGTCGATAACAGAGGTTCCTTGCCAGTCCCAAACTCGTCGCTTCCGCTAGTTCCATTTGGCAGTCGTAGCCCAAAGGTGTTGCAGAATTCCAATAGCTTCGCGGGAGCGGTACGATTGACCGCAAACCAAAATCTCTAATAACGAAATCTCGCATTTTTTAAATAAATCCCGAATAACAAAAACTTGCATATTCAAAATCTCACATAATCAAAATCTCGCTTATTCAAAATCTCGAATTATCAAAATCTCGAATTATCAAAATCTCGCATTATCAAAATCTCACTCTGAAAGATATAAATCTCGCAAATACTCGCAAATCAAAAGTTAGGAGTAACTTCCATTTCATATTGAAAATTGAAACTTATAAGGTTTTGAAAGTGAATGCATACATGAAAATAGACTTTACCTCCAGACTCCTGCCGAAGTCGCGTGAGCGGCTAAACCCCCCCGGAAAGCGAAGTATCTTGCATTGTAATAAAATATTTATTAACTCGCGCGAATTAATAAATTTTTTATTACAATGCGAGATTTTAGTTTTCGAGATTTTGATTTGCGAGATTTTGATATTGCGAGATTTTGAATATGCGAGATTTTGATTTTGAATATGCGAGATTTTGATTATGTGAGATTTTGAATATGCGAGATTTTGTTATGCGAGATTTTGAAAACGAGATTTTAAAATGCGGTCAATCGTACCCAACCCTGCTTCGCACCCCTTGCATTGCGAATTTGATCTTTCGATTTTATCTTCAGGCCAACAATATAATTTTCTGTCCCTGCTTTTTGACCTATCCTTGCGTTTAGACGCCAACTACAAGCACGTTTTGGGTTACCGCAGCACATCAGCATTTCATGTAGCTTATCGAAATCTCTGCCAGTATTTATAATTCAAATATAACGGAAGTATAAAGAACTTCTTGTTATCAAACCCTGCTCGCAAAACCGTCACCTCCCGCAAGGTTATGAACTCGCAGTCGATGCCTCCAAGATCTCTTTTAAATACAAGGTAGCAGCCACCACTGGCTCTACCACTCACATGTCTTCTAGACGCTGGAATCGACGAATTTCGGTATTAATATTATCATTTTTCTTGTTGATCTTCGTCTTCAGCTTGATTAAGTGCAGCCTTCTCATTCGTGATGCAACGGGATAGTTCTTTTCATTCATTTTCAATGGCCCGCTAATCCTTCATGAGGGTCGCGGGGGTAGGATGCCCAGGTGGACTCTCCATCTTTCTCGATCCTCCGCCATTGACTCCAATTCATCAGGGGGAATCCCTAAGCGGCTCCAGGAGAGATGTCGGACTTGATCCAACCATCTATTTCTAGGCCTTCCGCGAAGTCGCCTACCTGATGGCACGGCAACCATGGCGCGTCTTGGAAGCCGGTTTGGGGGCATACGCACTACGTGACCAAACCATCGAAGCATAGATCGTTCCGTTTGGAGAAGTAGCTGCTCAACGTTGAGCGCCTCGCGTACTCTGGTGTTGCGCACTCGATCCCTGCGAGTTATTCCAACAACACCGCGAAGGAACCTCATTTCGGCAGCTTGTATCCGCGATCTTATTCTTTCGGTCACTACCCAAATTTCATGACCATAGGTGAGAGTTGGAACATACACAGAGCTAAAAACCGATAGCTTAGCTTGAACACTAAGTTCGGCCTTCCTTATAACAGATTGGCCAAGCTCTCTCAAAATTGATCCAGCCTGACCAATTCTACAGGATAACTCGGCATTGCTCCTCCCATCACTCGTGAATAAAACCCCGAGGTACTTAAACTTCTCCACCTGCTTCAGTGGGACTCCACTAACATGCAGAGTGCACTGAATCGGTTTTTTGGAAACGACCATTACTTCCGATTTGTTCACGTTGATCTTCATTCCAGCATCATCACAAACGGCTACAAACCTTTCGAGTGCGCGCTAAAGTTCGGTTTGAGAGGACCCAAGGATGACCAAATCATCCGCAAAGAGCAGATGACTAATCCTTAGGTCTCCCACTTTGAAACATTCCCCGCCACGGCTGCGCTGTAACATCCAATCCATATATACAATGAAGAGGAGAGGTGACAAAACGCACCCCTGGCGGAGTCCAACGCCCACAGTGAAAGGTATTGATTTAACACCGTTTATCCGAACACAGCTTCTACAGTTTGTATATAAAGACTGAATCGTCCTTAACAGGGTACCAGCAATTCCATACTCCTGCAGAACATTCCAGAGTTTGCCTCGAGGAACCCTATCATATGCTTTTTCTAAATCCACAAAACAAGTGTAGACAGGTTTGGCATATTCCCAGGCATTCTCAAGGACCATTCTGAGAGTAAACAACTGGTCGGTTGTGCTTCTACCGGGACGAAAACCGCACTGCTCATCCCCCAAACCGTCCTCAACCACAGCTCTGGAACGCTTTTCTAGCACCTTAGCGAAGACTTTTCCAGGGAGACTTAAAAGAGATATACCCCTATAGTTGGCGCAATCTCTTTTGTCCCCTTTTTTAAAAAGAGGAACTATCACCCCCATTTGCCAATCACCAGGTGTTTCACCGCATTCCCAGGCCACTTTAACGACACGCGAGAGCCATTGCACTCCCTCTTTACCTAAAGCCTTGAGCATTTCTGGCCGAATTTCATCCACACCAGCAGATTTGCCAACTTTTAGCCCTTTGATCGCCAAAGTTACTTCCTCTACCGTAGGACTACTTTCCGCCCAACTCTCGACCATAGGTCTGTCATCTTCGGTGCCCTGTTCGGGATTGAGCAGTTCTGAAAAGTGCTCGCTCCATCTGCGTAAGATGTCCTCCTCATTGGAAAGAAGTCTACCGTCTTTGGATTTGACTCCTTCAACGATATTCAACTTTTTCCCTCTGAGTCGGCGGACGGTCTGCCAGAACATCTTATTTGCAGATCTGTGGTCACGTTCCAATTTCTCGCCAAACTCCTTCCAAGACTGTTCTTTCGCTGTTTTCACAGCTATTTTACAAGTTCTTCGCGCCTCAGTGTACCGATTTCGAGAATCGGAGTTCCCCAAGTGAATCCACACCTTAAAGGCTCTCTTCTTCTCTCTGATGGCTTCTTGAACTCCGGGCGTTTTAAACCAAGCAGTTCTTTTCTCACCACCAGCCGCCACACCAAGCCGCTTCACTCCACAAACATCTCCCGCAGAGGCAATAACCGCTGTTGAAAACAGTTGCCATTCTTCCTCTACATTTGATGGAACAGTTGGAATTTGTTCAAACCTCCCAGATATTTGCCGCGCAAATGTCTCCCGTATCTCATCGTCCTGTAACCTTTCCCATCGTATGCGTGTAACCATCTTTGGTTTACGCTTTGGTAGAGGAGGCACTCTCTCGCTAAGATACAATTTGCACAGCACTAAGTGATGATCAGTTGACAGTTCGGCCCCTCTCAATACGCGAACATCACAAACCATTCTCTTCAGACACGATGGTACCACAAAGAAATCGATCAGCGACTTCTGCTGAAGACTCTGACGGTACCACGTGTATTTGTGAATGTCTTTGTGCGGAAAGATAGTGTTCATGATGGATAAGCCATTTTCACAACAAAAATCCAACAACCTCTCTCCGTTCGCGTTTTGATCAGGATCACCGTTCCTCCCAATCACACTCCCCCATGTCATAACATCTACACCCACATGAGCATTGAAGTTACCCATCAGGACAAAAGAATCCATATCTGCAACCTTTTCAAGGGCAACATCAACTTCATCTAAGAAAGCTGCGTACTCTGACTGAAGGTTCGGTGCATACACCTGCACCAATGCCAGAGTTGATCTTTCAAGCTTGAGCTTTAAGATCGCAACTCTCCCTCCTAATGGTATCCACTCCAATACTCTGTCTGTCAACCTGGGACTTGTGAGTATCCCCACTCCCGCCCGAGCAGACATTGAGGGTGCGACTCCTGACAGGAAGAGCCGAAAGGTCTACAGTTTTAGAACCTCTCTGCTTTGTTGAAGAGACGCCAACTATATCTAGTCGACTTTTAACAGCCTCCCCAACAAGCTCAAGATCCTTCCCTGTGAGCGATGAGACGTTCCATGTGCCTATCCTAAGTCGATGCCGTTGTCGAATTTCAGAGAGTCCATCTGTGCCCCTATCGGTGCACAGCGCGCTCACCCCTTGACCCCCGTAATGGTTCGCGAGACCATTGACAGGAAGCTCGTAGCCATTTCGGGTTTGACCCGGCCGGCTGCCGAGCGGGACAAGCCGACCACCAGACGCTCGCATCCTGACATCCTTCAGGCCTGGCTCCAAAGGATGCCCTGGCTTACCAGGCTTGGCAATATCCGAGGCCGGTCGTCTTCTTCTTGTCATCATGGGGTGTGCGCTTTGTTAGCCGTGACTGGATTGTATGGATGGGAGTAACTATTTAAGTTACCCCATCCGCACATCCCAGTCACGTTGCCCGCCCCCCACCACGAGGAGGTCAGCTGCCAGGGGGGCACGGGATAGTTCTTGTGCATGGAAATTATAATGCCGCGTACTTTGGACGAGGATTTTAAAATGCGTCCCACGTCCTCCCTTTTGTGCAATTAGACAATTATGTTTGCAGTTTTATTGTTTTTAGAGAGCATAGCCCGCGTGTTGACATTTGGAGATGCTTCATTTGCCTGCAAATGCTCCAGGCCCAACAATTTGATCTTTCCCTCCGCATCCTCTTCAGTTTGCGCTGGCAAGTGCACGACGATATTATACTCGTTTGCCCTCATCTCAAGAAATTCCACTTGGTGTTCGAGAGCATTACAGCGGGCCTCAACTTGCTGCATGTTTGTGCAGTGTGCAATGCCAGATTGCACCTCCTAAGTGACTGGATTTTTTATCCACTAAAGTTTCCATAGAATTTTTGACTTCGTATAATCTTGAGGTCAGTGACTGACACATTGCCAACCATAATATTCTGGCTTGTACTCGCTGGATGGACGGGGTACAATTCGGTGGAAGTTTCCGTGATGCGCCGTTTGCAGTGGGGGGCTATTTGTAGTGAGCTGTTATTAAATTTCTTTGTTGGCGTCCGTTGTATTTTTCCACCGTTGCTCATGTTAGTTGTGTGTTTTGCGAAATGTTTACGTTAAATCAGCCGACTCACCTTAGGATTTGATTTAGGGTACTATTCTCGGCTTTCTTCACTTGTGTCCTTTACTTTTTTTAGTTTTAACTACTCAAAAATTACTAAATAAATTGGAGCTACTTTTAAAAGCGATAGGATGTCGAAAAATCCGCATTGCCAATCCTGATCTTTCATCAACTGTATACCTATATATAGCACTAGCTACCGGGACTATCGGCTAGATTTTAAAATATACAGATAGGAGAAAATGAAGTCTAATATAACGGGGTACATCCACCCTGAATCTCATGTCGGACACTGCTCTTTAAATAATTTTTCAAATTTAATGATTTTTTATAGCTTTAAAATTAAATTAACACTTTGTTCTGTCGGATTTTTAAGAATTTCTAGTAGTGTTTTATTACTAGTATCTCTTAGAATAATTTTAGTGCTATTGCACCTTAAGAGTAGATGAGGCATGGATCGCTTTTCGATAGCAAATGATTGTATATTGCATAGGAGTGGCCATACGTAGTCGAAGGAAACATTTGATCATGTTGCTTCAACAGTTGGTTGAATAAATTGCCGCTACTCCAGAGTTGTTTATTGGTTAATGATGATTGATTTGTGTCCAAGTATCTTGCCTTACACTGTCCCAGTGTGATTTAATTTTTTTTATAAGATCTTTTTAGTTGGGTATGTAAAAAATGATCAATGGTTCTTGTGCTGCAGATTCTGCCGCACTATCAGCCAATTCGTACCCTTTTATACCAGTATGACCTGGTATCCAGATCAGTTTTATTCTCTTGTTGTGTTTCACTAGTTTGCCTCTGATTTCTTGAATAATTGGAGTCCGGTTGTTGGTGTTAATCACAGATTTTATAGTTGAGCGGCTGTCGGTACATATGAGTATTTTATTAAATGTTTTTATTTTGGTGGCGCAGAGAACTGGAGAGGATTCAGCTGATAGGACTGATGAGAACCGTGAAGGACGTATTTATTTATAACTTTACCGTTTTTGTCTACGACAACGAATGTTGTTCTATTTTCGTTTTTGGAACCATCAGTAAATATGAGTTTCCAATTATTTTGCTTATAGTGAACGGAGATTTCTGTAAATAATGCTTTATAGCATTTGTTGAAGTTTTTGGTAATTTACTGTGGTCAGTGATGGTGGAATTTGATGTCAGCAACCATGGTTGATTCCTTTGCTGTTTGGAGCGGGAGTGGAATTTCTATTTATTTAGCGAACGATAAAGCGTTATCAATTGCTGATTTTTTATTTATTTTTTTTATAATTTGCGCGCACTCAAACCTTTAACATGTTTACACACAGTGCGGGCGTTGGAAAGGATAGAGAGAGAGAGAGAGAGAACGATTTTTGGTGTAGTGGTTCTTGAAGCTCAGTTGTTTATGCTTCAGCTATTCTCCGGGGGTGGCGTCCAGATAACGGGGGAGACTTTTGTTATTATTGTCTTTGTTTCTGATTCACAGTACTTTTTTCCCGATAACCGATGTCAAGGGCAAATCATCATTAACAGAGCGAACAATTTTCCCAGCCACATGACCAAGCTACTGCCAGTGTTTTTCCTTCGCAGTAATGTTCACAAAAGCTTTTGCAAATGATTGGACTGACTTCAGGAGAAATAAATAAATGCTTGCTGACATCAGGATTTGAACCATGAACCATTACCATGACAATTGACGACGTTACCACTACACTATTGCCCACCCCCCTGATAGTCAGTTGTGACGTCTTGTTCGGCTTAGGACTTGTCTGGAAACCGCTACTATAAGTTACTAAACCATAATATATCTTAGATAATATAATAGACTTAATAATTCTAGTGAGTATGTTTACTTGGGCACAACTGGATTTAGATGATAGATATTTAATAATATTAACCGTGGTAGTAAGGCTCTTTTTTATTAGCAAACAATGGTTCTTAAAAGAATGACTACAGTCAAACCTAACACCGAGGGTATTTAAACTATTAACATTACTGGTGCTTATGTTGTTAAAAACAAGTGGTAAATGCTTTGCACAGCTAGTTTTTCTGTAAATGTGTAGGATTTTGCTTTTGTTGGACGAAATTTTTGTTCCCCATACGATACACTAATGGCTGATATCCGGAAGAATGTTTGAGAAGATTTCTGTTCATTCATTCATTTCATTCATTTTCAATGGCCCGCTAATCCTTCATGAGGGTCGCGGGGGTAGGATGCTCAGGTGGACTCTCCATCCTTCTCGATCCTCCGCCATTGACTCCAATTCATCAGGGAGAATCCCTAAGCGGCTCCAAGAGAGATGTCGGACTTGATCCAACCATCTATTTCTGGGCCTTCCGCGAAGTCGTCTACCTGATGGTACGGCAACCATGGCGCGTCTTGGAAGCCGGTCTGGGGACATACGCACTACGTGACCAAACCATCGAAGCATAGATCGTTCCGTTCGGAGAAGTAGCTGCTCAACGTTGAGCGCCTCGCGTACTCTGGTGTTGCGCACTCGATTTCTGTAGTATTTGAAATATCCTTGTTTTCGAAAATATAATTAAATTATTAAAAATAAATAAATATATGGCGCAACAGCTCTTTGAGTGCCAGGGCCTAGCTTCTCGCACCCACTCATGTTGTGTGCGTTATATTTTTCACATGAATGGAAGGGACCTACAGTTTAGTGCCGTATCCGAACGGCGATTTGAGAAGCTTTTTCGAGACAACAATACTCTCGGATGTTTGTCAGACGCTCGCGAGAGGTGGGACCGTGAAAAAACTTTTTGGTGTTTTGTAGGATTCGAACTTGGAACCTCACGCGTAGTGATCCCACACACTAACCACTTACGCCACGGCGCCCACAAAATCATTCGCAACAGAAAATCTCCAACAGATTTGTAATTTGGTCGAATTTGACTTAATTCATTAAAGGCGATGATAAAAAGTATAACTGAAATTGGAAATTCTTGGGGGATACCAATTTTTAAGTCATCTAACTTGAAGAATTCATTATTTAATCGTATTCGAAACATTCTGTGTATTACTTACTTACTTATGTATGTCCTGTATCCCCTTGTGGGTCCTAGGGCCTCTACTACGCCTACGAGCCATCGTGTACGGTTTCTGGCAATGTGTCTGAGTTCTCCCCAACTTTTCCCTAACTGCCGTGCCTCCTTCTCGACTGTTCTGCGCCATGTTCTCCTCGGACCGCCAGGTCTTCTGCCATCCTGAGTTAGAGGGTTCCATTGCATAACATGGTTCGCTATGGAACTGTCACCCTTTCGGAACGTGTGACCAATCCACTGCCACTTCCGTCGTTGGATGGTTGTGCCTATTGGTTCCTGACCCGTTTTCTCGTAAAGGTGTTCGTTAGAAATACGATTGGGCCAGAAAATCCTTAAGATATTGCGCAGGCACCTATTAGCAAACGTTTGCAGCTTTCTGGTGATAGTAGTGGTCACTCTCCACGTGCTGCAACCATATAGCAGCACGGATTCAACGTTGGAGCGGAACAGTCTTATTTTGGTGCTCAAACTGATTGCATTGCTTCGCCATATTTTGGACAACATCCCGAACGCGGACTTTGCTTTGGCGATCCTGTTGGCTATATCCAGTTCGGTTCCACCATCGCCGAGGCAATACTCCCAAGATACTGGAAGTCCTCTACTCTCTCTACCGGTTGTCCAGCAATGCATATTTGAGCCGATGAGTTAGTTCCAAGGCTGATAATTTTAGTTTTTGCCGTATTAATTTTCAGCCCGACGACACCTGCCTCCCTCTCCACATCTGCTGTCATTTGGTGGAGGTCCATAATTCTGTGGGAGAGTAAGCATACATCGTCAGCGTAGTCAATATGTTTCAGTTGAGATGTAAGAGTCCATCGAATTCCTCCGTTTTCCGTCGACAAAGCTGCATGAAGCACATCACTAATCACCAATAGGAATAATATTGGTGAAAGGATACAGCCTTGTCTTACCCCACTTTGGATCTCAAATTCCTCAGACAACCTTCCCCTGTGCATATCGTGACATTTGGAGCCTTCATATGTAGCTTTGATAATAGCAATTAGTTTATCGGGAATGTAAGGCACGCCAAATAAACTCCCTGTTGACACTATCGAACGCCTTCTCAAAATCGATGAACAGCAGGTGCAGTGGCGATCGATATTCAACACACTGTTCGATGATAATCCGCAGGGTGTTGATGTGGTCGGCACAGGAGGATCCAGAGGGGAAACCTGCTTGTTCGGCATCGAGTGTGTCTTCGAGATGTTGTTTGATTCGCTCCAGGATGATTTTAGCTATTATCTTAGCTACAGCAGGCAGCACGCAGATACCCCTCCAGTTTCCGCACTCCATTACATTTCCTTTCTTAGGGAGCTTGACGATCATTCCCTTTTTCCACTCGTTAGGAAAGCTCTCAGCTTCCCAAGCTCTAAGTATAAGTGGAAGCAGAAGCTCAGCCGATGTTGTTGGCGCTGCTCGTAAGAGCTCTGCTGGAATACCGTGAAGTCCTACCGCCTTGTTGATTTTGAGTGCCTTGATCGCGGTAATGATCTCATCTTTACTGGGAATCGTGGTTCGTATTCGAGAACTTCTCACGTCGGGCATCTCAGTCTGATTTGGGAGCATATCGCTAGCGAATACACGATTCAAAACCGTAGCAAAATGCTCTTTCCATCTCTTGAGCTGGTCTTCATCCGAAATGAGCAAGAAGCCGTCTAGGCTTTTCACTGGGTGTTGGCTGGAGCTGCGACCACCTGTCAGCCCTTTCGTGATTCTGTAGACGGTCCTGCTGTCGCACCTCTATGCAGCTTCTTCTGCTTCTGTAGCCAGCGCGTTGATGTAGTTGCGCTTGTCACGTCGCACGCTACGCTGAACTTCTCTCATCTTCATGCGATATAGGGACTCTAGCTCGCTGGGGGGGTTGCTGCAACGCGAGCTTTCAGCTGTTTTCGTTCGTCAATCCGTCTCCAGGTATCCTCGGAAAGCCACGCCCTATGTCTTCCCTGCGATCGATCGACAATTCTTTCAGCACCAGATGTAAAAACATTTTTCACAGCACACCAATGGTCTTGGATGTTTGCTGGCATTGAGCTGCTGATTGCTTCCACACCTTGCGAAAAGTGCTCCCTTAATTGTTGGCGCACTGAGGGATCACTAAGTCTATCGATGTTGAACCTGGGCATTCTTGTGTTGTCGTGGGATCTTCGAACTGCAGCAGTGCGTAGTTGGAGAGTAGCTATCATAAGATGGTGAGCACGTACTATCCCCACATCTGCCCCTCGCCTGTTTCGGACGTCCAGGAGACTACTTCTAAAGCGGCGGCTGATAGCAAAATGGTCAATTTGGTTGGAGGTTGCTTGCCTGTCATTGGAAACCCAGCTGACTTTGTGGCAGGTCTTGTGCTCAAACATGGTGCCACCTATCACAAGGCGGTTGGCATTGTAGAAATCCACAAACCTTTCGCCGTTGTCATTGCGGTTGCCTAGTCCATGCTTCCCGATTACATGTTTGAGCTCTTCATTGTCGCTGCCTACCTTGGCATTCAAATCCCCCATCACTATGACAATGTCTCCATTTGGTGTTGTGTTGAAGACGGTGCTTAAGAGATTGTAGAAGCTCTCAATTTCGTCCTCCGAAGAACTATTCGTTGGGGCGTAACACTGTATGATGGTGACGCGTCGTACTCTAGTCCGGAATCTGGCCGTCAAAATCCTATCACCATGAGGCTGCCAGGAAATTAAGCCCTTGCGTGCTGTTGTTGTTCACAGTAGTCCGACTCCATATTCCCGCGGACTTCCGGATGGTCTTCCAGAATAGAGTAGTACAGTGTTACGCGTTGGAGACTGGTACTCGCCCGCTTCTAACCATTTTACTTCACTTACCCCCAAAATGTCCAGTTTATATCGCATGAATTCGTTTTCTAATTGGATGAATCTGGCATTCTTCTTCTTCCTTCTCTTCCCGAGTCGAGGAGCGTCTTTACATTCCAGAAACCTATCTTTGTCCGGGTGCAATAGCCAAAAGTCGTCAACATTTGATCATTCCTTATCCGGGGCATAGTGTTGGTTTCTGTAGCGGGCAATATTCGGTAACGCAGGTTGCTGGCCCACGTTACCTAGCCTAGAATCAAGGCCCTAGACAACCCGCACTTACATTTTTAGCCTATACGTATAAGGGTTTATACGTATAGTTGCCCGGGGACCACCACTAGGAGGTAAAGTAAGCACTTCATCACGAACTTGATTGTTGCGCTACTGGCCCAAGCCAAGTTATGAGCAGTCAGTAGTTTCCCGATCAATCGCAATGCAGGATGAGGAACGACCATGCTTAAAAGCTACTTGGTTGTAATGAACTAAGCCATATGTATTTTACCGACAAAATTTCCATTTCTTTTGTTTGCTAAGAAACCAATGGGACCTTTAATTTTTTTTTTTTTCAAGTTACTTTGTTTAGCACCTGGGTCATTAACATTTACTGTTTCTTCATATCATTTTAAACAGATTTAATTTTATTAGGTAGTTCAGTACTTCTATACACAGCCTCCTACCTTCCCTACTTTCATAATATTGTTCACCCCCTGAAATAGAGTATGAACAAATTAATAATATAGTATCTTTTTTTAAGTTGGTGTCATAATATTTGAATAAATTAAAATAATTTAATTGTAACTTGATTCTATTTCTTTATTTTTTTTGCATTTCATGTCTGATCTCAACGAAAAATGTTGCTATGGACTTTTTTGTCGCTACCAGCTTTTCGGGCCATTTTGCTGCACACAGGATTCAGTTTCAGTTAAATCAGCTGCAGGAAACAATATTTCCGATTCTCGGGTAAGTTTGACGTAATCAGTTATTTTTTTCCGTGGTGTATATGGCAGAGTAAGAGGCACTTGTAGTGTTTTTCATTTGCGGTTATAATATAGAGCAAGTACTGCATCCGAAAAAGTTTTCTAACTCAAAGAAAGGCTAGAAAAGGTGTGTCTCTAAATTGTGCCCGTATTAGCGATCGACTGCAACCTAAATGGCTTAACCGTTGTGCTACAAACTTGACGTGAAGCAAAATCTTAATTTTGGCCAGGTTAAAAAAAAAAATCCAGTTAACCTAGGTTCTTAACTAGACCTGTCAAATAACAATATGTAGCCTTTCGAAAATAGTTCAGAATCTGTACTCTACTCAAGGAAATCCGACAGGTTACAGTTACGAATTCGCAGCCATTTTGCAAAGAGCATCTGAAGAAAATGCCAGAAACTTATGACGCATTTTCTTCCAAGTTGACTTTTCTGTTGTAACAGAATGACTAACTTATTTCTTGTTGTACTGTTATTTACTGTACGAAAAGGTTTCAATACAGTAGCTTTAGATACAACTCGATTTACGAGATAATGAGACGGCACAATTGATAATAATCAGTGTTTGAAGATGTATATAAATTGATTTATTAAACTCGGTTTTGAAATAAAAAACTTTATTCAAAAAAACAACTAAAACTAATACAATATTTATGAGATTGGTGCTCTAAATCTACTGAGCGACTGCCTGAGAGAAACTAACTAAATCTACGGAGTTGATCGTTGAGGTCCCTTTTTTCGTGTTTATCGCATTCGGCTTGGGTGCGTTTCTTATGTCCATATATAGGCATGAATTTCGATGGTTCGGCTTGGGTCTAAAAATAGAACTTCTTTGGCATGCATGGGTGTGGTTTGAAGATACGCATATATTCTGCACTTTTGGGCTGATTTCGTAATGATGTCATGCTGAGAAGCGGTGTCATAACTTATAAAGGGTGGGGCAGAAAGAACTCCCCCGATTTAAAGAGAACGTAGTTAAGGTTATGGAGAGGGGATAGCAAAGCGCGGGAGGTGATGATAGACAGCGGCAATCGTGGGGTTTTCAGTTTTCATATTGATTTGGACACCGTGCGTTTGTTGTCGAAAAATTCATTAAAAACGGCGGGTCGCCGACTGCGACGCAACGTGCTTTTCGCATACATTTCGCACTCGGTGCACGTGATTCAGTTCCTGACAAAAAAACAATACGCCTTTGGATGTCAAACATTAGAGAAACAGGCTCTGCTCTCAAAAAGAAGTCTACTGGACGGCCTCGTACTTCAACAGGAGCGGAAAATGTGGCCGCTGTCAGGGCTTCGATTCAGCAATCTCCACGGCGTTCTGCATGCATACACGCGTAATGGAAATCTTCCGAGAGAGGGTTACTCAGTGTATCGATAATGGAGCCCGTGACTTGAGTGACGTCATTTTTAAACTTAATTTAAAAACTGCATTTTTTTTTATAATACGCGCGCGCCGAAGGGATTATTAATACCCTTATACTGATGCTCAGAGCACGGGCGGATAGGAAAAGGGGGGAGAGGACCGAAGCAGATGCCGATTTGCGCTGGCTTTAAATATTTGAGGGTTGTAATGATTAGGAAATACAGAGGCTGGTGATCATTCCACAAACGTGTTGTTCGGCTTATAAACGAATCCCTATATTTGACAGTACGTCCAAAGTTGGGCTTGAGGGTGAACTGATGCGCTTTCGAAGCATGACGCGTATTGCGGGTGAAGTTTTGAGGATGAGGAATTATTAAAAGATGGAGTCGACGAGATAAGCAAGTGAAGTTCGTGCTCTGTTCATATCTCCAAATTAAATAAAACTCGTACTAAATCTTTTACAAAGTGTCGTCTACTTAGGTAGTTCAAATCTTTACGCGCTTTTTAACACAACTACTTCCCCCGATTATCTTGATCCTATTTAATTTTTATTGTTTTTTATTCATCTGAACAATGGCACCAACTAGCCCCCTGCAAGCCGCTTAAGGGCAAATAAAAACAATACCCATTAAAACTCTCCCGCGAGTGCCGGATCTATAAATGATAAAATTCTTAAGACAATCAAACAAGAAATTCATAAGAGGTCGAGTGAAATCATTGCGCAAGTTAACTCCCAAATGCAAACCATGATGGATACGCTCAGTGAAAAACTCAACAATTTTATACATCAAATTAACTCTCGCCTTAATAATGTAAATAGTGCAATGTCCAAGCTTAGTGCACGGGTTGATCAATTGGAAAGTTCACCTTACTCTAGTCAACAATTAAAAACTGAACTTTCAATTCTCCGTAACAAAACTGATTTCTTGGAGCGAAGAAATATATCCGCCGACGCCGTTCTACATGGTGTGCCCATGAGAGATGGAGAAGATCTCACCCAATTATTCAACCTGCTATGCCGGTCTGTCAAGTGCATCCCACCACCCGCACCGAGACAGATTTTCCGCACAAGACAGCGCTATCATCATAAAATTTCAATCCTCAACTGATAAGACTGAAGTACTTAAATCGGCAAGTCAGCACTGTAAAGACCTAAAAAAACACTTTGCCTAAAAGATGTTGGGTACGAGTCTGACAACCGAATACACATCAACGAAAGCCTTACCTCCCATAATCACAATTGGTGCGTTTTGGTGAAACGTCGCTTCTCAGTGAAGTAAGATTTAATACGGAGTACAACAACACAAAGTGACTTGGAACCACTTTAACTTTTTTATCAGTCGAAAATGAGTTGGGATGGATAGGAAGAGCTTTTTCGCTGTGAAAAGCTTTTTCATTCAACTGGAACGTCTTACCTCTGTTTTTATCAGAGGAGGGCGTGTGTATGTTAAAACTACAACTGACAGTAGAGCTTTTATGGTGGATTCATGCGAATTTTTGGACTCAGTGACCACGAGCAATCATCGACCTACAGCAGGTTAAAAAATTCACCTCGAAGTCAATCATCGTAAACGTATTCTTTTCTTTTTTGCTAACGTTACAATTTTTCACAAAGAATGTTTATACTCAGTTTCTTTATTTTTTTTTAATAGCATTAATTGTATTTCACTGGTACTCACTAACAGCCATTTGTCTGAAAATATTCACGTTTCTTGTATGCTACTCGTATATGATCTTTCGCTCTGGAGGGCAAAGTTGTCTTACCTGAATTGTATCCATGACCACGGTTAATGGCAATGGTTCTGTGAGCAATGGGATGGATGAAAATTTGCGTATAATGTTGAACATCTTTTGTAGGCAGCGTACTGGACTTAAAGTAAGCCACATTAACGTGCAAAGTTTGTATTCAAAACTTTGTATGTGTTTCTGAAACTTGGTTGGGAAAACATTGATGATGTACATTATAGTTTGCAGGGGTATAACATGTTTCGTGTGGATAGGAGTGAGAGAATAGGTGGTGGTGTTGCACTCTATGTACGCATTGGAATTAATTGCAAAATAGTAACCAAATCAACTCCTGGTAGTTTAATAGATTACTGTTTTATCAACATTACTGAATATGACTGTCTGCTTGGTATAATCTATAGACCAAACTCTAGCGTTGACCTCTCACCTCTCTATTCAGTGTTAAGGCTGAACTATATAGGAGATTGGTTTCGTACGACCACTTCCGAAACAATGCGAATACATGGGATTTGTATTGTGTACCCATAATAGCTTTTACCTTCGATTCGTTCAGTTTTCGATCACTTTTGGTCACTTCCGAAAGAGCGAGTCCATTCGCTCTTTCGTATGAAAATTTGACAGCTGTGAATTAAATTAAAATATTTTTTCAATACATACGAGTATTTCCATATTTTATGTGAGATTGTGAAATATTTTGCCCGGAAGAACAAATGTGCAGTGAGCCATTCACACCCAAGTGAGCCTAGCGACACATATACCACCTTAAAAACCCTCCCACAGGTGTGCATGCGAGTCCGTGGGTTGACACGACTGGAGATCACCGGTGTCATAGAAGAAAGATCAAACAATACTAAAACAAGAGCATGCACGTGTCAAACAACAAACACCATCGCAATATGGTAATATTGCAAAACTGTATCATTATGGTAATACTTGCCAGGAAAGGCACTACCCCGCCAGGCACTACCACTGCTGTGCATGGTACTGATCCTGGACCGAGCAGAAATGTTCGGGTCAGAGCTATACGGATTCCGGGGGCAAGCAAAATAATGAAACAGTTTGGACGCAATTTGAGGGTCGCGAGTTGGAACGTTGGAAGCATGACCGGTCGAAGTTACGAGCTGGAAGAGATGATGAATAGAAGGCGGGTGGACATCTTGTGTGTCCAAGAGACGAAATGGAAAAACACCGGGAATCGGGCGCGTTTCTTGGACGTTAGGACAAAAGATTACAAGATGTTCTACTACGGAACGGAAAAGGCTAGGAACGGAATCGGTATCATCCTTGCGGCAGAGCTACTTGGAAACGTCTTGAGCATTTCGAAGTCCAGCGACCGTTTGATGTCTCTCAAACTAGTAATACAAGGAGAGGTGTGGAATATTGTCAGTGCATATGCTCCCCACGATGGGTACAATCAGAGAGATAAAGATGCATTTTGGCTAGATTTCCACAATCTCCTTAAGGACATCCCAAAGGAAGAATTTCTGTTTGTTGGAGGAGATTTGAATGGACATGTCGGGGAATCAAACGAAGACTATGAAGACTGCCATGGAGGACTAGGATATGGCACCAGGAACCTTCCTGGTGAAGACATCCTAAGCATGTGCAAATCACACGGTCTTATCGTGTTAAATACCATGTTCATCAAACAAAGCCGACACCTGATCACTTACAGCAGTGGTGGAGATGAAACTCAGATTGACTACCATTTGGTAGCCAGTTTCATGAAACCTCGGGTAAAAGATTGCAAAGTGATCCTGGGAGAGGCAATCGTTCGGCAACACCGTCTCCTGGTAACAGAAATTTTTATGAAAACACCGAAGAAAAGCAAACAAACAAGGGTCTCTGAGAAAATCAAGTGGTACAATCTGGACAAAGAAAAAGGCGAGGCTTTTGTTTTCGTAATGAAAAATTACCTCTCACACCATCAACGGTGCTGAGGATGGAGAGTGCAGAGCACAAAATATGTGGGATTCCCTACAGCGAACTTGCTTAAAGAAGGCCAAATCACTGCTAGGAGCTTCAAAAGGCCACAATCAACACGCCAAAGAAACATGGTGGTGGAGTGATGAAGCTAAGAAAGTGATAAATGAGAAGAAAGCGGCTTTCAAAGCTTGGTCAAAGTGCCCCCCCCAATAATAATGACGAAAAAGTTCGCCTCGAAATGGAATACAGATATGCTGCAAGAAAAAAGCGAAGAAGAAGTGCGCCCAGCTTCAAGCAGAGAGTACGGAGGGCATGTATCGGGATCTGGAGAAAATATCTTCCCCGGTTGCTGATGCAAACCAGGCTATCCAGGAGCTGCGAAGACACAATATGAACAAGAGCGCCACTATCTTCAAAATAGCCGCCCAAAGAAGTAGGAATGCTCAGGAGATTCGTTCGCCACAGTTCATTAGCAATGCTCATGGCCAGCTTCTTGTGGATGACGACAAAATTCTGCAGAGGTGGCGGCAGTATTGTGAAGAGCTTTTAAATGAACAGTTTCCCCGGCTATACTTTCCAAGAGCCACCCCTAACTGTGAAGAAATACCCGACATTACAGTCGAAGAAGTTAGTGAGGCGGTCAAATACTCCAAGAAACGAAAAGCGGTTGGGCCAGATGAGATGCCTTCTGAGTTCTGGAAAAAGATGGGAGACGTCGGGTTCAGATGGCTCAGAATTCTCATCTCCAGATTTGTGAGAGGTGAACCAATGCCGAATCAATGGAGGGAAAGTTACCTTCTCCCTGTATACAAAGGGAAGGGTGATACGCGAAACTGTGATAGCTACCGTTCGATCAAGCTGATGTCACACACCATGAAGATCGTTGAGCGGGTATTAGGTGGCCGACTGCGAAAAATAATACGGCTATCTGATGATCAGTGCGGGTTTGTCTCGGGTAAATCAACCACAGATGCAATCCAAAGTATAAGGATCATAATGGAAAAACATCGTGATTCCTTAAAGGATTTGCATATTGTATTGGTTGACTTTGAAAAGGCATTCGACAGACAACCACGAGATTTGATATGGGTGGCGCTAAGACATCGAGGGGTTCCAGAAACCTATGTGCAGATGATCATGGGCATGTACGAAGGAGCAAAGACAAAAGTAAGATGCCCCGCTGGAGTAACCGAAGAGTTCCCAATCAAAGTCGGGGTACACCAGGGAAGCGTTTTAAGTCCTTTGCTCTTTATTGCAGTCCTTGATTATCTGCTTGAAGGTAAAGTGATGGACCCCAAGGTACATCAGTTATTCTTTGCTGACGATGAAGCCATCATAAGTGAGGATCCTACATCCCTGCATCGAGCACTTGATGTGTGGGTGGACGTTCTGGAGGGAAATGGGTATCGCATTAGTTCAAAAAAGACAGAGTACTGATGCTGCCCGTTCTGGGTTCGCCTGGATCAGACAAATGCGACGACATCGGCATTTCATTGGCCTCAGTAACCGAGTGATCCAAAATCGGCAGGCCTGCCGATATTTTCTGAGGTCAAATAGGCGAACCCCACAGGCAGGATCAGTAGAAATGCGGTGAAGTGGGAGGGTTGTGATCCCTTGTTTTCGAATCATAGCCTCGCTGATAAAAGGAAGAAGAAGAAGAAGTTTGGTATATTACTACTATACGTGTAATTGTCACTAATTCAGTCTTTATTTAGAGGAATTACAGCAAATACAGAGTTTTCATCCATATTCGTCGTCGTAGTCGGTGACAAAGTACAACGACCAGCGTTGCCACTTAAATCCAGAGCATACGAGTATGTAGTACATTAGTCAAACAAATGTAGTACGATATGTTCCATTTATCTTTTTATTGAATTCATTGTATAGGACAAGCATTCAAGCAAATATAAGGCCTGAAATGATTCGCCCAATTCATCGTTTACATGCTGCCAAGGCAACATCAAGGAGCGGATCTTCTCGGATCTTAACAAGCTTAACGGATCTTTTTCAATACATACGAGTATTTCCATATTTTATGTGAGATTGTGAAATATTTTGCCCGGAAGAACAAATGTGCAGTGAGCCATTCACACCCAAGTGAGCCTAGCGACACATATACCACCTTAAAAACCCTCCCACAGGTGTGCATGCGAGTCCGTGGGTTGACACGACTGGAGATCACCGGTGTCATAGAAGAAAGATCAAACAATACTAAAACAAGAGCATGCACGTGTCAAACAACAAACACCATCGCAATATGGTAATATTGCAAAACTGTATCATTATGGTAATACTTGCCAGGAAAGGCACTACCCCGCCAGGCACTACCACTGCTGTGCATGATACTGATCCTGGACCGAGCAGAAATGTTCGGGTCAGAGCTATACGGATTCCGGGGGCTAGCAAAATAATGAAACAGTTTGGACGCAATTTGAGGGTCGCGAGTTGGAACGTTGGAAGCATGACCGGTCGAAGTTACGAGCTGGAAGAGATGATGAATAGAAGGCGGGTAGACATCTTGTGTGTCCAAGAGACGAAATGGAAAAACACCGGAAATCGGGCGCGTTTCTTGGACGTTAGAACAAAAGACAAGATGTTCTACTACGGAACGGAAAAGGCTAAGAACGGAATCGGTATCATCCTTGCGGGAGAGCTACTTGGAAACGTGTTGAGCATTTCGAAGTCCAGCGACCGTTTGATGTCTCTCAAACTAGTAATACAAGGAGAGGTGTGGAATATTGTCAGTGCATATGCTCCTCAAAATGGGTGCAATCAGAGAGATAAAGATGCATTTTGGGTAGATTTCCACAATCTCCTTAAGAAGATCCCCAAAGATCCCCAAGAGTTTCTGTTTGTTGGAGGAGATTTGAATGGACATGTCGGGAAATCAAACGAAGACTATGAAGACTGCCGTGGAGGACTAGGATATGGCACCAGGAACGTTCCTGGTGAAGACATCCTAAGCATGTGCAAATCACACGGTCTTATCGTGTTAAATACCATGTTCATCAAACAAAGCCGACACCTGATCACTTACAGCAGTGGTGGAGATGAAACTCAGATTGACTACCATTTGGTAGCCAGTTTCATGAAACCTCGGGTAAAAGATTGCAAAGTGATCCTGGGAGAGGCAATCGTTCGGCAACACCGTCTCCTGGTAACAGAAATTTTTATGAAAACACCGAAGAAAAGCAAACAAACAAGGGTCTCTGAGAAAATCAAGTGGTACAATCTGGACAAAGAAAAAGGCGAGGCTTTTGTTTTCGTAATGAAAAATTACCTCTCACACCATCAACGGTGCTGAGGATGGAGAGTGCAGAGCACAAAATATGTGGGATTCCCTACAGCGAACTTGCTTAAAGAAGGCCAAATCACTGCTAGGAGCTTCAAAAGGCCACAATCAACACGCCAAAGAAACATGGTGGTGGAGTGATGAAGCTAAGAAAGTGATAAATGAGAAGAAAGCGGCTTTCAAAGCTTGGTCAAAGTGCCCCCCCCAATAATAATGACGAAAAAGTTCGCCTCGAAATGGAATACAGATATGCTGCAAGAAAAAAGCGAAGAAGAAGTGCGCCCAGCTTCAAGCAGAGAGTACGGAGGGCATGTATCGGGATCTGGAGAAAATATCTTCCCCGGTTGCTGATGCAAACCAGGCTATCCAGGAGCTGCGAAGACACAATATGAACAAGAGCGCCACTATCTTCAAAATAGCCGCCCAAAGAAGTAGGAATGCTCAGGAGATTCGTTCGCCACAGTTCATTAGCAATGCTCATGGCCAGCTTCTTGTGGATGACGACAAAATTCTGCAGAGGTGGCGGCAGTATTGTGAAGAGCTTTTAAATGAACAGTTTCCCCGGCTATACTTTCCAAGAGCCACCCCTAACTGTGAAGAAATACCCGACATTACAGTCGAAGAAGTTAGTGAGGCGGTCAAATACTCCAAGAAACGAAAAGCGGTTGGGCCAGATGAGATGCCTTCTGAGTTCTGGAAAAAGATGGGAGACGTCGGGTTCAGATGGCTCAGAATTCTCATCTCCAGATTTGTGAGAGGTGAACCAATGCCGAATCAATGGAGGGAAAGTTACCTTCTCCCTGTATACAAAGGGAAGGGTGATACGCGAAACTGTGATAGCTACCGTTCGATCAAGCTGATGTCACACACCATGAAGATCGTTGAGCGGGTATTAGGTGGCCGACTGCGAAAAATAATACGGCTATCTGATGATCAGTGCGGGTTTGTCTCGGGTAAATCAACCACAGATGCAATCCAAAGTATAAGGATCATAATGGAAAAACATCGTGATTCCTTAAAGGATTTGCATATTGTATTGGTTGACTTTGAAAAGGCATTCGACAGACAACCACGAGATTTGATATGGGTGGCGCTAAGACATCGAGGGGTTCCAGAAACCTATGTGCAGATGATCATGGGCATGTACGAAGGAGCAAAGACAAAAGTAAGATGCCCCGCTGGAGTAACCGAAGAGTTCCCAATCAAAGTCGGGGTACACCAGGGAAGCGTTTTAAGTCCTTTGCTCTTTATTGCAGTCCTTGATTATCTGCTTGAAGGTAAAGTGATGGACCCCAAGGTACATCAGTTATTCTTTGCTGACGATGAAGCCATCATAAGTGAGGATCCTACATCCCTGCATCGAGCACTTGATGTGTGGGTGGACGTTCTGGAGGGAAATGGGTATCGCATTAGTTCAAAAAAGACAGAGTACTGATGCTGCCCGTTCTGGGTTCGCCTGGATCAGACAAATGCGACGACATCGGCATTTCATTGGCCTCAGTAACCGAGTGATCCAAAATCGGCAGGCCTGCCGATATTTTCTGAGGTCAAATAGGCGAACCCCACAGGCAGGATCAGTAGAAATGCGGTGAAGTGGGAGGGTTGTGATCCCTTGTTTTCGAATCATAGCCTCGCTGATAAAAGGAAGAAGAAGAAGAAGTTTGGTATATTACTACTATACGTGTAATTGTCACTAATTCAGTCTTTATTTAGAGGAATTACAGCAAATACAGAGTTTTCATCCATATTCGTCGTCGTAGTCGGTGACAAAGTACAACGACCAGCGTTGCCACTTAAATCCAGAGCATACGAGTATGTAGTACATTAGTCAAACAAATGTAGTACGATATGTTCCATTTATCTTTTTATTGAATTCATTGTATAGGACAAGCATTCAAGCAAATATAAGGCCTGAAATGATTCGCCCAATTCATCGTTTACATGCTGCCAAGGCAACATCAAGGAGCGGATCTTCTCGGATCTTAACAAGCTTAACGGATCTTTTTCAATACATACGAGTATTTCCATATTTTATGTGAGATTGTGAAATATTTTGCCCGGAAGAACAAATGTGCAGTGAGCCATTCACACCCAAGTGAGCCTAGCGACACATATACCACCTTAAAAACCCTCCCACAGGTGTGCATGCGAGTCCGTGGGTTGACACGACTGGAGATCACCGGTGTCATAGAAGAAAGATCAAACAATACTAAAACAAGAGCATGCACGTGTCAAACAACAAACACCATCGCAATATGGTAATATTGCAAAACTGTATCATTATGGTAATACTTGCCAGGAAAGGCACTACCCCGCCAGGCACTACCACTGCTGTGCATGATACTGATCCTGGACCGAGCAGAAATGTTCGGGTCAGAGCTATACGGATTCCGGGGGCTAGCAAAATAATGAAACAGTTTGGACGCAATTTGAGGGTCGCGAGTTGGAACGTTGGAAGCATGACCGGTCGAAGTTACGAGCTGGAAGAGATGATGAATAGAAGGCGGGTAGACATCTTGTGTGTCCAAGAGACGAAATGGAAAAACACCGGAAATCGGGCGCGTTTCTTGGACGTTAGAACAAAAGACAAGATGTTCTACTACGGAACGGAAAAGGCTAAGAACGGAATCGGTATCATCCTTGCGGGAGAGCTACTTGGAAACGTGTTGAGCATTTCGAAGTCCAGCGACCGTTTGATGTCTCTCAAACTAGTAATACAAGGAGAGGTGTGGAATATTGTCAGTGCATATGCTCCTCAAAATGGGTGCAATCAGAGAGATAAAGATGCATTTTGGGTAAATTTCCACAATCTCCTTAAGAAGATCCCCAAAGATCCCCAAGAGTTTCTGTTTGTTGGAGGAGATTTGAATGGACATGTCGGGAAACCAAACGAAGACTATGAAGACTGCCGTGGAGGACTAGGATATGGCACCAGGAACGTTCCTGGTGAAGACATCCTAAGCATGTGCAAATCACACGGTCTTATCGTGTTAAATACCATGTTCATCAAACAAAGCCGACACCTGATCACTTACAGCAGTGGTGGAGATGAAACTCAGATTGACTACCATTTGGTAGCCAGTTTCATGAAACCTCGGGTAAAAGATTGCAAAGTGATCCTGGGAGAGGCAATCGTTCGGCAACACCGTCTCCTGGTAACAGAAATTTTTATGAAAACACCGAAGAAAAGCAAACAAACAAGGGTCTCTGAGAAAATCAAGTGGTACAATCTGGACAAAGAAAAAGGCGAGGCTTTTGTTTTCGTAATGAAAAATTACCTCTCTCACACCATCAACGGTGCTGAGGATGGAGAGTGCAGAGCAAAAAATATGTGGGATTCCCTACAGCGAACTTGCTTAAAGAAGGCCAAATCACTGCTAGGAGCTTCAAAAGGCCACAATCAACACGCCAAAGAAACATGGTGGTGGAGTGATGAAGCTAAGAAAGTGATAAATGAGAAGAAAGCGGCTTTCAAAGCTTGGTCAAAGTGCCCCCCCCAATAATAATGACGAAAAAGTTCGCTTCGAAATGGAATACAGATATGCTGCAAGAAAAAAGCGAAGAAGAAGTGCGCCCAGCTTCAAGCAGAGAGTACGGAGGGCATGTATCGGGAGCTGGAGAAAATATCTTCCCCGGTTGCTGATGCAAACCAGGCTATCCAGGAGCTGCGAAGACACAATATGAACAAGAGCGCCACTATCTTCAAAATAGCCGCCCAAGGAAGGAGGAATGCTCAGGAGATTCGTTCGCCACAGTTCATTAGCAATGCTCATGGCCAGCTTCTTGTGGATGACGACAAAATTCTGCAGAGGTGGCGGCAGTATTGTGATGAGCTTTTAAATGAACAGTTTCCCCGGCTATACTTTCCAAGAGCCACCCCTAACTGTGAAGAAATACCCGACATTACAGTCGAAGAAGTTAGTGAGGCGGTCAAATACTCCAAGAAACGAAAAGCGGTTGGGCCAGATGAGATGCCTTCTGAGTTCTGGAAAAAGATGGGAGACGTCGGGTTCAGATGGCTCAGAATTCTCATCTCCAGATTTGTGAGAGGTGAACCAATGCCGAATCAATGGAGGGAAAGTTACCTTCTCCCTGTATACAAAGGGAAGGGTGATACGCGAAACTGTGATAGCTACCGTTCGATCAAGCTGATGTCACACACCATGAAGATCGTTGAGCGGGTATTAGGTGGCCGACTGCGAAAAATAATACGGCTATCTGATGATCAGTGCGGGTTTGTCTCGGGTAAATCAACCACAGATGCAATCCAAAGTATAAGGATCATAATGGAAAAACATCGTGATTCCTTAAAGGATTTGCATATTGTATTGGTTGACTTTGAAAAGGCATTCGACAGACAACCACGAGATTTGATATGGGTGGCGCTAAGACATCGAGGGGTTCCAGAAACCTATGTGCAGATGATCATGGGCATGTACGAAGGAGCAAAGACAAAAGTAAGATGCCCCGCTGGAGTAACCGAAGAGTTCCCAATCAAAGTCGGGGTACACCAGGGAAGCGTTTTAAGTCCTTTGCTCTTTATTGCAGTCCTTGATTATCTGCTTGAAGGTAAAGTGATGGACCCCAAGGTACATCAGTTATTCTTTGCTGACGATGAAGCCATCATAAGTGAGGATCCTACATCCCTGCAACGAGCACTTGATGTGTGGGTGGACGTTCTGGAGGGAAATGGGTATCGCATTAGTTCAAAAAAGACAGAGTACTTATGCTGCCCGTTCTGGGTTCGCCTGGATCAGACAAATGCGACGACATCGGCATTTCATTAGCCTCAGTAACCGAGTGATCCAAAATCGGCAGGCCTGCCGATATTTTCTGAGGTCAAATAGGCGAACCCCACAGGCAGGATCAGTAGAAATGCGGTGAAGTGGGAGGGTTGTGATCCCTTGTTTTCGAATCATAGCCTCGCTGATAAAAGGAAGAAGAAGAAGAAGTTTGGTATATTACTACTATACGTGTAATTGTCACTAATTCAGTCTTTATTTAGAGGAATTACAGCAAATACAGAGTTTTCATCCATATTCGTCGTCGTAGTCGGTGACAAAGTACAACGACCAGCGTTGCCACTTAAATCCAGAGCATACGAGTATGTAGTACATTAGTCAAACAAATGTAGTACGATATGTTCCATTTATCTTTTTATTGAATTCATTGTATAGGACAAGCATTCAAGCAAATATAAGGCCTGAAATGATTCACCCAATTCATCGTTTACATGCTGCCAAGGCAACATCAAGGAGCGGATCTTCTCGGATCTTAACAAGCTTAACGGAAAAGCGCAAAGCTTTTTAAAAAAACAAGTCTAAAAAAAACCGAGGCTGCGAAAAGAGTTGTGAAGTTTCCAGCAAATCAAAAAAAAAAAAAAAG
The DNA here is from genome assembly GCA_945910035.1 of Brachypalpus laphriformis. NCBI lineage: Eukaryota > Metazoa > Arthropoda > Insecta > Diptera > Syrphidae > Brachypalpus > Brachypalpus laphriformis. The sequence goes on along the minus strand of OX246753.1, from coordinate 235,650,464 downwards.
TGTAATAGCTGCATCATCTGACGAAAGTGATAGCGATGGAGATCCAGATCAGTCAGATGGTGCATTTGCGGAAATTGTGAGACAGAAGAGTCGAAAGATAGATAGATAATTTATTGGTTATAAGATTTTTACATATGTTATAGCCCAATTTACAATAATAGTACAGAGATTTGATATCGTTATTTCATCTTTCTACTGAAGCATTGTCTTTTATACATTTTAAGTTTTCACAATAGACATACAAGTTTATTTTAAAGGAAAACAATGAGAAAAACCTTTATGCAAACAAAAAAAAATTAAATTATTTTAGGAATAATTAAATTAGAAATAGGTAAATAACATCAGTAATTGTTAATAAAGACTGAATAATAAAACAACAAGTGATAAAATAGGTAGTAAGTAGAACAGATTAACATATACTAATAAATAAGTAATTTGTAAATAACAATTAATAAATAATATATACTAACATTAAACAAGAAGTAACAAATAATAAATAATAAATAATAAATAGTAAATAATATATAATAAATAATAAATTATAAATTATAAATAATAAATATAAATAATAATTAATAAATAATAAGTAATAAGTAATAAATAATAAGTAACAAATGAAAAATGATAAACAATAAATAATAAGTAATAAATAACATAATACGGATATAACAAATAATACATAGCATAAATATAGACGCATTTCCTTAAGTTTTGATTAAGGTTACATGTTCAGTTGGTTAATTAGTGGGTTATCTGGTATATCACAATTGTTGAAAAATTTGTCTTTTAGTTTGCACAATCTATCAGAAATCAATTCAACACCCGCCTGAAAATGCAAATTTATTGTGGAGTGATAACGAGAAAGATTAAGCATCATCTTGAGCAATTTATTTTGGGTAACTTGGGCTGTTTTTTGTGGCACATTGCACAATGATCCCATACTTGGCAACCATAGAGTAATATTGCTTGAAATATCACTTTGTATAAAATTAATTTATTTTCGAAGCTTAATTCGGACCTTCTGTTGATAAATGGATAGAGCCTTTTAATTGCAATTTTAATTTTCAGGTTTGTTTTTGCGAAGTGTTCCCTGAATGTTAGCCGTTGGTCTAGATAAGTTCCTAGATATTTCACATGAATGCCAAATTATAGTGTCTCCCCTAACATTAAGTGAATTACTGGGTAAAAAGCAAGCTTTCCTTTTTCTGGTGAAAGAACTTGCTTGTATTTTACTAGTATTTACTTTTATTTTCCACTTGTTATAGTAACTTAGTAATATCTCGATGGCATTTTGCAGATTTGTCTCAATTGTGAGACCAAATTCATGCGACGAGTATAAACCTGTGTCATCAGCGAAAATTGCTGATTTACAGGACGGGAGTTTAGGATAATCGGATATGAATATATTATATAAAATTGGGCCCAAAACTGAGCCTTGAGGAACACCAGCTGTAAAGTATTTCAATTCCGAACGATATTTATTAACGCGTACTAAGAAACGTCTATTTGACAAAAAACTTTGAATACTTTTAACTATGTACGACGGGAAACCAAAAGACAACATTTTATGGACAAGACCATCATGCTACACAGAATCAAAGTCCTTCTCAATGTCAAGAAGTACCAAGCCAGTTGATTTACCTTGTGGCCTTTGACTTTTTACATATTTTTTAATTCTATAAACTTGGTGTATAGCACTGTGATGGATTCTAAATCCAAATTGTTCATTGGGAAACAATTTCTTGTCCTCAATTATTGTTAATAATTTTTTCTTCAAAATCTTTTCAAAAATTTTACTGAGACTGCTAAGAAGACTTATCGGCCGGTAGCTGTTAGGATCTTCTGCCGGCTTACCCGGCGTAGGAATCGGTACCACTTTAGCAATCTTCCAGCGGTCAGGAAAGTATTGAAGTTTTAGACAGGAATTAAATATGAACGTTAAAAAGTTCTTTCCCGAACTCGGTAAATTTTTCAGGTAGAGATTTTTTATTCCATCTAACCCCTCCGTTTTCTTCACTTGCAAGCTTTTAATTATATCTCCTACTTCTTGCTGAGATATGAATTCTGTCATTGACGTCATAGGCTCCTCATGTATAAATCTTGAGGTTGATTCACACACTAAGTAGTTGGTAACCGTGTCACCTAGGTTTTGATAAACTGCGTGGTTTTTCGCAAATGATGAGGCGAATGCATCTGCTTTTTCAATGTCTGTGTGAAAGATCTTGTCAGAAGCACGAAGGCTGGGAATTTGTCTATTTTTTACGACTCTGACAATATTCCAAAAAGGTTTTTGCATTTTTATCTAATGTGTTTAATGTTTTATTCCACTCCCTGTTGCGATGATATTGAAGTTCAGTGGCTATAATTCTATTAAAATATTTCATAAGATGCATAGGTTGGCGATACCTCTGCCATTGCCGTCTATGCGAATTCCTAATGCGGATGTAATTGAGGATGTAATCCGGAATTTTCATAAATGCATTATTATTTTGCTCTGGTACTTTAGGTATGCTTGACTTAACCGAACTTTAAATATTCTCAGTAAATTTGTCTATATTTTCATAAATATTTTCAACAGATGTTGTGTTTTCCAAATTACATGAAACGTTGTTTAGTTTGTTATTTAACTGAGATTTAAAATGACCCCAATTTGCTTTTCTGTAGTCAAAAACCAACAATTCTCTAATTTCACAAGAACGCAAGATTTCACAGCAGACAGGGTTATGATCAGAGCTAAGTTGTGCTAGCGCCTCCGGATGCGTAAGCAAATTTGCTTTGTTTGTTAAAAATAAATCTAGGACAGACGGGACTACCACGGGACCCACATGGAAAATAGGAAGGACTTGACGGAAATACGACAAGAAACGGAAAAAAGTCTGACAAGTTTGAAAGAATGTTCCCCCAAGCAGCCCTAGTTCCTGTGCCTACAGTTAAGATCACCACAAAAAATGTAGTCTTCATTTCTCGAAAAAAGCTTTTTTAAATCATTTTTAAATGCATTTCTTCTAACCACGGACGAGTTTTTACCAGTGAAGTATACACAATAAACACAGATTGATCTTTGATTACTTAATCTAATCTCTACTCCAACATTTTCTATTAGACTAGTATGGATTACAGGCAACAGTCTATGTTGAATTGATTTCTTAATCATAATTGCAACTCCTCCACCCCTTTGAGCAGTTCTATCCACACGATAGCACTTGTACTCAGAGTTGGAGAGCTTTTTATCTGCTTTTAACCAAGTTTCAGTGATAAATGCAACATCAATTTGTTTACTATTTAAAAAATTTAGGAATTCTATGTATTTGTTTTGAATACCTCTGGCATTCCAAATTACAATACTTATGGTACTATCTACCATATTACTTAAGATTATTGTACAAAACTCAGTAGCTAATTGGGCCATAACATTAAATTGTTCAAATTTTGTTTTACAAATACCTAACTTATTAATCATATCCATAACCAGAGAATTGAGCTCTTCCATCGTGAATAGCTCATTGTTGTTGGTAGAGTTGCAAATGATGGGTTGCTTGTCCGCATCACCAAGCATCGAGTTCTTTCATGCATTCGATGAAGAAGAGTTGTTGACAATCGGTCGACTAGGAACAGTGCGCTGAGGTAACGCGGGAAAATCATTCATTGACTGGAAAGTGGGAGGATTGTTGTTGTGAGAGTGCGAATATGGATGAGGGACTGTCGTGTTCTTGTGTGCTGTTTTCACTCTCATCTCCAAATATCTATTTCTGCTTTCACAGACAGTATCGGTGGACTTGTGATTTCCACTACAGTCGGCGCATTTAAAATGTTGTTTTTCGGTGCATGTTTCAGTCTTATGCGGACCAGCACAGTAGGAGCAATAAGTTTTTATGTTGCAATTTTTTTTTCCATGGTCGAATATTTGACAATTACGGCATTGAGTTAGCTTGTTTTTTTGCTTGCGTTGAAAGCTCCACCTAATTTGTGTGTGCATAATTGAACGGATATTTTTTCTCAAGTCAATTAGCTTAACCGAACCACTTTCAAATGAGATGCATTCTACATCATCATTTATGACCGCGCTGGATAAGTTCACATTTTAACAAGTTTGTTTCAATCGTTCCTAACCCGTAGAGAACTGCTTTGAAAGCTTTTGCACCTTTTAAATCGTGTGAAAAAAATTGGCACTTTTCTTCTTTTAATTTAAGAATAACATTTTCGTATGATTTTAGAGACTCGCACATAATTTTGATGCCAATGGACATTTTTTTAATTGAATAGTCGGAAACGTTAATTTCCTGTAACAACTTGTGAACATATTCGCACGATTTTTGTAAGAGTTTAATGGGAGGTATTTTCACTTTCGGGGACGTGGGTGAAACGATTTCATCCATTGCTTCATTGTCTTCATTGTCACTATCAGGCAAGGTCTGTAGGGGACTCAAGTAATTTGTTCTGGAGTCCCTGTTTTTGAGACTCATATTAGTCGTTTTTGGTTTCTGTTTTTGGTTTGGACAGTGGGTTGCCCCCGGAGAAAGTGGGCGATCTAGCGCGCTTAGAAATTGTGGAAATAAAAACAAAAGGAGAAACGGAAGGGAATTAGTAGGGCTCGACGGCCCCAGGGTCAACCCAAACTAACACCCTAGACTTTGGTAAGAGGTACTTTATTTCTCGGATTTGTTTCGCAATAGTTACTTGGAACAATGATAGTACGGTTTTTATAAATTTCTTAACAATTTTTGTACTTAATAATAGCAATGATACGCTTACTACTATCGTCGCCCTGCTGCTGGTTCTGGTACGGGCCGGGGGTTTTTTTTTTTGTCGGGATAGGAAACACTCGACTGGAGCACTCAGACACAACTGGTCCATTGTACTGCCAGAGAGCAAATCCTGATTTACCCATTTTATTGGAATTTTCTTGACTTTTGAAGAAAGCCAAGCAAGCACTTCAGTGATGAGGAGCTTACAGTACCAGCACTCACCACATCCGCACCGAGATCTGCCACCTGATACGAGCAAAGGCCGGACACTCACAGAAATAATGTTCCGCGGTGTCGTCGCTCTCTCCACAAGCGTCGCAGATCGTAGTGTCACTTAAGCCTAACACGTTAAGGTGCTTGGCAAAAGCGAAGTGGCCTGTCAAGACGCCGATAAGTTGTCTACAGTCTTCTGCTGAGAGACAGCAAGAATGCCGCTGATTTCTTACAGACGTCCGGGAGCATGCGTTTAGTCAACCTGCATTCTGGAGAGTCATGCCACACACAATTGTGCTCGTAAGAGACCCAATCGTCAATGGAAGCCCTAACCAGCGCCGCCTGCGCGTTAGCACAGACCGTCGCCAGGCATGGCCCGACAGAAAGTACGGCGACATCATCCGCATATGCCTGAGCGTAGACGTTAGAACTATTTAGAGTGTTCAACAGAGAGTCGACCACCATGCACCATAACAATGGAGACAGAACGCCACCTTGCGGACAGCCCCTGTTTACCCCTGTCATAACATATTGGCCACAATCCGCATCCACTACCAAAGTTCTATTCATTAGCATTGCTTTAATCCACAACACTAATGTTTCATCTACCCCATGTTCTCTGGCAGAGTCGCACATGCAGTCAAAAGTCGCATTGTCAAAAGCACCCTCAATGTCGATGAAGATACCCATCGCGTATTCTCTCCTATCAAGCGCGCATTCAATTCTGGCCACTAGATTTTGAAGTACGGTCTCACAGGATTTCCTACGCTGATAGGCATGCTGCATCTCCGATAGTGGATGCAGTTTCAAAGCAACTTTGCGCACGTGAAATTCGACCAGTCTCTCCATACTTTTCAGTAGGAAGGATGTCAAACTTATAGGTCTGAAACTCTTGGGGAGCGAATAGTCTTCCATACCAATTTTCGGTATGATAGCTACTCTGACTGTCCGCCAAGGTATAGGAATATATGCCAGCGCCAGAACAGCGGTGAAAATTCTTTTCAGTGTTGGCAGCAACTGGTCTGTACCCTGTTGCAGCATAGCTGGATATATTCCATCAGCGCCAGGCGATTTGAAACCATCAAAAGATGCCACAGCATATTTGATGGCCTCAACTGTTACCACGGCCGATGCAGTACACCAGCTGCGCCGAGTTTTCTGACTTAGATCAAGCTCAGCCTGGGTAAGAGGGCCAAGCTGCGACCTAGTGATTATCTGATTGCCAGGAATATGAGTCTCCAGCAGAAGACTAAAAGTTTCCGCTTTCGTCTCAGTAAACTTGCCATCAGACAATCTGAGTGACTCCGGTTTGGTCGGCTTACCTCTTTTGAGGACTTTAACCAACCTACTGGTTTCACCGAGTTTCTCGATCTTTTCACAAAAATCTCTATAAGAAGCACTTTTCGACAACCGAATTAACTGCTTGTAGTCTTTTTGCTTCGATCTAAAGAGATCCCAGTCACCTTCTAAATTTGTCTTAAGAGACCTATTCAGAAGTTTTCTGGATTCTTTTCTAAGCCACTGCAGTTCCGGGCTCCACCAGGGAACCGGCGTTCTGCAGGTGTTTTTTGTCATTGGACACGCCAGTTCAAAACAGTTGGTAAGGACACTTGTCAGGTTTTGAACAGCATCCTCAACCTTTCGTTCCGTTCTGAGTTTAGTTGGAGTTTTGACGGATCTGTCTAGCTCTTTGCTAAACCGCACCCAATTGGTTTTCCTCGGATTCCTCCTCTCCTGCAAAGTTTAAGATTCGCATTCGATTTGGAAAACGATGTATCTATGATCTGATAAGGACACTTCCGGCAGTACCCTCCAGTTAGTAATCGACTTGAAATACCTATTAGATAAAGTCAAGTCAATTACCTCCTGCCTCCTTGCCGTAACAAAAGTTGGCTGGGCGCCAACATTGTTTATTACCATACCAGATGATAGTATAAAGTCTAGGAGATGGTTTCCTCGTATGTTGCATGTGCTGCTGCCCCAGACTGTATTCTGAGCATTAGCATCGCAGCATACGACTAGTCCCGTCTCCCGAGTGTCACAATATTTTATGAGTTCGGCAACCGCCTTCGATGGTGGGGGCATTACCGAATCATAAGGGAAATAAGCCGACGCAACGACGAAGGTTTTCCAACTTCCGTTTGTTTCGTAGCTTACAGCTGCAGCAACCAAGTCCTGACCACAAAATTGCCCAAGCTTGCTTACTGAGAGGAAATTCGGCACAATTAGACAAGCTCTCGGTCTTTCAGATCGCTCGTCACATAGCACCGTTACTCCACGAACACCCTCAAAAGCACATAGCGCTTGTTCCGCACATATGGTTCCTGGATAGATGTTATATGGGGTTTTGTACGCACCACGGAAAGTCTACTACTTAAGAGAGCGGTAGCAGCCTTGGAGTGATACAGGTTAATCTGCGAAAATATCATAGATATAGTCGGTGGTTTTCGCCCATTACTTGCACTCATTTGGAAACTAAGCGGAAATGAATCCTTCCAAGATGCAGGTAAGGACGCATTTCATACCTAGGCTTCAAGACCCCCACAGAGCCAAGATCTAAACCCACAACAGGCGAAGAGCCTTCCACATTTTCCCGATTCTTGCATTTGCCGTGAGAGTAGACGAACCATTCGCTCGTGTCGAGGCCAGGATTCTGGGTGCGGAGACGCGTCAGCACATCCGCCGTTTTCCTGAGTTTCCCCGAGATAAAGCAAATGGCGCGCGTTCTCTTGATGGGCATGAGAACCACAAAGGAAGTGGTCCCCAAGGGTGGTATTCGGCACCGCATTGCTTAGCCATTCAAGGGTTTGCTACGAGGAGCACTTCACCATGAACGTTTCGCTCAGCCGCACAGCCCTCCACTTGAATGCAGGGGCCTTATTTTGTATTGCATTGATGTTTTGATAATCTAACTTTCGGAAATGTTTGACTTTGAGTTGGAAGCACTTACACCCAATACGAGAACCATACAAAATACCAATTCATTTTAGAATCGGATTACATTTCCGAATCCGAAAGCAGTACAAAATAAGGCCCCAGGCATTTGCTACCGAAGCCAGCTCCCACAGACGATCTTCGCAGTGTTTGCACTCCACGTCGGTCATCTTGTGATCATTGCCAGCTCTTGCGAAGGAAGCAGTTTCACTATACAGAGTCTGCTCCCTTCGCTCCTTCGATCCGGATTGCTTCTTACCGAGGGTCTTATCCGCGCCAGCCAATTTCTGTCCACATGTCCTAGAGCTTTTAGAAGTTCCAGCACGCGCATCATCCAGATTTTGTGCGCGGGTAATACCTCCGGTTTGAGGCTTCTTGGTAGAAGGGCGAGCACCTGATGCACCCACGCTTCCGCCGAGACGAGCACCCTTACCAGTGGCTTTGCCTGCGTCTGCTACTTTCTGTCCGCTAGTGCTGGGACCTTTAGGGGCAACAACACCAGCATCACTCAGATTTTGTGCGCAGATAACGCTACCGGTAAGAGTGTGTCCAGCAGAGGGGCGCGCATCAGATGCGCACACGCTTCCACCGATGAAAGTAGGCGAAACTTGCTTCGTCCGTTTTGACCTGTTCGAGCCAACCAAAGGGGAGCCGGCGTTGGGTCCGAGGGATAGATCGACTCCAGTTGGAGTACTTTCTGCCGACGAAGGCCTCTTTCCCGCCGCCATTGAGGGATGACTGCTACCGGCGCTTGCACCTTAAGCTGACTCTGCAGCCTCTTTGCACCGCGCCATCGCCGCCTCCCTTCTTCTCCTCTTTAACTTACTCTTCAGGAGCTTATCGGAGTGCGCCGTTTCAGGAGCTCGTTCACCTTTCTCGGTATCCCGAGTCAAACCATCGCCAACACAACTTCGACCAGCTGCCCGACTATTAAAACAGAGATTAGACGTTCCAGCCGAAGCTTTTCCGCCACTTAACTAGCTTAACAAAGTGCGGCCAATCCACTGTGGTTCAATCGGTTTGTTTCTCTCAGAAGGGGAGAAACCTATCGGACAGGCCGGCTATTGCTAGTAGCAGACCCGTGAGTTATTGCCCAATCACCGAGGTGAAGGCAGAAAAAAAATCGGTGGAAAGTCGTAAGACCAATTCCTGGAGAGGCCGTCAAGAGTACTTTGGATTGCTACTACCACGCTTGAGCAGACTCTCCCAAATGACTTTCGTCCACTCTCCTCTATGGAAAAATCCTGCAAAACGAGAATGTGAATCATGAGCCAATACAAAATGCCCTCCACATTCTCGTCTGCGACCTTTGTATTTACTTTTTTCCATATTATACTATTCTCCTTTTCCTCCGTTTCCTCTTGTTCGACTGAGGATCCGGAGAATATTCGCGGTTTCGCTACTTGCCAACAGATGGCGGACTCCGCATTAGGTGTGTGGGGACTTAGATGTCACGTGGATGTCGGCGACGGTCGTGTCCGCGTTGGAGGAACTACATACTGGTGACCCCTTGTTCAACGAGGGAAATGACAAACCCGACAGATTCTGACGCTCCGCCGCCAGCACAGGAGGCCGACAACGCGGCGCCTTCATCAAATGCCCTGGGCGCCGACCACGCAGCTGCAGAGGAAGTCAACGCCGTCGCATCGTTTAAACTGCCGACCCCCTTTTGACGGAACAACCCAGCGCGGTACTTCACCGCGAGATGCGCTTCGACCTGTGTCGCATTTCGTCAGACACCGCAAAATACCGCATCATTGCGACCCACCTGGATCTGGTCGGGGATTTGATCGACAATCCCCCAACTCGAGGAAAGACACCCGCCTCCGAAAGCTACTGCGAGGCCAGCACCAATCCGATGAGAAACCCACCATGTTTCTCCAGCAACTCCGCAATCTCGCCGGTGGACTGGCGAACTGCATCTTTGACGCCCTGCGACCGACTATTGCCGTGGTCAGCCAGTCCTCTTCATCGTAGACCACAACAGTGTCTATGCCAACCGTCACTACGTTCTGGTGACCCCGACTGTCAATACGTCGTGGTGACCCCCAACCGTCACTACGCCCTGGTGACCCCCGACCGTCACTACGTCCTGGTGACCCCAACCGTCACTACATTCTGGTGACCCCGAACGTCACTCCGTCCTGGTGACCCCGACCGTCACTACGTTCTGGTGACCCCAACCGTCACTACGTTCTGGAGACCCCAACCGTCATTACGTTCTGGTGACCCCAACCGTCACTACGTTCTGGTGACCCCAACCGTCACTACGTTCTGGTGAGCCCGACCGTCACTACGTCCTGGTGACCCCGCTTCAAATGGGATGATCGAGCGTTGGCATCGCTCATTTAAGGCTGCAGTTAGATGTCCCGAATCTTCGCCATGGACCGAATTACTACCGACCGTCCTACTCGGACTTCAGGCGGTACGAAGAAGAAAGAAGACATCACGGCAACCGCAGCTGAGTTGGTGTATGGTACCCCTCTTCGCCTATCTGGGGAATTCTTCACCGACGAGGAAGTCTGCACCCGGACTCTCAACATTTCGTGGAGAAGTTCCGCGAGCAGATGAGGCAGGTTCGAGCGGCACCAACAACCCACCATATCAAACGCAAAGCCTTTGCCAACGAAACGCTATACTCCTGCACCAACGAAGAAAGCCAGTTCCGCATCTCAACCCGAGTTGAGACACTCCGGGGGGAGTGGTGTGGCGCATGCAATCGAGTTGCGCACACTCTAGAAGCGAGCCAAATCAAACTCCTCCGTGATCTCCGTTTCCGTAGTAAGTGGAACAACTAAAACGGAGCTGAACTAAACCATTCCTGCGAACCAACTGCACACGTCCGCAGTTGTGAAATAGTTTCGACTCTCGTTCAGCTCAACACAACTGACTTCGACTTTTGTTCGTCTCAAGAGCAACCATCTCGTCATCCAATCATTCTTCGATCATCGTTCACCGCCATCGGACGGACGGAGTCGTTGAATCATCCTACATCTTTTGTCATTTGTCTTTCCCCTTTGAACTTTTTATAATAAAGTAATTGTATTTTTGGTAGTGGCATTTGTCGTCTCTTTGGATTGTTCCCGCGACAAACGAACCTCAACAATTGGCGACCCATCGCTCGCTATATTGGGCCACCCCAACGCGAGTACGTCGACGCCACATACCGGTCTCCCGACTGTCGCCACATTCTGGTTCCTCCAACGCGGACACGACCGTCGCCGACATCCACACGACATCTAAGTCCCTACAGGTGTTTAGGGAGGTGTGCGTAGAGTGTGGATGATCGCTAGTTTTGTACTTCTGTGGTGGTGGATTATGTCACTTCGTTACAATGTTGGGGAAATAATCGAAAATTTAGCGATTCAACTTACAAGATAAGCTTTCTTCGAACAGCCAATACTTTAATTTGGGTGTTTTTTAAAACCCTTAATTGAAGACATTTCTGTAACACTGAAAAGTGCAATAGAATTGAAATTACCTAATCCTATGAACCCGGCATCTACATCTGGATGCCGGACGAAATATTATTTTAACATTAAGTTAAATAATTACTACGTTAAATAATTTCGTGCTTGTACGATCTTTTATTTTTATGAATTGAATTTTTTTTATACAAATTTTATTATTGTTATGAATTACTTTGTTACGTTTTTTTGTACGTTTTGTTTTTAGAAAAAAAAAAAAAAAATTAAATAACGTTGATTCTTGCTTTTGGATCAAGAAAGCTTCTATGCCAAAAATGCCCCGAGAATTGACGAATGTGCCCGGGGCAAATTCGGCGAAATGACTTTTTTTTAATCAAAAAAAAAAAAAAACACAACAAAGGGTTTCATTACAGCATTTGAAGTTTCTAAATACGTTGACTAATTTCGGTAATACCAAGCTTTGCATTTTTTGTGCCGAATGTGCCCCAGTTTACTATATACATTTATAGCGTTTCTTTTTACATTATTTATGCTATTTATATTGATTTGAATATGCATTTCATATTGTAACAAAATGTAGTATTTCAAAGTAAGGTTGTAGTATGTAGTACGACATTCAAAAATCATCCAAATATGTAGTAAAGTACTATAAAGCAACACAGTAGCTTAAATGACAGGCAAACCGATTTGATAGTTGCTTCCAATTGCTTCCGACTATTATGGGCCACTTGAGCAATTGACAGTTTGGAAGGAAATTTAACGAATAATTATGACATTAGCTTCCGACTGCTTGGGACTATTATAGTTGGGCCTTTAGAAAATTTGTCTTCTTCATTCACCAATGTAATTATTTGTGGAAATTTTAATTGTAATGTTTTAAATGATGTCGTTTCTACGCCATTTATAGAGAACATGAAAACCTTAAGTTTACACCCAGTCAACTCAAATATCCCGACACATTTCTCCAATACCACTAGTACACTGTTGGAATTGTTCTTTGTAAGTGATTGTCAAAATGTTCTCTTCTACAATCAGTTATCTGCCCCAGTGTTTTCACGGCACGACTTGATTTTTGCCACATTCAACATGGCTTCTTGTCCTCCACAAATATATACATACAGAGCTTACAATCACATCAACGCTGATCTCCTTGAACTGGACATCTTACAGGTGAACTGGCAACAAATATACTTCTTGCTGTTCCCCGACTCTCAAGTTGATTTTCTTCAAAATAAGATCCTATATTTGTTCAACAAGCATGTTCCTCTGAAACCAAACATACTAAGCATCGTGCAAATGAGTGGTGCACTAACGATATCACCCAATTAATGAACCAACGCGATACTGAATATAAGAGCTGGTAGCGGTTCAGATTACTTACTTACTTAGGTGGCGCTACAGTTCGGGATGAACCTGGGCCTCAATCAACAAGCCTCTCCATTTAGCCCGGTCTTTAGCTAATTGCCTCCAGTTGCGCACTCCAAGTTGGTCGAGGTCCCCTTGAACTTGTGCGCGCCACCTACGGCAATGATTCCCTCTACTGTGTCGTCGCTCTGGGTTAGATTCGAAGACTCTGCGGGCTGGAGCGTTGGTGTTCATTCGCTCTACATATCCTAGCCATCTCAGACGTCCAATACGCAGTTTTTTTAATAGGTCGATGTCGCTGTACAGCTCGTATAGTTCGTGATTAAATCTTCTCATCCAAAACCCGTCAACGCAAACGGGACCGAAAATCTTACGAAGATTTTTTTCTCTCGAACCGACCAAGGATACCTTCATCCTCTTTTAATAAAGTCCGTGTTTGAGCGCTGTAAAGCAGGACTGGGATGATCAAGGTCTTATATAGAGTCTCCTTAGCTGTTCGAGATAGGGCTTTACTGTTGAATTGCCTTATAAGCCAAAAAAACAGCGATTGGCAAGAGTTATGCTTCGATTGATTTCTGCGCTGATCTTGTTTGTGGAATTTATAGCAGAGCCAAGGTAGACAAAGTCCCTTACTACCTCGAAGTTATAGCTGCCCACGGTGACGTTTTGTCCAATTCGTCGGTGTTGGCTTTCCCTTCTTGTTGACAGCATATACTTGGTTTCGCCTTCGTTTATCGCTAAACCCATGTTCGCCGCTTCCGCCTCAACGCTTGCAAACGCACTGGTGACAGCCCGCTGAGTTCTTCCGATAATGTCTATATCGTCGGCGTATGCAAGCAGTGTACAGACTTGTAATAGATTGTGCGTCGGGTGTTGGCTTGTGAGTTCCGCACAATCCGTTCAAGTACAATATTAAAGAAGTCACATGACAGCGCGTCACCTTGTCTAAAATCTTTTTTGACATCAAAGGCCTCGGTGGGGTCATTACCGACCTTGATGGAGCAGCGAGCGTTCTCCATCGTCAGCCTGCACAGACGGACAAGTTTGGCAGGGATGTCAAAACTAGACATGGCTCTATAAAGCTCTTCTCTATAGATGCTGTCATAGGCGGTCTTGAAATCGATAAAGAGGTGGTGAGTATCGATTTGGAATTCTTGGGTTTTCTCCAGGATCTGCAGAAATCGATGGTGGACTTTCCTGGCCTGAAACCGCACTGATAGGGTCCAATCAGGCTATTAATAAAAGGTTTCAGGCGTTCACACAATCAGGGTTATCGTGAATAAATGTTGCCTTGGAATTTTTCTCCCGAACAAAAATTCGGTATCTCCAAAAAAGAGGAAATAATTCCGGGGAAAAGAAATAGGTACTATGAATGACAATTCAGGAGAATTTTCAACGCAATCGCGGTGTTTAATTTTTCCTAATGAATTTTTTCTCTATTTTTGAAGATGCCTAATTTTTGTTTGGGGGAAACTTCCGAGGGAAAATTTATTCACCATAACCCTGAATATCGCGGAAAAGATTTTGTATGCGATGTTGAGGAGACTAATGCCTCTATAATTGGCGCAGTTGAGGGGGTCTCCTTTCTTGTGGATCGGGCAAACGATGCTGAGGTTCCATTCTTCAGGCATACACTCATCCGACCAAATCTTAGATATGAGTTGGTGTATGCACTCTACCAATTCATCCCCAGCTGCCTTGAAAAGTTCGGCCGGTAAGCCGTCAGCTCCAGCAGCTTTGTTGGATTTTAGCTTAGATAATACTGTCCTCACTTCGTTTTGGTCAGGTGGACGGAAATTTTGACTATCATTGTCTATGTTGAACGGTTCATTCTGCCTGACAGCCTGATGTTGGTCTTCGTCGTCGTTATACAATCTGCAGAAGTAGTTTTTCCATATTCTCAGCACCGACTGTGATTCTGCTACCATTCCATTTCCATGCCTACATGTTTCAGTACGGGTATTGCTTCTCTGACACGTTGTTTTTACCTTTTGGTAAAACTTTCGTACATTGTTCCTGGAGTATATACTCTCGATATTCGCAAACCCTTTTTTATTTTATTATGTATATACTCTTAATATTCTCAAGCGCTTTTCATGCTCTGTATTCTTCTTTTTTAGAAGCCGATGTTTTTCCCGTCTCTTTTGCTCGTAGAGCTCACGAGCAGCTCTCGTCTTCCTTTGCAGCGCCGCTTTGTATACCTCTGATGGGCGCCGTGGCGTAAGTGGTTAGTGTTTCGGATAACTGCGCATGAGGTTCCAAGTTCTAATCCCAGAAAACACCAACAAGTTTTTTCACGGTCCCACCTCTCGCGAGCGTCTGCCAAACATCCGAGAGTATTGTTGTCACGAAAAAGCTTCTGAAATCGCCGTTCGGATTCGGCATTAAACTGCAGGTCCCTTTCATTCGTGTGAAAAATATAACGCACACAACATGGTTGCGTGAAGCTAGGCCCTGGCACTTTAAAAAGCTGTTGCGCCAAATATTTGTATTTGCCTTTTTCTGTATACCTCTTGTTTTGCTGCATGCACTCGACGGCATTCTTCGTCAAACCAGGGGTTTCGGGGTGGTGGGCGAGCGAGACCCAGCACATCAGTCCCTGCGTTTCTGATGGCATGTTGGCAGCGTTACCACTGGTCTTCGGCACTTGATGCTGGCGGCATAGGGGTGATTGAGAGATTTCGGGATACGCGTTCAGCGAAGAGTCTGGCGGTCTCTTGCGATTGTAGCTTTTCGACGTTAAATTTTCTCACAGTGATTCTTCTTTGTTGCTCACATTTTGATATCTGCATTCGTACCTTGGCTACAACAAGGTAATGATCCGTGTCTATGTTGGCTGCTTGGAAGGTCCGGACATCCAGAGTGCTGGAGACATGCCTTGCGTCGATCGCAATATGATCAGCTTGGTTGATCGTTACATGATCATTGGACCGCCATGTCTGCTTATGAATATCGAGATGAGGAAGCCATGTGCTTGCAATGGTGACATTTCGCTCCAGTAGGTGTCACAGTTTTTCATCCTCCTTTTGTCCGGCCCATCCCATCGCACTTCCTGGATGGTGGTAATATCTGCTTTATAGCAGTTGTTTGGCTGCACGTGGTCTGTAAAGGGACAGAACATTCCACGTACAGATTCGAAGGTCGTTGTCCTTTTTTCGTTTGCTGGGGTCGTCATCAGTTGAGTCATCCTTATCCGAGGCTTTTGGTTGTAGTTACCTTGACGGCACAACCCCCAACCTGGAGGGCCAGGTTTTGCTTTAGTGTGAAAATTTGGTCTATTGTCGATCTGCCGGGCCTGAAGCCACACTGGTACGTGCCGATTAGTGCGTTGCAGAAAGGTTTTAGACGTTCACATAATAAGTTAAATAGGATCTTATATGCAACATTTACCAGGGATATGCCTCGTTAGTTCTTACAAGACATAGGATCGCCTTTTTTGAAAAAAAAAAAAACCTTATTAAACACTTAATAACATTTCTGCGTAGTCTTGGTGAAACATAGAATTTCGACCAGGCAAAGGGATTAGATTGACCCTATTCCCATAACATTGCGGCCCGACATACACAGTCTCGTTCTTGCAAAGGCGGAACACTGACAAATATCCATTGTATCCTCGCTTCCGAGGTAAGACTTGCACATTAGGGTCTGCAATGATCCCCATGTTTATCATATGATAACATAATTTATTGTTGCCTGTGATTAGGCCAACCATAGTAATTCAGTCCTTCCCATTCACATTGGGAAGACATTTTGTAGTGCTATTATCAGGTCCTTTCATAAACCACTTGGTGGTTCTACAGCAATTCAAACAAAGCCATCTCTCATTAAACTCGTAAATAGGCACCATGCGAGTATGAGAATCGATCCAGTACCCGATTTTCGACAAACTAACATCAATTATCGGTTTCGTACTTAGAGGAAGAGTCTATGTACCATCTTTCGCAAGTGCGTCAGAGATATCATAACCTGGAATTCCGCTATGACGCAGTCCTTGTGTATAAGACAAACTTTATTCGATTTGAAAATCTAAGTCTATTCTTACATTTACAATCGTAGAGTGATTTGTGAGAGTCAAAGCACCTTAAGCGCAGTCATCTCTCATCAATTATCCACTTAGCAACTCCGACTATGGCAAACAACTTTCGTCTGGAAGACAGTCGCCATTTTACCCAAAACGTGTGAGAATTCGGTCCCATTATCCAAAAATCAGCCAGCTTCAGCCACACAAGTGGTGCTAGTGCCGTCAGTGTTGTTGTTGTTGTAACAGCTACGGTTCCGCTGGAGACAAGTCAGTTTCTAAGCTCAGGAATCGAGCCACGTATATAGGTCGTTCCCAAAGTGCATCGGGGCACATGTAGGTTGGCTTTGCTAGGCAGTTGAAAAGATGTTTGGTGTTGTGCGGGCCATTTCCGCAGTTAGGGTATTTGTATTCTATGTGTCGAGACGGTTCTTGTAACTGTTTAGTAAGCGGCACCAACCTGAGCGTAGCTGAGTTAGAGTCCTTGTTCTTCGTGGCAGGCTACGTTCTTCGTCTGCGATGGGTGATGGGTGGCCTCCGAGGACCACGTTGGGGCAGAGATTCTCCATAGAGTGGGACACAGTATGGTGATGAATGCTTTTCAATGCATCTTTGTAGGTATGTCCGTCAATCCTGGTGTCCTGCGTGTAGGCGTCGAAGTCATGTTTGTAGTTTTGGAGCCCGTTGCGAATAGAACGGGATGGTTGTGGTACCATCGTCAGCAGATGATTAGGATGGTCTAGTCCATGACAAGCTAGAAGGAACTGCTTGGATAGCATAGTGTTGGGATCCCTTAATAGAAGCAACTTCGTCGCAGCATGGAGGTGGTCAGCATGTGACATCAGGTGACATCCGGTGATGGTCCTCGTGGTCGTGTTTGGCTGGCTTGAAGATGCTGCCAGTTTGTGTCACTCACCTACGGTGTCCAAATGGCGGCCGCGTAGTTTAGCACGGAGCGATTGCCTTGTATGTGGCAAGTGTCGTCTCTTTATCCATCCCCCAGGAGGATCCCGCTAAAGACTTGAGTACATTACAAATACAAATATTTGGCGCAACAGCTCTTTAAGGTGCCAGGGCCTAGCTTCTCGCAACCACTCATGTTGTGTGCTTGTATTTGTCACACGAATGGAAGGGACCTACAGTTTAATGCCGAATTCGAACGGCGATTTGAGAAGCTTTTTCGTGACAACAATACTCTCGGATGTTTGTCAAACGCTCGCGAGAGGTGGGACCGTGAAAATTTTTTTTGGTATTTTCTGGGATTCGAACTTGGAATCATACTAACGACTTACGCCACGGCGCCCACACTTGAGTACATTGTTACAAGATTTAACTTGGCTTCTGATCATACTGTCAAAAGTGACGCCAAGAAGTCTTGGTTAGGTGGAAGTTGGAATTTGACATCCTGCTATGTTTATGCCTAGGGCTGACCTTACCTTGTCCTGGGCATGAAGAGTGTGGCCGACAGTTTTAAGTTGCGGTCTCTGAGAAATCTGTCCAGGACAGGGAGATAGGAGTTCAGTGCTGTGCATAGTGTTATGACGTTAGGCCTAGTTTTAAGGACCGTACAGTCGTCGTCAATATTGATTCCACCCGGGGGAGGGGTAGTTTGGAGATGTAGAAATTGAAAAGAAGTGACAATATAACGCCCTTCTGTGGTACTCCCTGGCCCTGGCTGGTCAAACGGTAGTACGTGCGATCATATGAAAACAAGCGTTTTCACTCAGCTGAGGCCTACCAACTCCTACTCTCAACCTCCATGCGGTGACAGCCGGGTGCCTAGTACCTTAATCCAAGAAATGGGTAACCAATCCCGTTTGGCGGATTCTTGGTGGCAGCAGATGAGAGAAGGGGGGAAGATTGCTTTCCCACTAGAGCACTTATTCTTGTTCCAGCCGGCAGCGGACGAATTCTCCAGACGGAATCAACGGTGGCGTCTATAGTTCCAGTTAGGTCTGAACTAAGTGAATACCTTGCGCGAGTTGCTTCGACGTATTCGGATCACAGGTCGGTACGGAATTTCCAATGTTGGTCAGGACATTGGAATATGGATGGTGGCGGAGGAGCCCTTAATGGTCCGACGGCAGCGCTCATATTCCCGTAGTGGACTAGTGGCACCGGTGTACCCGCCCCCTCATCCTAGGGGAATAATTAAGGAACTGGCCCTCCAGGTTGGGGGTTGTGCCGTCGGCGTAACTTCCCTACCACGTAAAAAATCGATCGTTCCGAAACAACCAAAAGCCTCGGATAAGGATCACTCAACTGATGACGACCTCAGCAAACGAAGTAAGGACAACGACCTTCGGATCTGTACGTGGAATGTTCTGTCCCTTTACAGACCACGTGCAGCCGAAAAACAAGCAGGGGCCATAGACTGTTATTAAGCATATATTACCACCATCCAGGAGTGCGATGGGATAGGGCCGGGCAAAAAGAGGATGAAAAACTGTGACATCTGCTACGGTGATTGCTACAGAGGCAACAGGCAACACTTATTCGGGTGCGGATTTGTCATACGCGGCAGACTTAGGCAAGTAGTCTTAAACTTCCGACACGTCAGCGAGCGTATTATGACTATCCGGATCAAGGCTAAATTCGCTAACATAAGCCTAATATGTGTTCATGCCCCCACAGAAGAAAAGGACCCTGCCACCAAAGAGTGTTTCTACGAGCTCCTCGACAAAACATACGAGCAATGTCCTAAATATGACGTTAAAATCGTATTGGGCCAAAATAGGAAAGAAGGACGTCTTTGGTAGCGCAGTCGGTAAGCATAGCCTACACGACACCATGTCTGATAACGGACTAAGGCTAATTGATTTCGCTGTGGAGCGAAATGTCACCATAGCAAGCACATGGTTTTCTCATCTCGATATTCATAAGCAGACATGGCGGTCCAATGATCATGTAACGATCAACCAAATTGATCATATTGCGATCGACGCAAGGCATGCCTCCAGTATTCTGGATGTCCGGACCTTCCAAGCGGTCAACACAGACTCGGATCATTACCTTGTTGTAGCCAAGGTACGAATGCGGATATCAAAATGTGAGCAACAAAGAAGAATCACTGTGAGAAAATTTAACGTCGAAAAGCTACAATCGCAAGAGACCGCCAGACTCTTCGCTGAACGCGTATCCCGAAATCTCTCAATCACCCCTATGCCGCCAGCATCAAGTGCCGAAGACCAGTGGTAACACTGCCAGCATGCCATCAGAAACGGCGCGACTGATGTACTGCGTCTCGTCCGCCCACCACCGCGAAACTCCTGGTTTGATGAAGAATGCCGTCGAGTGCATGCAGCAAAACAAGAGGTATACAAAGCGGCGCTGCAGAGGAAAACGAGAGCTGCTCGTGAGCTCTACGAGCAAAAGAGACGGGAAGAACATCGGCTTCTCCAAAAGAAGAAGAAAGAGCATGAGAAGCGCGCATTTGAGAATATCGAAAGTTTATACTCCAAGAACAATGTACGGAAGTCTTACCAAAAGGTAAAAAAAAGCAGAAGAGAAGCAGTACCCGTACAGAAACCTGTAGAGATGAAAATGGAAAGCATAGGCATGCCTGTCGTAAGAGGCGACTAAAATCCACCCTCCGTATACCGAGCGTAGTGTATACACAAAATGCAATGAACAAAACAAAATGATTGATTACCCCAGGTGGCAGCCCAGGTTAGCTGGAAAATCTACACTCTTCGGAGGTCGGCACTATGGATTCTGGGGAGAGCCAGTTATTGCAACTAATAAATCCCTTTTAAAAAATTACAAGGGTATGGCGATCTCCTCCACCAAGATCGAATAACTCCGGGAAAAGAAGTCCACCAGGAGCGCCAGCGCGCGAAATTCAGAACTCAGCGAAATACAAAAGTCTTGAGGAAGAAAATAAAATACTCCGAATCAAGCTTTACGAAATGCATCTACTCTATCAAGATCTTAAGAAAGAGATAGACTTATTAAAAGAAGAAAATAAGGTCCTAAAGAACACTGATTTCGATAGAGAACGCGAATGTACTCCAGAACGCTTAGCTAGTCTGGAATATCACACAGACGAAGAAGAGCTAGCACGCGAAACGTTTCGGGTCCCAAAGAAAAGACCAAGTAAGAAACGGAGAGCTGGTTCATCGCCCGAAGTCGAGCCCGTGAAAGAAGAAAATCAAAAAGAACCGCAAGAAAACCAACTTCGAGCGCAATTTCGTCCACCCCCACCAATAAACATCGTCAGGATAACGGAATACAATAAGCTGCAAAGCCTCCTTAAAGGAATAATCACCCCTATCGTGGAATCCGTCGGATCTGAGTTTCACTTCACACATTCGATTCACGTGAACCTAAAAACGCTATCGTGGAATCCGTCGGATACTCTTCCTTGCCGACCTGTTGATTAGGAAGTTCTATTGTGACAGCTCGTTTGAAACACATGTGTACTTTGGGAAAATTCAATTCGGAAGAAAAAAAAATAGTTTTGTGTGAAAATGGATAGCATTGCATTGGGAAAAATCATCTTCAGAGAGAAGGAGCCGCGCTCAGTTAATAGCAAGAACGAAAAATATTTTGGAACTACCAGAAGCAGCAACGTAATATTTCATACACCAACAACCAAATCCGCAGTGAAAGAGCTGCGGATGTCAAATGCATGGGAACATCCGATCTATTCATTTTCCACAATGCAGTGAATCCAATTCACGATACCGACATGTGAATGGTTCACGTCAGCGGATTGTACGATGCCAATTTTTCATTATTAGTGGATCGTTCCCTCCGACGGGTTCCACGATAGGGGTGAATAACATCAAAGTATAAGGTTACATCTTTGAGGGATAATGCGTGGAAAGTTAACGTCGATGACTACAGTGACTACCGAGCTGTGTCCCAAAAGCTAAATACCGAAAAGATTCAGTTGTATACTTTCTAAATCAAGTCAGAAAGGCCACATCGTGTTGTTGCAAGGGGACTCCACCCCACATGCGCCAAAGAAGAGGTTATGACTGATCTTCAAGCCAAAGGCTTTAAAATTCTTGATGCCGTTAATATCATCAAGAAGGAGAAGCAACAAACGGAAATAGATAAAGACGTCTTGGTCGAATTGGAGCTATACTAAATATTGTGGTCAAAATCGAGCCCATGCATAGAAATTTAAGGATGATTCCGCAGTGCAAACGTTGCCAAGGATTTAACCATACGCAAATGTACTGCAAAAAAGAACCGCGATGTGTGAAATGCGTCGGAAATCACCTCTCCCAAGTCTGTGGAGTAAATAAACAAACCTCTGCAACATGTGCTAATTATAAGGGAAAGCACCCGGCAATTATAGAGGCTGTGAAGTAGCTAAGGAGTTGCAAAAACGGAGAGATGTGCCCCTTAAGCCCCTTGCAAAATCTAAACTGCAAACTAAGCCAAAGCGTAAGAATGCACAGGAGAAACTAGCCAAACTAAAACTACCGGGTTCAGAGCGCAAAAAGGTGAAGGAAATAGTGACAACAGAAAAGTCCTCGACCTCTGTTTTTAAAAGAAACGGTACTGAAAAGTTAACATCAAAAAAGCCGCCAGGTAATGACTCTCGGGCAGCAGGAGTGCAGACTTACGCTCAGGCCGCGGCATCCGAAAAACCAAAAAACGTTGAAATTTCGACGGACCCCGTCTCTCATGTTTTGTATATTATTCTCGAGAAATTCGAAGAACAAAGCAAAATAAATAAAATTATTCTCGATAGGCTGGTTAAGCTTGAAAATAATTCTCAGAAAATGCGTACTTCAACTCGAATATGAATAACAGACGAATGTTAAAAATATGTACTTGAAATGCAAACGGACTTTTGCAAAAACTCGACGAATTCGAAATATTCATGCGTGAAAACGATATTGATATTTGCTTGATTTCTGAAACCCACGTAAAAAGAGAATCGCTTTTAAAAATAAAAGGCTCAATGATTACCGCGCCTGTCACCCTTCGGGAAAAGTGAGAGGCGGATCATCCTTGTTTATTAAAGACTGCATCGAACAATCCGAAGACCTAAAGATAGAACTTGAAACTTTGCAACTGTGCAAAGTCAGCGTACTCTTAAAGTCTCATCTATCTACTGTCCACCGCGTTCCGCGCTTGAAAAATCTGCTTTTACTAACTTGTTTGAATCGCTGAAACCTAATTTTATCATCGGCGGCGACTTTATTGCGAAACATACATTCTGGGGGTCAAGATACAGCTCGAAAAAGGTTAGAATGCTCTATGGGGCAGGTATGAAGTACAGTTGTGATTTCCATTCGACGGGTAAACCAACTTACTGGCCAACTGATACTTCGAAAATACCTGACCTGATCGATTTTTTCGTTGTGAAAGGAATATTTACCAACCACATAAAAGTCGAAGACAGCTTTGATCTATCGTCTGATCATTCCCCGGTTATTTCAACAATCAGCGAAAAACTAGTCTATAACCTCAGGTCCATTCCAGACATTTATTTTAATGGAACAGTGCTTCCCAAGTGCAAAAAGTTCAAATATCTGGGATCTATGATCAATAGCAAAGCAACTTGTGATGACGACATCAATCATCGCGTAAGCGTAGGGTGGATGAAGTAGCGGGAAAATTCCGCTATCTTCTGTGACAGAAAAATGCCACCTAAGTTGAAGGGAAGGCTCCACACCGCAGTTGTGCGTCCAGCGTTCACATACGGTTCACAATGTTAGACGATGTACAAAACGTATGAGAGTAAATTAACGGCAGCTGAGATAAAGATGCTTCGCATGACAGCAGGAGTGACAAAGCTTGATCGAATAAGAAGTTCGAAGATCCGTGGAAGCTTTCACATCAAGGAAACCATCGTACAAAAAATAGAGCGCGACCGCTCAGCTGGTAGAACAACTAACTGGGAAGACTTTAGGAACGAAATTGAATATAATGTTGAACTGAGCGTTCCACTTACGACACCCTATGAACTTGAGGTTGAAGTTGATCGCTTCGTTGAAATCGTACAGCTCGCCTCTTGGAATAATACGCCCAATCCAAGGAAAACGACGGACAGATACGGTTTGCGATATCCTCCGGAAATAAAAGAATTGGTTAAGGAAAAAAGAAAGGCGCGTTAAAAATGGCAACAGAGTCGTGCTCCGCAGCATAAAGCACACTTGAATCGTCTGTGCAATTCGTTGAAGACGACTATTAAGGATTTTAAGAATCGTGCAATAGGCTCTTACCTTGAAAGTTTAACAGCGAAAAAAGATTCCAATTATTCACTTTGGAAAGCTGTAAAAGGCACCAAAAGGCCCACAGTCCCCGCGCCGCCAATCAAATTAAATCAAAATGAATGGGCGAGGGAAGATAAAGAAAAAGCGGACGTCTTTGCGGCGCACCTGGAAGAAACCTTTAAACCGTACGATGGTCAAGTGGTTTACGACAACCGCAATAGGCTGGATTTACCATCTGACGATTTGACGCTCACAAGTGCAACGCTAAGGGAACTCAAACATGAGATCGAGAATCTAAAACCTAAGAAATCTGGGTATGATTTGATTACCGGAGAAATTCTCAAAGTTTTACCTAGAAAAGCATTGATTAAGCTTCTCCATATTGTAAATGCTGCACTTAGATTAAAACACGTGCCGAGCCAATGGAAAGTTGCGGAAGTCATAATGGTTTTAAAACCAGGAAAACCGCCGAATGAGGTAAAATCGTATAGACCAATTTCGCTTCTTCCAGTCATATCGAACATTTTCGAGAGGATATTATTAAGGCGTCTCCAACCGGTTATAGAAGAAAATAATCTTATCCCTGACCACCAGTTTGGGTTCAGACGTAATCGAGAAAGCACTTGAAGAAAAAAACGAAGTGAGGATAGCAATATCCAAGCTAAAATCCAACAGGGCTGCTGGACCTGACGGCTTACCGGCCGAACTTTTCAAGGCAGCTGGGGGTGAATTGGTAGAGTGCATACACCAACTCATCTCTAAGATTTTCTCAGACGAGTGTATGCCTGATGAATGGAGCCTCAGCATCGTTTGCCCGATCCACAAGAAAGGAGACCCCCTCAACTGCGCCAATTATAGTGGCATCAGTCTCCTCAACATCGCATACAAGATCTTTTCTACGATATTGTGTGAACGCCTGAAACCTTTCATCAACAGCCTGATTGGACCCTATCAGTGCGGTTTCAGGCCAGGAAAGTCTACCATCGATCAAATCTTCACACTTCGGCAGATCCTGGAGAAAACCCAAGAATTCCAAATCGATACTCACCACCTCTTTATTGATTTCAAGGCGAGTCATGTCTAATTTTGACATCCCTGCCAAACTTGTCTGCCTGTGCAGGCTGACGATGGAGAACGCTCGCTGCTCCATCAAGGTCGGTAATGACCTCACCGAGACCTTTGATGTCAAAAAAAGCTTTAGACAAGGTGACGCGCTGTCATGTAACTTCTTTAATATTATACTTGAACGAATTGTGCGTAACTCACAAGCCAACACCGGGGGCACAATCTGTTGCAACTCTGTACAACTGCTTGCATGCACGCGACGGAATAGACATTATTGGAAGAACTCAGCGGACTGTCACCAGTGCGTTTGCTAGCATTGTGGCGGATGCGGCCAAAATGGGTTTAGCGATAAACGAGGGCAAAACCAAGTATATGCTGTCAACAAGAAGGGAAAGCCAACACCGACGAATTGGACAAAATGTCACAGTGGGCAGTTATACTTCGAGGTAGTAAGGGACTTTGTCTACCTTGGATCTGCTATAAACTCGAAAAACAAGATCAGCTCAGAAATCAAGCGAAGAATAACTCTTGCCAATCGCTGTTTTTTTGGCTTATAAGGCAATTCAACAGTAAAGCCCTATCTCGAACAACTAAGGAGACTCTATATAAGACCTTGATCATCCCAGTCCTGCTTTACGGCGCTGAAACATGGACTTTATTAAAAGAGGATGAAGATATCCTTGGTCGCTTAAAGAAAAAAAATTCTTCGTAAGATTTTCGGTCCCGTTTGCGTTGACGGGTTTTGGAGAAGAAGATTCAATCACGAACTATACGAGCTGTACAGCGACATCGACCTAGTCAAAAAACTGCGTATTGGACGTCTGAGATGGCTAGGACATGTAGAGCGAATGGACACCAACGCTCCGGCCCGCAGAGTCTTCGAATCTAACCCCGAGGGACGACGCAGTAGAGGGAACCTCAAGGGGACCTCGACCAACTTGGAGTGCGCAACTGGAGGCAATTAGCTAAAGACCGAGCTAAATGGAGGGCCTTGTTGGTTGAGTAGGTGGTATCGCCACCTAAGTACGTAAGTGTGGTACTCCCTGTTTGACTATTCGGTACAGAGGCTTACAAGGATTGGCGGCCGCAAAGATAGTTGGGCGGCCAGCGCTTGCGAGTGTTGGGTAATGGAGACTCCAGGATATCGCGTAGCAGCGTGGGATGATCCAAATGCCTTGGATACAACGGCATCAGTTCTGTGGCATGGTTGTTTTTGCTTAAGTCCGTTGATGATCTGCGATGAAATCGTGTTGAGGGCTGAGGTGGTGCTGTGGTTTTTCCGAAAACCGTGCTGGTGATGCGCTAGCGTAAGATGTTAGGTAAAAGCCGGAAGAAGCAGGGCTTCAAGTATCTTGGCAACTGGTGAGAGAAGCGATATGGGGCGGTACAATTAGTAGCTTTTCTGTTGCTGGTTTTGCTTTAACTGCTCGGGAGTTGTCGGTTATTACGTGCAAATGTTCGTCATAGCCTCTTATGCATTCGATTTCACGCCAATGTTGAAATTCGGGCATACGTTATTTTAAAACATACACATATCACGCCTTTTCGGAGCTTTTTCGTCACTTCGCAACATCGATATTCGCTGGGTGATTTCCTTTGCAGTTTATGGAAGTGGCTGCGGCCTGCTTATTTAAGTCGTACTCTTCCGGTAGATGTTTACCCGAGCATTTCACGCATCGCGGCTCTTTCTTACAGTGAGTCTACCTGTGATTGAAGCCTTGAAGCGCTTACACTGCGGGATCGATCTTGCGCTCTAACCGATACGTTCGTTTTTGATCACGATGCTTATAGTGGTCTTAATATTGTACTAAAAATGTCATCTTTATTTTTGATCTTATTAAAACTAAGCATGAAAAGCCGAAGTCCGCGTCTAACCAATACTTCCTAATCTTCTTCTCATTCTTGATAATATTAACGGCGTCAAGAATTTTAAAGCCTTTGGCTTAAAGGTTGTTCATAACGTCTTCCCTAGTGCACGAGGGGTGAAGTCCGCTTGCTACAAAACGCAGTGTCCTTTCTAACTTGTTATCATACGTATGCCAATGGATCTTCTCGGCATTTAATTTTTGGTATACTGATCGGTAGCCGTCGAAACCATTGACGTTGATTTTCCGCGTGTTGTTTTTGTGAGGTGCAACTTTAAATGTCGCTGCCAACATTCCTTTAAGAAGCCAATGCAACTTATTATAGTCCATTATCCCAACGACGTTTATCGGTGGACGTAATTTTGCTTAAAGTTACCTCTCTTGCAACTCCTTGCGCTTTTCTTCTTTTTGTGGCTCGACTTTAGGTGAAGAACCAACTTTAAGTTTCTTGCTAGGTTTTAAAGTGTCGATCCAATTCGTTTCACGTGTTAGTTCTTCTTCATCTGATTGGTATTCGCGACTAGCTGAGCGCTGTTGGCTAACTATGTGTTCTTTTTGGGGTAAATCTACCCCTTCCTTAAGCTCGCGATAAAGTAGCTCCATTTCGTTAAGCTTGATAGGAGTTCGTTGCTTTCCTCATCTAAGCTTTTAGATTTCACTGAGTCCCGTTTTTCATGCACTGCTGGCGCTTCCGGTAGACTTCTTTTTCCTGACACATTCGATCTTGATGGTGGAGATCGAGATACCATTCAATAAAAAAAAAAGGATTTATTAGTTCTAATAAATTGCTCTCCCCAGAATCCGTGGTGCCGACTTCATAGGAGGGTGGATTTTCCGGTGAACCTGGACTACCACCTGGGGTATTAAACCGTTTTTTTTTTGTTCATTGCATTTTTTTTTGTATACACTACGCTCGGTATACGGAGGGTGGATTTAAGTCGCCTCTTATGACAGTCATGCTTACCAAGGTAGACTGTTCGCAGTCTGGTAAGAATAAAACAATCAGTTTTAACCAGCTTTTAGAAGATTGCAATAATTCAAATGTTAAATTTAAAATAAACAGAAACAATTATTACATTCTATGCCGGGTGTTCCCGGAATACGGGTCAATCTTGATAACATGCATAATATGTGGTCATTCCAAGCAAAACATTCTAAATAAACATAGGTCCGATTTTTTACCAACAGCGAGCTATTGCTTTTATATTTTTCACTGCCATCTATTTATTTTACTTGTTTTTCTTTTGGTGGAACATAAGTTACTAAATGCCTAAATTGTTTAAATAATCTGGAAACATTGGGATCACACTTTCCTTGTAAACTAGAAACCAACATTTTTTTTTAAGTTTAATGCAATTGTTTTCATAAAGATTATGAAAATAATAATCTCATAAACAGTAATGAAAGCAATGAATTTCACGCTACAAGTCAATAACAAAAATGTAGGTTTTATACCTTAGAAGGTGTTAAGTGAACTTGAATATAAAACAAAAAATTTCCAGCACCTAACAAAATTATGAGTTTCTTGAATCAAATCGGATGTGATGCATCCCCCTTTTCGTATAACTTCTACTCTTAAGCGACCTATAGACGCTAAAACATGGTCTCACTTAAAACCCGCAGACGGTAAACCAAAGTGAGATGAATTCACTCGAACTTAGTTCAACACATCTCTTCATTTGTAATTATTATTATTATTATACGAGTATCTATTTTTTTTTATATCTTATCAGCAGATCATTTTTAACCAATCTCTTGCTTGTGGTGTATTTCTTGTATGTGAACTCTTCTGGCCAAGTCGATGTCCTTATATAGGCCATATAGTTCGGCATTGTACCTTCTCCTCCACTCACCGTCTATGCAGACGGGACCAAAGATCGCTCGACGAACTTTTCTCTCAAAATAACCAAGGGCATCCTCATCCGGTTTTGACAAAGCCCATGCCTTATGCTGATGTCATTTGCGGAGCTCACCATAGAGCCTAGGTAGACAAAATCCTTTACTACCTCAAAATTATATCTGTCTATTGTGGCGTTCTGTCCAAGACGCCGATGTTGGGTGTCCTTTTTTGTAGACAGCATATATTTTGCTTTGCTTTCATTGACCGCTAAACCCATCTTTCCTGCCTCGCTGAGTTCTTCCGATTATGTCAATATCATCACCATAAGCAAGTAGTCGTACAGACTTGGAAATGATTGTACCTCCGGTGTTGGCTTGTGAGTTTCGTACAATTCTATGTTAAAGAGATCCCATGATAGCACGTCACCTTGTCTAAGACCTTTCCTGACATCGAACGGTTCGGTGACGTTCTTACCGACTTTGATGGAATAGCGAGAGTTCTCCATCGTCATTCTGCATAAACGGACGAGCTTGGCAGGGATGTCAAGACTAGCCATGGCTCTGTACAACTCGTCTCTATACACGCTATCATAGGCAACTTTGAAATCGATGAAGAGGTGGTGCGTATCGATTTTATATTCATAACCGCACTGATATGGACCTCTCAGGTTGTTGGCGATCGGTTTTAGGCGTTCACATAATACGGCAGACAGGATCTTATATGCGATGTTGAGGAGACTTATACCTTTGTAGTTAGCGCAGTTTAGAGGGTCTCCTTTCTTCAGGATCGGGCAAGCGATGCTGAGGTTCCATTCCTCGGGCATACTTTCATCCGACCAGATTTTACAGTTGAGCTGGTGCATGCTCCTTTCCAGCTCATCTCCTTCTGCCTTGAAAAGCTCAGCGGTAAGGCCGTCGGCTCCAGCAGCTTTGTTGGATTAAATATTAGATATCGCTATTCTTACTTCATTCTGATCGGGTTGGTGGGAATCTTGACTGTCATCGTCACTATTGAATTACTCATTCTGCCTGACATCATTCCTGCAATAAAGTCTCTCAATCTCCTCGATCGAGCGCTTCTCATGCTCCGTTTTCTTCTTTCTGAGAAGTCAATGCTCCTCTTTTCTCCTCCGCTCGTAGAGGTCGCGAGCAGCTCTAGTACTTCTGTGCAGCACCGCTTTGTACGCCTTATCAAACCAGGGGTTTCGTTGCGGTGGCCGAGAGAAACACAGTACATCAAAGGCGGCATATCTGATGGTTTGTTGGCAACGCTGCCACTAGTCTTCCGCATTTGCTGGCGGCATAGGACTTAGATTAAGATTAAAAGGAACTCCATCGGCAAAGACTCTGGCGGTCTCTTGCGATTGTTACCGCCCGACGTCAAATTTCCTCACAGTATTTTATTGATTTCCCTCCGTTGTGGATATCCGCATCCGTACCTTGGCTGCAACTAGGTTAGCCTTGATACGGATAGTCATGATACGCTCGTTCACATGCCGGAAACTTGCTGAAGTTTTGCCTAAGTCTGACTTCAATGACAAATCCGCACCCGAATAGATGCTGTTCTTATTGTCTGTAGCAATCGCTGTAGTAGATGTCGCAGTTTTTCATCCTCCTTTTGCCCAGCCCATCCCATGGCATTTCTTGGATGGCGGTAATGTCTGTTTTGAGACACTCTAGGGCCTCCGCAAGTTGTTCGGCTGCACGTGGTTTGTAGAGGGATCTAATATTCCACGTGCAGGCACGAAGATCGTTGTCCTTTTTACGTTTGCTTGGGTCATCCGTATCCGAGGCTGTTGGTTGCTTCGTAACCGAAGGTTTTTTACGTGGTAGGGAAGTTAACCCGAGGGCACAACCCCCACTTGGAGGACCAGATCCTTTTTTGCAACCCCTAGGACGAGGGGCCGGATACACCGATGCCAGTAACCCACTTCGGGGACATGAGCGCTGCCGTTGGGCCATTAAGGTTTCATCCGCCACCATCTCTTTTTCAGTACCCCTGAATCCTTACAGACCTCAACTCCAAATATGTCGAAGTAGCTCAAGTAAGGTATCCGCTGGTCTGTAGACATCACCGTTGGTTCTATCAGGAGAACTCATCCGCCGCATGTC
Organism: Brachypalpus laphriformis; assembly: GCA_945910035.1. NCBI lineage: Eukaryota > Metazoa > Arthropoda > Insecta > Diptera > Syrphidae > Brachypalpus > Brachypalpus laphriformis. The sequence continues at coordinate 235,619,702 of OX246753.1, read as the reverse complement.
CTTCTCCTGAGGAACTCTTGCTAGACTTCTGAGACGCATATTCCAACCAATAGGTCAACAAGAGGTGCCCCGTCCGGTTAAACACATGTGTGCTGAAGTTCTCCCTGATGTGCGTATGCAGGTCTGAGTGTTCAGCTACACAAATATCGTCAGACTCAGCATACGCTAATCGTTGGTTCACTATCAGATAGCTATCCAGCGGGCACCACGAGGAGGTGATGATGCGATTTGGCCACGCCTTGAAGATCTTCACCATACCTTATATGGCACACGCGAGCCTGTTTCACTATGTTCTTTTTTTTAATTCCGTATATGATAATTTAGATATATCTATGCCAAGAAATATATTTAAATCAGATCTTATGTTAATTTTGAATTAAATCTTAATGTATTATATATTTTTTTGTAAATCGTAAATTGAAATAAATAAATAAATAAATTACGATGGCTTGTTCTAGTACGTAATGACAGACCAGGCCGCAGACAGTCGAACATGGTATCACAAACATAAACACAAACATCGACAAAAATAAAACCGGCTTTGATTTTTAGTGAGATCAAAACTGATGATGAGACAAAAAAATGTGTACACATGCCAGCCCGCGGACGATTAGCATGCGCTAAAACATGGTTAATGAGAACATGTTTAGTGCGACCAAGTTTTAACGTCAACAGCGGCCCTTAAATGCGGCTTATATTACATGAAAGTCCTTTTTCTATTAAACCAAAAATAACGTCTCTCACATGCTAAAATGTCATGAACGTATGAGTTGAATGTCAAGAAAAAAAATATCAGCGCACGCCGGGTATGCAGATGGTTTTATATAATCGCAGACAGGCTAATCATTATAAGGAACACGGACGGCAATTAGAATGCACTTGAAGTGGTATATGAATACGAAGGGAAAGAGGAGATCTAAAACTTATTATATCACAAGACGATCTAACAAAACAATGATAATGGGCCATATGAATGCAAGAATAGGAGAACAGTCACGTTATTTTAAAAATGATGTACTTAGAAACTATAGTGTAATAGTGCGAAAATCCTTAAACTAATATAATGAATGGGAAATGAAAATTAGTTTGGTGAGTTTTCCAGTGGTAACGGAATCAATATCAACCTATGGGGATCTAAAAGGAGAAATATGTTTCAACGATAGAGAATCAGTTAACGATATATGCGGAGTATCTGAAGGGTTAGTCCTAATAGTTAAAAGTTTTACGTTAGAACAGTAAAAATTATGTAGAAAATGTTGGCAATTTGAAGAAAATAAAGAGACTGTTCTCGTATTGGTGAAGGATCTTACGGAAATGAGAACGAAGTTAGTAGGTAAAGAGACACGAAGAATAAGTATCATGATTTTCAATGCAAGAGACATATACATACACAAGTCCGAATGTCGTGTTTATAGTAGTAGCGGGTATAAATATAACGAACTAGTTAAAAAAAATTATTTCTCATCTCGTAATGATGCAACTGTTTTTTTGTATAGTCAATACAATTATCCCAATTAAAATTCTTTCAAAAAAAGAAAGGAAAGGAAATTGAGCTAAACAAACTAAATAAATAATCAGTAAAAATGTAGCGCATACGTAAATCACGCATAAAGGAGAAAAACTAATACCACGATTCCATTCAATACCCTGATACATTCAATAACTACTTCATACGCTCGTTATTCGTTTTTCCATTTAATAAAACGAAAAAAACTGAAAAAGCGAATAACTAGCGTGAAGTAGTTATTTCGTTTCGTTAAACGTCAACGTTAAACGGAAAAACAAATAACGAGCGGGTGAAATAATTATTGTATGTTATGTATGAGCAAGGAGTGAAATCATGTACATATAGCAAAAACAAAAAAAAAACTTTTCGTTAGGCCAAAGGAAAAGTTGGCTTTATTTTATACTGAAAACAAACGGTTTCATTGGTCTGCACGAAACGGAGACGTGATTTTTGTAAACACTTTTTAAAGTAGTTATATTTTTTTAAATAACTGTTTCATTAACAGAAATAACCAAAAACATCCACCTCTACTTTATAAGGATCATTCTTTTGAATGCTCTTTAGACCATCTTCTAAAAGTGGAATTTGATGAACCAGATCATCATCGTAATCGCTCGTGAATTAACTAATTTATTATTTTGTTTCTAACGTTAATTTAATTTAATTAATCATGGTAGAATATTGTGGCGCTTGCAATTCTGGCATTCTATCTGGCGATTTTGTTAGCTGCGGAGGGTTGTGCTGCAGAAAATTTCACATAAATTGTGTGAATCTGTCCGAAGCAGCCCTCCAGCTGATAAAGTCATCTGATGGCATATGCTTCAAGTGCAAAGTTTGCAATGGCATACCATTTTTGGGTCTTTTAACGAAACTTAGTTCGTTAACGAATGAACTAAGCTTGGTTAGATCAGAAATTCGGGAGTTAAAGTCTCATTGTAATTTAAATAAAAACAGTGATGTGCAAATTGATAGTCCGAATCCCGCGCCGGTTGAAACCGTTGAAGAATCAACTGCTACACCCTTACCTGTAGAGTGTATAGACGCGTCGGGTAATTCAAATATCGCCACCGGTGGAACCGAAAGTTGTAGTGAGGTTTCGCGCAAAAAGCCCAAAAAAAAACAAAAAACGCGCTAAAAAAAATAAGCCTATAATCGGAAATGATAAATCTGTTCATAATTTCGTTGCTTCCCCCATAAAAGATTTGCATGTTGCTGGTTTTCGTGTGGACACTACCGAGGACGCGATTAGTAATTACATCTCATCGAAATTGAGTATACCGGTTGAGAAAATTAAAAGCTTTAAATTGGTTAAGTCAGCCGCTGACTTAACCAAATTAAACTACATTAATTTTAAAATTAGTCTGCCAGAGGATGTTTACGTGAGCGCCTTAGAACCATCCAATTGGCCGTCGGGTATTCGCGTAAACAATTTTTTTACAAAAAGCGGAGTTGCTTTACCCGCAGCAGTGATCAAAACATAAACATTGATCAGCTGCGACAGCCAAGCACCTCTGTTAAATATTCGGTTTACTATCAGAATATTGGTGGTATGAGAAGTAAATTAAAAGAGATTTTCGTTCCACTCTCCAGCCACCAATATGATGTTGTTGTTTTAACTGAAACATGGTTACACCCACACATCTTCTCGACTGAAATCTTTGACCAGTCATATGTGGTTTACCGGAATGATCGATGTAGATCTATTGAGGAGCGTGGTGGGGGAGTTTTAATAGCTGTCTCATCTCACTTTCTGAGCCGGGAAATTATATTATAGCATCGAACGGTTGAAGTTGAACAGTTGTGTGTGTGTATTGATTTTGCTGATGACGTTCGTTATCAATTGTTTATTTTTGTCTCCTACGTTCCGCCGAATAGTGTGACCAGTGTGTATCAAAAGCACATTGATAACATTAGTAGTGTCGTTACTCGTCTTGGTGCCTCTCAATTACCTTGTGTATTGGGAGATTTCAATATTGGTGATGTTACTTGGAAGAATGTGGATGGTGATGAAAATTGAATCCCCTTCAATGTTAATCATGAATGGGAGCAATTGGTTATCGATGGTCTTCTATCTCTAAACTTATTTCAAATAAACAATATTCGGAATAGTTTAAATAGAATTTTAGATTTAATATTTTTGAATAACGAAAGTAATTTTAATATTTTGGAAGCTTTGGATCTTATTGATTCCAATAAAATCCATCACAAAGCCTTATTTTTAGAAATAACATTTTTAAGCTACTCTAATCAAAGTATAAATAATGATTCCGCGTTAGCTTACAAATTTGCTAAGACCAATTTTATTGCACTTTCGGATTATATAAACAGTTTTGATTGGGATGCACTGCTGAACACCCCCAATATAAAAGGTAATTACGATGTATTTATGGGAAAAATCAATTCTGGTTTTGAGTTATTTGTACCTAAAACGCGTCATAATAATCGGTTTAGAATTCCTTGGTCAAATAAAAGATTGGTTAATTTTCGAAATGTAAAAAGAAAAGCTTATTCAGCTTATATTTCGAATAAAACGAACTCTAATCGTGAACTTTTTTTGAGATTCCGAAAAGGATATGAGTTCTTAAATAGATTTTTATATAGACAATACGTCTTGTCCGTCGAGTCTTCGGTAAAGAGTAATGGTAAATCATTTTGGAATTACATTAACTCAAAAAGAAATACCTCAGGCTTGCCGAAGGTTATGGAATTTGAAAATGTAAATTCAACAAATTTGAAAGGAACTTGTGACTTATTTGCCAACTTTTTTGAGTCGGTTTATAATGAGTCTCGAGTCCAGTCAACGATGAGCCATTACTCTAATATTAACGAATTATTGGATATTGGTGTGTTGCAATTCTCGGATGAAGACGTAATAAACGCGCTGCAGAAACTGGAACTAAACAGCATCCCTGGCCCTGATGGCGTCCCTGCAGTAATATTGAAAAAGTGTATATCCTCCTTCTTTCATCCACTTAAAATTATTTTTAACCAGTCGCTCATGTCTGGAGATTTTCTTAGCGAATGGAAATACTCTTTTATTACCCCAATTTTTAAAAGCGGTTTGAGACATAAAGTTGAAAACTATCGACCTATATCAAAGCTTTCTGCAATACCTAAATTGTTTGAAAGTATTGTTAAAGATAAGCTTTTTTTCGCGGTTAAAGAAGTTATTTCCAATAATCAGCATGGCTTTGTCCGTGGTAGGTCATGTACTACGAACTTAACTTTATTAACTAATTATATATTTAACAGTTTTGAAAATCGCTTACAAGTTGATGTACTCTACACTGATTTCACTAAAGCTTTTGATAGAGTACATCACACTTTACTTTTGGCTAAACTTAAATCGTTGTGTTTCCACTCTTCAATGCTGATGTGGTTTTCCAATTATTTAAGTAATAGAAGGCAATTGGTAAAGGTCGATAGTTTTACATCTCGCGTAATAGAAGTAACATCTGGCGTTCCACAAGGTAGTCATCTGGGCCCGCTGCTGTTTATTTTGTTTTTAAATGATGTTCACGGTATATTTAATTTTTGTGAGATTTTAACATTCGCGGACGATTTAAAATTATTTGCACGCATAAAAAATACATCTGACTGCATTCGATTTCAGTCAGATATATACAGGTTGTCTGAATGGTGTAAACATAATACTTAAGAGCTTAATATTTCCAAATGTAAGATCTTTACAGCGTACCGCATTACAGCACCGCTTTTTTATGATTATTTTATTAACGATATTAAACTTCTTCGTCTTTATGAAGTTAAGGATCTCGGGGTCATATTTGACACTAAATTGAATTTCTCATTACATTATGATTACGCCATAGCTAAGTCTAACTCTTTGTTAGGCTTTCTTAAACGAAATACTAAAGACTTTAGAGATGTTTATTGTCTTAAAACAATTTACTGTTCTTTGGTCAGGCCTTATTTAGAATACTCTTCCATCATTTGGGATTCACCTTATGGTGTTCAAGAGCTTGGATTCGAAAGAGTTCAAAAGAATTTCACGAGATATGCTGTCCGTAAATTGAACGTGTTTGACGAACTTCCTAATTATGATGAAAGATGCAAATTAATTGGCTTGCAAACCTTAAGTTTCAGGCGTAAGGCATCTTCCGTCATATTTATCCGCGACATAATTAATTATCACATAAATTCACCTGATTTGGTTTTTCTTATAAATATATATGCTCCCCAGAGATCTCTCCGGGTGAGAAATTTACTTTTCGACAAAAGGCATAGAACCAATTATGGTAGGAATGAGCCTATTACCAGGTGTATATGCACTTTTAATGAGCTATGCAATGAAATTGATTTTAGCTTACCACGATTACAATTTAAAAATTGTGTTTATTCATTGATTTTTGATCAATAATAATATTTATTTTGTTTATTTGAAGTAATCTATGAGATGCAAAATCGGTAGATGATCCTTAGTCGCGCAACAAACATCTGTTGTGTAAAGCGATACTGAGAGTATACACTCAGAGAACGTAGTGTTCTGTGTGCTCGGTGATGGATAAAAAAAAATAAAAAAAAATAAAAAAAAAAACTTGTACTAAACGAGCAGCTCGTCTCTGTATGCAAGTAGATGTATTTTTTATGTCCTAAACTAACTTGTGATAGGTATGTATTGCTCGGCTTTATCGACTTGTGACGTCAATAAAATGCATAGCCTTCCAATGTTTGATATCTTGGTCTTCCATTTGACAGTAGATGGGTTCTTTCTAAAAAAGGTTGCTCATTGGTTTTTCTTTGATTATATATTTTTTTCAATTATAGTCTTTCCCCAACTCCAGTTTTATTTATTTTTTTTTTTTGAAAATATTCATTTAATTACTGAATAATCGATTTTATATAGTCTAATACACATCGTTACTGATACACATTTTTTATTATTTCTTTCAGCGAAGTTGAGAATTTAAATGTTGTCGACGAGAGCTGTAAACGAAGCAAACTTATTTGCGAGCCGCATAATAACGGCATGTTAGATGGTGAATCATTTAACTCTCAAATAATTTCAGACGTTCAGTCATTGACAAGTTTCCGGCTTCGCCCATATAAAGGCTTGGATAGGTCTATGGAACTTAAATTTACCCCTGAAGAATATCTTAAAGAAACACACGTCTTAGAAGGGTTCACAGATTCGCTTGCAAGTATAAAGTCAGCGTTAGCGAACGAAGGAAGTAAACCACATCACGAAAAACCTTATCCAAAAATTACTTTTCTGGGAACAGGTTCATGTATTCCAAACAAAACACGAAATGTAAGTGCAATTTTGTTACAACCTAACGAGGAAGCGTTTATGTTACTGGATTGTGGTGAAGGTACTCTTGGCCAAATTATTCGATTTTATGGCCCGGCTCGCTGGCAAAATGTGATCAGAAAGTTGAAGGCAATTTATATTTCTCATTTACATGCAGATCACCATATTGGTAAGTAATTTTCCAGGTGTATACAGACTAAGTTATTAAAGATCGGAAAAATTCATACTAAGAGAAAGGAAGCTGTGAAAATTTGATTTCTTACAATCATATATTATCATTCAATAACCTAATAGCACCGACAATAAATCTATATAGATGTCCTATGACCGTACAAAAAAATGAGGCAATTTTTTCTTTTAAGTAACAAACATAAAGCCACAAATTTCAAGAATATGAAAGTATATGAAAACCATTTGTTACTCAAACAACTAAAGTTTTTTTTTTTTTCTCGCATCTTACGCTTTCTTCCGTTCATTAGTGATAACTTATTTTTGCCCTCTCGCCTTGTCTGCCTCTCGCCAGCAAAAGCAAAACAAATGAGATGAATGAAACACATAACACAGATAATAAAACTATGTATGTATATACATAACTGATTGTATGGGGTCGTAATGTGGACATAAAGGGATACACAAAGTGTTTGTTGAATGGGAGTTTTGCATGTATGCAAATACGGGGCATATTTCTTTTCGGTATTGGATTATTGAAAGGAGTAATAGATATGGGTGGTCAAACGGTAGTGCATGCGATCATATGAAAACACAAGCGTTTTCACTCAGCTGAGGCCTACCAACTCCTACTCTCAACCTCCACGCGGTGACAGCCGGGTGCCTAGTTCCATAATCCAAGAGATGGGTAACCAACCCCGTTTGGCGGATTCTTGGTGGCAGCAGATGAGAGAGGGGGGGAAGAGTGCTTTTCTCACTAGAGCACTTATTCCTGTTCCAGGCGGCAGCGGACGAATTCCCTAGACGGAGTCAACGGTGGCGTCTATAGTTCCAGTTAGGTTGAACTTAGTGAATACCTTGCGCGAGCTGCTTCGACGTATTCGGATCACAGGTCGGTAAGGAATTTCCAATGTTGGTCAGGACATTGGAATAGAGATGGTGGCGGAGGAGCCCTTTATGGGCCAACGGCAGCGCTCATACTCCCGTAGTGGACTACTGGCACCGGTGTACCCGGCCCCTCGTCCTAGGGGAATAATTAAGGAACTGGCCCTCCAGGTTGGGGGTTGTGCCGTCGGGGTAACTTCCCTACCACGTAAAAAATCGATCGTTCCGAAACAACCAAAAGCCTCGGATAAGGATGACTCAACTAATGACGACCCCAGCAAACGAAATAAGGACAACGACTTTCGGATCTGTACGTGGAATGTTCTGTCCCTTTACAGGCCACGTGCAGCCGAACAACTAGCAGAGGCCCTAGACTGCTATAAAGCAGATATTACCACCATCCAGGAAGTGCGATGGGATGGGCCGGGCAAAAAGAGGATGAAAAACTGTGACATCTACTACGGTGATTGCTACAGAGGCAACAGGCAACACTTATTCGGATGCGGATTTGTCATACGCGGCAGACTTGGGCAAGAAGTCTTAAGCTTCCGACACGTGAGCGAGCGTATTATGACTATCCGGATCAAGGCTAAATTCGCTAACATAAGCCTAATATGTGTTCATGCCCCCACAGAAGAAAAGGACCCTGCCACCAAAGAATGTTTCTACGAGCTCCTCGACAAAACATACGAGCAATGTCCTAAATATGACGTTAAAATCGTATTGGGCGAATTTAACGCCAAAATAGGAAAGGAGGACGTCTTTGGTAGGGCAGTCGGTAAGCATAGCCTACACGACACCACGTCTGATAACGGACTAAGGCTAATTGATTTCGGTGTGGAGCGAAATGTCACCATAGCAAGCACACGGTTTCCTCATCTCGATATTCATAAGCAGACATGGCGGTCCAATGATCATGTCACGATCAACCAAATTGATCATATTGCGATCGACGCAAGGCATGCCTCCAGTATTCTGGATGTCCGGACCTTCCGAGCGGCCAACATAGACTCGGATCATTACCTTGTTGTAGCCAAGGTACAAATGCGGATATCCCAATCTGAGCAACGAGGAAGAATTTCTGTGAGAAAATTTAACATCGAAAAGCTACAATGGCAAGAGACCGCCAGACTCTTCGCTGAACGCGTATCCCGAAATCTCTCAATCACCCCTATGCCGCCAGCATCAAGTGCCGAAGACCAGTGGTAACGCTGCCAACATGCCATCAGAAACGCAGCGACTGATGTGCTGGGTCTCGCTCGACCACCACCGCGAAACCCCTGGTTTGACGAAGAATGCCGGCGAGTGCATGCAGCAAAACAATAGGTATACAAAGCGGCGCTGCAGCGGAAGACGAGAGCTGCTCGTGAGCTCTACGAGCAAAAGAGACGGGAAGAACATCGGCTTCTCCAAAAGAAGAAGAAAGAGCATGAGAAGCGCGAGTTTGAGAATATCGAGAGTCTATACTCCAGGAACAATGTACGGAAGTTTTACCAAAAGGTAAAAAGAACGTGTCAGAGAAGTAATACCCGTACAGAAACCTGTAGAGATGAAAATGGAAACCTCGTAGTAGAATCACAGTCGGTGCTGAGAATATGGAAAAACTACTTCTGCAGACTGTATAACGGCGACGAAGACCAACATCCCGCTGTCAGGCAGAATGAACCATTCAACATAGACGATGATAGTCAAAATTTCCGTCCACCTGACCAAAACGAAGTGAGGATAGCAATATCCAAGCTAAAATCCAACAAGGCTGCTGGACCTGACGGCTTACCGGCCGAACTTTTCAAGGCAGTTGGGGATGAATTGGTAGAGTGCATACACCAACTCATTTCTAATATTTGGTCAGACGAGTGTATGCCTGATGAATGGAATCTCAGCATCGTTTGCCCGATCCACAAGAAAGGAGACCCCCTCAACTGCGCCAATTATAGAGGCATCAGTCTCCTCAACATCGCATACAAGATCTTTTCTGCGATATTGTGTGAACGCCTGAAACCTTTTATCAACAGCCTGATTGGATCCTATCAGTGCGGTTTCAGGCCAGGAAAGTCCACCATCGATCAAATCTTCACACTTCGGCAGATCCTGGAGAAAACCCAAGAATTCCAAATCGATACTCACCACCTCTTTATCGATTTCAACACCGCCTATGACAGCATCTATAGAGAAGAGCTTTATAGAGCCATGTCTAGTTTTGACATCCCTGCCAAACTTGTCCGTCTGTGCAGGCTGACGATGGAGAACGCTCGCTGCTCCATCAAGGTCGGTAATGACCTCACCGAGACCTTTGATGTCAAAAAAGGCTTTAGACAAGGCTATAAACTCGAAATACAAAATCAGTGCAGAAATCAATCGAAGAATAACTCTTGCCAATCGCTGTTTTTTTGGGCTTATAAGGCAATTCAACAGTAAAGCCCTATCTCGAACAACTAAGGAGACTCTATATAAGACCTTGATCATCCCAGTCCTGCTTTACGGCGCTGAAACATGGACTTTATTAAAAGAGGATGAAGATATCCTTGGTCGCTTCGAGAGAAAAATTCTTCGTAAGATTTTCGGTCCCGTTTGCGTTGACGGGTTTTGGAGGAGAAGATTCAATCACGAACTATACGAGCTGTACAGCGACATCGACCTAGTCAAAAAACTGCGTATTGGACGTCTGAGATGGCTAGGACATGTAGAACGAATGGACACCAACGCTCCGGCCCGCAGAGTCTTCGAATCTAACCCCGAGGGACGACGCAGTAGAGGGAATCATCGCCGTAGGTGGCGCGCACAAGTTCAAGGGGACCTCGACCAACTTGGAGTGCGCAACTGGAGGCAATCAGCTAAAGACCGAGCTAAATGGAGAGGCTTGTTGGTTGAGGCCCAGGTTCACCCCGAGCTGTAGCGCCACCTAAGTAAGTAAGTAAGTAATAGATATGTGAACATTTTATTGTCCTATTTTATATGTAAATATGTTGTTGTTATTTTTTATCAGTCGTCATCAGCAGGATTTGGCAAATCAGGATAAAAGAATACATACCTATTAGGTATATGTATCATCACTACATCGTATAAAACAAAGTCCCCAAATTTTACGAGGCCGCGCTAATCTCGAGAACCGCTGACGGGATTTGGATGCGGTTTTCACTGTTATGATATGCATTTCATTGGGAAGGTTGTTGTGTACCAAAAATTGCTCTACCTGAGTCATGCTCAAAACAATTCATGAAATTATCACCAACAATTTTTTACCACAGCCAGCAGTCGTGTCGTGTAGCAGTGGGTATTTATTGAAAAGGTATTGTTTTTTTCTACTTTGTATGTACAAAATATTGTATTTAAGGTTTGATTTTGTTTTGTCGTGTACTTAGTTACATAAGTAGGTAGGCAATTTTCATTTTGTCCAAACTATTGTAATTGTAAGTATAAGTGTTGATTTTATTTGTTCCCTTTGTTAGAAGGTGCCATGTGGGTGCCGTGGCGTAAGTGGTTAGTGTGTCGGAACACTGCGCGCGAGGTTCCAAGTTCGAATCCTAGAAAACACCAAAAAGTTTTTTTCACGGTCCGAGAGTATTGTTGTCTCGAGAATGCTTCTCAAAACAAAATGCCCTTCGGATACGGCACTAAACTGTAGGTCCTTCCATTCGTGTGATAAATATAACGCACACAACATGAGTGGTTGCGAGAAGCTAGGCCCTGGCCGTTAAAGAGCTGTTGCGCCAAATATTTATTAATTTTTTGTTAGGAGGCAATAATACTAAGGCGTAGATCAAATATAGATCGTAGTACAATCAAACGCTAAAAGAAAGCGTTTATCACGGGCTAATGAAAGTGAACAAGAAAGAGAATCTAAGTTGACTAATAACAGCGAGAGGAATATTTTGCGAAGGACTTCTGCTGAACGTACGCGTCTTTCTTTAGATCGAAGTAGGCATGATTTACAGAGGAAAATTGAGTTGCCTATAGAACGAAGAAATCGGCCACTCGAAGATAAGAAAATACGCATTAATCTGAGAAACAAGAAACGAGTTATGAGATGTAAAACTACTAAGGTTTCTAGCTTAAGGGTAACTAAGGAGTGTTCTGGAATGAATTATAATTTTTTCATAAACTATAAAAATGACTGCAGTTATTTTGGGTAGTATGACCGTTGTCTGTCCACATTGCACTGCCCTAAATTGGAAAGACGAACCAAAACGCATGTACTGCTTACAGGGCAAAATTAAATTAGATGAAATTTCTGAACCTCCGGATTCCTTATACTCCCTTTCCCTTCTAACAGGTGATCATCCCAAAAGTTAAAAATTCTTGAGACACATACGTCTCTATAAAAACGAATTCCAGATGACCTAATTCATGAGTACTTAAATAGTCGAAAGTGGTTTCATGCCATCGTTTAAGGTACAAGGGCAGGTATATCACTTGGCCGGTAGCCTTTTTCCTCTTCGGCCTGATGACCATAAATTCCTGCAGATATATTTTATCGCAGATCCTGAAACACAAGCTTCTACTCGATGTTCTATCGCTCGACAATCCTTGAACAATGCATTGATCAAACAATTGCAAGATCACACTCCCATAATAATTACATTCAGTCTTTTAAAACAGCAATTGAGAGTGTTCCACAAAACGTGCCGGACTTCAATGTTGTAATCCACGCCGATAAGGTAGATGTTGACGAACATCGGTCACTATAACGCTCCTTCTACGACTGAGGTAGCAGCTATCATAGCCGGCCAACAATTTCACAGGTGGGATATTGTAATACGCAGTCGTAATGATAATCTGCGAAGAATATCAGAAATTCATCCATCATATCGTCGATCCAAATGCAAACTATCGAATAATAAAATTATCCACATACAAACTCGCGAAACATTTATTCGATACATTGAAATTTTACGTTTTTTTGAGAAGTTAATTTTCGATACATTACAACCGCAGTTTTTTGAACAGGTATGCATGTGCGAAAACGTAGTGCGCCGCCGCTGATATTTGTAGTACGAGGGAATGTACTTTTTTCACAAAAAAGTGCGCGAAAATTAACTTTGTATTCTGTGAAGGCAAAGCAATGAAAGTGAAAGTACAGATAATAAATTTGTATTATAATTAACTGTCTGTGGTGAAAGTGACTTCTACCTGGATTAATAAAACGTTTATTGAACATTATTGAACGTTGGGTAAATATTAAAATAGTCTGGTGTATTTTACTTTAAAAAAATTTTTTTTTTATTGTTATTGTTATATATTTTTATATTACTGGAAAAGATTTCGAGAACTGTTTGAGTGAGTTTGTTTAGCACTGAGTTACATTAAGACGGATCGGTTGGAATTTCTGGGATTCAGATTGCTAACCGGCAAACTACTCACTTCACCTAATTTTGATTTTTGATTTAATTGATATATTCAGATATATACGCATATATACATAAAAAAATATCTTCGAAAAGAAGAAAATGTGTAACTTCCAATTGCGGTGCAACATTGAACAAATTTCCTGATAGAAAATTATTTGATTTTCCCAAAAAAGTGACTGCTAGGTGTAACAAAGTGTTGGCCTTAATAGAGGAGCCTCGGGGCAAAATACAAAATTTGAAAACACCGCGGACGGGTTGAAAAAAAGATAAAAGAAAACGCAAAACAAAAAAAAACTATTGAACAAAATTCATCGCTTAAAAGCAGAAAAGAAAGGCACAATGCATAAAAAGCGTACTATCCAAGAGAAAATTGATTCATTGCTTGGTTTTAGTAAAAATACAAAGACATTTTCGAAGCTCATTCTATCTCAGAATACTGGAAAATACACTGAAGAAGAGAAGTGGGTTTCGCAGTCCATTTTTTTCAGTTCGTCTTCCGGGTACAACTTTTTACGAGATCAACTTGTATTACACTTGCCGCGCCCATTTTCTTTATATAGGTGGATTAAGATTAAAAGTCTATCTCCAGGGTTGAACAGGAATGTTTTAGAGGAAATAAAGAAAATAACCTCATCATTTTCACCAAAAGAAAAAGAAGTTATTATTATTTTTGACGAAATGAGCCTTCAAGCGAATCTAACCTACAATAATTCAAGGACAAAATTGAAGGTTTTGTTGATTATGGGAGGAATCAAAGATATATTGGATATGCGCAAAGTCCGCGTGCGTTTTTATGATTTGCAGTATATGTGGAAATTTTAAGCAAGTTTTATATCATGCCCTTTGTCCAAGTAATTTACTTATGAAACAACTTGAGATTGAGGTATATAATTGTCTTGATGTATGCACAGAGCTGCAACTGACGGTAAGTGCTATTTGCAGTTTATTTATTTTTTTTTTCCGACGGTAGGTGAAAAATCTTCTATAGACACTATGAGAATAGCAAGCGCGTGCTCATAGTAGTGTCAGATTCTTACTGACTAAAAAAACACCACCCTTCGATATAAATTTGTTAGATATCGCAACTAAGTATTAACTTATCAAGCAATTGTTCTATCATGAAATAAAAACGTTTGGCAGGTTTCTTTCCACTGAAAGATCCAGCATATTCCGCAATCTAGACGCGGTTAATCATTATCTCGCCAAGTCGAAAGGTTTCGTCCTTTGTAGTCGGCGCAATAAATTGCTCTCATCCAAAATTTGTAGGACTGTATTGTTGACATGTCCGATTAGTCGGTTTCTATGCTTTCTCGTGAAGCTTCTAGATTCAGCTTCGATTGTCGGAATTCCGAGATCCTTGTGGATATCGTCATTTCTAATATTCTAATGGACAATTTATCTTAGCACTTTATTTTGAAAAGCTTGTAAAATATTTGCATTTGTTTTCTTGGTACAACCCCAAAGTTGTATACCGTAGATCCACATCGGCTTTAGCACTTGCTTGTATAAAAGCAGTTTGTTCTCAGTACTGAGCTGGGAATGTTTTCAGAGTAACCAGTACATTTCTCTATATTTGATTTCGAGTTCTTTATGTTTCATTTTCATTTGTGAATTCTATTTCAGCCTTGCGTCAAATGTCATTCCCACGTATTTGCCCTCGTTTGCAAAGGGCATTCGGGCCGAGTTTAGGAAAATTGGCAAGTCCTTAGTTTTCTTGTAAGTGAAATTTACGTGAACGGATTTAGATTCGTTGAGGGCGATCCGCCAGTCCCACGTCCATTCATTTACATTATTATTATATCAGTGCGTTTTGCAGTTTTGCAGTCGTTTCCTCGATTGTTCTGCCTACTGCTAGGATAGCAGTGTCATCGGCGAATGTAGTAAGGATAGTGCCATCTTCATTCGGTATATCACGACTATATAACAAATAGAGAAGCGGCCCAAGAACGCTTCCTTGTGGTACGCCGGCCGAAATTTCTTTGAGCTCAGAGTATTCGACTCCATGTCTAACACGAAAGAGTCTATTCTCGAGATATGATTCTAGAATATCGAATAAGCATACAGGGAGAACTTGTCGTAGTTTGCATTTCAACCCATCATGCCACACCTCATCGAAAGCTTCCGAGACGTCAAGAAATACGCTTGAGGAAATCTTTTTTTCTTCAAGTGCTTTCTCGAATACGTCAGTAATTCTATGCACCTAGTCAATCGTCGAATGCTTGCTTCTGAACCCAAGCTGGTGGTTAGGGATAAGTTTATTTTCTTCTATTACCGGTTGGAGACGCCTTAGTAATATCCTCTCGAAAACTTTGCTGTGATCAAGAACCTACCTCGTAGTTTTTTTAGTAAACTTAATCTTCACGAAAAAAACGTTAGCTTTATTTACAAAGAGAAATCCATATATGGAATGTACGATATTCCTCATCTCATCAAAAGTATTCGGAACAGCCACTCGAATACTATTTGACCACTTCTAATAGAATTGTAAGTTGGAAGGTAATTAAATACCTTTACAATGAAGAGAAAGGTAATACTACAAAAATATGTCCGAAACTGACATCGGCACACATTGACCTTACAGAGTTCCAAAAAATTAACGTGAAGTTGGCTGCCTAAGTTCTAAGCAGATCTGTAGCTTGTGGAATTGAAGCCTTGATAAAATCGAACAAATTTACATGCCATATAGCCCAATTGGCGAAATCGACAACTGAACTTGGAAAAAAAAAATCTGCTTGTTGGTATTCTAATTGGAAAAGCAGCACTCATACGAAATGATCGAAATGTGCACTTTATATAACAGATGAAGATTTATGTGGCTGGTCAAACGGTAGTGCTTGCGATCATATAAGAAGACAAGTGTTTTCACTCAGCTGAGGCCTCCCAACTCCTACTCTCAATCTCAACGCGGTGACAGCCGGATGCCTAGTACCTTAATCCAAGAAATGGGTAACCAACCCCGTTTGGCGGATTCTTGGTGGCAGTCGATGAGAGAGGGGGGCAAGAGTGCTTTCTCACTAGAGCACTCCTTCTTGTTCCAGGCGGCAGCGGACGAATTCCCTAGACGGAGTCAACGGTGGCGTCTATAGTTCCAGTAAGGTCTGAACTTAGTGAATACCTTTCGCGAGCTGCTTCGATGTATTCGAATCACAGGTCGGTAAGGAAATTCCAATGTTGGTCAGGACATTGGAATAGGGATGATTTCGGAGGAGCCCTTAATAGTCCAACGGCAGCCATCAGCATAGTGGACCACTGGCACCGGTGTACCCGGCCCCTCGTCCTAGGGGAATAATTAAGGAACTGGCCCTCCAGGTTGGGGGTTGTGCCGTCGGGGTAACTTCCCTACCACGTAAAAAATGTATGGTTCCGAAACAACCAAAAGCCTCGGATAAGGATGACTCAATTAATGACGACCCCAGCAAACGAAATAAGGACAACGACCTTCGGATCTGTACGTGGAATGTTCTGTCCCTTTACAGGCCACGTGCAGCCGAACAACTAGCAGAGGCCCTAGACTGCTATAAAGCAGATATTACCGCCATCCATGAAGTGCGATGGGATAGGGCCGGGCAAAAAGAGGATGAAAAACTGTGACATCTACTACCGTGATTGCTACAGAGGCAACAGGCAACACTTATTCGGATGCGGATTTGTCATATGCGGCAGACTTAGGCAAGAAGTCTTAAGCTTCCGACACGTCAGCGAGCGTATTATGACTATCCGGATAAGTGTTAAATTCGCTAACATAAGCCTAATATGTGTTCATGCCCCCACGGAAGAAAAGAACCCTGCCACCAAAGAGTGTTTCTACGAGCTCCTCGACAAAACATACGAGCAATGTCCTAAATACGGCGTTAAAATCGTATTGGGCGTTTTTAACGCCAATATAGGAAAGGAGGACGTCTTTGGTAGGGCAGTCGGTAAGCAAAACCTACACGACACCACGTCTGATAACGGACTAAGGCTAATTGATTTCGCTGTGGAGCGAAATGTCACCCTAGCAAGCACATGTTTTCCTCATCTCGATATTCATAAGCAGACATGGCGGTCCAATGATCATGTAATGATCAACCAAATTGATCATATTGCGATCGACGTAAGGCATGCCTCCAGTATTCTGGATGTCCGGACCTTCCGAGCGGTCAACATAGACTCGGATCATTACCTTGTTGTAGTCAAGGTATGAATGCGGATACCCCAATCTGAGCAACTAAGAAGAATCACTGTGAGAAAATTTAACGTCGAAAAGCTACAATCGCAAGAGACCGCCAGACTCTTCGCTGAACGCGTATTCCAAAATCTCTCAATCTCCCCTGTGCCGCCAGCATCAAGTGCCGAAAACCAGTGGCAACGCTGCCAACATGCGATCAGAAACGGCGCGACTGATGTACTGGGTCTCGTTCGCCCACCACCGCGAAACCCCTGGTTTGACAAGGAATGCCGTCGAGTGCTTGCAGCAAAACAAGAGGTATACAAAGCGGCGCTGCAGCGGAAGACGAGAGCTGCTCGTAAGCTCTACGAGCAAAAGAGACGGGAAGAACATCGGCTTCCCCAAAAGAAAAAAAAAGAGCATGAGAAGCGCACGTTTGAGAATATCGAGAGTTTATACTCCAGGAACAATGTACGGAAGTTTTACCAAAAGGTAAAAAGAACGTGTCAGAAAAGCAATACACGTACAGAAACCTGTAGAGATGAAAATGGAAACCTTTTAGTAAAATCACAGTCGGTGCTGAGAATATGGAAAAACTACTTCTGCAGACTTTATAACGGCGACGAAGACCAACATCCCGCTGTCAGGCAGAATGAAGCATTCAACATAGACGATGATAGTGACAATTTCCGTCCACCTGACCAAAACGAAGTGAGGATAGCAATATCCAAGCTAAAATCCAACACGGCTGCTGGACCTGACGGCTTACCGGCCGAACTTTTCAAGGCAGGTGGGGATGAATTGGTAGAGTGCATACACCAACTCATCTCTAAGAATTGGTCAGACGAGTGTATGCCTGATGAATGAAACCTCACCATCGTTTGCCCGATCCGCAAGAAAGGAGACCCCACTTTATCGATTTCAAGGCCGCCTATGACAGCATCTATAGAGAAGAGCTTTATAGAGCCATGTCTAGTTTTGACATCCCTGCGAAACTTGTCCGTCGTTACAGGCTGACGATGGAGAACGGTCGCTGCTCCATCAAGGTCGGTAATGACCTCACCGAGACCTTTGATGTCAAAAAAGGTTTTAGACAAGGTGACGCGCTGTCATGTGACTTCTTTAATATTATACTTGAACGGACTGTGAGGAACTCACAAGCCAACACCGGAGGCACAATCTATTACAATTCAACAACTGCCTGCATACACCGACGATATAGACATTATCGGAAGATCTCAGCGGGCTGTCACCGGTGCGTTTGCAAGCATTAAGGCGGAAGCGGCGAAAATGGGTTTAGCGATAAACGAGGGCGAAACCAAGTATATGCTGTCAACAAGGAGGAATAGCCAACACCGACGAATTGGACAAAACGTCACAGTGGGCAGCTATAACTTCGAGGTAGTAAGGGACTTTGTCTACCTTGGCTCTGCTATAAACTCGAAAAACAACAGCAGCGCAGAAATCAAGCGAAGAATAACTATTGCCAATCGCTGTTTTTTGGGCTTATAAGGCAATTCAACAGTAAAGCCCTATCTCGAACTGCTAAGGAGACTCGGTGTAAGACCCTGATCATCCCAGTCCTGCTTTACGGCGCTGAAACGTGAACTTTATTAAAAGAGGATGAAGATATCCTTGGTCGCTTCGAGAAAAAATTCTTCGTAAGATTTTCGGTCCCGTTTTCGTTGACGGGTTTTGGAGGAGAAGATTCAATCACGAACTATACGAGCTGTACAGCGCAATCGACTTAGGCAAAAACTGCGTATTGGACGTCTGAGATGGCTAGGACATGTAGAACGAATGGACACCAACGCTCCGGCCCGCAGAGTCTTCGAATCTAACCCCGAGGGACGACGCAGTAGAGGGAAATATCGCCATAGGTGGCGCGCACAAGTTCAAGAGGACCTCGACCAACTTGGAGTGCGCAACTGGAGAGAATTAGCTAAATGGAGAGGCTTGTTGATTGAGGCCCAGGTTCACCCCGAACTGTAGCGCCACCCAAATAAGTAAAAAAAATACAAATATTTGGCGCAACAGCTCTTTAAGATGACAGGGCCTAGCTTCTCGCAACACGAATGGAAGTAAGTAAGTAAGAAGATTTATGATCTAAACATTAAACCGTTAAAAGCTAGAGATAGATCATTCTGTTTGAAAGGCTTGGCGTTAACTCTTGAAAGTGTTCTAAGAATAAGAGAAATATTATTTATAGATCATAGCGTTGTATTTTACATTTATGTAAATAAATTTAATCAAGATCCGCTAGAAAACTTATTTCGAAAAATCAGAGCGCGGAATATTAACAAAAGTAATCCAAGTGTTTCCGATTTTATCTCTCTGCTAGTTACATACATACATACATATATTTTCAAAGGCCCGTTAATCGTTCATGTGGGTCGCGGGCGTAGGATGCTCAAGTGGACCCTCCATCCTTCTCGATCCTCCGCCATCGACTCCAACTCATCAGGAGGAATCCCTAGACGGCTCTAGGAGAGATGCCGGTCTTGATCCAACAATATATTTCTAGGCCTACCGCGGGGTCGCCTACCTGATGCCACGGCCACCATGGCACGTCTTGGAAGCCGGTGTGGGGCCATACGCACTATCTGACCAAACCATCGAAGCATAGATCGTTCCGTTCGGAGAAGTAGCTGCTCAACATTGAGCGCCTCGCGTACTCTGGTGTTGCGCACTCGATCCCTACGAGTTATTCCAGCAACACCGCGAAGGAACCTCATTTCGGCAGCTTGTACCCGCGATCTTATTCTTTCGGTCACTACCCAAATTGCATGACCATAGGTGAGAGTTGGAACATACACCGAGTTAAAAACCGATAGCTTAGCTTCAACACTAAGTTTAGCCTTCCTTACAACAGATTGGCCAAGCTCTCTCAAAATTGATCCAGCCTAACCAATTCTACAGGATAACTTGGCATTGTTCTTCCCATCACTCGTGAATAGGACCCCGAGGTACTTAAACTTATCCACCTGCTTCAGTGGAACTCCAGTAACATGCAGAGTGCACTGAATGGGTTTTTTTGGAAACGACCATTACTTCTGACTTGTTCACGTTAATCTTCATTCCAGCATCATCACAAACGGCTACAAACCTTTCGAGTGCGCGCTGAAGTTCGGTTTGAGAGGACCCAAGGATGACCAAATCATCCGCAAAGAGCAGATGACTAATCCTTAGGTCTCCCACTTTGAAACATTCCCCGCCACGGCTGCGCTGTTACATCCAATCCATATATGCAATGGAGAGGAGAGGTGACAAAACGCACCCCTGGCGGAGTCCAACGCCCACAGTGAAGGGTATTGATTTAACACCGTTTATCCGAACACAGCTGCTACAGTTTGTATATAAAGACTGAATCGCCCTTAAGAGAGAACCATCAATCCCATACTCCTGCAGAATGCTCCAGAGTTTGCCTCGAGGAACCCTATCATGTGCTTTTTTCAAATCTACAAAACAAGTGTGACAGGTTTGGCATACTCCCAGGCCTTCTCAAGAACCATTCTGAGAGTGAATAACTGATCGGTTGTGCTTCTACCGGGACGAAAACCGCACTGCTCATCCCCCAAACTGTCCTCAACCACAGCTCTGGAACGCGTTTCTAGCACCTTAGCGAAGACTTTTCCAGGGAGACTTAAAAGAGATATACCCCTATAGTTGGCGCAATCTCTTTTGTCCCATTTTTTAAAAAGAGGAACTATCACTCCCATTTGCCAATCACCAGGTGTTTCACCGCATTCCCAGGCCACTTAAATGACACGTGAAAGCCATTGCACTCCCTCTTTACCTAAAGCCTTGACCATTTCTGGCCGAATTTCATCCGCACCAGCAGATTTGCCAACTTTTAGCCCTTTGATCGCCAAAGTTACTTCCTCTACCGTAGGACTACTTTCCGCCCAACTCTTGACAATAGGTCTGTCATCTTCGGTGCCCTGTTCGGGATTGAGCAATTCTGAAAAGTGCTCGTTCCATCTGCGTAAGATGTCCTTCTCATTGGAAAGAAGTGTACCGTCTTTGGATTTAAATCCTTCAACGATATTCAACTTTTTTCCTCTGAGTCGGCGGACGGTCTGCCAGAACATCTTATTTGCAGATCTGTCGTCACGTTCCACTTTCTCGCCAAACTCCTTCCAAGACTGTTCTTTCGCTGTTTTCACAGCTAATTTGCAAGTTCTTCGCGCCTCAGTGTACCGATTTCGAGAATCGGAGTTCCCCAAGTGAATCCACACCTTAAAGGCTCTCTTCTTCTCTCTGATGGCTTCTTGAACTCCGGGCGTTTTAAACCAAGCAGTTCTTTTCTCACCACCAGCCGCCACACCAAGCGAAACAGTTGAAATTCGTTCAAACCTCTCAGATATTTGCCGCGCAAATGTCTCCCGTATCTCATCGTCCTGTAACCTCTCCCATCGTATGCGTGTAACCATCCTTGGTTTACGCTTTGGTAGTGGAGGCACTCTCTCGCTAAGATACAATTTGCACAGCACTAAGTGATGATCAGTTGACAGTTCGGCCCCTCTCAATACGCGAACATCACAAACCATTCTCTTCAGACACGATGGTACCACAAAGAAATCGATCAGCGACTTCTGCTGAAGACTCTGACGGTACCACTTGTATTTGTGAATCTCTTTGTGCGGAAAGATAGTGTTCATAATGGATAAGACATTTTCATAACAAAACTCCAACAACCTCTCTCCGTTCGCGTTTTGATCAGGATCACCGTTCCTCCCAATCACACTCCCCCATGTCATAACATCTACACCCACATGAGCATTGAAGTCGCCCATCAGGACAAAAGAATCCATATCTGCAACCTTTACAAGGGCAACATCAACTTCATCTAAGAAAGCTGCATACTCTGACTGAAGATTCGGTGCATACACCTGCACCGATGCCAGAGTGGATCATTCAAGCTTCAGCTTTAAGATCGCAACTCTCCCTCCTTATGGTATCCACTCCAATACTCTGTCTGTCAACCTGGCGGTTGTGAGTATCCCCACTCCCGCCTGAGCAGACATTGAGGGTGCGACTCCTGACAGGAAGAGCTTTCACCCATCCAAAAGGTCCACAGTTTTAGAACCTCTCTGCTTTGTTGAAGAGACGCCAACTATATCTAGTCGACTTTTAACAGCCTCCCCAACAAGCTCAAGATCCTTCCCTGTGAGCGATGAGACGTTCCATGTGCCTATCCTAAGTCGATGCAGTTGTCGAAATACAGAGAGTCCATCTGTGGCCCTATCGGTGCGTAGCGCGCTCGCCCCTTGACCCCCGTAATGGTTCGCGAGACCATTGACAGGAAGCTCGTAGCCATTTCGGGTTTGACCCGGCCGGCTGCCGAGCGGGACAGGCCTACCACCAGGCGCTCGCATACTGACACCCTTCAGGCCTGGCTCCAAATGATGCCCTGGCTTACCAGGCTTGGCAATATCCGAGGCCGGTCGTTTCCTTCCTATCATCATGGGGTGTGCGCTTTGTTAGCCGTAAATGGATTGTATGGATGGGAATAACTATTTAAGTTACCCCAACTGCACATCCCAGTCACGTTGCCCGCCCCCCAGCGCGAGGAGGTCAGCTGCCAGGGGGGCTGACTGTAGGTCCCTTCCATTCGTGTGAAAAATATAACGCACACAACATGAGTGGTTGCGAGAAGCTAGGCCCTGGCACTTTAAAGAACTGTTGCGCCAAATATTTTTTTTTTTTTGTATTACCAATGTAGTTGACACACCTGATGAAGAAGCGATATCGGTCAAGGTGCTGCAAATCAACGACTTTGCTACTAGATATTTTGCATGATATAACGTTTTCAAAACAATAAGAAAAATGAACAAAATTTGTGAAAATTGTGTTGAAGAAATGTCCAAGAACAAAAACAATTTTGATCTTACAGAAATATTAATAAAATTAAAAGAGTTTGAAATTTTTTAAGAAAACACACTTCTCTTATGGCCATCTGAAAAATATTTTCAAGTGCGCCATCTTCATGTAAACATTTTTTCCACATAGTTTAAAAAACTACCTTTTGCATGTAAGCTAAAAGAAAGCATAATCAAAGAATGTATAAAGGCAACAAATATACATTTTCCTAATTGGTTCAATGTCTCTGGTGAATTTTATGAGCATAAACTTGATTTAATAGATATCCTAATAGTGGTTTTGCTCTGGAAAAATTGTAAATGGGCTCTTGATAATAACGTAGATAAGAATAGAAATCCTAAAAATAGAATAAAAAAATTTGCTAAATGTAATGAACGCATGATATGTTTTACTAAATTTAAGAACGACTATTGGTAGGGTGGGGGTCGATATCCCGCCACGTCCGCGTTCTTGTCCCCTGGAACCTACTTAAGTAAAGGTGATTAAACTCAAATTTAATGCATACCTAATATAAGTTAATGAGTATTTTGTTAAAGTTTATGATTTCTTTCAGTTAGTTTCCTTTATTTCGAACATTAGTCACCTTAGCTTAAGTAGGCTAAGAGCAGTGAAGAGTTATCATTCCCATCTTTGTTAGGTTTCGACGAATGGTCATATGGTTATCGTTGAGTTCCGTTGCGAGTTCCCTTACCGTAGCAGTGGAACTTCTTTCGACGGCGGATTTCAGGACATCAAATGTGCGGAATATGCTCTTCCGACACAAAAATTTCCAAATTCAGTTAAAAATGTTTACAATGATGTTAGCACAACCATATTTGCAGACTGAACTAGTAATATATTCCAAATACTCATGCCAGTAACGGTTTTAACATTTAATAGGTTTTGTAGGTGCTATGGCAATTGGAAAATAACAAAAAAAATAAAAAATAAAAATAAAATGTTACAACCCGACATACCTATGATGCAAATTAATTTTCGTTTGGAAATAACTGGACATTTTTATTTAGATTTAATTTTAACAATGATTCTTTGTCGAATTCAGATGTTTTGAAGGCAGGCACTATCACATTTCTAAATATGTAGTTCAGCCAGTAAACAAGAAATAAAAAAAAATTCAAAACTTTCGTATAATTTTATTTATATAGTAAGAACACCTTCCTACGCAATTATTTCATATCAATTCTGCAACAATCAGTGCACTCAGTGTGCTCAGTGCAGTGTAACCATTCCACATGAATACACTTTTCTTCTTTTTTTTTAAGGTTGCGCCAAGGATGTGTAATCTTCATAGATACTAATAGCCCGAGTGCTACTAGCATGCACGATTCGCAAACCTGAGTAATCGACTAAACACACACCCTACACACTTCAACCACTCCTTCCGCGGTACTGCCGTTAGGTATTTCTTCGCGGGGCTGGTTAGCAGTTATGCTCTAGTCTCCGAGGCCGCCTATTGGGCTCTTTTTGAGCTTCTGCTCTTCGCAGCGCATTCTGCACACATACTATGAATGAGCAGATCTCCATCCACTCGCCCTCTGATCGTGTCATGTGACTTACAAGATTTTCTGGACTTGGCAGGTTTGCTCTATCTTCTGCAAAGCGTCTGCAGTAGAACACTGCATGCTCCGCGTCCTCCTCTTCGTTTGGACATTCTGGACACAGGGGCGAACTATCGTGTCCAAATCTATGGAGGTATTTCCGGTAGCCACCGTATCCGGACAGGAACTGTGTGTGGTGGTAATTACAGTTCCCCCTCGCTCTCTCTGTCCATGATTTTATAGTGGGATATGATTAGCGGGCACTCGGCGTGTGTTTCTGCGCCTAACAAAAAAAAAAAAAAAACTGTCAGGTGTCTGGGGCAACAACTGTCAGGCAGGCGCCTGGGAGGCTAAGTCTATTAGAGAACAGTTTTGCACCGGGCAATAGTGGGTAAGTAGTCCAACCTTAAATATATGTATTATTATTTTTTTAGTACTAAAGTACTATAATACGAAAGTAGCGGGTAGACTGCTGGACCAAGGGTACCCGGCGACGTGCGTTGCTGCACCTAAGAAAAAAAAAAGTTGTAGTACTGAAGTACTTTACTACTAAATTACTACTAAAGTGGTGGACCGATTTTATAAGAAGCTAGTATCGGCCGTCAAATTTATGTTTTATTTTTAATTTATTATACTGCAAATTCGGCCGATTTTGACCTGCATCGGTTCAGTGGGTTCCGAGTCCATAGCATACAGACAAACATACAAATAAACAAACATACTTTGTATTTTATATATAAGATATGTACTTGCCTTTCAAAATGGAATATAAAAACTATATAAAAGATGGAAAAAAGAAATACAATCGATATGACAAAATATAAATGTCCGATCCTTTTGCTATTCCCTTGGTGGGGTGAGAATGAAAGTTAAAGGAAAATGAAGTGAATAAACAAGCATGAACAAAAGCTTATCTGATAGCGCTTGAAGCAAAGCTTATTGTCGGTTAGTTGTTGTCGGTTGGTATAGAAAATTAGCTCACATTTTTGTATGGGCATGCGACATCTGTATACTTATTATCTGTGCTTTTAGGCGAATCGGATTGGGCCATTACACACTGGTGCAATTTTACCCCGGGGTAACACTGGGGTAACACCGGGGTATCTTTTACTTCAATTGCACACTGGCTGAATAACGCCGGGGTAAAATTGTGTATACATGAACCGATTTTCATTGTAGTGGTGTGAAATACTCATTTTTTCGCATCTCGAAATTGATAAGTTATGTGTGTATTGGTTTACGCCGATGTTAAACCGCCTAATATCTGGTTGAAGATTTTGCTCTGTTTCATTCCATTTCATTTCATTTCTTACTGTACACTTCACCTCCCTCTCCCATAAACGTGGTTTAACCCCGGGTAATTCCCCCAGTGTGTAATGGCCCATTGTTGTTGTCTACGATGAGCAAGTTGCTTACAAAACTTAGGTGTTGTAAAGCTTTTAGAGTGGGTTCCAATATCATTCCAGGATCCACTGAATTGCTGTCAGCTGATTGATTACTAGAAAAAGGAGAATATGGAAAATAAAATGTTACCTTCTTACCTCTCGATGTGGTGTTCTGGTGATAACTTCAGTTGAGTAGTGGTTTCATGAAGTGCAAGTGGTAGGAAATCATTCAGCGTTTATTACGCGTGGAATAATGTATTTTTCTGTTTTAAAACTATCACTGATATAATGCAAATGACAAACGAAAATAAAAATACGTCTACCTCCCACACATACAATAAAAATTAAATAGAAGTCATATAAATAATATACTGTCCTGTTTATAGCACAAACTTCTTGTCTGCTAGATTGTAGATTGTTCTAGTCTGTTAAGAAAACCCACATCCTCCTACCGATACATTCAGGGTTATCGCGAATAAATTTTCCCTCGGAATTTTTTCTCCGAACAACAATTAGATAACTTCAAAAATAAGGAAAAAATGCATATATTAAACCTTATGCTAACTAAAAAATCATTAAAAATGTTTGACCCTGAGTAACGGGAAAAGTTGGTCAAAGGGTAATGCATGCGATTATATGAAAACACAAACGTCTAAACTTAAGTAGCTGAAGTCTACCAGCTCATATTCTCAACCTCCACGCGGTGACAGCTGGGTTCCTAGTACCTTAATCCAAGAAATGGATAATCAACCCCATTTGAAGGATGTTTGGCGGCAGCAGATGAGAGAGAGGGCAAGAGTGTTTTCTCACTAGAGCACTTTTTCTTGTTCCAGGCGGCAGCGGACGAATTTCCTAGACGGAGTCAACGGTGGCGTCTACAGTTCCAGTTAGGTTTACACTTAGTGAATACCTTGTGCGAGTCGATTCGACTTATTAGGATCACAGGTCGGTAAGGATTTTCCAGTGTTGTTCAGGACCTTGGCATATTTCTAAACTGAATAATAATTTAAACTTTTATACAAAATATTTTAGTGAAGCTATAATTACTTCATTGATTGGAATAACTTCCCAATAATTTAGTACAAGAGCGGAACAGATTTCTTTTCCTAAACTTGATAAGAGTTCAAGCAATAAAAGACTCAGCGCTCAGTGTGCAGTTCTTTATTGTATTAATCGAAAGTATGAATAGACTTAGTTTCTAAAGGCGCCACTGCTTTCATACCTTCCTCAGTTGAGGAGAACATGATATCATGGCATGGCTTGGTCATGCAGACAAAGCGTGACAGTTTCTTATCTATAAATATACCTGAGTAATCTATGTGATTATTTTATTGTATACATCTGGTGTCAACTTATTTATCGAAGGCTCGTTTGTTGCTACGGGTATATGGCGTCGCTTCATGTTGTTTGAGCATTGGTTGATAGGCTTGTGCGTTGCTTGTTTTGTTGTAGTGGTGTAGCTCGGTTATAACAGAATAGAGATGATGGCGGACGAGTGTTTAATCGGCCAACAGCACTCACACTCCCGTAGTGGACTACTGGCACCGATGTACCCAACCCCTCGTCCTAGAGGTATAACTAAAGGAACTGGCCCTCCAGTTGGGGGTTGCGCCGTCGGGGTAACTTAAGCGCTAACTATTCCATGTAAAAAACTAATGGTTCCGAATCAACTAAAAACTTCGGATAAGAACGACTTAACTGATGACAACCCCAGCAAACGAAATAAGGAGAACGACCTTCGGATTAGTACGTGGAATGCTCTGTCCTTTCAGAGACCACGTGCAGCCAAACAATTAGCATAGACCCTAGACTGCTATAAAACAGATATAATCGCCATCCAGGAAGTGCGATGGGATGGGCCGGGCAAAAAAAAGATAAAAAAACTGTGACATATACTACTGTGATTGCTACAGAGACAACAAGCAGCGCTTATTCGGATGCGGATTTGCATCTAAGTACGAAGCAGACTTAGGCAAGAAGTCTCAAGCTTCCGACACGTCAGCGAGCGTATTATGACTATCCGAATCAAGGCTAAACTCGCTAACATAAGTCTAATATCTGTTCTTGCCCCACCGAAGAAAAGAACCCTACCACCAAAGATTGTTTCTACGAGCTCCTGGACAAAACATATGAGCAATGTTCTAAATACGACGTTAAAAGCATATTGGGCGATTTTAACGCCAAACTGGGAAAGGAGGACGTCTTTGTAAGGCTGTCGGTAAGCATCTCCTACACGACACCACGACTGATAATGGACTAAGGCTAATTAATTTCGGTGTGAAGCGAAATGTCACCATAGCAAGCACATGTTTTTCTCATCTCAATATTCATAAGCAGACATGGCGGTCCAATGATCATGCAACGATTAACCAAGTTGATACTCGTAATATTGCGATCGCCGCAAGACCTGCGTCCAGTATTCGCTCGTCCACCACCGCGAAACCCTTGGTTTGACGAAGAATGCCGGCGAGTGCAAGCAGCAAAACAAGAGGCATATAAAGCGCCGCTGCAACGGAAGACGAGGGCTGCTCGTGAGCTCTACGAGTAACAGAGACGGAAGAGCAGGACAAGCTCGCTATCGAGAACAATGGAACAGGAACAATGTACGAAAGTCTTACCAAAAGGTAAAAATCACGTGTCAGAGAAGAAATACCCGTACAGAGGCCTGTAGAGATGAAAACGGAAACCTTGTAGTAGAATCACAGTCGGTGCTGAGAATATTGAAAAACTACTTCTGCAGACTGTATAACGGCGACGAAGACTAACATCCCGCTGTCAGGCAAAATGAACCATTCAACATAGACGATGAAAGTCAAAATTTCCGTCCGCCTGAACAAAACGAAGTGAGGATAGCAATATCAAAACTGAAATCCAACAAGGCTGCTGAACCTGACGGCTTACCGGCCGAACTTTTCAAGGCGGCTGGTGATGAACTAGTAGAAAGCATTCTCCAACTCATCTCTAAGATTTGGTCTGACGAGTGTATGCCTGATGATTCCGTTTCCATTCTTCAGCTGCCTTGTCGTGGCGAAATGGCTTAAGAGTCAATGGCCCTAAGGATCTGAAAGGACCCCAGGTTAGACATCGAACTAAAGGTCGAAGACGTCTTGACTGTGACGTAAAACTTGTTATACAGTATTGTGGAGAGAACAAATGTGATGTCCACTCCAGGTGGTACTCGTGAAAACGATAATCCAACCGTGGTCATTTCGACTACGGCCGGGACGAGGATTCTGTAGGTCCCAAAAACCATACTTTTACCCCTGGCCTCTGACGTTGAATCAGAAGCAGTAGCGACGCTTGTTTCAGAAGACTCCTGCAGCTCTGTCTCCGACTCGTTTGGTAGACTGGGCTGGAATGACAAAGAAAGTGGTGGAAAAGCTTCGGCTGGAACGCCTAGTCTATGTCTCAATAGAAGGGTAGCTGATCGAAATTGTGTCGGTGACGGTTTGACTCGGGAAACTAATAAGGCTGAACGAGTTCCTGAAGCGGCGCACTCCAATAAGCTCCTGACTAAGAGTCAACTGAAAAGGAGAGGAAGGAAGGCGGCGATGGCGCGGTGCAAAGAGGCTGCAGAGTCAGCTGAAGGGGCAAGCGCCGAGAGCAGTCATCCTTCAATAGCGACAGGAAAGAAACCTAGGTCGGCAGAAAGTACTCCAACTGGAGCCGATCAATCCCTCAGACCTGACGCTGGCTCCTCTTCGGTCCGCTCGAACAGGTCCAATCTGACGGAGCAAGTTTCGCCTGCTCTTCTTGGTGGAAGCGTGTGCGCATCTGATGTGCGTTCTTCTACCGGGCACACTCTTACCGGTGGCGTTATCTGCGCACAAAATCTGGTGGATACTGGTGCTGTTACCCCTGAAGGTCCCAGCACTAGCGGACAGAAAATGGCTGAAGCAGGCAAAGCCACGGGTAGGGGCGCTCGCCTCGCCGGAAGCATGTGCGCACCTGGTGCGCGCCCTTCTACTAATAAAACTCCGACTATATCTTTGATATTTTCGCAGATAAACCTCCATCACTGAAAGGCTGCTAGCGCTCTCTTAAGTAGCAGACTTTCTGTGGTGCGTACAAAACCCCACTTCCATCCAGGAGCCATACGTGCGGAACAAGCACTATGTGGCTTTGGATGTGTTCGTGGAGTAACGGTGCTATGTGACGAGCGATCTGAAATACCGAGAGCTTGTCTAATTGTGCCGAATTTCCTCTCAGTAACCAAGCTTGGACAATTCTGTGGATAGGACCTGGTTGCTGCAGCTGTAAGCTACGAAACGACCGAAAGTTGGAAAATCTTCGTCGATGCGTCGGCTTACTTCCCTTATGATTCGGTAATGCCTCCACCACCGAAGGCGGTTGCCGAACTCATAAAGTACTGTGACACTCGGGAAATGGGACTAGTCATGTGTTGCGACGCTAATGCTCAGAATACAGTCTGGGGCAGCAGCAAATGTAACATACGAGGAAACCATCTCCTAGATTTTATACTATCGTCTGGCATGGTAATTAACAATGTTGGCTCCCAACCAACTTTTGTTACGGCAAGGAGGCAGGAGGTAATTGATTTGACTTTATCTAATAGGTATTTCAAGTCAATTACTAACTCGAGGGTACTGCCGGAGGTGTCCTTGTCAGACCATAGATACATCGCTTTCCGATTCGAATGCGAGGCCATAACTTTGCAGGCGAGGAGGAATCCGATGAAAACCAACTGGGTGCGGTTTACGGAAGAGCTAGACAGATTTGTCAAAACTCCAACTAAACTCAGAACGAAACGAAAGGTTGAGGATGCTGTTCAAAACCTGACTAGCGTCCTTACCCGCTGTTTTGAACTGACGTGCCCATTGACGAAAACCCACTGCAGAACTCCGGTTCCCTGGTGGAGCCCAAAACTGCAGCGACGGAAAGAACCCAGAAAACTTCTAAATAGGTCACTTAAGACAAATTTAGAATGTGACTGGGATCTTTTTAGATCGAAGCAAAAAGACAATAAGAAGTTAGTTCGGTTGTCGAAAAGTGCTTCTTATAGAGATTTTTGTGAAAAGATCGAGACACTCGGTGAAACCAGCAGGTTGGTTAAGTTATAGCAGCCAACTCGATGCGAAGGTGAAGGTAATCTGCTACATGGCCCTTATTCGGCCTATGCTCGCATATGGATGTCCTGTGTGGTTCAACGTAGGGCCAAGCTTGTTGGAAAAGATGCGGGTGTTTGAGAGGGCTTGCCTTCGTTTGTATAGAACACCAGAGTCTGAGTACATAGAATTCTATCGTAATGAGGTCCTGTACAACAGGGCGAATCTGATAAGAGTGGATAATTTCTTGATCAAATTGATTCGAAGGCATATTGCAAGAGCAATGACCTCGATGAATAGCCTGATCTTTGGGGCTTATTACCCAATAATCTCTATCACGAGAGTGCGCGCCTTAACGGCTTTATCCCTCCTGAAGCATTCCAATATCTCGATCAGAGAGGTCTGATCCAGGATAAGTTAGCGGTGCCGCTAATCTTCCACGTCGCCAGAAAAGTGTGGATAGGCAACTCAACTACGACCGAGACGTCGCACATGGTAGTGTAGAGCCACTACGGTTCAGTAGGGCGGTTTCAGTCCACGATATTCCAGATGTTAGTAGGCAGCACAACCAATTTTGGTGGTTTAATGAAGGGGAGGGAACGCCGTCGTCGTTTCCTCCTAATTCGGGTTAGCCTATAACGGAGGCGGAGCGGGTCATCTATTTGTTTTAAACAAAAGCCATGGCCGGCTTACATAGTTCTAAGGTAGTCTTAAGTTAATATGTTAGTTTTTTTTTCTATAGTAAACATTTTTTCTTAGTTTTTAATTCATCAATTAGTTGTTAAAATAAATAAATTTAGTTAGGTTACGTCGAATGACATAGGTTAAGTGTTAAGTTTAGCTTAGAGCGCTCGCATTGGGCCAGTAAGTTAAAAAAAGATAGTTAAGTTAATTAAGCTAGTTAGCGTTTTTGTTAGCACGTAAGGTATACTGAATTACAAAATAAAATGCATTGAAAATGAAATGAAAATGCAGGTTGGTTAAGGTCCTCAAAAGGGGCAAGCCGACACAAACCGGAGCCACTGAGAAAGTCTGATGGCAAGTTTACTGAGACGAAGGCGGAAACTTTTATTCTTCTGCTGGAGACTCACTTTCCTGGTAATCAGATAACCACGAGGTTGCAGCTTGGTGCGCTTACCCAGGCTGAGCTTGATCTAAGTCAGAAAACTCGGCGCAGCTGGTATATTGCATCAGCCGTGGTAACGGATGAGGCCATTAAATACACTCCGTCTCACTTGATTAGGAACAGACAGTTTTTTTTTTAATGTTACGATCTTTTTCAAACCCTTCGCTAATCTGGGAAAAACCAATTGCACAAGGAATGGAGGATACATTATGTTTATATTGTAAAAAAAAAATGGGATTAAGTTGATAAATGCAACTTTTATGACGCTTTCCCAAAAAGGTCATAAAATTTACCTGTTTTTTTGTCCCACTTGATTACGAACAGTAGCTTAATCTACCTGTTACCGTGTTTTAAATCAAATAAAAGGATACTTCGAGTATTAGGGAGCTTAGTTCAAGAAATAACTTCATAGAATCTACAACTATAGGTAAAGGAAAGA
This sequence comes from Brachypalpus laphriformis, assembly GCA_945910035.1. Classification (NCBI taxonomy): domain Eukaryota; kingdom Metazoa; phylum Arthropoda; class Insecta; order Diptera; family Syrphidae; genus Brachypalpus; species Brachypalpus laphriformis. The sequence goes on along the minus strand of OX246753.1, from coordinate 235,586,941 downwards.
CATTAACCAAGGAGGAAATAGGCCAAATTCGAGCTTACCGGGAACAAGGAAAATCCATCCGTTTCATAGCTAGCAAGATTGGAAGAGGCGCCACTATTGTACACAGCTTTATTAAGGACCCGGAGAAGTATGGAAAAACCGCAAAGGAAGAGTCAGCAAAGCAACAACATGTCAGGAAAGGCGGGCGATACTGAGAGCTGATTCAAATACAAGGCTCTCCGTAAGTAAAATTAAGGCAGAGGCTGGAATTACAGCTAGCAGATCGACTGTTCTTCGCGTGATACAGAAGGCCAGCCATATTCGCCATGAAAAAATGAAGAGGAAACCACCATTGAATGCGGCACGTAAAATCCAGCGACTTGACTTTGCAACAAGTCACATCAGGTGGAATCGAGAATGGCATACTGTCGTCTTTTCTGATAAAAAAAAATTGAATTTGGCCGGGCCTGATGGATATAGCTGTTATTTCCATGATTTGAGAAAAGAAGAAATGCATCTTCAAATGCGGCACAGCAAAGGAGGTGGTGTAATGGTATGGGGAGCAATAAGCTATTACGGAACTGTGGAGCTGGATTTACAAAGCTCCAAAATGATGGCAATCACTTACAAATCGATACTGGAAAGAGCTCTTCCGCAGTTTTCGGAGATGTTTGGTGGACAGCGATGGACTTTCCAACAAGCCAATGCACCGACACATACCGCACGGACAACAAAAGCCTGGATTCAAAACCAAAATGTAAACCTACTTGCATGGCCGCCATATTCACCCAACCTGAACATCATGGACAACGTGTCGGGTTGGCTTTCAAGAAAAGTCTACGAAGGAGGAAGGCAATATGATGAAACGGAAGAGATTATTGAAGCCATAAAACGAGCCTGGTCCGAAATTTCCGAAATTATTTGACAGCACTCTATGAATCTCTACACAGCAGGCATTACTAATTAGTAACCATTACTATTGCTACTCTTTGAATAAAACCAACATTTATTTATACAAAGAAATTTTGTATTGTTTTTTTACCTTTTAAGCTTCTAACCGGTAGATTTAGCTACTGTTCGTAATCAAGTGAGACAAAAAAATAGCTAAATTTGATGACCTTTTTGGGAAAAGCGTCATAAAAGTTGTATTTATCAACTTAATCCCTTTTTTTTTTTACAATATAAACGTTATATATCCTTCATTCCTTGTGCAATTGGTTTTTCCCAGATTAGCGAAGGGTTTGAAAAATATCGTAACATTAAAAAAAAAAACTGCCTGTTCATAATCAAGTGAGACGGAGTGTATGCTGTGGCATCTTTTGATGGTTTCAAATCGCCTGGCACCGATGGAATATATCCAGCTATGCTGCAAGAGGGTATAGACCAGTTGCTGCCAACTCTGAACAGGATTTTCACTGCTGACTTGGCGCTGGCATATATTCCTACACCTTAGCGGATAGTCAGAGTACCTTTCATACCGAAAATTGGTAAGGAAGACTATTTACTCCCCAAGAGTTTCAGACCTATAAGTTTGACATCCTTCTAACTGAAAAGTATGGAGAGACTGGTCGAATTTCACATGCGCAAAGTTGCTTTGAAGCTGCATCCACCATCGGAGATGCAGCATGCCTATCAGCGTGGGAAATCTTATGAGACCGCACTTCAAAATTTAGTGGCCAGAATTGAATATGCGCTGAATAGAAAAGAATACGCGATGGGTATCTTCATCGACATTGAGGGTGCTTTTGACAATGCGACTTTTGACTGCATGTGCGACTCTGCTAGACAACACGCGGTAGATGAAACATTAGTGTTGTAGATTAAAGCAATGCTTTTGTTGAGCTTCTTAGTCATCGCAATTGTCGCATGTTATTTACATGCTTTCAATTGCGATGATTGAGAGAGCGTAACATCTGCTGTATAGCGAACCGTGAGTGTTTTTCCCAATAGCGGATCACAGCTGATTGTCGTTTGGGCATAACACCGGCTATAGTTTGTTGTGGAGAGTTGTACTCAGGATCTACATTTCACGGTTCACTGCCCTGCTTAGTAGCGTCAGAGTTGTGTCTTTTTGTGTTTTTGTGTTGTAATGATGTGGGAATTTAGGGTTGACTATACTAACATTCGTGGGCTTAGAACAAATTTCTTTGACTTACACGCCCACGCTCATTCCCGTAAACCAGCTGTTTTGGCACTTGGTGAAACACAGGTAGTTGAAGAATCATCCGATCTAAAGCTGGCTGGATATAACTTAGTGCCATTATTCTTTCCCCATCGCGGCCTCGCCATTTACATCCGTAGTGATATAGCTTACCTACACGCATACCGGACATTGCAAGTCATTCTGCCAACACTCTGGATTTGTTTCTTATCTCACACCCTGATAAATACATCATTGATGTGTTAGCGCCTCTAGGCCGGTCTGACCACAACATCATATCGGATAAATTCTCGTACTCTGACCACTCAGTTAAAGAAAAAACTCCCAAAAGAAAAGTATGGCGTTACGAGAAATCCAATTGGGACGGCCTTAATAGTTTCTTTAGGAGTTTTAACTGTTCGCTATGCTTCCTCGATAGCGACGTGGATGCCGCCGCCGATATGATTACTGACACCATTCGCTTAGGTATGGATGCCTTTATTCCTAACAGAATAAAAAGCATCAAACCTAAGGCAAACTCGTGGTTTGACCCGAGCTGTAAAGAGGCTATCAGGTTCGGTCTTATAAAGCCAACAGATTTGAGGAAAACCGAAAGAAGTTTAAACAATCCAGAAATGACTGCAATGCCCACATTCGACGTGTAAAATTCTTACATGATCAGAAACTGAGACAAAAAATTCTACAATGTCCCAAAGTTAGTAAAAATTGTTGGTCATTCGTCAAAAATATTAAAAATTCTGTTTCGTCTTCCATCCCAACGCTCATTTATAATGACATTCCAGCTGTCAGCTCCTTAGACAAAGCTAATCTGCTTGCTGCTCAGCGAACTCCACCCTGCCAGATAGTGCTTTGTCTCCGCCTGTGCTTGAGAGCGTCGAATTTTCCATGGGACAAGTCCACTTTCGCACTCGTACAGTTGCAGGAGTACTCAAAGGTCTTAACATACACAAATCCGCTGGTCCAGATGGTATCTCCCCATAGTTCTGAAGAGGTGTTCTTCCACGCTGGCAAAACCCCTGCGTAAGCTTTTCTGTCTGTCCTACTCTTCTGGGCTCTTTCCGAGTAGATGGAAAACAGCATTTGTCCAGCCCGTTCCTAAAAAAGGCGAATCTTCCTCCCCGTCCAATTACCGACCCATTGCACTTACGTCCCTTCTTTCCAAGGTCGCTGATAAATCGTCAGCTTATGAAATATCTTGATTTACGAAAAATCCTCAATGACAGGCAGTATGGTTTTCGTAGCAACAGGTTCACTGGTGATTTGATAGCATATTCACCGAAAAGTGGAACCAATCTCCCCATCACTTCGGCGAAACAAAGATGGTTGCGCTCGATATTTCTAAGGCATTTGACAGAGTTTGGCATCAGGCTCTTTTGTCGAAAATGCGTGCATATGGCATCGATGAGTCTCTTCTTCAATGGATTAGAACTTACCTTTCGGGCCGTTCAATACAGGTTGTCTTGCACGGCTTCAAGTCCGCAACTCACCATATAAATGCTGGTGTTCCCCAGGGCTCCGTTTTGTCTCCAACTCTCTTCCTCGTTTTTATAAATGACACTTGTCTACAACTTCTAATCCAATCCATTCCTTCGCTGATGACAGTACTCTCAGTTTTTCATATTCGTTCCCTAACTTACGTCCCTGCTCTTCGGCATGTTAAACACATTAAATTCCGACCTGGATAACATAACCAAATGGGGTTCAATCAATAGAGTGGAATTTAATGCATCCAAAACACAATGCTGTCTTCTGTCTCCCAAGCTGGTCTCTGGTCTGGTGCACCCAAGACCGTTCTGCACATTCTAGATAGGGTACAGAATCGCGCGTTAAAACTGATAGGTGATAGAGACATTGTGAATCCATATCTCACTTGAACATCGTAGAAATGTCTCATGTCTTTCCTTATTTTACCGCTTTTTTTTATAAAAAAATTGCTCCAGCGAAATAGCCAGTTGCATTCCTCCCCTTCAAAACTTCACCCGCAATACGCGTCATGCTTCGAATGCACATCAGTTCACCCTCAACCCCATCTTCGGACGTACTGTCAAATATAGGGATTCGTTTATAAGCCGAACAATACGTTTATGGAATGAATTACCAGCCTCTGTATTTCCTTATCATTACAACCTTCAAACATTTAAAGCCAACGCAAACCGGCATCTCCTCTGTCTTCTTCCCCGCTCTTCCTATCCGCCCGTACCCTGAGGACCAATATGAGGGTATTAATAATCCCTTTGGCACGCGCAAATTATAAAAACAAAAAAAAAAAAACTTTCTGTCGGGCCATGCCTGGCGACGGTCTGTGCGAACGCGCAGGCGGCGCTGGACATGATCGATGAATGGTGTACTAGGAGTGGGCTTTCGGTGAATCCTCTTAAAACTGAGGTTGTTCTTTTTACGAGAAGGAGGATTTTGACCAGTCTGACTCAGCCAGTGCTAAAAGGCGTCACCATTCGCATTTCCAATGAAGCCAAATATCTGGGAGTAATTTTAGATAAGAAACTTCGTTTGTCTAAACACGTCGAGTCGAAAACGTCCAAGGCGCTCTCAGTTTTCTGGCAGTGTAAGGGTGCTTTTGGCAAGACATGGGCTTGTCACCGAGTAAGGTTCTCTGGATCTACACGGCTATGATAAGGCCATTCCTCGCACATGCGTCGGTTGTTTAGTGGGAGGGGCTCTCGCGTAAATATGTGGTTGCCTTTTGCGCGAAACTCCAAAGAACGGCTTGTCTCGGCTGCACGGGAGCTTTTTCGAGTACGGCTGGCTCTGCTCTAGACGCTTTGCTGAACTTACCTTCCATTGATACTTATATCATGGGTTGCACTATCAAAGCCATCCATCGTCTAAGGCGGGGCGGTTTTTGGTATACTCCACACTGGAACTTTGATGAACTTGCGCGACACTTATCTTACGACTCCTGTCTTATGGATATGCCGTCTGATTCAATGACACCAGAACTCCAGCTGATGCGCAAATTCAGAGTCGACTTTCCTTGTGTCCAGGACTGGCTTCGGTCAGAGTCTGAGCCGGGAATGGAATGTAGTCGTATTTTCACGGATGGTTCCAAAACGAACCGTGGAAGTCGACAACATTAGACTTCACTTCTCGTTAGGCAAATATGCGTCTGTTTTCCAAGCGGAAACTTATGCAATCCTAATGGCCATGATCTATGTTGTGAAGAACAGGTGGAAGGGACGTAGCATTTGTGTCTGTAGTGACAGTCAGGCTGCGCTTAACGCCTTGCTTACCCTTTAACCACTTCCAAAATAGTTCGTGAAACCAAAAACTCTTTGAACTCGGTCGCAAGGCTGAATTCTCTGTCTCTCATCTGGGTCCCAGGTCACACTGGGATCTTGGGGAACGAGATCTCCGAGGAGATTGCTAGACAAGGCTCAGAGGAGACTTTCTCAGGTCCCGAACCCGCGTTGGGTCTTCCAGCGTCCTCGGTTAGGGCTTCCATTGACGATTGGGTCTCTTACGAGCACAATTGTGTGTGGCATGACTCTCCAGAATGCAGGTTGACTAAACGCATGCTCCCGGACGTCTGTAAGAAATCAGCGGCATTCTTGCTGTCTCTCAGCAGAAAAGACTGTAGACAACTTATCGGCGTCTGACAGGCCACTTCGCTTTTGCCAAGCACCTTAACGTGTTAGGCTTAAGTGGCACTACAATCTGCTACGCTTGTGGAGAGAGCGACGACACCGCGGAACATTATCTCTGTGAGTGTCCGGCCTTTGCTCGTATCAGGTGGCAGATCTTCGGTGTGGATGTGGTGAGTGCTGGTACTGTAAGCTCATCACTGAAGTGCTTGCTTGGCTTTCTTCAAAAGTCAAGAAAATTCCAATAAAATGGGTAAATCAGGGTGTGCTCTCTGGTAGTACAATGGATTAGTTGTGTCTGAGTGCTCCAGTCGAGTGTTTCCTTTCCCGACAAAAAAAAAAAGAAGTATGTCTGATGAATGGAATATCAGCATCGTTTGCCCAATCCACAAGAAAGGAGACTACCTCAACTGCGCAAATTATAAAGGCATCAGTCTCCTCCTCTTCTTCTTCCTTTTTTTTAGCGAGTTTATGATCCGAAAATAAGGGATCACAACCCTCCCACTTCTCCGCATTTCTACTGATCCGCCTGTGGGGTTCGCCTATTTGACCTCAGAAAATATCGGCAGGCCTGCCGATTTTGGATCACTCAGTTACTGAGGCCAATGAAATGCCGATGTCGTCGCATTTGTCTGATCCAGGCGCTATAGGCCTGCCTTTCCTACATCGCGATGTCTTTGGAATGTGCATTGATATTGCCTTTTTAACAGGGTTCAAATGATCTTTTCTTTGGCAATACCAACTAAGCCGGTCGTTCTCTATCTTTTGTACGATGGTTTCCTTGACGTGACAGCTTCCACGGATTTTCGAACTTCTTATTCGATCAAGCTTTGTCACTCCTGCTGTCATGCGAAACATCTTCATCTCAGCTGCCGTTTATTTGCTCTCATACTTTTTGTGCATCGTCCAACATTTCTGGAACCCCTCGATGTCTTAGCGCCACCAATATCAGCTCTCGTGGTTGTCTGTCGAATGCCTTTTCAAAGTCAACCAGTACAATATGCAAATGCTTTAAGGAATCACGATGTTTTTCCATTGTGATCCTTATACTTTGAATTGCATCTGTAGTTGATTTCCCCGCGACAAACCCCCACTGTGTGAAATCAGCTTGATCGAACGGTAGTTATCACAGTTTCGCGTGTCAGCCTTTCCTTTGTATACAGGAAGGGGTAGCTTTCCCTCCATTGATCCGGCATTGGATCACCTCTAACAAATTTGGAGATGAGAATTCTGAGCCATCTGAACCCGACGTCTCCCATCTTTTTCCAGAACTCAGAGGGCATCTCGTCTGGCCCAACCGCTTTTCGTTTTTTGGAGTATTTGACCGCCTCACTAACTTCTTCGACTGTAATGTCGGGTATTTCTTCACAGTTAGAGGTGGCTCTTGGAAAGTATAGCCGGGGAAACTGTTCATTCAAAAGTTCTTTACAATACTGCCGCCACCTTTGCAGAATGTTGTCGTCATCCACAAAAAGCTGGCATTGAGCATTGGTAATGAACTGTGGCGAACGAATCTCCTGAGCATTCCTCCTTCTTTGGGCGGCTATTTTGAAGATAATGGCGCTCTTGTTCATATTGTGTCTTCGCAGCTCCTGGATAGTCTGGTTTGCATCAGCAACCGGGGAAGATATTTTCTCTAGCTCCCGATACAGGCCCTCCGTACTCTCTGCTTGAAGCTGGGCGCACTTCTTCTTCGCTTTTTTCTTGCAACATCTGTATTCCATTTCGAGGCGAGCTTTTTCGTCACTATTATTAGAGGGGCACTTTGATCAAGCCTTGAAAGCCGCTCTCTTCTTATTTATCACCTTCTTAGCTTCATCACTCCACCACCATGTTTCTTTGGCTTGCTGATGGTAACCTTTTGAAATCCTAGCAGTGATTTGGCCTTCTTTAAGCAAGTTCGTTGTAGGGAATCTCACATATTTTGTGCTCTGCACTCTTCATCCCCAGCTCCGTTGATGGTGTGGGAGAGGTCATTTTTTACATAACAACAAAAGCCTCGCCTTTATTTGTCTAGATTGTACCACTTGATTTTCTCAGAGACCCTTGTTTGTTTGCTTTTCTTTTGTGTCTTCATAAAAATTTCTGTTAGCAGGAGACGGTGTTGCCGAGCGATCGCCTCTCCCAGAATCACTGCAATCTTCTACCCGAGGCCTCATGAAACTGGCTACCAAATGGTAATCAATCTGAGTTTGCTCTCCACCACTGCTGTAAGTGATCAGGTGTCGGCTTTGTTTGATGAACATGGTATTTAACACGATAAGACCGTGTGATTTGCACATGCTTAGGATGTCCTCACCAGGAAGGTTCCTGGTGTCATATCCTAGTCCTCCATGGCAGTCTTCATAGTCTTCGTTTGACTTTTCGACATGTCCATCCAAATCTCCACCAACAAGCAGAAACTCTTCCTTTGGGATGTTCTTAAGGAGATTGTGGAAATCTACCCAAACTGCATCTTTATCTCTCTGATCGCACCCATTTAGGGAAACATATGCACTGACAATATTCCACACCTCTCCTTGTATTACTAGTTTGAGACACATCAAACGATCGCTGGACTTCGAAATGCTCAAGACGTTACAAAGTGGCTCTGCCGCAAGGATGATACCGATTTCGTGCCTAGCCTTTTCCGTTCCGTAGTAGAACATCTTGTAATTTTTTGTCCTAACGTCCAAGAAACGCTCCCGATTTCCCGCCTTCTATTCATCATCTCTTCCAGCTCGTAACTTCGACCGGTCATGCTTCCAACGTTCCAACTCGCGACCCTCAAATTTCGACGAAACTGTTTCATTATTTTGCTAGCCCCTGGAATCCGTATAGCTCTGACCCGAACATTTCTGCCAGGTCCAGTACCATGCACAGCAGTGGTAGTGCCTGGCGGGGTAGTGCCTTTCCTTTTAGCAAGTATTACCATTATGATACAGTTTTGCAATATTACCATATTGCGATGGTGTTTGTTGTTTGACACGTGCATGCTCCTGTTTTATTATTGTTTGTTTGATCTTTGTTCTATGACACCGGTGATCTCCAGTCGTGTCAACCCACGGACTCGCATGCACACTTGTGGGAGGGTTTTTAAGGTAGTGTATGTGTCGCTAGGCTCACTTGGGTGTTATATTGCCTAGATCTGATTTGTCCCCTTAGTCGCCTTTTATGACAACTGCTAGTTAAGGGGGGCGCTGCAATGATATTTTTAACCCGTCCCTCAGTCTCCTCAACATCGCATACAGGATCTTTTCCGCGATATTGTGTGAACGCTTGAAACCTTTTATCAAAAGCCTAATTGGCCCCTATCAGTGCGGTTTCAGGCCAAGAAAGTCCACCATCGATCAAATCTTTACACTTCGACAGATCCTGGAGAAAACCCAAGAAGTCCAAATCGATACCCATCATCTCTTTACCGATTTGAAGCCACCTATGACAGCATCTATAGAGAAGAGCTATATAGAGCCATGTCTGGTTTTGCCATCCCTGCCAAACTTGTTCGTCTGTGCATGATGACGATGCAGAACACTCGCTGCTCCATCAAGGTCGGTAATGACCTCACCGAGACATACGAGTTCAAAAAGGTTTTAGACAAGGTGACGCGCTGTCATGCGACTTTTTTTAATATTGTACTTGAACGGATTGTGCGGAACTCACAAGCTGACATCAGAGGCACATTCTATCACAGCTAGCATACGCTGGTGATATTAAAATAACCGGAATAACTCAGCGGTCTGTCACCAATGCGTTGGCAAGCATTGAAACAGAAGCAGCCAAAATCGTTTCATCGGTAAACGAGAATAAAATCAAGTACATTCTGTCAACAAGGAGGGACAATCAACACCGACTAATTGGACAGAACGTCACAGTGGGCAGCTACTACTTCGAGTTAGTAAGAGACTTTGTCTACTTTGGTTCTGCTGTTAATTCTGCAAAAGACACCAGCGCAGAAATCAAGCGAAGAATAACTATAACTCTTGTCAATTGCTGTTTGCTTATAAGAAATTTCAACAGTAAAGCCCTATCTATCAACTACGGAGACTGTATAAGACGCTGATCATCCTAGTCCATCTTTACGGCGTTGAAACATGGATTTTATTGAAAGCGGATAAAGATATCCTTGGTCGCTTCGAGATAAATATTCTTTGTAAGATATTCGGTCCCGTTTGCGTTGACGGGTTTTGGAGGAGAAAATTCAATAAGGAACTATACGAGCTGTACAGCGATATCGACCTAGTCAAAAATTGCCTATTGGACGTTTGATATGACTAGGGCATGTAGAGCCGGCCCTTAGACTCTTCGAATCTAACCCAGAGGGACTACGCAGTAAAAGGCCCTTCGCCGTAGGTGGCACGCACAAGTTCAATGGGACCTCGACTAACTTGTAGTGCGCAACTGGAAGCAATTAGCTAAAGACCGAGCTAAATGGAAAGGATTGTTGGTTGAGGCCCAGGTTCATCCGGAACTGTAGCGCCACCTAAGTAAGTAGGTAATGCGAAAAGTGTATCAAGCGACAGACAAGTTTAAATAAACAGATGGAACAGTTCCTTGGCATGCATGCGACCAAAGCATGATACATGCCAAAGAAATGGTGAAGACTTTTTGTTAAAAATTAAATATAATCAAATGAATAAAAAAAATTACGATTTGTCATATCCTTATTGTTATTTTCCCAGTATTTTCTAATCGATAACTTCAAGTGAAGTTAAGCAACTCTTCTGTATGGACTTTTTCGATCGCTCTAACTGCCATAAATACATTTTTCCTTTTAACATAACGTGATTTTTTTTTCTTTTAGGTTTAATAGGTATTCTTAAAGAGCGAAACAGATTGATCGGAAAAGAATTAGACCCCTTGCATTTATTTGCTCCCAAGCAAATTCAACCATGGCTTAACTATTATGATGATATGATTGAACCTATTAAGAGTTGCTATATTCTTGTACCAAATGGTGATATGGTAATTATTTGAGTTTATTTAAAATAATATAGACATGTAAATTAGAAAAACTAATCCGTTGTACAATGTATACACAAATATTATTTTATTATGTGGCCATTACTATTTTAAAAACTAATTACTTAATGCAAGGATTCCACTTTTACGTGTTTTTTGTTAGTCCATTATTTAGCATTGTATACGTATACATATGTATATGTATAGTATAAAACTTTCGCATTGTGGCTAAACACGCTGCTCTTTGTACCTTGTAACTGATCGATTTTGATTTGACATTAGGCCATCCACCATACAGTACAACCGTATGTGAGTATGATTCTATCAACTGCTGTGTATAGCCATTGCATGATTTTTGGCGAGAGGCCCCACTTGTTGCCACATATCCTGTTGCAGGTATACAGAGCTACGGACTCCTTTTTTTTTACTATTTCTTCTATATTTAGATTCCAGTTCATTTTACTGTGAAGAATTACGCCCAGATACTTCGCGTTTTTCGACAATGGTTTCGGAGCTCGATGTCTCGCTCGTGTTTGGCATCAATTTCTTTATTAGCGAACGTACACCCGCATCGCCCGACGTTGCTTCCGCTATCGCGCGCACCGTGTACAAGTTTTTGTTCGGCTTTCGTGAAGGGTTGGTGAGCTCTCATTTGCACAAACGTCGGATAAGGTACTTCTTGTTGCCTCGCATTTTCCGCTGATCGCCGTCAATGAGTGAGAGGTTGTGGAGGCGTTATTCCAATTCTCGTCATCATCCGACATTCTTGCCGGTATTCACGTCTCCACGGTCGTGTTAAGGAAAATGTCCGCAATTTCCGCAGGGTCGTCTGACTCTAGGTCCATCGCTACCGGAGAGACTGCTACTACATGTTGTCCACGGAATGAACCGACAGGTTCACTAAGTATTGATATTCCTTCCAAAACTGCCGGCCCGATAGGATTCTGGGCGTCTCGACAGAGCGAATTGCCGCCAGTCAAACCCGCGGTCTCCCAATCTGTCGTGACCTCAGGAAACACACAACCGCTGCGTGATTCCGCTTTGTCCATCCTTGTCACTTTAGAGTCGCCCACCGCGCCGTTAGCGGTGTTCGGGCACCGATTACGCGCTTCCGGAGAGGCTGGAGCCGGAGTTGTGATCATCCTTGAGAAGTTCTTCTTCCCGAAGATTGATCGCAGTTTCGTCTTTAGATTCCGTCATCTCTGTGCTCTTTGTCGCTATTTCATCTTATATACATACATAATCGGATCCTCTTTTACCATAATGTACCGAGCTATTTTATTTTATCTTGTTTTAGTTAAACTTCCAAAATATTACCTTTTCATACAAAACTATTTTACTAAATTTTCATACCAAATGTACATTAACTCTAAGCTATATTTATTAAAAGATAAAATAACGCCAGTAAATTCAGATCCATATGATTTTATATGTACATATGTGTACTATGAAACACATACAGACTTACTGTGAAATTTAATTAATATTAACTATTTTTTAGGTCAACATTCCCTATAAATCTGCTGCTTTGGAAAGTATTGGCATTAGTACATTATCAACGTGCTTGGTAAAGCATTGTCCGCACTCATTTGGAATTTCGATACTGTTAAATATCTCAGGCGAGCGGTCAGAAGATTTTAAAATAACATACAGTGGAGATACCATGCCATGTGCGGACTTAATTGATTTGGGTTCTAATTCCACAATATTGATACATGAAGCAACAATGGAAGATCAACTTATAGAGGAGGCAAAAATTAAAATGCATTGTACCGTTAGTCAAGCATTAAATGTGGCGTGCAAAATGAATGCAAAAAATACAATTTTGACACATTTCAGCCAAAGATATGCCAAACTACCTAGGCTACCAGAGGGACTAGCAAGCAATGTAGCTATTGCCTTTGACTTTATGCAGGTAAGGTTTTTGAATATTTTTATCTAATAATTAAAATATGTACACCCTATGGACACAATACGGCTTACATATGTATGTAAACTTATAGCACAGATAATATACTTACCCAAATGTCGCATCCCCATACAAAAAAATGTTGATCTTTTTTGTGATGAGCAAACAACGATGGGTAAACAAAAAACTTTTCTGCTTCGCAAAGAAAAAAAAACGGAAAATAAATTTTCTGTGCGAAAAGCTTTTTCTTTTGCTACTCTTTAGGTCGATTCACAGCTCAGCGACCTGCGAATGCGAATGAGCGAATATTCGCAAATTTTGACATTTCATTCACAGCCGCTTTTTTGTGGTCGCGGCAATCCGCGAATTTAAGTTGTTATTAATTTTATAACTAATTGCCTAAACGTGAAAAATGTATAAATGCATAGCGTAGCTTTCATTCAGAAGGTAATATCCTACATTCTTTCGATAAATTCAACCACGATCTTACCCACCAAGAACAAAGCAAACAAATTGTGAAGTTAAACTCTCGCGAATGTTTTGGTCGCGGGAATGTGGATTGCGTCCTACATGTGTGGAATGTGAATAAAAGTTGACAGTTCGCAAAAATCATTCGCTTGTTCGCGGAAAAATCGGCGAATTGGTAATGTCTTCGCCGAAACTAATTACAATTTAACTTTTTATATATTAATCGATAGATAAATTAAAGTCCGTTTTTTTGAAATAGTAAAATTGCCCATGGCGTGCTTATAAATATGCTAAAAACGGTTTTTTCGCAGTTTGGGCATTCGCAGTTCGCTGAGCTGTGAATGGACCTTTTGTACCGTCTGCGATCTGCGACTGCGAGACACAATTTCATTTATACATACATATGTATGTACATATATATATATGTAGGTACGTATTTTCCCTTTTCATTTTGCTATATTGACCGAAGTTTCGATCTGTGTAGATCTGTGGTGTGGTAAAATATATCTGAATTGTATTTTTTCGAAGTGAAAAGTGATATTTTACTGTGTGTGTTCAGTAAAAATTTTTAAGAGTTAATCTAGGAAAGGTAAAATATATTATTTAAATTTATTTCAGGTTGATTGGGTACCTTGGTACTTACAAATACAAAAAAGTTGCGAAAAAAATCGACTTAGAGGAAATGTCGTGGCGAATAGAGTGCGCTATTGTATGCTGCAATGCAACAAAATTTCCAGAAAGGAAAATGCTTAGATTTCCTAAATAGGGAACTAAGAAATATAATGACTGGCTAGCACAGGCAGAAGAATCCCGTGATAATGTTGAAAATCATAAACGGCCATACATTTGTAGTAAACATTTCGATTTGAAATTTTTTGGGAAAAAAAAATTAAAACGACACTGTTCCTACACTTTTTATGAAAAGGAGTAAAATGTTTTTGGAATCTAATGACAATGAATTTGCTTTTGATCCTAAGAAAGCCAAAATAAACTACTCTAATCACAAAAGATTAAAAGTGCAAACGAGTACCGATATATCCATTGATGAACTAAATGAAGTTTCAGCACTTATAGACTGCAACAGATCTATAGATTCCATAGAATATGTATGCAAGAAATGCGAAGCGAACACAAAAAAGCAATTTTTTTTATATTCAACAAATAAGTAGACTGAAAAAATGAACAAAATCCTCAAAGAGAGAGATAAAAAAAGTCTAAAATTCAGAAATATCCTGGCAATTAAATTCCGCAGGCTAAATCAAGATAAAGCACAGCTTAGAGAATATCAAAAGCAAACAATGGAAAAAAAAAATAAATTTCTCACATGATATAAATAAAAATTCGTAAACTCATTTTATCACAAGTCAAACGACAATTTACCCAAGAAGAAAGGTGGATTTGCCAATGTATATTTTTCCGCTCGTCGTCTGGATATAATTTTCTTCGCGATCAGCTGCAATTGCACTTGCCACACCCAGCTTCATTGCATAGATGGATAAAACTTAAAAGTTTATCTCCTGGTCTAAACCAAAATGTTTTTGAGGAAATACAAAAAAATGTTTTAACATTGGAACCAAAAGAGTCATTTTAATATTCGATTAGATGAGTATCCAGGCGAATTTAACATACAACAAATATAAAGACATAATCGAGGGCTTCGTTGATTATGGAGAAAATCAAAGATTAGATTTGTGTGCGAAATCAGTTTGCGTGTTCATGATTCGTGGTATATGTGGTAAATATAAACAAGTGCTTTATCATGTGACCTGTCCAAGCAATATACCAACAAAGCAGTTCGAAATTGAAGTATACAACTGTATTGACATATGTAGAAATCTGGGACTAAACGTAAGAGGCATTTTCTGTGACCAAGGCCCTACGAATCGAAGCCTTTTCAATAAATTAAAACTGGATGAGAACAACAGTTCCTTTTTTTATAAAGAAAAAAAAGTGTATGGAATGTATGATGTGCCACATTTAATCAAAAGTGTAAGAAACTATCTTTTTAGATCAGACTTACAAACTCTGGATGGAGTTGTAAGCTGGAAATTAATTGAGTATATCTATAATACAGAAAGAAATAATACCACAAAAATGTGTCCAAAACTAAAATATGCTCATATAGATCCCACAGAATTTCGAAAAATGAATGTGAAACTAGCGGCACAAGTACTTAGCAGATCCGCGCTTGAATAAATTTCCAGAGAAAATTGCACAGTTTGCGCAACCAACAGCAGAATTTATAAATAAAATCAATAAAATATTTGATTTATTGAATGGAAGACCTGCACTTATTCGAAATGACGCAAATATTGGATTTTTAAAAGAAATGCAAGCATATTTAAAACAAATTCAGCCAATCAATGCAAAATGTAAACCCTTCTGCTTTAAGGGCCTGATTATGACAATTGAAAGTATTTTAATGATAAAAAAAGAATTATTCAATGATTACTGGAGTTACATTATATATACGTTTACAAGTTCAATCAGGACCCACTTGAAAACTTTTCTGGAAAAATAAGAGCAAGAAATTTTAATAAAAATAATCCAAACGCGTCTGAATTTGGCTCATTACTGGCGAAAATGATGGCTCTAAAATGTTTGTTTAAGTCAAAATTTTCCAATTGTGAAGAAGAAGATTCAGAATATTTACAGTTAAATTGGAATGCTGTGTTGGATACTGAAAATAAAACAAAGATTGTCCTTACACAGGAGCAAGAGAAAAATGAAAACATATTCGATCTAGCCAAATATTGTGAATCCGAACTTCTAGCGATAGAATTACCAGATGAAGACACGATTTCAATAAAAATGGCAGAAATGAATGGCAAAGCCACAAGGTATTTTGCAGGTTACTGTTTTTTTAAAACACTTAAAAAAATGAATGCAGTTTGTGAGAACTCTGTCAAGAAATGACAAAGGACAAAAACAATTTCGATCTCACGGAAATATTGATAAAATTGAAAAAATATGAACACTCGAATGAAAATCCAATACGTGTCTGGCCATCAGACAAGTAGGTACTTCAAAATATGTCAACTTCATATAAATAAAAATATAGTAAATCAAGTATCTCAAAAACAAATTTGCCCTATCCAGATTGGTTTGAAACGACAAATAAATTTTATTCGCACAAAATTGAGACAGTCAATTTCCTTTTGGTAGTTCTGCTTTGGAAAAATTGTAAGTGATTTATTGACAAGAGCATAAGCAAGAACAGGAATCCAAAACAAAAGACAAAAAATGTGCAAAATTTAATGAATATGTAAACTAAAATAAATATTTACATACATGTATGTACATAATGTATGAATATTTGAAAAAAAAACTAAGGTGGAGGTGAGGTAAGGGAGGTGGTGGGGGGTCAATATTATGCCACGTCCGCGTTCGTGTCCCCTGGAAACCACTTTGGTTAAGGCACTGTGAATAGCTAAAAATCGTACTTCTAATATGTATTATGTAAATGTCTAAGGACAAAAATATTTTGCAAATGCATTTTCACATAAATGCCTTTAACTAAAGTGGGCTAAGAGCAGAGTTGATTTTGTTTCCTATTGTTTAACGTGCATGAACAAAAAAATAATAAAAGAGTAGCTATGGCTACCTATCAGACCTCTTCTTTTATGTAAAATGTAAGAACCAAACATCAAACATACTGCAAATGAGAGTAGGAGTACCACAAGGATTTGTAAAAGACAGATGTATTCAAACAATTAGGAAATGAATAAACATAATTATTTATCTCAGCCTCACTCTTATAATACGTACATACCTACATACATATGAATAAAGCAAAGTAAAATAAAGTTAGCCTACAATATCTACAGTACCTACTATTTAAATTTTTTGTACCGTACCTACAAATTCTTAACATCATCGCAGATCGCATTAAAATTATTCCTGATCTTAACCTACCCTAATTTAATGTACATATGTACATATGTAGGTATACATACATATGTAGGTATATTTCTGCTCTGTCTGTTCCTCACCGTGCCAAAGTCGCAGGCCAGAACAAAAAATACGAGAATACAAAACAAAAGAAAAAGTATATTTCGCTGTGGGTATGTCACAAACTCTACGCTGGTGGTGCAAAGCAAAAGAAAAAGCTTTTCGCACAGAAAATTTATTTTCGGTTTTTTGCGAAGCAGAAAAGCTTTTTGTTTGCCCATCGTTGTTTGCTCATCGCAAAAAAGATCAACATTTTTTTGTATGGGGATGCGACATCTGGGTAAGTTTATTATCTGTGCTTATTGCGTTACCGATATACTTTCGAGTTACGATCTTTAAAGCTCGAAAATCCTGAAATTTAAAAACAACAAATACTAAAGGAACCGTAAAACATATAAGAATGGTATAGGTATCAACTAATATGTATCTCTTCTTTAAAACAAAATATTTATTTTTTTAATACTAGGTCGTTACATATGAAATTGAACCGATTTACTGATCATTCATAAATTGATCGTTGTGGTGCGAGATTGTGGATAGCAATTAAAAAGGTTCTAAGTTTTTTTTTTTTTAAAGTGCATTTACTTTTCTAACAGTAAAAGTAAAATTATGTTATTAGTTCATTAAGTTACCTTTTTTCCTTACATAAAGAATGCTTTCACCAATACATTTAAGGGCAATTTTCCTTTTTTAATTAAAAAGAAAATGAACGAAGCTGCAGCTACTCGGGAAATTAACTGTGCTTTTAGTTTGGAAAAGTGTAGCGAGAGAACTGTTCGAAAGTGGTTTACCAACTTTGGCGAAGGAGTATTTTTGCCCGAAAAGCCAAGGAGAAGACCAGAGGAGGTTATTGACAATGAAGAACTTGCGACAGTTGCTGAAGAAAATTCAGGTCCGGCTGTTCTTTGCCTTGCTGCAAGGTTCAATGTCTCAACTGCAACCATAAGTACTTTCAGCCATCGGAAAGGTAAAAAAACTGCAGAGATGGGTACCCCATCAAGTTAAAAGCAACATTTTGGCAGTGTTGCTTAAATCAAGAGTTTTTGTTTTTGCAACATCTGTGCAACCAAATGTAAAAGAAGAGCAACCTGCGCAACAGTTGTTTTGTTGTTGCTTTCCTTTGTTTTGAGCTCTTGTTTGTTTTTTTCCAAGTGAGAAATGGATGGTAGGTAAACGTTTAACAATTTTAATGTTCTATATATATAATATATGTAAATATGTTTACTACATTCTCAATTTTTTCCTATTGTACATACCATTGCAACACAATCGTTCATAAATGTCAAAATAAATTGCGCAGGGCAACAGCAACAGTGCAGTAGCAAGGCAACAGCAACAGAAAGCCTGTTCTGTTGCCGCAACACTGCACCGTTTTTTGATATTTTTGAATTCACCCCATACTAGTCTTCTGTGCAAATGCAACAATAAAGTTCGCCATCAAAAAATGTCTAAGTCCGCTTTGGACTTTCACGTAAATCAGTTCGAATTCGAGTTAAGAAAGTTGCCCCCACGCCTGCATTTGTGTTTCAGACCCAACTTTGGCTAAATCTGTTTTGTCGCTAAGCACATTGTGCCACTTATCCACCTAAGATTTGTTCTCTCGATAGCATTCAACTTTAATTTAAATTTGTATGTTGCGATTGGTATACATAATGTACCTTTTCCTACTTAAATAGATATTGTTGTTCCATGTCTGGCGAGTTCTTCAGCCTCACAGTTCCCTGAAATATCTCTATGCCCCGGCATCCCACATAGGTGAATGTTAAACTGCTCCGCCATCGCTATTAATCACTATTACTTTCGCCTATAACAGGATAGAATGATTTGGAAGACGGAAGGAGAGACTGAGTTTAAAACTGCATTAATCGTGGCTGAGGTCGATTTTCACACAACCATTGTCGACGTTCTTACGAGTATAGTAGCTAAGAGTATATGCCGCAACTGTATTTCATTAATATTGACGAAATTGTTGATGTCGTTCCGATGCAAGTTCAACTGTGCTCTAAAAATGCTTAAAAAATACTAGGAGTTCATATATTAATATTTGTCCTTAGAACATTCCTCATTACGTCTTCGATGACTCTGCTAATGCTACATATTTAGTATCATTAATTGAATCATTGCTTGTCGGTCCTGCCATACAGTTAAAAACATTTCCAATTGCTTGCAAACACTTAACACATTCACGGACGTGAATGGTGTATGCGTTGGCAAGAAAGAATTTTTTTTTTATAATACGCGCGCGCCGAAGGGATTATTAATACCCTCATACTGATGCTCAGGGCACGGGCGGTTAGGAAAAGCGGGGAGAGGAACGAAGGAGATGCCGGTTTGCGTTGGCTTTAAATGTTTGTAGGTTGTAATGATTAGGAAATACAGAGGCTGGTAGATCATTCCACAAATGTGTTGTTCGGCTTATAAACGAATCCCTATATTTGACAGTACTTCCGAAGTTGGGCTTGAGGGTGAACTGATGTGCATTCGAAGCATGACGCGTATTGCGGGTGAAGTTTTGAAGGGGAGAAATGCAACTGGCTATTTCGCTGGAGCATTTTTTATAAAAAAAAGTGATAAAATAGAGAAACACATGAGATATTTCTACGATGTTCAAGTGAGACTATGGAGTTCACAATGTCCCTATCACCTATAAGTTTTAGCGCGCGGTTCTGTACCCTATCTAGAATGTGCAGAACGGTCTTGGGTGCACCAGACCAGATGTGGGCGCTATATTTCAGCTTTGGGTGGATGAATGCCTTATAGATGGACGCCAGATCAGACGGGGAAGGAATCCTAGACATTTTGTAGCATTTTTGACGACCTCGAATATGTGATCGTTCCATCGAAGATGGTTATTGATATACATACCGAGAATGGCAATCTTTCGGATTCAGCGATGGAAGTACCATTCATGGATAATGGTTGGGTGTCTTGGTTTCGCCATAACCATTTGGTTATGCTGTCCAGGTCGGAATTTAATTTGTTTAACATACGTTAACGTTCCTCTTCTACGGCCGAAGAGCAGGGACGTGAGTTAGAGAACGAATATGAAAAACTGAGAGTACTGTCATCAGCGAAGGAATGGATTGGATTAGAAGTAGCAGACAAGAGGTCATTTATAAAAATGAGAAAGAGTTGGAGACAAAACGGTGAATTGCAGACTTGAAACCATCCAAGACAACTTGTATTGAGCGGTCCGAAAGGTAATTTCTAATCCATTGAAGAAGAGACTCATCGAAGCCATATGCACGCATTTTCGACAAAAGAGCCTGATGCCAAGCTCTGCCAAATACCTTAGAAATGTCGAGCGCAACCATCTTTGTTTCGCCGAAGTGATTGGTTCCCCTTCTCGGTGAGATATGCTATCAAATCACCAGTGAACCTGTTGCTACAAAACCATACTGCCTGTCATTGAGGAGTTTTCGTAAATCAAGATATTTCATAAGCTGACGATTTATCAGCGTTTTCATGACCTTGGAAAGAAGGGACGTAAGTGCAATGGGTCGGTAATTGCACGGGGAGGAAGATTCACCTTTTTTAGGAACGGGCTGGACAAATGCTGTTTTCCATCTTCTCGGAAAGAGCCCAGAATAGAAGGATAGACGGAAAAGCTTACGTGGAAGAACACCTCTTCAGAACAATGGGTATACTATCTGGACCAGCGGATTTGTGTATGTTAAGACCTTTGATTACTCCTGCAACTGTACGAGTGCGAAAGTGGACTTGTCCCATGGAAAATTCGACGCTCTCAAGTACAGGCGGAGACAAAGCACTATCTGGCAGGGTGGAGTTCGCTGAGCAGCAAGCAGATTAGCTTTGTCTAAGGAGCTGACAGCTGGAATGTCATTATAAATGAGCGTCGGGATGGAAGACGAGACGGAATTTTTAATAGATTGGATTAGATTAGATTTAGATTTTATTAATTCACAAATTAATTACAATTCTTTACAAAGATCGAAAAATCAAAAAAGCATGGCAATAAGCCGTCTGCCGATTGACAATTTTTTTTTTAAAAACCATTGCTACTTTATGGATTGCAATTTAATAAACGAAAAGCGCTATTCTTCAAAATTAGAAACTTTCTATTATAATTCTTCGCCGATAGGCTAGGGCTATTTTACAGTACGCTACCAAAAGAGACGTTTGCGGTTCGTTGAGCTTACTTATGATTTCTTCATGCGAAATTTCATCTACTCCAAACAAGTGCCGCCTAGTTTCCCGGAGCGTAGGACATCTTCCCACGAAATGAAATATATCTTCCCTCTCCGCCATGTTACATATATTACACAAGACCGGTAGATCTTCTCTATGCGGTTGATAATTTAGGGGAAGTAGTTCAGCTCGCAGTTTTAGCATAAGTGATATTTCTTCGCAGCTATTACCATCGTGAAAGTAGTTTCGGTCTCCCAAATTATGATCCAACTGCCTATAAATAGATCGATGCAGTGACTCTAATGCTTCTCTTTCAAATTGTTGTCTGAAGTTAACATCTACTGCTGCTAACAACTGGTATAACTTTGGCTTCCATGACTCCGTGCTTGCTTCATCCAAATCCAAGCTTATTCCACACTCGTGCGCTAGTTCGTTCCAATTTCTGTACCAACCATTATTGCATCGTAGTGCTTCCAGAGCAACTTTTCTTGGTAATCTTTCCAAAGGCATATTGAATACCTTTAAAATATAGTTCACCTGCAGTTTCAGCGTCTTTATAGCCAGTGGAGAAAGTCCAGTCTCTAGCATTATGGCATAGTTTGGGGTGTTAGGTGGTAAACGGAATATCCTTTTAATATAAAACCTCAATAGCTTTTCCACTTCCTCAAACCGCCTTCCGCCCCATACCTGGGCCGCGTACAACATAGTTGACTCGGCAACCGCTTCAAAAACACGAAACTTACTGCTATGTACTATGCATTTGTTGGCAAAACATTTTCTCCAAGTTGTATTTATCATGGTTTTGGCCTTTTGTAGCTTGCATTTTAGGTGTTCTTCCATGCTTAAGTTTTGCGTGAAAAGCATACCCAGGTAGTTATACTTTTTGACGGTCTCAATCTGTTCGCCGTTCAAAAACCATTTCTGGTTGCTACACATCCTTCCCCCACCTTTTTTAAAGATCATCGCCTTTGATTTTTCCAGGTTTATAATTAGGCTCCACATTTTACAGTACTCATACAAACGGTTAATCATGCGCTGCAATGTCTCCGGGGAATTCGCCATCAACACTATGTCGTCTGCAAAAAGGAGCGCCTTTATCAGTGTCCCTGCAAACTCAACACCTCCAGGTAGCGATTCGATGATGTCATCTATGAACAGTGC
Source organism: Brachypalpus laphriformis (assembly GCA_945910035.1). Classification (NCBI taxonomy): domain Eukaryota; kingdom Metazoa; phylum Arthropoda; class Insecta; order Diptera; family Syrphidae; genus Brachypalpus; species Brachypalpus laphriformis. The sequence goes on along the minus strand of OX246753.1, from coordinate 235,564,623 downwards.
GAATAGCAATGGGCTTAAAGTGCATCCTTGTCTAACTCCTGTGCTCGCTTTAAACCAGTTTGAAGCATTTTCTCCATTCCATACTTCATACTTCCACTCTTCATAAATGTTTTGTATTACCCTCCCAAACTTTTTAGACATTCCTTTGGCAAAGAGTTTATACATTAAGGAACCTCTGTTTATCGAATCAAACGCTGCTCTAAAGTCCACAAAGAATACATATAACTTTTTACGTTGCGCTATATAGGCTTCCGCAATGCTTTTGAGTACGAAAATGTGGTCGACGGTGGAATATCCTGCCCTGAAGCCAGCTTGGAATTCTTTAAGCTGACCATTAGTATTTATCCATGAGGTTAATCTTTTTTGTAGTACGGTTGTAAATATCTTATAAGTTGCATTCAAGAATGATATGCCTCTATAATTATAAGGCTGGGACCTACAACCTTTCTTAAAAATGGGGAAAATCAACGCTTCCTTGAACTGTTGCGGCACCACACCATGCTCCAAAACGTTATTAAATAAGCCTTCCAGTGTCTTAGTCAGCTCAGGTGTTCCATATTTATAGGACTCCGTAGGAATTCCATCCGATCCCGGTGCTTTGCCATCTTTCAGACTCTTATATGCAACACCTATTTCCGCTACCGTAATTGGTGCATCTAATTCGTCGCTGTCGAAGGCCGGTTGAGCAAAGTGGAATCTGCATGGATCAGTTATTGGATTCAAAAGTTGACTAAAGTGCTGAAATAGAGTATCGGTCCCTAAAGTTTCACTGATGATTAACTTTTTCCTATTAAGCTTCGCAGCGCATCTCCAAAAATCAGCTGAATTTTTACACTCGGAGAGCTTTTTGGCTTCCGCCTCATAGTGCAGTTTCTTTTTTCTTTTGCATAACTCCTTATATTTTGAATTTGCTTCTACATAAAATCTCCTGAAGAAATCCTCGTTAGAGTTTCGAAACAATTTCAGCCAAACGAATGAGTATTTTCTTGCCCTTTTGCATTCCTCGTCGAACCATGGTTTGTCGTTAGCTGGTCTATTGCCTATGTTATGTATGCTTGTCTGGTACGCCGCCTTGATGACATCTCCTAGTTGACCGAAATCTATAGGCTGCCTTTCCTCCAAAAGTCGATCAAGGTTCTGATTATATATAGTCCTTCTCTTTTGCCTCCATTTTAATTTAGGCAGGAGAGCCATTTCTTTCAAGAGGATGTTATTCTCCTGTACGTTAATTCCGAAAGTTATTATTATCGGCTGATGATCTGAGTACGGAACTTGCCCCACTTCGAAATCAAACACATAGCTGCGCCAGTCTCCTCCTATGAGTCCCAAGTCTATGACTGAGGTTCCTTGCTGCCCCACAAATGTGAATTCGCCGCATGCGTCCATTTCGCTTGTTCCATTCAAAATTCGGAGTCCAAATGTGTTACACATTTCCAGGAGCTTTCTGCCCCTAGCATTGCAGATACCGTCTTTCGATTTTCTGGATATGCCGGCTAAGGAATTCTCGAGTCCTGCATCTTCTCCAATTCTAGCATTAAGATCTCCTATAATTGCAATGTTCGAGGTAAAATGGCATAGCATGATCTCTTCCAAGTTTCGGAAATTCAGTTCCCAATGGTTGCCGTTGATATAGGCTGGCACGATTCGAAATAATTTGTCATCGAACTCCACATTCAAAATGATATTCTCACCCACAGTTTGAAAATTGCAGATGACACCTTCCAGTTTTTTCTTGAATCCAAAAAGACAGCCTCCACTTGCTCTTCCCCTATCATGTACTCTGCTCGCTGGTATCCACTTAAAATTATATTTCAAAAATTAATTTTCAAAGAAGCCGAAGTTACTTCCAGTTACGAAGGTCTCAAATAAAAATATAATATCGTATTCATAAATAAAATTATAAAAATCATGAAATAAAGACTTATTCCCTAAGCCTGATATATTATATGAAAGTATTTTATATGTAGCTAAATTTAATTGATTAATATTATTTCCACAAATGTGTTGTTCGGCTTATAAACGAATCCCTATATTTGACAGTACTTCCGAAGTTGGGCTTGAGGGTGAACTGATGTGCATTCGAAGCATGACGCGTATTGCGGGTGAAGTTTTGAAGGGGAGAAATGCAACTGGCTATTTCGCTGGAGCATTTTTTATAAAAAAAAGTGATAAAATAGAGAAACACATGAGATATTTCTACGATGTTCAAGTGAGACTATGGAGTTCACAATGTCCCTATCACCTATAAGTTTTAGCGCGCGGTTCTGTACCCTATCTAGAATGTGCAGAACGGTCTTGGGTGCACCAGACCAGATGTGGGCGCTATATTTCAGCTTTGGGTGGATGAATGCCTTATAGATGGACGCCAGATCAGACGGGGAAGGAATCCTAGACATTTTGTAGCATTTTTGACGACCTCGAATATGTGATCGTTCCATCGAAGATGGTTATTGATATACATACCGAGAATGGCAATCTTTCGGATTCAGCGATGGAAGTACCATTCATGGATAATGGTTGGGTGTCTTGGTTTCGCCATAACCATTTGGTTATGCTGTCCAGGTCGGAATTTAATTTGTTTAACATACGTTAACGTTCCTCTTCTACGGCCGAAGAGCAGGGACGTGAGTTAGAGAACGAATATGAAAAACTGAGAGTACTGTCATCAGCGAAGGAATGGATTGGATTAGAAGTAGCAGACAAGAGGTCATTTATAAAAATGAGAAAGAGTTGGAGACAAAACGGTGAATTGCAGACTTGAAACCATCCAAGACAACTTGTATTGAGCGGTCCGAAAGGTAATTTCTAATCCATTGAAGAAGAGACTCATCGAAGCCATATGCACGCATTTTCGACAAAAGAGCCTGATGCCAAGCTCTGCCAAATACCTTAGAAATGTCGAGCGCAACCATCTTTGTTTCGCCGAAGTGATTGGTTCCCCTTCTCGGTGAGATATGCTATCAAATCACCAGTGAACCTGTTGCTACAAAACCATACTGCCTGTCATTGAGGAGTTTTCGTAAATCAAGATATTTCATAAGCTGACGATTTATCAGCGTTTTCATGACCTTGGAAAGAAGGGACGTAAGTGCAATGGGTCGGTAATTGCACGGGGAGGAAGATTCACCTTTTTTAGGAACGGGCTGGACAAATGCTGTTTTCCATCTTCTCGGAAAGAGCCCAGAATAGAAGGATAGACGGAAAAGCTTACGTGGAAGAACACCTCTTCAGAACAATGGGTATACTATCTGGACCAGCGGATTTGTGTATGTTAAGACCTTTGATTACTCCTGCAACTGTACGAGTGCGAAAGTGGACTTGTCCCATGGAAAATTCGACGCTCTCAAGTACAGGCGGAGACAAAGCACTATCTGGCAGGGTGGAGTTCGCTGAGCAGCAAGCAGATTAGCTTTGTCTAAGGAGCTGACAGCTGGAATGTCATTATAAATGAGCGTCGGGATGGAAGACGAGACGGAATTTTTAATAGATTGGATTAGATTAGATTTAGATTTTATTAATTCACAAATTAATTACAATTCTTTACAAAGATCGAAAAATCAAAAAAGCATGGCAATAAGCCGTCTGCCGATTGACAATTTTTTTTTTAAAAACCATTGCTACTTTATGGATTGCAATTTAATAAACGAAAAGCGCTATTCTTCAAAATTAGAAACTTTCTATTATAATTCTTCGCCGATAGGCTAGGGCTATTTTACAGTACGCTACCAAAAGAGACGTTTGCGGTTCGTTGAGCTTACTTATGATTTCTTCATGCGAAATTTCATCTACTCCAAACAAGTGCCGCCTAGTTTCCCGGAGCGTAGGACATCTTCCCACGAAATGAAATATATCTTCCCTCTCCGCCATGTTACATATATTACACAAGACCGGTAGATCTTCTCTATGCGGTTGATAATTTAGGGGAAGTAGTTCAGCTCGCAGTTTTAGCATAAGTGATATTTCTTCGCAGCTATTACCATCGTGAAAGTAGTTTCGGTCTCCCAAATTATGATCCAACTGCCTATAAATAGATCGATGCAGTGACTCTAATGCTTCTCTTTCAAATTGTTGTCTGAAGTTAACATCTACTGCTGCTAACAACTGGTATAACTTTGGCTTCCATGACTCCGTGCTTGCTTCATCCAAATCCAAGCTTATTCCACACTCGTGCGCTAGTTCGTTCCAATTTCTGTACCAACCATTATTGCATCGTAGTGCTTCCAGAGCAACTTTTCTTGGTAATCTTTCCAAAGGCATATTGAATACCTTTAAAATATAGTTCACCTGCAGTTTCAGCGTCTTTATAGCCAGTGGAGAAAGTCCAGTCTCTAGCATTATGGCATAGTTTGGGGTGTTAGGTGGTAAACGGAATATCCTTTTAATATAAAACCTCAATAGCTTTTCCACTTCCTCAAACCGCCTTCCGCCCCATACCTGGGCCGCGTACAACATAGTTGACTCGGCAACCGCTTCAAAAACACGAAACTTACTGCTATGTACTATGCATTTGTTGGCAAAACATTTTCTCCAAGTTGTATTTATCATGGTTTTGGCCTTTTGTAGCTTGCATTTTAGGTGTTCTTCCATGCTTAAGTTTTGCGTGAAAAGCATACCCAGGTAGTTATACTTTTTGACGGTCTCAATCTGTTCGCCGTTCAAAAACCATTTCTGGTTGCTACACATCCTTCCCCCACCTTTTTTAAAGATCATCGCCTTTGATTTTTCCAGGTTTATAATTAGGCTCCACATTTTACAGTACTCATACAAACGGTTAATCATGCGCTGCAATGTCTCCGGGGAATTCGCCATCAACACTATGTCGTCTGCAAAAAGGAGCGCCTTTATCAGTGTCCCTGCAAACTCAACACCTCCAGGTAGCGATTCGATGATGTCATCTATGAACAGTGCGAATAGCAATGGGCTTAAAGTGCATCCTTGTCTAACTCCTGTGCTCGCTTTAAACCAGTTTGAAGCATTTTCTCCATTCCATACTTCATACTTCCACTCTTCATAAATGTTTTGTATTACCCTCCCAAACTTTTTAGACATTCCTTTGGCAAAGAGTTTATACATTAAGGAACCTCTGTTTATCGAATCAAACGCTGCTCTAAAGTCCACAAAGAATACATATAACTTTTTACGTTGCGCTATATAGGCTTCCGCAATGCTTTTGAGTACGAAAATGTGGTCGACGGTGGAATATCCTGCCCTGAAGCCAGCTTGGAATTCTTTAAGCTGACCATTAGTATTTATCCATGAGGTTAATCTTTTTTGTAGTACGGTTGTAAATATCTTATAAGTTGCATTCAAGAATGATATGCCTCTATAATTATAAGGCTGGGACCTACAACCTTTCTTAAAAATGGGGAAAATCAACGCTTCCTTGAACTGTTGCGGCACCACACCATGCTCCAAAACGTTATTAAATAAGCCTTCCAGTGTCTTAGTCAGCTCAGGTGTTCCATATTTATAGGACTCCGTAGGAATTCCATCCGATCCCGGTGCTTTGCCATCTTTCAGACTCTTATATGCAACACCTATTTCCGCTACCGTAATTGGTGCATCTAATTCGTCGCTGTCGAAGGCCGGTTGAGCAAAGTGGAATCTGCATGGATCAGTTATTGGATTCAAAAGTTGACTAAAGTGCTGAAATAGAGTATCGGTCCCTAAAGTTTCACTGATGATTAACTTTTTCCTATTAAGCTTCGCAGCGCATCTCCAAAAATCAGCTGAATTTTTACACTCGGAGAGCTTTTTGGCTTCCGCCTCATAGTGCAGTTTCTTTTTTCTTTTGCATAACTCCTTATATTTTGAATTTGCTTCTACATAAAATCTCCTGAAGAAATCCTCGTTAGAGTTTCGAAACAATTTCAGCCAAACGAATGAGTATTTTCTTGCCCTTTTGCATTCCTCGTCGAACCATGGTTTGTCGTTAGCTGGTCTATTGCCTATGTTATGTATGCTTGTCTGGTACGCCGCCTTGATGACATCTCCTAGTTGACCGAAATCTATAGGCTGCCTTTCCTCCAAAAGTCGATCAAGGTTCTGATTATATATAGTCCTTCTCTTTTGCCTCCATTTTAATTTAGGCAGGAGAGCCATTTCTTTCAAGAGGATGTTATTCTCCTGTACGTTAATTCCGAAAGTTATTATTATCGGCTGATGATCTGAGTACGGAACTTGCCCCACTTCGAAATCAAACACATAGCTGCGCCAGTCTCCTCCTATGAGTCCCAAGTCTATGACTGAGGTTCCTTGCTGCCCCACAAATGTGAATTCGCCGCATGCGTCCATTTCGCTTGTTCCATTCAAAATTCGGAGTCCAAATGTGTTACACATTTCCAGGAGCTTTCTGCCCCTAGCATTGCAGATACCGTCTTTCGATTTTCTGGATATGCCGGCTAAGGAATTCTCGAGTCCTGCATCTTCTCCAATTCTAGCATTAAGATCTCCTATAATTGCAATGTTCGAGGTAAAATGGCATAGCATGATCTCTTCCAAGTTTCGGAAATTCAGTTCCCAATGGTTGCCGTTGATATAGGCTGGCACGATTCGAAATAATTTGTCATCGAACTCCACATTCAAAATGATATTCTCACCCACAGTTTGAAAATTGCAGATGACACCTTCCAGTTTTTTCTTGAATCCAAAAAGACAGCCTCCACTTGCTCTTCCCCTATCATGTACTCTGCTCGCTGGTATCCACTTAAAATTATATTTCAAAAATTAATTTTCAAAGAAGCCGAAGTTACTTCCAGTTACGAAGGTCTCAAATAAAAATATAATATCGTATTCATAAATAAAATTATAAAAATCATGAAATAAAGACTTATTCCCTAAGCCTGATATATTATATGAAAGTATTTTATATGTAGCTAAATTTAATTGATTAATATTATTTTGGCAGACGGCTTTACAATTAAAAACGTTTCTTTAAATTCCCTCCAACAGTTTGAGAGCCTGCGATTGGTTTCCCCATATCTCCACCCATGAGCGCGTTGGATGCACCCATTGAAGTTCTCCATTGGTTGCCATCTGTCAGCTGCTGGATAAATGTCAATGCACATTCGCCGTCACACATGAGTTCCCACATAAAGTCTTTGGCCTTTTATTTGTAATTGAATTTTTATGTTCTTCGATGTGATTTCCCCTTTGAGTGCTTGTAGACGTTTTCTTTTTATTCTTTCTGCCAACGAAAGATCTCTGTGAAGTGTGATGCCTGTGCCTCTAAGTTTTCCTGAAGACTTCAAAACGCGCCTAACATCCTCGCTTTTAGTCAGCTGCACCAAAACACTCGTTATTTTGTTGTTGGTCTTGAGGTTTCTTGCAGAGGCTATAAGTGTTGTGTTATTCGACTCCAACAAATCCAGACATATCTCTTTTCCATTGGGATATGGGCTACTATATTGCGCTCGTTGGTTTTCCTTTCCAAGAACTCTAATTGTTTTTCCAGTGCATTACACCTATCTGTCATTTGATGAATTTGTTTTTGTAGCGACTCATTGGTCTCTCTAAGACATTGGACTTCGTTGCTGATACCCTCAATATCCGACTTTGTTGTTAAATTTTGTAGTCTATCATCGAGTAGGGAAGCCATGGTATTTTGGATCAGTTTCATCAAATCCTGTGCTGACATATCACCTACAGCTATTTGCGTTTCCTTGGCCGGAGACTGAGAAAGTGTTTCGGCGTGCCTCCTTTTGTTTACCGGTGTTGCAAGTGCTTCTTTCCTGTTTGCAGTATTCTTAACCGGTGATCGTTGCATCTTACCGTAGTTCACCGACACTTTGTACGATTAGTATCAAGGTGGTTATAAACTAGGCTCTAGTTCACTTAAATTTTTAATATTTTTAACGAAAGACAAAAAATGTTTACTACCTTTTCAACATTGTAGAATTTTTTGTCTCAATTTTTGGTTATGTAGGAATTTGACACGTCGAATGTGAACATTGCAGTCATTTCTGGCTTGTTTAAACTTCTTTCGGTTTTCCTCAGGTTTGTTGGCTTTATAAGACCGAAAACTTACCTCTTTTAACCTGATAGCCTCTTTACAGCTCTGGTTAAACCACGAGTTTGCCTTAGGTTTGATGCTCTTTATTCTGTTACGAATATAGTCATTCATTAGGTATGAAGGATGGTGTCAGTAATCATATCGGCGGCGGCATCCAAATTCATTATGACTTACATGCTAACAAAAACGCTTAAAATTAGCTTAATTAACTTAAACTATTTATGTTAACTTACTGTCCCCATGCGGGCACTCTAAGCTAAACCTAACGCTTAATTTATATCTTTCGACCTTATATAACTCAAACTAACTTTATTATTTTATAACTACTTTAACAAACTAAGAAAAATGTTTTCTCGCAAAAAACTTAGTATACTCCGTCTCACTTGATTACGAACAGGCAGTTTTTTTTTTTTAATGTTACGATATTTTTCAAACCCTTCGCTAATCTGGGAAAAACCAATTGCACAAGGAATGAAGGATATATTATGTTTATATTGTAAAAAAAAAATGGGATTAAGTTGATAAATACAACTTTTATGACGCTTTTCCCAAAAAGGTCATCAAATTTAGCTATTTTTTTGTCTCACTTGATTACGAACAATAGCTAAATCTACCGGTTAGAAGCTTAAAAGGTAAAAAAACAATACAAAATTTCTTTGTATAAATAAATGTTGGTTTTATTCAAAGAGTAGCAATAGTAATGGTTACTAATTAGTAATGGGTACTACCTCCTGATCGCTGAATAACTTCAAGTAACCTGCTGTGTAGAGATTCATAGAATGCTGTCCAATAATTTAGCGGAATTTCGGACCTGGCTTGTTTTATGGCTTTAATAATCTCTTCCGTTTCATCATATTGCCTTCCTCCTTCGTAGACTTTTCTTCAAAGCCAACCCCACACGTTTTTCATGATGTTCAGGTCGGGTGAATATGGCGGCCATGCAAGTAGGTTTACATTTTGGTTCTGAATCCAGGCTTTTGTTGTCCGTGCGGTATGTATCGGTGCATTGACTTGTTGGAAAGTCCATCGCTGTCCACCAAACATCTCCGAAAACTGCAGAAAAGCTCTTTCCAGTATCGATTTGTAAGTGATTGCCATCATTTTGGAGCTTTGTAAATCCAGCTCCACAGTTCCGTAATAGCTTATTGCTCCCCATACCATTACACCACCTCCTTTGCTGTGCCGCCTTTGAAGATGCATTTCTTCTTTTCTCAAATCATGGAAATAACAGCTGTATCCATCAGGTCCGTCCAAATTAAATTTTTTTCATCAGAAAAGACGACGGTATGCCACTCTCGATTCTACCTGATGTAACTTGTTGCAAATCAAGCCGCTGGATTTTACGTGCCGCATTCAATGGTGGTTTCCTCTTCATTTTTTCATGGCGAATATGGCTGGCCTTCTGTATCACGCGATGAACAGTCGATCTGCTAGCTGTAACTCCAGTTTCTCTCTTAATTTTGCTTACGGAGAGCCTTGAATTTGAATCAGCTCTCAGTATCGCCCGCCTTTCCTGACATGTTGTTGCTTTGCTGACTCTTCCTTTGCGGTTTTTCCATACTTCTCCGGGTCCTTAATAAAGCTGTGTACAACAGTGGCGCCTCTTCCATTCTTGCTGGTTATGAAACGGATGGATTTTCCTTGTTCCCGGTAAGCTTGAATTTGGCCTATTTCCTTCTTGGTTAATGTCTTTCCTTTACCCATAGTTGTAGATTGTATGAAGTTATTTCTTCAACTAAGCTCCCTAATACTCGAAGTATCCTTTTATTTGATTAAAAATACGGTAACAGGTAGATTAAGCTACTGTTCGTAATCAAGTGAAACAAAATAAAACAGGTAAATTTTATGATCTTTTTGGGAAAGCGTCATAAAAGTTGCATTTATCAACTTAATCCCATTTTTTTTTTACAATATAAACATAATGTATCCTCCATTCCTTGTGCAATTGGTTTTTCCCAGATTTGCGAAGGGTTTGAAAAATATCGTGAAATTAAAAAAAAAACTGTTTGTTCGTAATCAAGTGAGACGGAGTGTACGGACTTTTTAAATAAAACTTACAAATAATCTTAGCTAACTTAACTACCTTGCGTAATTAAATACGCACTTCTTTTTTTTTTTTAGCAAAGTGCTGAGCTTCGTTTTTCTTTTTTATAACGTAAAAACTTAAGAATATCTTAAAACTATGTAGTATGTACTTAGTCGGCTATGACTGTTATGAATAACAATACACACCCCGTTTTGCTCAGTTAGAGGGAAACGACGACGACGTTACCTCTCCTTCAATAAGCCGCCAAAATTGATCATGCTGCCTATTAACGTCTTCAATGTCGCGGTCTGAAACCGCCCTATTGTACCGGAGACGCACCGCTAACTTATCCTGGATCAGACCTCTTTGGTCGAAATATAGAAACGCTTCTGGTGGGACAAAGCCGTTAAGGCGCACACTCTCGTGATAGAGATTGTTGGGGTAATAAGCCCCAAAGATCAGGCTATTCGTCGAGGTCATTGCTCTTGCAATGTGCCTTCGAATCATCTTGATCAAGAAATTATCCACTCTGATCAGATTCGCCCTGTTGTACATGACCTCATTACGGTAGAATATTATGTACTCAGATTCAGGTGTTCTGAACAAACGAAGGTAAGCCCTAAGGCAGGCCCTCAAACACCCGCATCTTTTCCAACAAGCTTGCCCCACGTTGAACCACACGGGACATCCATATACGAGCATAGGCCGAATGAGGGCCATGTAGCAGATTACCTTCACCTTCGCATCGAGTTGGCTTCTATAAAACAGTCTCTTTGTAAGGGCGAAAGCAACTTTGGCTCTAGCCAGAGCAGCATCTATATGTTTGTTAAAATATAGATATTGATCTAGCCAGACCCCAAGATATCTGACTGCACTTCGACTCGCAAGTGTCTGACCGTGTTGTCCGACAATAGAGAACTTTCGCCAATTCTTCTGGTGTCCCTAGAGGCCCCAGACAACGGCGTTCTGAACAGGATGGTCTCCGACTTCTGAAAGTTGATGTTTAGCTTCCAGTCATAGCAGTATCTCTTAATCTTATCGAAGTCACGTTGCAAGAGCGTTGCAATAACCTCGATCTTAGGCCCTGACCTGTGCGCGATCAAGTCGTCTGCGTACGCTATGGCATGGTGAAGTGAACCTATGAGATCGCTTGTGTAAATATTGAATAGGATCGGCGAACTGACCGCACCCTGTTGCAGACCATTTTTTACTTCAAACGTTCCAGCAGACGTCACATTGAAATTTTTCACAATGAACTACTTACTGGTGAGTATGTCATAAATTATGTACAGCAGTGGTTTACTTATGCCCAGCCTGCTCAACTTGTAGAAGAGTCCCTCTAACCATACGGTATCGCAAGCCTTCTCCAAGTCAACCAGACAGGCACCCGTGCATTGGTTCTTGCTTTTGTTCCATTGGATATCCGATACCAGTTTAGACGCAGCATGTATAGTATCATGCCCCGCCTTGAAACCGAATTGGTTATCCGGAATTATATGACTGTCCTCAAGCGACTTAGCCAAGGCTCTATGGATCACTTTTTCGAATAACTTGCTGATGTTCGTAAGGGTACTTATAGATCGGAGATTACCCGGGTTGGAGCTATCTTTATTTTTCTTTGGAATGGGCTGCACCACCGCTGTTTTCCAATGCGCTGGATAATGGGTATTATTCATTGCATTATTAAACAGGATAGTGTAAATGTTCACCACTTCAGGAGGAAGATGTCTAAGTACAATGTTGGGTATACCATCGATTCCCACGGATTTCTCAGTGATTCGAAGATCGCTCTGCCTTTGAAATGATCGGTGGATGTACCCTTTCATCGGCGACGACATTGTTTGCCATGTTTCTTTCATTGAACACGGTAAAACCAGTGTTCTCAGATCGCCAGTGCTCCATGTTATTTCAAAGGTAGAAGTTGTGCATAATCACCCGATTTTCTATGTCGTTGTTCGGGCAAACACTATCATTCACCTTATACACGTCCTGGAAAGTCGCTCCTATAGCCTCTACCTTCTCCTGCGGATCTTCGATCACAAAGAAATTGTCATCCTCAGCTGCGTTATCTGGATCTATACCTGCTGTCACTAATATTTGTACATTGTTCGTAGTTTGGGGGATTTTAAGACGTGGAAGATCGTTTTGATTATTTCTCCGAAATATCTTATTTATTTGCGGGGACATACTCGGGTTGTTGGATTTTACAGACCAAATTTTCCTGTCCCAGTGCGAATTTACAGAAAGTCTATAATTTTCTTTAATTAATTTCGAGAGGTTTCTAGTCAATGACTTCAGCGTCCTAACCTCCTCCGAATTCTGTTTGTCAGTAAACTGTCTGTACAAGGTTTTTAATCTCGACAGCAGTGTACTTTTATGTTCGTGCAGTGCGTCAATCGTTGCATTGCGGTATATGTCCACGTTGTCAGTGTGTTGATACCGAGGTATCGTACTCGTATTGTCCATCGTTTGTTTTATTGTCTCGTCCATTTTTTTAGATATCTATCAATCTGCTCGTTTGAGAAATTCCTACTACACGGTAGGTCGAGCAAGTTCGAGGAGAGTGCTCTTGTCAACTGTCTGGAGAAGCGAGTCCAGCGCGTTCTACTGTAATTGTAGATGTGCAATTGGACAAACTCCTCCAATTCCATTGGGATTCGTTGGGAATAGTTATTTCGGTACTGAGTCCGCAATGGTCACTGTCATACACAAAAGTGTGTAAGCAGTTTATCGTTTGTCGGTCCATGTCAGTCAGTTGTAACCGTACGTCGAACAGCATTAGATCCAGATAAGATGCACTTCTGGGATACGACGGACTATCCGTCGCTTTTAAATCTAGTCGATACTCAACACTGCGCAGACTCCACCAATTTAATCGTAGGTTCCCTCTAGAATTTGGCGTGCTATTTCCCTAATCTCTTTGTTTGGCGTTTAAATCACCGGCTATAATGAAGAAGTTCTCCCCCGATTCCAGCCTTAGTATTCGAAAAAGTGTCTCGAGCCCTGAGATAAAAGACGTGGTTTGAGTAGTTTCAGAAGCATAGACCGCGACGATATACATCCTCTTTCCACTACGGAGGGGGATGAACACAATACATGCTTCCAGCTCCTGGAACCTACGCACTTCACCGCAGTATCCTACTTTATGACGCAACTCTTTTTTAATGAAGATCGCCACACTTCATCCTTGTATAGAGTTGGGTCGGTCTCTTCTTTTAATATTATAACTACTGTGCCTCAACTTGTGTTTCTGGGATAGCTTAGTTTCGCTAACCAAAGGCACATCGGGAGAATGGTCAAGCAACTTGAAAAGTACGGCTCTACGTTCGATCCTGATCGATGAATTGACATTCACCGCAAGGATCTTTAAGGATTGCTCCGCCATGTTCGTACCCATTACGATTGTTGGTGCGTTAGGCCCGACAGAAGCGCGTAGATCTGATCCACCCGCTTCGCTTGCTCCTGAATTTGTCGCTGAAGTTGGCCCATCTGCCCCTGTATAGAGAGCAATATAGCCAACAAATCAGGTTCAGTCTCCGGTGCTCTCGGCTTTGGGGCCTGCGAAACAACCTTCGGCTGTGACTGTACCGTATTCTCCCGGCCTGACGCCATTTGGGCGTAGTTTACTTGGGGAGTGACGGATTGTGCAGGAACACTTGGAACGGGCGGACGCTTCACTTCCACCTTCTGCTGACGAGCCAGATTTATTTTCTTTATGTACTGAAACTTAGGGCAACCCCGATAGTTTGCGGTGTGCCCCGTGTTTCTGCATAGTGCGCACGTGGGCTGACTTTTTTCAGCTGCTCCGTCCTTACCTAGCGCGCATTCCTCTGCTTTGTGGTCTTTTCCACATTTCACGCATCGAGGCTGCATATCGCAGTTCGATGCGGCGTGCCCAAACCTTTGGCAGCGAACGCATTAGCGGAATGACTATCAATGTCCGGTATGCGTGTAGGCTCATTTACAAGCTGAGTCAAAGTGTTTATCTCAGCGAAAAGTTCAACATACCTTCCTTCGGGTGTTGTCTGGCCAGAATGTCAATCCGAATTTTGTATATTGAAAGCGCCATCAATGACGATTTCAGTATGATGATACAGGGAGACAATTCGTGTGATGGAATCGGACAGCGCATGAAACTCTTTAAAAGTTAAGTTGCTATCCGCACTAGGGCTTCTGTAAATAAAGCAGTAGTGAATTATTTGCTTACGGACGGTGAATATTAGTCATCTGTAATTAAATTCCGGATTGGAACAGTGGCCATACTGTGGTGGAACTTGGTAAGCTACATATATCACTACGGACGTAAATGGCAAGGCCGCGTTGCCAAAAGAATAATGGCACTAAGTTATATCAAGGCAGCTTCAAATCAGATGATTCTTCAACTACCCTGACGTTACTAAGCGTAGCCGCGAAGTGTAGATCCAAAGATTAGTTTTCCAAAGCAAACTATAGCCGGTGTTATGCCCAAACGACAGTTAGCAGTGGTCCGCTATTCGGATATACACTCACGGTCCGCTACATATCAGCTGTTACGCTCTCTCAATCATCGCAACAGCTAGTGAGTGGGGCTGGGAGAGATGGGAGCCCAGTACTTGTGTTTTTTTTTTTTTTTTTTTGTCACTGCACTCACTGCACTGATGGTTTATTAGGCGCGCGCGATCGGGAAATTTTATATTGTTGGTTTTTATTTTTTTTTTTTATTGATTTATTTATTTATTTTTATTTTTATTTTTATTTTTTTATTTTTTCCGATGAGTGGGTGGAGGCAAATAGTTTTTAGATTAGATTGGGTTGTTGTTTTTTTTTCTTCTTCTTTTCATTTCGGAAGGAACTGCGGACTCGGGATCGCGTGCGCACAGGATCCCAGACAACACGGTACTCAAAATATGCGAAGTTTATAGGGTTGATTACTTAACAGAACGTACGTGTCGAAATTGGTTTACGAACTTCCGTTCTGAAAATTTTTTACTCAAAGATGATGTTCTGGTGGACCACCTGAAGTTGATGACCAAATCAAAGCCATTATTGAATCGAATCGTCATATGACTATGCAAGAGAGTGCAGAGAGGTTAAATATACCACACAAAACAATTGAACATCACTTAAAATGTCTTGGGCTCGTAAAAGTGATCAATATTTCGGTTCCACACGAATTAAAAGAGATTCATTTAACACACCGATATTCTTCTTCTTCCTTTTATCAGCGAGGTTATGATCCGAAAACAAGGGATCACAACCCTCTCACTTCACTGCATTTCTACTGATCCGCCTGTGGGGTTTGCCTATTTGACCTCAGAATATATCTGCCCGATTTTGGATCACTCGGTTACTGATAACGACGGTGTTTGACGTATTCCTTCTGTTATCTAAATACATATATACATATAGGTAATATTCACCCCGATTACCATTGAAGTTTTTCGCTTTTCGGCGATTGTCGTTTTATTCCTCAGATGTAGCACGAATCCATTTACATCACTTCTTCAATGTGATCGGGTAATAGGGGTGATTATTATGGACCACACGGACAAAGTCGGGGGATCTGCTAGTTATACCTATACATAATATACACACGTTTCTATTTTTTTTATTATGAGATGTGTTCAATATAAAAATATGAAGTCAAATAACGTATCATTTGTGCAAAAAAAAAAACTATATGGGTCAAAAAGACCCAAATGACCGTATTATAAGTTTTTTTGAGGGACGGATGAAGGTTATACGGTGTAGATTTTCAAATCAAGAATTCTTTGTATAACATAAAATAATAAGAGAAGAATATACCAATAGAAAACCCAATAAGTACAAATCGATACTCATAAATCTTATATATAAAATACAATGTATGTTTGTTTGTTTGCTTGCTTGTTTGTATGCTATGGACTCGGAAACCACTGAACCGATCCAGCTCAAATTTTCAGCCAATCTTCGGTATTGTCCCGAAGAGTATAGAGTGGTCCTGTATAGAGTGGTCCTGTTAAGTTTGGTCACAATTGGCCCACGTCTTTAGTAGTAATTTAGTAGTAAAGTACTTTAGTACTACACATTTTTTTTTTTTGTTAGGTGCAGCAACGCACGTTGCCGGGTACCCTTGGTCCAGCAGTCTAACCACTACTTTCGCATTATAGTACCTTAGTACTAAAAAAAAAATTTATATATATATTTAAGGTTGGACCACTTACACACTATTGCCCGGTACAAAACTGTTCTCGAATAGACTTAGACCCAGGCGCCTGCTTGACAGTTGTTGCTCCAGGTGCCTGCCTGACAGTTGTTGTTTTTGTTCTTTTAGGCGCAGCGACGCACCCTGGGTGTCCACTAGTCTCATATATAAAATACAATGTATGCTTGTTTGTTTGTTTTATGCTATGGACGTCGAAAGCACCAAACCGATTGAGCTCGAATTTTTAGGTAATCTTCAGTATTGGCCCAAGGGTTTTCCTGTGAAGTTTGGTCAAAATCGGTCCACTACTTTAAGTATTATAGTACTTAAGTACTAAAAAAAAAGTCTAATAGACTTAGCCCCAGGCGCCTGCATGACATTTGTGTTTTTTTTTTTGCTAGGCGAAGCAACGCACGTCGGGTACCCGCTAGTAATAAATAAAAATGGAAATAATTTAACAGTATTTCTACAGTCTGGAAGTTATAAACAAACACTTGGATTTTGATAAATCCCTTCAGAAAAATATATTTACTTGCTTGGTATTTCAAAGCTCCAAAGGGTTGATGCGCGCAACATTAGCAGCGTCTTTCTTTTGATGGTCGTCAACAAAAAATAGCTCAAAACTGCTTTCTATTTTTGTATTTCGTTTACTATTTAAAAGAAGACCGGGTACTTTTGAATATTGTTCAGTTTACGTCGAAATGTCAGTGTTAATTTGCACTTTCCGTATTTCAAGTTGGCTTCATTAAGTCAGTTGAAAATTATATTCAAAATTATAATTTAAGTTGAGTTGTGTGAAAGATAACACAACCAAGTTGAGTTGTGATTCATAATAGGCACATTAGCCGCGTTTTGTTTTCCCCGTGAACTGAACTAGTCCATATCAAAATAAAAAAACGCTCCTGGTTCACCTGGAAATTTTATTTTCACAAGCAGCAGCTATCACACTGACGTTTAATATGGATTAAAAATGGCGAAAGAAATAGCAATCGAAGTGAGAAAAGTGCTTAATATTTTTATATTTACTTAATAATTAAGTGTTTTTGCATACTTATGTCAGAAAATGGGGACATGCATTGCGATTGATCGAGAAACTACTGACTGCTCAAAACTTGGATTGGGCCAGTAGTGCAACAATCAAGTTCGTGATGAAGTGCTTAGTTTACATCGTAGTGGTGGTCCCCGGGCAACTATACGTATAAACCCTTGTACGTGTAGGCTAAAATTTTAAGTGCGGGTTGTCTAGGGCCTTGATCTAGACTAGGTAACGTGGGCCAGCAACCTGCGTTACTGAAAACCGACCGCTACAGAAACCGACACTATGCCTTGGATAAGGAACGATCACATGTTGACGACTTTTGGCTATTGTACCCGGACATAGATAGGTTCTGGAATGTAAAGACGCTCCTCGACTTGGGAAGCGAAGGTCCTTACAATGCCAGATTCATCCAATTGGAAAAAAAAGAATTCATGCGATATAAACTGGACATTTTGGGGGTTAATGAAATAAGATAGTTAGACGCGGGCGAGTACCAGTCCCCAACGCGTAACACTGTACTACTCTATTCTGGAAGTCCGCGGGAATATGGAGTAGGACTACTGCTAACAACAACAGCACGCAAGGGCTTAATATCCTGGCAGCCTCATGGTGATAGGATTATGACGGCCAGATTCCGGACTAGAGTACGACGCGTCACCATCATACAGTGTTACACCCCAACGAATAGTTCGTCTGAGGACGAAAAGGAGAGCTTCTACAATCTTTTAACTGCCGTCTTCAACACAACACTAAATGGAGACATTGTCATAGTGATGGGGGATTTGAATGCCAAAGTAAGCAACGAGAACGAAGGGCTCAAACATGTAATCGGGAAGCATGGACTAGGCAACCGCAATGACAACGGCGAAAGTTTTGTGGATTTCTACAATACCAACCGCTTTGTGATAGGTGGCACCATGTTTGAGCACAAGACATGCCACAAAGTCAACTGGGTTTCCAACAAAATGCAAGCAACCTCCAACCAAATTGACCATTTTGCCATCAGCCGCCGCTTTAGAAGTAGTCTCCTGGAGGTCCGAAACAGGCGAGCGGCAGATGTGGGGATAGTACGTGATCACCATCTTATGATAGCTACTCTCCAACTACGCACTGCTGCAGTTCGAAGATCCTACGACAACACAGGTTCAACATCGATAGACTTAGTGAACCCCTTAGTGCGCCAACAATTAAAGGAGCGTTTTTCGTAAGGTGTGGAAGCAATCAGCAGCTCAATGCCCGTAACCATCCAAGACCATTGGTGTGCTGTGAAAAATGTTTTTACATCTAGTGCTGAAAGAATTGTCGGTCGATCGCAGGGAAGCCATAGGGCGTGACTTTCCGAGGATACCTGGAGACGGATTGACGAACGAAAACAGCTGAAAGCTCACGTTGCAGCTATTCCAGCAGCAGGAAGAAGCGAGTTTGAGTCGCTATATCGCATGAAGATGAGAGAAGTTCAGCGTAGCGTGCGACGTGACAGGCGCAACTACATCAATGCGCTAGCTACAAAAGCGGAAGAAGCTGCACGGCGGCGACAGCAAGACCGTCTACAGAATCACCAAAGAGCTGACAGGTGGTCGCAGCTCCAGCCAACACCCAGTGAAAAGCCTGGACGGCTCCTTGTTCATTTCGGATGAGGACCAGCTCAAGAGATGGAAAAAGCATTTTGCTACGGTTTCGACCCGCGTATTCGCTAGCTATATGCTCCCAAATCAGACTGAGATGCCCGAGGTGAGAAGTTTCTGAATACGCACCATGACTCCCAGTAATGATGAGATCACTACCGCGATCAAGGTACTCAAAACCAACAAGGCGGTTGGACTTGATGGTATTCCAGCAGAGCTCTTACGAGCAGCGCCCACGACATCGGCTGAGCTTCTGCTTCCACTTATACTTAGAGCTTGGGAAGCTGAGAGCTTTCCTAACGAGTGGAAAAAGGGAATGATCGTCAAGCTCCCTAAGAAAGGAAATGTAATGGAGTGCGGAAACTGGAGGGGTATCTGCGTGCTGCCTGCTGTAGTTAGGATAATAGCTAAAATCACCCTTGAGTGAATCAAACAACATCTCGAAGACACACTCGATGCCGAACAAGCAGGTTTCCGCTCTGGATCCTCCTGTGTCGACCACATCAACACCCTGCGGATTATCATCGAACAGTGCGCTGAATATCGATCGCCACTGCACCTGCTGTTCATCGATTTTGAGAAGGCGTTCGATAGTGTCAACAGGGAGTTTATTTGGAGTGCCTTTCGCAAGAGAGGTATCCCCGATAAACTAATTGCTATTACCAAAACTACATATGAAGGCTCCAAATGTCACGTTCTGCACAGAGGAAGGTTGCCTGAGGAATTTGAGATCCAAAGTGGGGTAAGACAAGGCTGTATCCTTTCACCAATATTATTCCTATTGGTGATTAGCGATGTACTTCATGCAGCTTTGTCGACGGGAAACGGAGGAATTCGATGGACTCTTACATCTCAGCTGAAACATCTTGACTACGCTGACGTTATATGCTTTCTCTCCCATAGAATTATGGACCTCCACCAAATGAGAGCAGATGTGGAGAGGGAGGCAGGTGTCGTCGTGCTGAAAATTAATAAGGCAAAAACTAAAATTATCAGCTCAAATATGCATTGCTGGACAACCGGTAGAGAGATTAGAGGATTTCCAGTATCTTGGGAGTGTTGTCTCTACCGTTGGTGGAACCGAACTGGATATAGCCAACAGGACTACAGCTTGTTTGTACAGTATACCTTCTCGGTACACTTTGACTTTAGGCTTGACTGAGTCAGTCACCCTCTCTAGCCATTTCGGACATAGCATTCTCAGCCAACATCCTCATGAGAAAAGTTAAGGTTCCCCCGGTAACCGGTGACTCCACCGGTCCCTACTTTATGTGGTATCACAATGGACCCAAGCGGTCTAAGTGTGTCCTGACCCTGTCAGGAAAGCCACCTTTACCTAACCTAACCTAGCCAACAGGATCGCCAAAGCAAAGTCTGCGTTCGGAATGCTGTCCAAAATATGGCGAAGCAATGCAATCAGTTTGAACACCAAGATACTCGTAAGACTGTTCCGCTCCAACGTTGAATCCGTGCTGTTATATGGTTGCAGCACGTGGAGAGTGACCACTACTATCACCAGAAAGTATCTCTAACCAACACCTTTACGAGAGAACGGGTCAGGAACTAATAGGCACAACCATCCAACGACGGAAGTGGCAGTGGATTGGTCACACGTTCCGAAAGGGTGAGAGTTCCATAGCGAACCATGCTATGCAATGGAACCCTTTAACTCAGGAGGGCAGAAAACCTGGCGGTCCAAGGAACACATGGCGCAGAATAGTCGAGAAGGAGGTACGGCAGTTGGGGAGAACTCAGACACATTGCCAGAAACCGTACACGATGGCGCGTAGGCGTAGTAGAGGCCCTAGGACCCACAAGGGGATATAGGACATAAGTAAAGTAAGTATGTCAGAAAGTGAGGATACGACAAATAACTATGGTTTACTTCTGTCATTCAGCAGAGCTGCCAAGCTTTACATATATTTTTTTTTTGTGAAAAGCCATCTAGTGGTGTGATATGGGATAGAAATTCTGGTTCACGAAAATTGAACCAGCTCAAGTGCAAAATATGAACTGAACCAGTTCACGGAGAAAAAAAACACGGCTTTTATTTAACTGCATTATCAACGAAATAAAACATGGCGCAACTGAATAGAACCTGCTGAATAGAAGAAAAAATAAAAAAAAAAAAAACAAAAAATGAATTCATTTTAGTTTTCTAATGCTTCTATTGAATAGTGATAAAAGTGATATTATAAAACAAGAAGAATCGTCAAAAGGCGGCCATCAATTCGTGAAAATTGAAGCAGATAACGTAATCATGGATTTCAATAAACCTGAGACACTTCTTTTGGAAGGAAATGTGTTTGTATATTTACAAAGATTTTTAAGGGATTTTAAAAACTTTTTGGCTGCCTCCGAAAAAGATAAAAAAAAGCTGATAAGATTCAAATTGCAATTTTTCTGAATCTTGTTGGTCAAGAAGCTCGCCAACAATCTTACACGTGGGAGATATCGCAGAAAAATGGCGCTACTTTGGAAGAGGTTATTTAAGAATTTGAAGACTACTATAAGCATAAAAAGAATGCAATATACGGAAGGATGCAATTTTACAAACGCAAACAAAAGGAAGATGAATGATTTGACTCGATTCTAACCGAATTATGAGAACTTGCTGAATGTTGTGAAAGCGGAATGACTAAATGATTCGAGATTTTATAATACTGGGATAAGGTAATATGGAACTAAGTGACACACTTATGAACACAACGGATTTAACGCTCCAGACAGTGGTGGACATGTGTAGAATAGCGGAACTGGAGTGGTCAAGGACAATGGAATTTTGTAGCGATACTTCACGGAGTGAACATCAATTAGCAGAAATGACAAAGGGACGTATTTCAAAGTATAATAATTTAGTAAAAGAAAATAGGAATTCAAATAGTAATTCTTCAAATAATAATTATGCTTCTTTTTCAAATGATAGGAGTTCTAAACAGAAAGTAAATTGCAATAAATATTTAACTACTCATTTTCCATTTCGATGTCTAAGCGCTGCACGATTGGCCAAAGTAACGTTCTGCGTCTCAAAAAGGTTTTTTTCGAAATTATTGTGAAAGCTTATATTTTTGTAAAAATGGAGAAAAGGATAGTCAAAATACATATTACAATACAAATTTGATGTTTGAACTAAGCCGTTACGTTAGGGACCTCTATCTAAAGTGCTTACTAGAGAATAATTGCTGAATAACGCTATGAAGTCAATATCTAACCGATTTTTTTAAACTATTTGCTGATTACATTTTTAAATTTCGAAAGAAGATTGAAACATTTCCGCTGCCTTCCGCTGTTTACTTTTATACTGCAATTGATTCCTAAGTGCATTGGCAACAAGACAAAAAAAAAATTGTCTGCCCCAATCTGCCCCCCTTTGATCATGAGCGATAAGCGTATCATAAACTACAAAACAAAAAATATCCAATCTTCTTCTATGGGTTTTTATGGAATAGTAAACATTGCGAACTTACAGAGATGGCGCTACAGTCCGGGGTGGACTTGGACCTCAACCAACAAACCTCTCCAGATAGCATGGTTACGAGCCAGCTGCCTCCACTTGCACACGCCAAGTTGGTTGAGGTCCCCTGCCACTTGTTTGCGCTACCTACCGGGAGGTCGTCCTCTACTGCGCCGTCCATCCTGGGTGGATTCGAAAACTTTCTTAGCGGAAACGTTGGGCTCCATCCGCTCTAAATGACCCATCCATCTTAGTCGCTGTATGTGAACTCTCTTTATATAGGCCGTACCTTCTCCTCCACTTACCGTCTATGCAGACAGGACCAAAGACCGCTCGAAGAACTTCTCTCTCAAAATAACCAAGGGCATCTCCATTCGGTTTTGTCAAAGCCCATACCTCTACTCCATGCAGCAGGACTTGGATGATTAGTGTCTTGTAAAGAATTACCTTGGTAGTTCGAGATACTGCTTTGCTACTCAATTGCCTTCTTAGTCCATAGAAACAACGATTGTCAAGAGTAATTCTTCGTCTGATCTCCCTACTGATGTCATTTGCGGAGTTCACCATAGAGCCTAGGTAAACAAAATCCTTTACTACCTCAAAATCAAAACTATATCTGTCTATTGTGGCGTTCTGTCCAAGACGCCGATGTTGGGTGTCTTTTTTGTAGACAGCATATATTTTGTTTTGCTTTCATTGATCGCTAGACCCATTTTTACTGCCTCGATCTCAATACTCGTAAATGCCCATTGACGGCCCGCTGAGTTCTTCCGATTATGTCAATGTCATCGGCATAAGCGAGTAGTTGTACAGACTTGTAAAAGATTCTACCTCCGGTGTTGGCTTGTGAATTTCGTACAATTCTCTCAAGTACTATGTTAAAGAGATCGCATGATAGCGCGTCACTTTGTCTAAGACCTTTCCTGACATCGAACGGCTCGGGGATGTTCTTACCGGCTTTGATGGAGTAGTGAGAGTTCTCCATCGTCATTCTAAACGTTACGAAAAAAAAGTTTGAAAATGAGTGAATTCGTGTTTTCTAAATATGACTTGAGTAACTTGACTTCAAGTAGTACCTACATTACAACATCCAATTAACAGATACGAAACTTGAAACAGCTGTGCCAAACATCAGTAAAAAACTTCTTTCCAAATTTAATGACCAGTGGATAAAAACAGGCAAAACAAAAGATCGATTTGAAAAAAATAATAAATAGTGTTTGGATAGCGAATGTAAGAACATATTTGATAAAGAGCAGCCATATTCACGTGGAGAGCGAAGAAGAACTTCTAAAGTGTATGATGAATCGTCAGAAAAAAAACTAAAAATATGGAGTTCTTTCAAGAGTATGGATTGTAACACCTACAAAATGCATATGTATGTACAAGGACTTAGGTCTATGGGAGAATCAGAAGAATCTTCTCTTGTGGTCATGATGCGAAAAAAAAAATTTTGGAAGAAATGTCACCTGAGACAGAAACCAATTCTTCTTATTCCACTCACGAGGCTATAAATATCTTCATTGATATAGACCTATTGAAATATCAGTATAAATATTTGAGGTCTTGTTTGGCTGAACAAATTTGTTCAATATTTCCGTATTATCAGATGTTGGCATACGCGAAACAACTATGCTACCCGCCAGCATTACCATAACTGATATTGGAGCTAAAGTTCAGATACAAGATTTGTTAGACTATGCTGCTGCACGCATCTTGCAAATTGATTCTATCTACAACTCTAGATCTCGTAATCTGAAACTTTTAACTAAATGGTGCTATGTCTGCTCTTCGGGACTGAGTGAATCTAAACAGATATTATTAGAAGAAAATGAAGTAATACATATCTGACGCCAACTTATTTATAGCGTCACTTGTTCCGGTAAAACTTATTAATATGGACACTAACATGGTTTTATGCCAAAATGAAACTTGTTCTTCTGTGCGTTATTGTCGCCCAATCTTGATAGAGTTTTCAAAAGGAATTCCTGATAAAACAGAGCGTGTGTTAATGACATAGGTTAGGTTAGTGGGCTGGTGTAAGGACAGAAATCCTCTACACCACATTTAGGTTAGTATAGACCCATTGTGATATGACATACAAATACAGATCAATCAATCAGTTAAATAAAAATGACAAAATAATATAATACAAATTCAACATGAGCTGTTCTTAACAAAAGTTGGTCAAGTTCTATCTGAAACTAGTTCGAGTGCTATGTGTACAATGTGTGGAGCAAAACCAAATTAGATGAATGACTTGGTGAAGGTATAATCAAAACCAGAAAAGGAAAGTGCATACAAGTATGGCCTTTCTACTCTACACGCTTGGGTCAGATGTATGAACTTAATTCTGCATAACCCTACAATCTTTTTTTTTTAAAGTGGTCTGCAAATACCTTCGAGAACATAGAAAACAAAGAAGATAAAGAAAAGTATGTCCAAACCCGTTTTCGAGTTGAACTTAGGTTTACATGAGGATAAACCTCGACAAGGCACTGGTAACAGTAATGATGGCAATACTGCCCGTAGATTTTCACAAAATGATCAATGTTCTGCAGATTAGCAACCAACGAGGATGTATTTCATCGCTTCTTATTTTAAGCTTACCAAAACAAGAAATATCTGTATCTAAAGAACTTTGGAAAGAAGAGCTCTTGGAAAACAAATAATTAAAAAAATTGTTTTTCCCAAAACATTTGTATAATTATTGCTAAGAAATAAGTTTTATTTTTTATAATATTATAGTTTACGGCAAGCTATATTTTTCCATAAATTCTGACATTTTTAATTTTCAATCATTTTTAAATATTAATGAAAAATATTCACACTTAAGAAGCTTATATAATATTATTTGATACGCAATACATTTAAGATTATATGTGCAGAATTTCACTGAATTATTTCAAGAGACAAAAAGTTACAGATTTTTCAGACTCAAACTTTACTTGGGCCCATAGTGCGCCCGTTGTCATTTCATTTCATTTTCAATGCATTTTATTAATTCAATTCATTATGGCTTACATGCTAACAAAAACGCTTAAGGCTAGCTTAATTAACTTAACTATCTTATTTTAACTTACTGTCTCCATGCGGGTAATCCAAGCTAAACTACTTACTTACTTACTTAGGTGGCGCTGCGGTTCGGGGTGAACCTGGGCCTTAACCAAAAAGGCTCTCCATTTAGCTCAATCTTGAGCTAATTGCCTCCAGTTGCGCACTTCAAATTGGTCGAGGTCCCCTTGAAATTGTGCGCGCCACCTACGGCGAGGAGGTCAACTACTGCGTTAAACTCGAAGGCTCTGCGGGCCGGAGCGTTGGTGTTCATTCGCTCTATATGTCATAGTCATCTCAGACGTCCAATACGCAGTTTTTTGACTTGGTCGATGTCGCTGTACAGCTCGTATAGTTCATGATTGAATCTTCTCCTCCAAAACCCGTCAACGCAAACGGGACCGAAAATCTTACGAAGAATTTTTCTCTCGAAGCGACCAAGGATATTTTCATCCTCTTTTAATAAAGTCCATGTTTCAGCGCCATAAAGCAGGACTGGGATGATCAGGGTCTAACACAGAGTCTCCTTAGTGGTTCGAGATAGCGCTTTACTGTTGAATTGCTTTACAAGCCGAGAAAAACAGCGATTGGCAAGAGTTATTCTTCGCTTGATTTCTGCGTTGATCTTGTTTTTCGAGTTTATAGCAGAGCCAAGGTAGACGAAAGTCCCTTAAAAAAATAAATATTTGGCGCAACAGCTCTTTAAAGTGCCAGGGCCTAGCTTCTCGCAACCACTCATGTTTTGTGCGTTATATTTTTCACACGAATGGAAGGGACCTACAGTTAAGTGCCGGATCCGAACGGCGATTTGAGAAGCTTTTTCGTGACAACAAAACTCTCGGATGTTTGTCAGACGCTCGCGAAAGGTGGGACTGTGGAAACAACTTTTTGGTGTTTTCTGGGATTCGAACTTGGAACCTCATGCGTAGTGATCCGACACACAAACCACTTACGCCACGGCGTGTTGTGATAGATTGTGCCTCCGGTGTTGGCTTGTGAGTTCCGTACAATCTGTTCAAGTACAATATTAAAGAAGTCACATGACAGCGCGTCACCTTGTCTAAAACCTTTTTTGACAGCAAAGGCCTCGGTGAGGTCATTACCGACCTTGATGGAGCAGCGAGCGCTCTCTATCGTCAGCCTGCACAGATAGACAAGTTTGGCAGGGATGTCAAAACTAGACATGGCTCTATAAAACTCTTCCCTATAGATGCTGTCATAGGCGGTCTTGAAATCGATAAAGAGGTGGTGAGTATGGGTTTGGAATTCTTGGGTTTTCTCCAGGATCTGCCGAAGTGTGAAGATTAGATCGATGGTGGACTTTCCTGGCCTGAAACCGCACTGATAGGGTCCAATCAGGCTATTGATAAAAGGTTTCAGGTGTTCACACAATATCATAGCAAATATCTTGTATGCTTCTATAATTGCGCAGTTGAGGGGGTCTCCTTTCTTGTGGATCGGGCAAACGATGCTGAGGTTCCATTAATCAGGCATATACTCGTCTGACCAAATCTTAGAGATGAGTTGGAGTATGCACTTTACCAATTCATCCCCAGCTGCCATGAAAAGTTCGGCCAGTAAGCCGTCAGGTCCAGCAGCCTTGTTGGATTTTAGCTTGGATATTGTTTTGGTCAGGTGGACGGAAATTTTGACTATCATCATCTATGTTGAATGTTTCATTCTGCCTGACAGCGAGATGTTAGTCTTCGTCGCCGTTATACAGTCTGCAGAAGTAGTTTTTCCATATTCTCAGCACCGACTGTGATTCTACTACGAGGTTTCCATTTTCATCTCTACAGGTTTCTGTACGGGTATTACTTCTCTGACACGTGATATTTACCTTTTGGTAAAACTTCCGTACATTGTTCCTGGAGTATAGACTCTCGATATTCTCAAACGCGCGCTTCTCATGCTCTTTCCTCTTCTTTTGGAGAAGCCGATGTTCTTCCCGTCTCTTTTGCTCGTAGAGCTCACGAGCAGCTCTCGTCTTTCTTTGCAGCGCCGCTTTGTATGCCTCTTGTTTTGCTGCATGCACTCGCCGGCATTCTTCGTCAAACCAGGGGTTTCGCGGTGGTGGGCGAGCGAGACCCAGCACATCAGTCGCGGCGTTTCTGATGGCATGTTGGCAGCGTTGCCACTGGTCTTCGGCACTTGATGCTGGCGGCATAGGGGTAATTGAAAGATTTCGGGATACGCGTTCAGCGAAGAGTCTGGCGGTCTCTTGTGATTGTAGCTTTTCGATGTTAAATTTTCTCACAGTGATTCTTCTTTGTTGCTCGGATTGGGATATCCGCATTCGTACCTTGGCTACAACAAGGTAATGATCCGAGTCTATGTTGACCGCTTGGAAGGTCCGGACATCCAGAATACTGGAGGCATGCCTTACGCTCACGTGTCGGAAGCTTAAGACTTCTTGCCTAAGTCTGCCGCGTACGACAAATCCGCATCCGAATAAGCGCTGCCTGTTGCTTTTGTAGCAATCACCGTAGTACTGTAGATGTCACAGTTTTTCATCCTCTCTTTGCCCGGCCCATCCCATCGCACTTCCTGGATGGCGGTAATATCTGCTTTATAGCAGTCTAGGGCCTCTGCTAGTTGTTCGGCTGCACGTAGTCTGTAAAGGGACAGAACATTCCACGTACAGATCCGAAGGTCGTTGTCCTTATTTCGTTTGCTGGGGTCGTCATTAGTTGAGTCATCTTTATCCGAGGCTTTTGGTTGTTTCGGAACCATACATTTTTTACGTGGTAGGGAAGTTACCCCGACGGCACAACCCCCAACCTGGAGAGCCAGTTCCTTAACCGGTGCCAGTAATCCACTACGGGAATATGAGCACTGCCGTTGGACCATTAAGGGCTCCTCCGCCACGATCTCTATTCCAATGTCCTGACCAACATTGGAAATTCCTTACCGACCTGAATACGTCGAAGCAGCTTGCGCAATGTATTCACTAAGTCCAAACCTAACTGGAACTATAGACGCCACCGTTGACTCCGTCTGGGGAATGGGCGCGCTACCACCTGGAACAGGAATAAGTGCTCTAGTGGGAAAGAACTCTTCCCCTCTCTCTCATCTGCTGCCACCAAGAATCCGCCAAACGGGGTTGGTTACCCACTTCTTGGATTAAGGTACTAGGCACCCGGCTATTACCGCGTTGAGGTTGAGAGTAGGAGTTGGTAGGCCTCAGCTGAGTGAAAACGCTTGTGTTTTCATATGATCGCATGCACTACCGTTTGACCAGCCAGGGTCGGTCCATGGCAATTGTGCATGGTTTTCTTTTGTTGAAGTGACGCAACATTTTTTAGGCAATACAAAGTCACCAAACTATAAGGAAATCATTTCTACGCTATTACAAAACTACAAAAGCTTGGGATGCAAAATTTCCTTAAAGATTCATTTCCTTGATTCCCTTTTGGAGTTTTTCCCTGAAAACTTAGGTGCCGTATGCGACGAGCATGCGGAGAGATTTCACCAAGACATAATGGCGATGGAAAGGCGATATCAAGGGAAATGGTCGTCGAGAATGCTCGCAGACCTTTGTTGGACCTCGAAACGAAGTCATCCGTCATACTTGTATAAAAGACAAGCAAAACGCATCAAAAATTCTTCAGAATAATAGAAAAAAAAATTAATATCTACAAGTTTTCATGTATTTTCACTTTTTTAAATAAACAGATTTTTCTAAAAATATGGATGAAATTTTGTACAGACATATTTTAAACAATTTCATGCCAAGGTATAAAAAAAAATGTTTTGGAAGAACGGCAAAAAAAAACATTTTATTTGTTGTCCAGTGTAATCGATTTCTTGACTATTTAGGCAGTTTGTCAACGGTCCATGTTTACCGCGGAATATTCCTTATGCGTCTTCTTTCGAAGAAGCTTTTACCTTATACAGTTCACAAGTTAAAAATGATGGGATTCAATTCCATGTAATATAAAAACATTCTGCTCTTTTAGCAGATGCAATCCCAACAAGTATATGAAGTAGGAGAGTATTGTGTAGATACGGATTCTTAATCAGAAACATACTAACAAATACTTAAGAATCTGACCCTAACAACAGGGGTCGTTAATAGATTGTCTAAAGAGTTGAAAAAACGTTGATAAAACCCGTTATGCCCCCTCAAATTTAATATCTTTGCTTAGCATTATTTTACAAACTGTTGATTTTTTGTTTACAGGTTACCGAAGATGACTTGAAGAGCTTTTCCTTAATGTATCCCGTTATGAAAATGATGTTTTCAGATCATTATGAGGAAATGGAACGTAAAACACAAATGCGGTTAATTAAATCGGAAAGAAAACGGAAAAGCAATTCGTAATATTAAAGTTTATATTACACATTATATTAAAAATCGCGGAGCTTTGTTTTTTTATACTTGTATAAATCTAAAATATACAAATGGTTACATATAAAGTTTAAATTAACTAGTTGTTTTCATTAAAGGGCGCATCATTTGCAGCATACAAAATGTAGCGTATCGATTTTATACAAAAATAAGTTTAAACCTCGGAAAAAGAATGTAGATGAAAATTGGCGCGAACCTTGGTAAAAACTTCGTTGTTGTCACACGAGCTGCATTTTGTCCGTTCAATAGAATATCATGCTTGTAAATTTAGTTTAGTTTTTCTCGAGAGCGCAGACACACTTAGAACAGTAAAGGTCCATTGTGATGCCAAGGATCTACCATGCGACCACTCTGGCACCAATAAAATCAACCGGAGCTTTTGATGAAGCGATGGATGCTCATGACTCCTAAGGATGCCAAATCGCTGAGGTCATCGAGGAATGGCGCCCCTAGATGGAGCATTCTTTTACATGATAGAGCAGGACATGTGCATATGAGGTGAAAGATTGTTTCCTCCTCATTATCCCTACAGCTCCTGCAGAAGTCGTTGGAAAAGAGGCCAAGCCTTTTGGCATGTTGGCCTATTAGACAGTGTCCAGTGAGGACACCGATAACGCAATCTGTCTGCCAAAGATATCTAGGGGTAGAAGATTGAATAAAATGTCGAATGTCGCAGAGGGAGTAGTTCTTAGTGCACCACTGATGCACATGCATGCAGAGCTTTGCACTTTAGCTAACTAAAAAATGTATACAGCTCAAAATAATGTTTTATTTGTATACTGTGTTCCAATAAGATTAAAAATTGTAAGCATCCTAAATTGAAGCAATTTCCGGAAAGTTTTTTAATTATTACCATATGTCCAAAGACTCATTTGAACATTGAGTTAGGCCCAATGGTTCCACTAACAAAGGACGAAAACAAATGCTTACTAGCAGGCGCTGCAAATCTGCTCTCAGAAAATGATCTTGCTCGTGTGTATGAGAGATAAGAATCAAGTCATTAACATCAAATGTGGAGATTTTGTTTTACTTATGGGCACTTTCATCTATCGCGGCTTACAGCGTACGCTCATGAGCAGTTTAGTATGCATATATGTAAATACATTCAGTTGTATTCAAAATAATAGGTGCACTTCGTCGAAATCATTGTGAAGACCTCCCTTGGCAAAAAGTTTTTCGGGTAGACAGTTAAGACATTTGGATAAATATTCTAACGGTATTTGATAAGCAAAACCAATGGAAAAATGCACACCCGCTTTTTCATGCTCGAGGATTTTATTCAAGGAAGTGATTCCGAGCGGGGGGTTCTCAACAATATGAGTGTTTAAAAAACAGCCAAATAAAAGTATTAAGAAGTAAGAAAACAAACAGCTTTTGTTGTTATTATTTGAGAGATATTAAAAAAAAATTTTTTTTTGGTTAAATTATGTTCAAATTCATTAAAATCTATTTTTAATCCAATAGACTATCGATGCGAATAGGTGATTGTAACGCAAAACTAAGAACGGAGTCGTCTTCAGTAGCGTGATCGGAAAGCACAACCTGCACGACATCACATCCGGTATTTATTTAGACTAGTCGACTTTGCCGCGGGAGGAAACGTTGTCATGCCTAGTACGCGGTTCTCACGTCTTGATATTCACAAGGAAACATGGCTGTCCTTTGATCGGAAAACGATGCAAGACACTCTTCCAGTGTTTTCGGTGTCCGGACTTTCCGAAGAGCCAATGTGGACTCGGATCACTACGTAGTTGTAGCCAAATTACGGATGCGGATATCCAAAACGGAGCGAAATCAACGAAATACTATGAGGAAGTTTGACGTCGGATGGTACAATCGCAAGAGGCCGCCAGAGCCTTTGCCGATTGAGTTTATTTTATCTTTAATCTAAGTCCTATGCCACTACCAGCAAATGCGGAAGGCCAGTGGCAGCGTTGCCAACAAGCCATCAGAGATGGGGCCACTGATGTACTGGGTTTCTCTTGACCGCCACAACAAACCACTGGTTTGATTAGGAATGCCGGCAAGCACATGCAGAAAACAAGAGGCGTACAAAGCGGCGTACATAGGAGTATTTGCATCAAAAACCTGGCCAAAAGTAGATTTTCCGAAAAGTAAAATTGAGAAGTAAAAACTTTGCATAGCGGACAGTATATATGTATATATGATATAGTTCTTTTTTTTGTAAAGCGTGTGGCGCGGCAAAATGAGTTCAAAGTTAAGTTAGCTGTTGCATTATTTGCATTTTGTTTTGCAATGCTTGCCAATTTGGTGAGTGTTGTTCAATAAGTGATGGCGAGTGGTTGCGATTGTAAGGTTAGAATTTTCAAATGGAAAACTCAACTTCAGGTATGTATTAATAATTTTAGTTAAATTTTGGAAATATTTAGCTGTTGTTTTTTGTTCAAATTAGGGTTTAAAAATATTATGGCAAACATTGATTTTTTTTTGTTTTTTTTTTAAGTTTTAATGGTTTTTATGTAGTATACCCAGCCATTCTGCATTAGTTTGGACCTTTTAAGTTACTTTGAATGTTCCTTTAACTAATGCAAGAAGAAATAGCCGCCATAAATTGCACCGTGTGCGAATGAGTTTTTCAATTTCATATTAAAAGCACTTATACGCCATACAAGATTTGTAAATTATAATTACATTACTTTTTACTATGGTTGATGGAAAAATATGTAATGCAGTGATCGAAATTTCATCAACACAAAAATGCTTTATATGCGGCTCAACTTCAAAACATTTTAATAATTTAAGTACGGCAAATACCAAAATTAATGATAAAGCTATTGAGTTTTGATTGTCAATCTTACATGCACGAATCAGGCTTTTTGAGAGCCTTCTACATCTTGCTTATAAACTTCTCTTAAAAAAAAATGGCAACTTAGAACGGAGGACGACAAATATATATACAAGATCAGAAAAATTAAAATTCAAAAAGAATTTAGAAATAAGCTTGGCCTAATAGTGGATTTTCCACGAGTTGGTTATGGGACCTCCAATGACGGTAACAACAGTCGAAGATTTTTTACTAACCCGCAAGTTACCACTGAAATGACGGGAATTGATTTTCTGTTAATATTTCGTTTCAACATAATTTTGGAAACTATTTCAAGTTTTTTTTTTTAACGCTATCAGTACTGCTTAAGGGCAAGCATTTTGTGACGAATATTACTTTGAACTGAGAGAGAAAAACTCAAATCAGCTACTAAGTAATATCCAGCTTGTCACAGTCATCATTTAGCGTGGTGTTAGTTGTTAGTATTGTGAATAATTATAAAGCCTAACACCGTACACAAAAAGACTGGACAAGTAAACAAAAAGCAGATTGCATACTAAACAAAAGTATGAACTAAAAATAAATATGTTACGCATAAGTCAAACATTACACTAAACACTTACAACAAAGAACTTAGTATCGTTCGTATAATTTATGTTTTAGATTTAATTTGCTATAGTTGTAATCAAATTTGTCGCGGTTACTATTTACTTCCTTCGCCATACGCGTAAGAGGTTCGTTAGAACCGTAGTTCGTTCGGTGGAAATTTACGCGGAAAATCTCGGTATTTCTGGAGTGATACAAAATTGATACCATTAAATTTGAATTATACACAATGGATACAGCCAGACTTTTTGTTGAGTTATACCCACGGTACCCTATGACTCCCACCATGCATAAGATATTAATCCATGGGTCTACAATAATTGAAAACGCTCTGCTTCCAGTAGCCAGAAATAAACACTTGAGGTAACTTATAGTATTTATTTCCTTTTTAATCTTATAAGTTAATACAACGTTAACCAAATAATAAAAACTTTAGCATACGGACTCTACCGGCTTAACTACGCAAGAATGTTCTCTAGGAGAGACTGCAACATCGATGTTCTTAAAAGATTGCTATTAAGTTCTGATCCACTCCTTAGTTGCCTCAGAAAGTTAACATCGAAAACAAAGAAGGTATTTTCCAAGGAGACCTTCTTCCAGAGGACTCAAATACAAATAATGAAAGCTTAATGCCTCTGGATGAAGACGAAAATAATGAAAATTAATTTAATGATGAGTCATGGGCAGAATCCAGCGATTGATTTCACCAAGATTAAAAAAAAAAGTATTTCAAATTTATGTACACATTTGCTGAAAAGGATTTTTCGCTAGTTTTTTTTTTCAATAAAACATTCTTAAATTTATAAAAAACAATTGGAAATGTATTTTACTGCATGAATACTAATTTTAAACAAAAGCCACAAAAACAACGAAAAATAATGTTGGCCAGGTTTTTGATGCAAATACTCCTTTGTGCGGCGTTGCAAAGAACGACTAGATCTGCTCGCCAGTGGGGCATTTGCGAGTATTAAGATCGAGACATAGCGGTCAATGAAAGCAAAACAAAATAAATGCTGTCTACAAAAAGGAACACCCACCATCGACGTCTTGGACAGAACGCCACAATAGACAGATATCATTTTGAGGTAGTAAAGGACTTTGTCTACCTGGGCTCTAGTGTGAGCTCCCCAAATGACAACAGTGGCGATATCAGACGAAGAATTACTCTTGCCAATCGTTGGTCCTATGGGCTTTGAGTAACAAAGCCCTATCTCGAACTAATAACTAACTACATATTAAGGTAACTCTTTATAAGACACTAATAATCCCCAGGCATGGACTTCGTCGAAATCGGATGAGGATGCCCTTCGTTATTTTGAGAGAAAAGTTATTCGAGTGATCTTCGGCCCCGTCTGCATAGACGGTACGTGGAGGAGAAGGTACAATGCCGAACTATACGGCCTATACAAGGACATCGACTTAGCCAGAAGAGTTCAACCACAGCAAAAAGATGGCTGGGTCATGTAGAGCGGATGGAGCCCAACGTTTCCGCCAAGAAATTTTCGAATCTACCCCGGATGGACGTTGCAGTATAGGAAGACCTCGCGATAGGTGGCGCAAAGAAGTGGAGGGGAACCTCAACCAACTTGACGTGCGCAAGTGGAGGCAGCTGGCTGGTAACCAGGCTGGCTGGAGATGTTTATTGGTTGAGGCCCAGGTCCACCCCGGACTGTAGCGCCACCTAAGTAAGTAGGTTAGGTTAGATTGGCTGTCTGGACGACGATGCAGACACACTTAGACTAGTAAAGGTACATTGTAATGCCAAGGATCTACCATTAGACCACTTAGGGTAAAACCAACCAGAGCTTTTGATGAAGCGATGGATGCTCATGACGTCAAAGGACGCCAAATCACTGAGTTAGTCAAGAATGGGGGCTCCTAGATGGTGCATTCCTTTACGTGATAGAGCAGGACATGTGCATAGGAAGTGAAAGATGGTTTCCTCCTACTCCTCGTCCCTACAGCTCCTGCAGAAATCGTTGAAAAAGAGGCCAAGTCTTTTGGCATGTTGGCCAATTAGACAGTGTCCAGTGATGACGCCGATAACGCAGCTGATCTGTAATCGCTTTAGTTTAACCAACTCGGCACTACGTTTCTGGTCCAGCTTAGGCCAGATCTGCTTAAATGTAGCGAGGGGCATACCAAGGACTTGCAGAATCCTTAGAGTAGTACTCTGTCTGGCGGGCTCGTCTGCCCTACAGTTTCCTGGAATGTCTCTGTGGCCTGGCACCCAGCATAGGTGAATATTGAACGGCACTGTCGTCCCCGTAAAAGATAAACGGCAGTCTAAAACGGCCTTTGAAGTGAAAGAACGCGATTCCAGGGACTTGATAGCCGCTTGACTGTCAGTGAAAATGCTAATGTCCCTGACAGATAATACATTACATTTGAGCCAGAACAGGGCTTCCTTAATCGCCATTATTTCCGCCTGGAAAACGCTACAATGATCAGGGAGGCGGAAAGAGATATTCAGGTTGACCTTTTCGGAGAAAACACCACAGCCCACCCCACCTTCGGTCTTAGAGCCATCTGTGTAGACGTGCACCGAATTACCATCATAAGGGGGAGAGTTATCCCATTTATCCCATTCAGGGATACTCGTACGGAAGTTATGGTCAAATCTCAGTTTAGGCGGGCTGTAGTCCGTGTGTTCGTGTTTGAAGTTGAGAAGATCAAGGATCGAGGAGTGGCCAAAGCTATAGCTAGACCACTGAGAGGAGGCTTTTAGGCGGATGACCGCACAGGCAGCCATCTGTTTGCCGAAAATATCTAAAGGTAGTAGCACAGATAATATAGTTACATAGATATCACATGCAGTACAAAAAAAATGGCCAATTTTCAATCGACTGGGATTTACTCGTGGGTTCGATCGATCTTGGTTGGCACGCTAGTAAAGGAGATTACAAAAAAAATACAAATATTTGGCGCAACAGCTCTTTAAAGTGCCAGGGCCTAGCTTCTCGCAACCACTCATGTTGTGTGCGTTATATTTTTCACACGAATGGAACGGACCTACAGTTTAATGCCGAATCCGAACGGCGATTTGAGAAGCTTTTTGGTGACAACAATACTCTCGGATGTTTGTCAGACGCTCGCGAGAGGTGGGACCGTAAAAAACTTTTTGGTATTTTCTGGGATTCGAACTTGGAACCTCATGCGTAGTGATCCGACACACTAACCACTTACGCCACGGCGCCCACGTAAAGGAGATTAATCGAACTCTTTCAGACAAAACGAAATAAAATTATGTTGCATGACCATGCAATAATCTTGCTCTTCAGTGTGTCGTAGAAACACTAAAGCAAACTGCTGTCATACAAAAACCGTTTTCTGTTAAAGAACAATATCTATGTATATACAACAAACTGATGGTATGATATGATTCAATAGCGATCGTGTCATTTTCATGGCTTGTGTGTATCTTACGTCGCATCGTGTTGTCTTAGAAGGGTTGCATGGCATTTATGTACTTGTCTAGATGAGTATTTCTTGTTTCTTTTGGTAAATGCATGAGTTTGAAATTTCTGTCATCGCAGGTTAAAAGTTTTGTGTATTATTGATTTAAGATCGAATTGCGACAGCGCTTGGTTGCTTGGTTTTAAATAAAAATAACAAATGAATGATAAAATGAGATCAGGGGTCGAATCGCGTCCTCCGTAAACGAGTAACTTATGAACGGAATGTGTGTATTTGGGATCGCGACTTCCCTAAACGTATGCACGTTAACGTAATTTGGGATCGCCACTTCAGATGACGAGTGCATGAACATGCTCGTTCAAGCACAGTTTTATTCGATTGATCTCCACCAATCGTAATTTGGGTCAGAAAATAAATTAGTAAATTTGTGCAGTAAATAAACAAGAGAATGTATGCTAAATCAATATAAATAAAGTAAAAACTATAAGTACACAATATTATGAACATAAGTACACAAAAAAAATCTCAATTATGTAGTCACTGTCGATGGTGTATTGATACCCTCCACTTGCTAAAATCGAAAGAGTCACTGCTAATTGCAACACAGAAGGTACTGCAGAGGGCAGTTGGGAACTGAAGTTGAGTTTAAAAAAAACGTATTGGAAAGCTTCCTTATTTAATGGAAACCTTTTAATAAATCTAAATAAAAATGCTATGTACGCACTGAGTTCTAAAAAGTAATTGAAATTGTTCATACGCTTTGTGTGGTAAGGAAGTGGAAAGTGCTGGTATCCCGTAGTTGTCTTCGCACTATTTTCTCACCAGTTTCAGTCTCATCTGATGAACTGAGATAAAATAGAAGCACCGGATCCATCTCCTTTAGATGAAAATTATTTTATTTTGCCAAATTTCACTTCCAAATGACATGTGTTTGAAGTTTAAGCTACTACAATTCCAACCCTTAATCTGGTACAACCGGCATGTTAAATTAGAAATTACGTTCCGTCTGCTTTCATAGGACATAATCCCAATACATCCATTCGTATTACCTATGACGGAATTTGTCTTCGTACAATTGCCGATCCGTTTATGGAGGACGCGATTCGACCCCAGGAGTTTCTTGCACGATATGCAAGAAATCGAGAAGGGGTTTTCCTAATTTAAAAATGTTTGCATACCCATCAAAAGAAAAAAATTAAATTTTAAATAATTTATGGAAAAAAGCATGTAGTTTTATGACGGTAACATTTTTTTTATTTGCCAAAATCATTTTTGTAGTGAGTAGGCAGGAAAATGCTAAAAAAAAGAGGTGCAGTTCCCACACTCAATTTACAAAATGATATTGATCAATTTGAAGAATTAGAAAGTCTTTCTTCGTCGAATAGTAAGAGAAGAAGAAGTTCAAGTTCAGATCTAGGCTGCTTGAAATGCATCAATTGATGCAATCAATCGAGAAGCGGGAGAAAACGATTTTTCAACTAAAAAAAAGTATTGCATCTTTCAGTTTGAAAATTAAAACTTTAAAGCAAAAACTTAGATTAAAGAACAGAGCTCATTCTACATTAAAAATAAAGAAACAAAATAGGTATTCAGGTTTGGTATCCCAAATTAACAGCATGGATATGTCAGATCAGTCTAAATTATTTTGTTTTATGTTGATGGGATTTCTAAATCAAATTTGTATAGCCCAGAAGAAAAAGAACTCCCACAAAATGTTTTTTATCACTCGCAAAATATATATACATTTCTACGCGATGGGTTGGACTTTTGACTTCCTTATATAGCTTCATTCTATGGTTGGGCTCCTGTGAAAGGTCTACAGCCTGTGTATCAAAACATGGCTCAAAATATATTGAAATCTAAAATTGTGTCAATGAGTCATCGTCAAAAGTATGTAGTGTTGGTTTTTGATGAGATTCGAATATGCCGAAATCTGACCTACAACGCTACCAACGACTTAGTTTATGGATTTGAAGATTTAGGTTCAGCAAGAAAAAAATCAAATGCTAATAAAATTTGTGTGTTTATGGTTAATGGCCTTTTTGATTCATGGAAAAGCGTTGTTAACTATTTTGTTTCAGAAAATGGAATAAAAGGGGATGACTTAAAACAGTTGATTAAAAAGAATTTTGAAATATGCAAGGAACTTGGTCTTCAAGTATGCGCTGTTGTTTGTGACCAGGGTCCAAACAACAGGAAAGCGTATCAACTTTTGAATGGGACTGAAAAAAAAAAACCATTTACGACATTTGAACATCTGTTACTCAAATCAAATCTGAACACCCCCGATGGTTTAGTTTCTTTCGATGTCTTCAGAGACTTGTTTAAAATTTACTAGCTCACATATAGCTCCTAATACTTTTGGAAAAATGAGCGTACGCCTAGCGACTCAAATATTTAGCAGGACATCTGCTGCGTCCATACAAACAGCTCAACATCTGAATTGTTTAAAATTTACTTCGCAACACGCTCAAGCAACGCAAGCTTTTACGCTGGCATTAAACAATACCTGGGCAAAATCGCATCATCACCCCCACGCGGTGCCCGCTGGATAGCTATCTGATAGTGAACTAACGATG
The DNA here is from genome assembly GCA_945910035.1 of Brachypalpus laphriformis. Classification (NCBI taxonomy): domain Eukaryota; kingdom Metazoa; phylum Arthropoda; class Insecta; order Diptera; family Syrphidae; genus Brachypalpus; species Brachypalpus laphriformis. Next base: position 235,525,513 of record OX246753.1, on the reverse strand, counting down.
AGCGTATGCTGAGTCTGACGATATATGTGTAGCTGAACACTCAGACCTGCGTAAGCACATCTGGGTGAACTTCAACGCTCATATGTCTAACCGGACGAGGCATCTCTTGTTGACCTGATTGGCTGAAATATGCGTCTCAGAAGTCTAGCAAGAGGTCCTCGGAAGGAGGACGTGCGGCGGATGAATTCTCACGATGGAATCAACGGTGACGTCTACAGACCAGCGGATACCTTACCGGAGATACTTCAACATATTTGGAGCTGAGGTCTGTACGGATTTTCAATACTACGTCAGGGTATTGAAAAAGAGATGGTGGCGGATGAACCCTTAATGGGCCAACGGCAGCGCTCATATCCCCGACGTGGGTTACTGACATCGGTGTATCCGGCCTCTTGTCCTAGGGGTACAAAAAAAAAGGGTCTGGCCCTCCAGGTTGGGGGTTGTGCCGTCGGGTTAACTTCCCTACCACGTAAAAAACCTTTGTTTACGAAGCAACCAACAGCCTCGGATACGGTTGATCTTACTGTTGACGACCCATGCAAACGTTAAAAGGACAACGATCTTCGTGTCTGCACATGGAATGTCAGTACCCTCTACAAACCACGTGCAGCCGAACAACTTGCGGAGGCCCTAGAGTGTCTCAAAGCAGACATTACCGCCATCCAAGAAGTGCGATGGGATGGGCCGGGCAAAAGGAGTATGAAAAACTGCGACATCTACTACGGCGATTGCTACAGACAAAAAGGACAGCGTCTATTCGGGTGCGGATTTGTCATTGGAGGCAGACTTAGGCAAGAAGTCTTCAGTTTCCGGCATGTGAACGAGCGCCTCATGACTATCCGTATCAAGGCTAAATTTGCCAACATTAGCCTAATATGCGTTCACGCCCCTCACGAGGAGAAGGACGACGCGACAAAGGATGACTTCTACCAGCTCTTGGACAAGACGTATGAGCAATGCCCTAGCCACGACGTTAAAATTATCCTAGGCGACTTTAACGCAAAGCTAGGAAGAGAGGAGGTCTTTTGTAGCGTGGTCGGAAAGCACAGCCTGCACGACAACACATCCGACAACGGACTCAGGCTAATCGACTTTGCGGCGGGGCGAAACTTTGTTGTAGCTAGTACGCGGTTCCCACGTGTCGATATTCACAAAGGAACATGGCTCTCCTTGGCAATATAGTAGAAGAATCGCAGCCGGTGCTGAGAATATGGAAGGAACACTTCTGCAGACTGTTAAACGGCGATGATGATCAATATTCCGGTGTCAGGCAGAATGAGCCATTCAACAGTGTCGATGGCAGTCAAGATTCCCGTCAACCCGATCAGAATGAAGTGAGTATAGCGATATCTAAACTCAAATCCAACAAAGCTGCTGGAGCCGACGGCCTTGCCGCTGAACTTTTCAAGGCACGAGGAGATGAGTTGGTAAGGAGCATGCACCAGCTCATCTGTAAAATCTGGTCGGACGAAAGTATGCCCGATGAATGGAACCTCAGCATCGTTTGCCCGATCCTGAAGAAAGGAGACCCTCTGAACTGCGCCAACTACAGAGGTATAAGTCTCCTAAATATCGCATATAAGATCCTGTCTGCCGTACTATGTGAACGCCTAAAACCGATCGTCAACAACCTGATAGGTCCTTATCAGTTCGGTTTCAGGCCTGGAAAGTCCACCATTGACCAAATATTCACACTACGGCAGATCTTGGAAAAAACCCATGAATATAAAATCGATACGCACCACCTTTTCATCGATTTCAAAGTTGCCTATGATAGCGTGTATAGAGACGAGTTATACAGAGCCATGTCTAGTCTTGGCATCCCTGCCAAGCTCGTCCGTTCGTGCAGAATGACGATGGAGAACTCTCGCTGCTCCATCAAAGTCGGTAAGAACATCACCGAACCGTTCGATGTCAGGAAAGGTCTTAGACAAGGCGATGCGCTATCATGCGATCTCTTTAACATAGTACTTGAGAGAATTGTACGAAACTCACAAGCCAACCCCGGAGGTACAATCTTCTTCAAGTCTGTACGACTACTCGCTTATGCCGATGACATTGACATAATCGGAAGAACTCAGCGGGCAGTCAATGGGGCATTTACGAGTATTGAGAACGAGGCAGCAAAGTTGAGTCTAGCGGTCAATGAAAGCAAAACAAAATATATGCTGTCTACAAAAAAAGACACCCAACATCGGCGTCTTGGACAGAACGCCACAATAGACAGATATAGTTTTGATTTTGAGGTAGTAAAGGATTTTGTCTACCTAGGCTCTATGGTCAGCTCCGCAAATGACATCAGTAGGGAGATCACACAGAATTACTCTTGCCAATCGTTGTTTCTATGGGCTAAAATGGCAATTGAGTAGCAAGGCCCTATCTCGAACTACTAAAGTAACTCTTTATAAGACATTAATCATCCCAGTCCTGCTGTATGGCGCAGAGTCCTGGGCTTTGACAAAACCGGATGAGGATGCCCTTGGTTATTTCGAGAGAAAAGTTCTTCGAGCGATCTTTGGTCCCGTCTGCATAGACGGTGAGTGGAGGAGAAGGTACAATGCCGAACTATACGGCCTGTACAAGGACATCGACTTAGCCAGAAGAGTTCACATACAGCGAATAAGATGGCTGAGTCATTTAGAGCGGATGGAGCCTAACCTTCCCGCTAAGAAAGTCTTCGAATCCACCCCGGACGGACGGCACAGTAGAGGACGACCTCGCGGTAAGTGGCGCAAACAAGTGGCAGGGGACCTCAACCAACTTGGCGTGCGCAACTGGAGGCAGCTGGCTCGTAACCGTGCTGGCTGGAGAGGTTTGTTGGTTGAGGCCCAGGTCCACCCCGGACTGTAGCGCCATCTAAGTAAGTAAGTAAGTAAGTAAGTAATAACAAGAATCCATCTGTTTATGAATTCAATGTACTAATGTCAAAAATTCTTTCGTCAAACTTTATTTCCTTCTCACCTTACAGTAATTGTAAGGACGATGATGTTTACTTTTTGAGCTTAGGTATGGTCCACACAAAGGGCACTCATGTTGTTTTGCTGAACGAGGAATAAAAAGAAGAGGACTGTGATGAGTTTTTGTACACAGAAATCATAAACAAACTAGAAACAGAACCTGATTTTACACTTGAGACTGTTGCAATGCGATGCTTATGTCCTGTATCCCCTTGTGGGTCCTAGGGCCTCTACTACGCCTACGCGCCATCGTGTACGGTTTCTGGCAATGTGTCTGAGTTCTCGCCAACGTTTCCCTAACTGCCGTGCCTCCTTCTCGACTGTTCTGCGCCATGTTCTCCTCGGACCGCCAGGTCTTCTGCCATCCTGAGTTAGAGGGTTCCATTGCATAACATGGTTCGCTATGGAACTGTCACCCTTTCGGAACGTGTGACCAATCCACTGCCACTTCCGTCGTTGGATGGTTGTGCCTATTGGTTCCTGACCCGTTTTCTCGTAAAGGTGTTCGTTAGAAATACGATTGGGCCAGAAAATCCTTAAGATATTGCGCAGGCACCTATTAGCAAACGTTTGCAGCTTTCTGGTGATAGCAGTGGTCACTCTCCACGTGCTGCAACCATATAGCAGCACGGATTCAACGTTGGAGCGGATCAGTCTTATTTTGGTGCTCAAACTGATTGCATTGCTTCGCCATATTTTGGACAACATCCCGAACGCGGCCTTTGCTTTGGCGATCCTGTTGGCTATATCCAGTTCGGTTCCACCATCGGTCGAGACAATACTCCCAAGAAACTGGAAATTCTCTACTCTCTCTACCGGTTGTCCAGCAATGCATATTTGAGCCGATGAGTTAGTTCCAAGGCTGATAATTTTAGTTTTTGTCGTATTAATTTTCAGCACGACGACACCTGCCTCCCTCTCCACATCTGCTGTCATTTGGTGGAGGTCCATAATTCTGTGGGAGAGTAAGCATACATCGTCTGCGTAGTCAAGATGTTTCAGTTGAGATGTAAGAGTCCATCGAATTCCTCCGCTTCCCGTTGACAAAGCTGCATGAAGCACATCGCTTATCACCAATAGGAATAATATTGGTGAAAGGATACAGTCTTGTCTTACCCCACTTTGGATCTCAAATTCCTCAGACAACCTTCCCCTGTGCAAAACGTGACATTTGGAGCCTTCATATGTAGCTTTGACAATAGCAATTAGTTTATCGGGAATACCTCTCCTGCGTAAGGCACTCCAAATAAACTCCATGTTGACACTATCGAACGCCTTCTCAAAATCGATGAAACTCAGGTGCAGTGGCGATCGATATTCAACACACTGTTCGATGTTGATGTGGTCGGCACAGGAGGATCCAGAGCGGAAACCTGCTTGTTCGGCATCGAGTGTGTCTTCGAGATGTTGTTTGATTCGCTCAAGGATGATTTTAGCTATTATCTTAGCTACAGCAGGCAGCACGCAGATACCCCTCCAGTTTCCGCACTCCATTAAATTTCCTTTCTTAGGAAGCTTGACGATCATTCCCTTTTTCCACTCATTAGGAAAGCTCTCAGCTTCCCTAGCTCTCCCTATAAGTGGAAGCAGAAGCTCAGCCGATGTTGTGGGCGCTGCTCGTAAGAGCTCTGCTGGAATACCGTCAAGTCCTACCGCCTTGTTGGTTTTGAGTGCCTTGATCGCGGTAATGATCTCATCTTTACTGGGAGTCGTGGTGCGTATTCGGGAACTTCTCATCTCGGGCATCTCAGTCTGATTTGGGAGCATATCGCTAGCGAATACACGGTTCAAAACCGTAGCAAAATGCTCTTTCCATCTCTTCAGCTGGTCCTCATCCGAAATGAGCAAGGAGCCGTCTAGGCTTTTCACTGGGTGTTCGCTGGAGCTGCGACCACCTGTCAGCCCTTTCGTGATTCTGTAGACAGTCCTGCTGTCGCACCTCCGTGCAGCTTCTTCTGCTTCTGTGGCCAGCGCGTTGATGTAGTTGCGCTTGTCACGTCGTACGCTACGCCGAACTTCTCTCATCTTCATGCGATATAGGGACTCTAGCTTGCTTCTCCCTGCTGCTGGGGTAGCTGCAACGCGAGCTTTCATCTGTTTTCGTTCGTCAATCTGTCTCCAGGTATCTTCGGAAAGTCACGCCCTATGTCTTCCCTGCGATCGACCGACAATTCTTTCAGCACCAGATGTAAAAACATTTTTCACAGCACACCAATGGTCTTGGATGGTTGCGGGCATTGAGCTGCTGATTGCTTCCACACCTTTGTGGCAGGTATTGTGCTCAAACATGGTGCCACCTATCACAAGGCGGTTGGCATTGCAGAAATCCACAAACCTTTCGCCGTTGTCATTGCGGAGGAGGAATCTGGCATTGTAAGGACCTTTTCTTCCCGAGTCCAGGAGCGTCTTTACATTCCAGAAACCTATCTTTGTCCGGGTACAATAGCCAAAAGTCGTCAACATGTGATCAGTCCTTATCCGAGGCATAGTGTCAGTTTTTGTAGCGAGCTGGTTTCAGTAACGCAGGTTGCTGGCCCACGTTACCTAGCCTAGAATCAAGGCCCTAGACAACCCGCACTTACAATTTTAGCCTATACGTATAAGGGTTTATACGTATAGTTGCCCGGGGACCACCACTAGGAGGTAAAGTAAGCACTTCATCACGAACTTGATTGTTGCGCTACTGGCCCAAGCCAAGTTTTGGGCAGTCAGTAGTTTCCCGATCAATCGCAATGCAGGTCCCCAATGCATTGCAATGCGATACTTTGCGGTATATATTGCTTACAAAATGCTTTCAAAGAGCCACTGTTCAAATTGTTCAGAAATTTGTTTGAGGAAAGATGAAAAAATAACATGCCCTTCTGCGTTTTTTATATTTGGCAAAAAAATTTCTCAATATAGTGATTTTGGCAGTCTATTTGCACCATCAGATGAATTGTTTGACGTTTGTAAGCTTAATTTTAAAGTTTTCCATCGAATGTTTCGGGATCGCCCTCATAGGTATAAGAAAAATAAGAGAAACGATGGCTTCCGAATGCATATGAATAACAAATTTCCGTGACAGCAGCTGGTTTGATGAGAAAAACGAATGCTTTTATCATCGCAAAGAGATGCTTAATTTTTCCCTTCTTGTCTTATTAATTACGCAAACACTGGTCATGGGAAAAAAAAGCGAAAAATCAGCAAAAATCAAAAGGTGCAAATATTATCAAGAAAATAAAAGATCTAAATAATACTCATCATCATCATCATCATCATCATCATCATCATCATCATCATCATCATCATCATCAGCATCATCATCATTTCAATAAACATAAAATAAATCTATGCTTATTCAAATCAGGTAACTAATTTCAACCGTTTTCATTACCTTACAAAATGCTTTTAATAATAAAGTTTATTCAGAAACAAATCAAATAATGAGACGACATAATTTCAAAATTGTACCAAGTTCCTACCTTATCATGCTCGTAATTATTTATGAAGCAAACATAAATAATCTAAAAATCGAAAACCTTTTTTTTATGTTATGTTATGAAAAATTTATGTGACTGTGTCACCTATGTACCTACGTAGATATTTATTTTTTATTTGATGAAAATTGCTCACACATAGAATCATCCTTCCCTTCATACATCTGACAAAACGTGCTACTCAACTCACAACCTTTTGAGCATGGTATACATACAAGATCCATCAAACTGGGACCAACGAGTAAATCCCAGTATCTATGTAACTATATTATGTGTGGTAGTAGGTTGAACCCAGGGGTTTACTTAGGCAAAACAATAGTAAGGCCTAAGACTGAGGAGTCAAATTTAGCATCTGTGCAAACAAAAGGATCACGTTCCCATATCCGATAATGAGTGTTCTCAAAACACGGAAGCGGAGGAAATATACCTAACTATGCAATTTGACTCTCCAGTATGCACAAATATCGGTTTAGTGATGGAATTAGAGGAAAAGACTACCGTTTCCGAACAAACCAGTCGTGATAATTCAATGCATAACCCTGGGGAAGAAGTACTTCCATATCCAGAGGGCATAAAAAAGGAATAAACCATGTTGCATAAAAACGAGCCTAGCAAAGAAGTGAAAGAGTTGAGACAAAGCAGAGAAACAAATTCGGCAACCAGTTTTAAAATTATAAAGAAAATAAAAAATACACTAAGGCGCGATAATCACCCTGATTGTCGTTGGCGTTTGTCGCTTTTCGACGATTGTCGTTTCATTCATAGCTACGACCTGCTGATCGTTAAACATTACTAAGCAATTTGCTTGTCGTGTATAATACTATTACAACTCTTTCACAGTGAAAAAGTTATGAAAATCGATTCGTGCTACATCTGAAGAATAAAACGACAATCGTCGAAAAGCGACGAACGCCAACGACAATCTGGGTGAATATAAACTAAAAAGACTCAGCAGCTGAGCAAAATCAAAAAGACGCAGCAATAAGTAAGACTGAGCAATTAAGAAATAAAACACATACATTAAAGCCGCGAAATCAACAAATAATAGAAATTCCATTCAAAAATGAAACACTATCAAAGCCTAGAAAATCTAAAATTAAGACACTCCTAATGAATACCTTAGAAAGAGATCAAGAAATAAACACCGACGAGTTAAATGTTGTATAGGATCCCGGAGGGACACTACAAGAATAGCACTCATACACAAACAAATATCCACACGAACATTTCTTGGCAATGACTTCCTGACAAAATATTCTGGTATAATTAATTATGAACAAAACAACCTGAAGATTTACCCCTTTTTCAATAATAATTCTACTGCCATGATATGCAGCTCAGGGGAATTGAGAAACTTGCAAATCCTAAAAATAACGCTACAAAGTCAGTTGCGCAAAAAGATCCCATTCCCAAATCCGATACTGAGTACCTCAAAACTCTGATTCGGGGGAAACAGATTTAGCAACTATGCAATTCGACTCTCTAGTATGCACAAAAAACGGATTCGCGAAGGAATTAGAAAAAGAGACAACTGTTTCCGAACAGACTAGTCAAGGCAACTTAGTGCATAACCCTGGGGAAGAAGTACTTTCATATCCAGAATGCATTAAGAAGGAATTAACCATGAATATCGCATAGCTGATTAATTTTTGTATGATTACCGTAATTTACGGAAAACTAACATACAGCCCTATCAAACAAACGATGCCCGAACAAAATACCGAATAACACATTCCTAAAACCCTTTTACTCGACCCAAAAAAAAAATTAAATTATTTATTTTAAACCAAAAAATAAATAAAAAATATATACATTTTATATATATATTATATACATATTATTATAACAAACGAAGATAATTTCTAACAAAACAAAAAAGCATTTACAAAAAAAAAAAATTGAAGAATTTTAATCAACTTAAAAAAAATATGAAAAAAAGAATAGTACATAAAAAAAAAACATATTATTTACAAAAAATATATTTTACTAGAACTGTAGAACATTAGTTGTAAAGCAAAATATTAGAAGTTATTTTACCAACTTAAACAAAAAAAGGAAAGAAAAAACATTTACACTATATTATATTACAAAAAAAAGAAACTAATATAACATTACTAAATAAAAAAAATATTAACACTAAGAATAAATACAACAATAATCCATAAGGAAATTATTTTGGCAACTTTTAATAAAAAAAAACACTTCTTTTGACTATATTACAAAATTTTCTAGAAAAAAAAAAGAAACTCTATTTGATGAATTATATTAGAAAAAAAAAGAAATATTCATATATAATATACTACAACTATAGAACCTTAATATGTATTAGAAATTATTTTCCAAAAAAAAAGAATCATGTTATTTACAAAAAAAATGCGATTTACTACTAAAAAAAATATATATATTTATTATACTAGAACTAAGAACTATAGAACATAAGTTTGAAAAAAACATTAGCCGATAAGAAAATCAATGTAACAACATTATGTTAAATTAACTTTGTCCTGGGGGCAAATCACGTAACTTTTCAGACGATTATCGTTTGGACGATAGTAATCGACTGATAAAAAAGATTGTTGCATATTGTAGGAGTTAACATTTCTCTACCACAGTTGGTTGCCCACTGTTGGCTGTATAACGCCTAAATGCATATAAACTTTTGACGATTGCGGTTTTTGCTATGGTTCAAACATACATTTAGGCGATATACAGCCAACAGTGCGCAACCAACTGTGGTAGGGAAATATTAACCGCTATAATATGCAACAATTTTTCCATTCGTCGGTTGCTATCGTTCAAACGATGATCGTCTGAAAAGTTAAGTGATTTGCCCCCTGCCTATCCTGCTTTCGCGCTCAGAAAATTAACCTACTAATTTTCTTCTTTCAAGGGGAGCGGGATGTAGTGACTCGCTGTATGCGCCCCATATAAAATATCACACTAATCGTATATGTCGACTTCCATCTCTTAACTATTGCATAGCAAATCTTAAATTGCTTTATTACACATCCGGGTTTTCCCAATACAACAGCATGGGTAAGCATGATCAGGTACGCTGTATGTAAAAGATCAAAGGCTATACCGAATGTACCTAATGTCTTATGTGGATGATAGGGATGGAATCGATATGCTATATAAGGCATATGATAGGTAGAAATAGATTCAGAATAGATTTACAATTCAAATTCGAACGGTCACAGCCAATGCATTGAGACAGCGGGCCCTAGAGCGAGAAATAAAATCAGTGGTAAAACAAAAACAACTTGTTTTATTTTACCATATTCCCCGGTACGTACTCTTCTCCCGAATACGGGAAAGCACGGTGCGCTATCGTTACTACAATATCATCAGCGAACAGAAGTGCTTTGATCAGCAGCGCTGCGTACTCAACACCTCCAGGAAGAATAACTATGATGTCCTAGATTTATAGCGCAAATAATCCCGGAGTGAACGCCCCTGTCTTACTCCGACCAATGACTGGAACCATCCTAACAACTCCTCACCACTCCACACTCTTGATTTTGTGTCCGCATACAAGTTTTGGATGACGTGTCTGAACTTCCTCGACACGCTCATGCAGTAAAGCTTATAAAATAGAGCCTTTTGATCTATCGTGTCAAAAGCCGACTTAAAGTCTACAAAAGCACATACATTTTTTACCCCCTCCAATGTAAGCCTCCACAAACGCATGGTCGATAGTAAAATATCCTGGACTGAAACCCGCTTGATGTTCTTTTAGCAGACTATTTTCCTTTATCCGTGCATATAGTCGGTCCTGCAAGATTGCTGTGAATATCTTATAGGAAGCATTTAAAAAAGAAATGCCTCTATAATTTACTGGATCTGGTGTACGAGTATGTACTTCCTTTTTTATGTATGGGGGAGATTAAGGCTTCCCTAAAACGGTTTGGGACTACTCCACTACATATTTAGGATATTATCAAACATCGTAGTACGCTTGTTGTGCAACTCGTTATTACAATTGGTGTGTTTTCGTGAGAACTGTGCAAAGCAAAGTAAAAGCTTCTCCACAAAACGATTCTAAGTCAATCCGTTTAAAAACTTTTTTAATTGTTTGAAGATTGGTGATTGAATTGAAATTGAAGTAAAAAGTATGAAAAAGTTGTGCTTAAATGTATGAAATACTACTGAATCATTCCAGTTGAATGAAAAAGCTTTTCTCAGGGAAAAAGCTCTTCCCATCTATCGCAACTCATTTTCGACTGAGAAAAAAAGTTAAAGTAGTTCCAAGTCACTTTGTGTTGTTGTACTCCGTATTAAATCTTACTTCACTGAGAACTGACGTTTCACCAAAACGCGCCAAATACCATATTTATAGAACTCGGAAGGTTCCCTTTCGATCCCGCAGTTTTACCAACTTTTAATGCACTTAGAGCTACGATAACTTCCTCATAACTAATCGATCTGTCCAAGGTATGATTCTGTATTCCAGGAACAACATAGTTGAAGGTGAATTCACTAACGGTGGTTCAATATTGCATTAAAATATGCTAGGCCTTGGTTTATAGCACTCTCTGTCAAACCACGTTTCTTTATACTCTCTCTTTTTGAAAGTGTTTCTGGTTATACGCAGATATACCTCTTTTATAATTGTTTCGACCTTTCCAAGGTCTGAATCCTGTTGCATTTGTAGTTGCTTGGGACACAGAGGAGTTTGGGTAGAAAAAAAAAGTATATATACATAAAAGTAAAAATATTAGCCAATAAAAAGAAAAAATTATTAGAAGTGAATACTTTCCAGAAAGAGAGGAATAATCTAGAAAAAAAATATACATATACATAAAAGTGAAAATATTAGACAATAGAAAACGGAATTAAAGAATAATGAATAATGAAAATGTTGCAATGACCTAAGTGGTTAATTTGATTCAAAGATGGGCTTACAAATAAACATCAGCCTATCAATCTAACTATTGGTTGGGTGAGTTGAGAAAGGCATCGGTGAGGAAGAACAACTGCTTATTTCCTCCTTCCAAATTTAAACACCACCGGCGGTAAGAGTTGTTACAGATTCTTCATCATTAGTTAAGCAACTGTAAGACACATCAGCATCCTTAGTACCTTACAGTTTCCATCTGATTTGTAAATATTTTCGTTTCTAGGTATCTGGCATGGAGCAAATTCGCGTGTTGTTCTGGTGCAGATCTTAGTTCAAAGCAAGATATTTCAACAATGTCTAAGGTATCTTGTTGGAACTGCTACGAAGAGGGTTATCGATTTGATATAAGTACCAAACCCCGACGTATTTTCTGTTATGGCTGCGGGGCCATTAACATTTTTAAACCTAATTGTCTTAAGTGTCAGAGGAAGAACAACTCACAAAAGGGTGTGATCAACAATACCAAATCACACCCAAATTGAACAGATCGGTAATTTCGGTATTTCCAAAGGAAGATCACAATAATGTTTTATAACCACCTCATCGGACCTAACTAATATTCCACCGACTATTTCCATATTATTACCTGATAGAAATAAATTTTTGGAAGTATTTCCTAACGAGACTCAACCATATCCAATCAAACCTTACCCTGTTCGACTGCCAAACGAAAGTTTTTAATTTACAAAAACTACTCCGTTCTACCAGGCGTATACGTACCTTCTGGAAGAGGGTTAAAGATTCTCGAAAGCTGTTAATTTCTGGAATTGTTTCTCAGCCAAACGATATGAGAAGTTATACTTTGGTAGAATTTCTTGGAAAACGTGTGGAAGGCCTACTAGACTCAGGTGCGGCCGTAAGTTTAGCTGGTGCTGATCTTGCACCAGAACCTCTTGCGTTAAACTCCAAAATTAATAAAATCATTTCCTCTGTTCAGTACTAATCGGAGCTTTGAACTCATAAGACGTTTGTTTCTGTGCGGTATTTAGATAACGCAAAATTCCTAAAAGAAATCGGTCACCAGTGATTGAAGACACTATGTCTTCAACGGTTAAAAACCCTAAAATAAGTTACGGGGACAAAAATTTAAGAACTAATTATTTTGCTCCCCTTCAAAGTTTGCCAGATTCGGACGATGCAATTGAGTGCGATGAAATCGTGACACCGCCAATATCAAACAAAAAAGTGAAAATCCCACCCATCTGTGTTCTGCAAAAAACCTGTGCTAATGTTCACGATCTTTGCCGCGAAAACCAAGTCCACAAATATTGTGTTAAAAAGATGTCTATTGGCATTAAAATTATTAGTGAAGAAATTGATACATTTAATAAAATCTGTGAGTTGTTAAAAGACAAAAATTGGCAATATTTCACACACGATCTGCCATCTGCAAGGTCGTTCAAAGTCATATTGTATGGATTGGATGAAATTCCCCTTGACTCTCTAAAAACTGAGTTGATAGTGTTAGGTCTTAAATGTCAAAACATTAAGATAATCAAGAAAAAGTATGACAATTACACGGATGTGTTTTATCTCATTTATCTCGAAATTGGTTCGATTCGACTTAACGATCTAAAAAAAAATGTGCGGTCAATTTTTAAAACCCAAGTTAAGTGGGACTTTGCGCGCCGACAGAGAAATAAACTGACGCAGTGCTACAACTGCCAAATGTTTGGACATGGTGAAAAAAACTGCCACATTAAAACATATTGCGCCATATGTGCTGAGACCCACGATACCTCTGCTTGCAAATCAAGCAATATCAAATGTGCCAACTGCAATGGTACACACAAAGCGACTGATCCCTCATGCATGAGTCGACAAAGCTTTTATCAAGTACGAGAGAGACTCGCTACCAAAAGTAAAATACAACCAATGGCAAAGAGAGTCGAACATCATTCATTTGTTGCAAGCATGACAGACTTTCCCGCTCTCAAACCTCAGCGACAAACCTCCGCGTCGGTGGTACCTAAGCCGACGACCAGCAATAACACTAATGCATGGTCGAAGAACAACAACAACACCACTTCGAATGGATCCAACAAACTTTTCTCCATGGAAGAGATCAACGCTCTGACTGCCGAGATGTTAACGCTGCTTGGAAATTGTACTTCTAAGGCCGAACAATTTAATGTAATCACTAGCTTAGCTATTAAGTATGTTTATCAAGGTAAATAATAATGAATGCTAGTCTAAACATAACCTGTTGGAATGCTAGAAGCATTCGAAATAAAGACATCGAATTTTTTGCTTTCTTAAGCAAACATAATATAGATATAAGCCTAGTTAGTGAAACATGGTTAAAGAATAATGATAATTTGTCTAATAGCGAATACAAATGTTATCGATTGGATAGAGACGAGAGAAGGGGAGGCGGTGTCGCGGTAATAGTTAAAAGAACAATTAAGCATAAAGTGCTTCCGGTCTTGAAAACTAAATATGTAGAAAACCTAGGTATTGAAATACCATTTTCCAACGGGCTTTCAATTAAAATTTTCGCTGTCTATTTTTCTGGTCGTTCTAGCGATGTGAACAGACGCAATGATTTTAGAAATGATATACGCAAGTTAGTAAGCTCGAACGAGATTTATTTAATCGGCGGTGATCTAAATTGTAGGCATAGAAGCTGGGGATGCTTAAGAGCCAATGCCTGGGGTAACGTCTTAGAAGACATGAACTATAGGCATCCATTCAGTATCTTATATCCTCCTCACCCAACTTATATTCCCTCTAGTAGTCGGTCTAACCCATCGACATTGGATTTATTCTTAACCAATGCACCGCAACTGATTACGCAGCCTATTATAGTGAACGAATTAAGTTCTGACCATCTTCCTGTTAAATGTAGCGTCCTTAGTACACCTGTCCGTAATAATAATTTAGTGTATGATTTCAAAAATACTAATTGGAATATATTTAAGAATAACATAAGACTGAGATTAAGGGAAATGCAAGGAGTAGTTCCTGATGCTGTTAATGAAACACAAATTGACGAAGCTATAAACGCATTTACATCTGCAGTTCGCGAGAGTTTGGAGCAATCTGTTCCTAAAAAAGCCAGGTTCTACAATAGTGCTAACGTGCTCCCACCTTATATAATACAACTTATTAGAGCTAGAAATAGATATAGGTCTTGGTGGACGAGAACACGAAATAGCGTCTATTTTTCGGAGACTAAACTTCTTAACGCATTGATTAAAGAATCCATCGCAACGTTCAGAAATCAAGCTTGGAATAGTAAACTACAGGGCTTAGATAAATCAAGCAAACCTTTCTGGAATATAGTAAAGGTAATCAAAAGAAAACAAAGTCATATTCCTGCATTCAATACAGGTAACACAGTACTGCTTTCGAACTCTGAAAAGGCGAACGCACTAGGCCACGCTTTTTTGGAAAACCACTCAATAGGTAATAGCATTATTGGTAGCATCAGTGTTCAATCTGAAGTGGAGCAATCCATGAACTTCCTTCTTTCACACCATATTGAGGACAACACTGATAGCTTATCACTTAATGAAGTGCAAGTGGCTCTTCGTTCTCTTAAACCAACTAAATCGCCGGGTTTAGACGGCATCGAAAATCTATTTTTACGAAATTTACCTGTAGCTGGAATAAGATTCCTCCAAGATATTTTTAATGGCTGCATTAAACTGGGGTATTTTCCTAAGGCTTGGAAACGAGCAAAAATTATTCCAATTTTAAAGCCGGGCAAAAATGCCAATATGCCTTTAAGTTATAGGCCAATCAGTCTACTAAGTGCGTTAAGCAAATGCTTAGAAAAATTAATAAAAAAGAGAATAGATGATCACATTGACGCCAATAACATCTTGCCACCAGAACAGTTTGGTTTTAGACAGCGCCATAGTACGGTCCATCAAATCCACCGTATCACGAAACATATAAAAAGTAACTTTCTGTTGGGTAAAAGCACGGGTATGGTGCTACTCGACGTAGAGAAAGCATTTGACACAGTCTGGCACCATGGACTGTTGCATAAATTAATCAATTTTAACTTCCCAACATACCTTGTGAAAATGATACTGTCCTTTTTAACTGTTCGATCGTTTGTAGTGTCCGTCAATAACTGTCTATCTGATGTATTTTTTATCGATGCAGGTGTACCTCAAGGATCGATCCTTGCTCCAATTTTATTTAATATATATACGTCCGACTTTCCCCGATTAAGAAACTGTGAAACAGCTATTTTCGCAGATGATACATGTATTTATTCGTCGGATGCGGCTGGTTTCAATATTGAAACTAATCTGCAATCCGCTTTAAATACAATTCAAACGTATTTCAATAACTGGAAAGTAAAAATAAACGCTTCTAAGACACAGGCTATCTTTTTTACAAGAAAAAGAAAAACCTGTTTCTTACCAAGCAGTAGACTTATTATTGCTGGTGCTCAGGTAGAGTGGAAGTCGAACGTTAAATATCTTGGGGTCCACCTTGATAAGACATTAACGTATAGCGTACATATACAGGAAATTATAAACAAAATAAACATCACCATTAAAACTCTTTACTCGTTCATCAATCGGAAATCAAAATTGAGCAACGAAAACAAGCTTATCATTTTTAAAGTTATATTTCAAGCTATAATGTTTTACGGGTCACCTGTCTGGGGTACATGTGCAAAAATGCACATTCGGAGACTGCAAATAGCACAAAATAAGTTGCTGAAATTAATATTAAGTTTGCCATGGTACTTTTCTACCGAAGAATTGCACCAAATTGCAAATGTAGATAAAGTTCCGATCAAAATTACTAAATTACGCGACCGTCACATATCATCTTGCATTTCATCTGATAACAACCTGATTTCAAACTTAGTTGGTTAAATTATCGCAGAATCTATTTATTTATTCTATTGTATGTATTTATTTATTATTTATTGTTTATTATTTATTATTTATTATTTATTATTTATTATTTATTATTTATTATTTATTATTTATTATTTATTATTTATTATTTATTATTTATTATTTATTATTTATTATTTATTATTTAATATTTATTATTTATTATTTATTATTTATTATTTATTATTTATTTTTTATTATTTATTATTTATTATTTATTACTTATTATTTATTATTTACTATTTATTATTTGTTATTTATTATTTATTATTTTTTATTTATTATTTATTATGTATTATATATTATCTATTATTTATTACTTGTTATTTATTGATTACTTGTTAATTTATTCATTGTATTTATTATTTTACTTATATATTTAATCAACGAAGTTTGAATATATTTACTGCATCGGTTCTTACCTTCTCCCCCCTTTTCAAGTTCGAAATACAAACATTATGTACATATATCTAGTAACGTAGTATGTACTTTAATTTAATGAAGGTTTTAATGTAGCTTTTCCTTCCAAAATATTATGAATGAAACTGTGATATAATTGTAGAAATTGTTAATGAATTTTTCAGCAGTAAGGTAGCAATAAACCAAATCTCTAAAAATTGTGCAATTTTAGTCTATAAGAAATGTATTATTCTAGCTACAATAAAGATATCTATCTATCTATTTCCTCTGTTCGAGCTACCAATGGTCAGAGACAAGATGTTAAAGGTTTTATGAATATGGAGATGACCTATCGGTCAAAAACTCATAATATTAAATTGTATATTGTTCCTTCGCTTTCCCAAAATGTATACCGCGGTGTTGATTTCTTGGCCATTTTTCATCTCGCCCCAGAAGTTATACAGCCCGCACAAATTATATCAGAAATTTCTGCTGAGGATTCATGCAGAACTTCGTATAACTATCACACTTTAAACCCATTTCAAACTGCGAAGCTCAATGTAGTAAAACTACGTTTTCCTTCGTTTGAAATTGAAGGATTGGGGAACACTACACTACATGAACACGACATCAACGTCAATAATGCTAAGCCCATTAAACAAAGGCATTTTCCAGTATCTTCAGCAATTGAAAAACTGATGTTTAATGAGATAAATAGAATGCTAGCATTGGGAATTATTGAGGAGTTGAAGAGCGCGTGGAGCTCACGCGTAGTTTTAGGTCGCAAACCAGGCAAGGTTCGTCTTTATTTGGACTCTCGGAAACTCAATGCGGTGACAATAAAGGATGCCGTTGCCGCATATTGGAGGAATTCTAAGCAGGTTACCCCAAGCGGAGTTTATTTCCAGCTTGGATTTGAAAGACGCGTTCAGGCAAATTCCGCTCGAGATGAGTTCTCGCGAGAACACTGCATTTACCATTCGCAACAGGCCTCTCTATCAATACAAAGCAATGCCGTTCGGCCTTTGTAATGCTCCGCAGATTATGTGCTGTCTCATGGATAGATTTATTCCCGGCGAACTTCGCGAAAAGGTGTTCGTATACATGGATGATTTTCTAGTTATTTCTGAGACCTTTGAAAATCATCTAGATATTCTGACTCAAGTTGCATTCCAGTTGAGAGCAGCTGGTCTTACAATTAATGTAGAAAAAAGTAAGTTTTACCTGAAAGAAGTGCAATATCTAGGCCATGTGGTTCGCAAATGCTCAGATCACGAAAAGGCGTTGGCAATAGGTGGAGCATTCTTTTATGCGACAGGGCTGGACAAGTGCATAGGAGGTGAAGGATGGTTTCCCCCTCCTCCTCGTTCCTACAGTTTCAGCAAAAGTCGTTGGAGAAGAGGCCAAGTCTTTTGGCGTGTTGGCCTATAAGACAGTGTCCAGTGAAAACACCGACAACGCAGCTGATGTGTGTTCGCTTTAGCTTAACCAACTCGGCACTACGTTTTTGATCCAGCTTAGGCCAGATCTGTCTCGAAATGCGACACGTTGAGCCGTTTTCCCATCTGAGGTTGGTCATGCTAATAGCGTTCAGCTTTAGTAGATGCTTACATGTAATGAGGGGCTTGCCTGCCAGGCAGAGTCATTAGAGTGGTAATGTGTGGCCCGGCACCCAGTATAGGTGAATGTTGAACTACTCTGTCATCTACATAAGAAATAACCGACAGTCTAAGGCGGCCTTTGAAGTGAAGAAGTACGATTTCAGGGAATTCATTGCAACTTGGCTGTCAGTGAAAATGCTTAATCGCCATGATTTCCGCACGAAAAACGCTACAATGATCAGGGATGCGGGACGAGATGCTCAAATTGAGATTTTCGGAGAAAACACCATAACCCACCCCACCCTCCGTCTTAGAGCCATCTATAAAGAAGTGAACCGAACTGCCATCGACAGGGGGGAAGTGTCTCATTTATTCCGATCAGGTATACTCGTACGGAAGTTTCGGTGAAATCTCAGTTTCGGTGGGTTGTAGTCCGTGTTTTCGTGTTTGAAGTTGAAAAGATCAGGAGTTTGAAGTTGAGAAGATCAAGGATCGAGGAGTGGCCAAAGCGATAGCTAGACCACAGAGAGGAGGCTTTTAGACGGATGACCGCACAGGCAGCCATCTGTTTGCCGAAAATATCTAAAGGCAGCAGGTTGAACAAGATGTCCATTGCCGTGGAGGGAGTAGTTCTCAGTGCACCACTGATGCAAATGCATGCAGATCTTTGCACCTTAGCTAGTTGAGTCAGCCCTGTCAAGAGCAGGCCACCATACGATCACGCCATAGAGTAGTATAGGCCTGATAACGGACACGTATACCCAATGAGTGATTTGAGGTTTCATACCACAGCTCCTACCTACAGCATTTTTACAGGAATTGAGAGCTACATTTGCTTTTTTGACACGTTCTAGTAGATTGGACTTCCAGTTCAATTACATATCCAAAATAAGACCCAGATATTTTGCGTTTTCAGAGAAGATGAGACTGGTTCCATTTATCGTAGAAGAGTCTTTGAGGGGAACTTTATATTTCCTGGTGAAGAGAACGAGTTCCGTTTAATGGAGATTAACCCCCAGTCCACCTTTGCAGTCCCATCTAGTAAGCCGAAGGAGAGCATATTGGAGGATTTCCCTGAGAGTGTCTGTGTGTTTACCAGAGGCAGCAATAGCAATGTCATCAGCATAGGCGATCACTCTGCAGCCTAACCTATCCAGGTCCATTAGTAGCTCATTTACTACCAGGTTCCACAGAAGAGGTGACAAAACACCACCTTGGGGTGTACCGCAGCGAACAATTCTTCTGGCCGATGCTCCGCCGAGTTGTGTGTTAATAATCCTGCATGTAAGCAATTCATTGATCAACACTCCGAGCGAAGTGTCCACTTTCAGATTTGCGAGTTCGTCGGTAATCGCCTTTGATTTGACATTATTAAATGCTCCCTCAATGTCAAAGAAAGCCACCATGGTGTATTCTTTGATGCCCAAGGATTTTTCAATGATGCGAAGTATCCACTTTCAGATTTGCGAGTTCGTCGGTAATCGCCTTTGATTTGACATTATTAAATGCTCCCTCAATGTCAAAGAAAGCCACCATGGTGTATTCTTTGATGCCCAAGGATTTTTCAATGATGCGCACAAGCGAATGTAAGGCTATCTTAACGGATTTGCCTTTGTAGTACGCATGTTGGGATGGCGAGAGCAAGTTGGGCTAATACTTTGCCAAAGATGGATATCAATTAACCTTTCTAAAGTTTTCAGTAGAAAGGATCATAGACTGATAGGTCGGAGATCCTTTGATTTCACATGCCAGCTCCTCCCTGCCTTAGGTATGAAGATGACTTCAACCTCGGTCCAAAGTTTGGGAATATAGACCAGAATTAGACACCCCGACAAGATGACTTTGAGCCATGGAAGCACAATGTCTTCGCATTGCTGAATTGCAGCTGGAATAATACCGTCAGGTCCTGGGGACTTGAAGGGTTTGAAGCTGCGCATGGCCCATCGGATCTTTTCTGTAGTTACCAAAACTAAGGAGTTGCTGCAAGGTTGAAGGGGGTATTTACCAATTCCGGGATAGCAACAGGGGATCTCCCAGGGAAGTGAGTATCCAGTAAGTTGTAACAGGATTCCTCAGCAGAGGAGATCCAGTGACCATACGGATGCAAAAGGTAACTGGTTATAGAAGGGCTTTTAGAGAGAATTTTCCGCAACCTGGAAGCTTCCGAGGACTTTTCAATGCTGTCGCAGAAAAGTCTCCAGGATAGTCGTTGCTCTTTCCTCAGTGGGATTTTATATTTCCTGAGAGACAGTTCATAGGAGTCCCAATCGGCCGTCTCGCGGGAGCTTTTGGCAATACTTAAAAGGAGCCTACTGTCTTTCCTAAGAGTACTGGGATTACCTCGAGGTTTGCGGAGTAGGGCCTGCCTGCCACACATAGCACCATTGAGTGCCGATGTTAGGGTGTTGACCAGACTGTCAAGGTCCTCAGTGCATGTAGGTACAGTGGGCAGGTGGGAGGGAATCAGCGTTAATAAACGCTTCCTGTGAAGAGACAAATTGGTTTTTCTATGATTTCTAAAAACATTCTGATCAGGCAGATAGTCGTCAAGACTAAATTGGAGGTAACGATGGTCTGAGAAAGAATGGTCATCAGAGACTCTCCAGTCCTTTATCAAATTATATAAGTGATCTGAGACAAGAGAGATGTCCAGGACTTCTTGACGATTGCCAGTAATGAAATTCGGTTTAGACCGCCGGTTACAGATTAAGAGATTAGTACTAAGGATAATATCAAAAAGTTGCTCACCTCTTTCATTTATGTCGGAACTGCCCCAGATTGAGTGATGTGCATTCCCATCACAGCCAATGATAAGTATTAAGAATCTCAGCTTTAGCAATCAAGCTCCCCAAGATGTCCGGAGGGAGTGGGCCCACATGATTGTGACCTAGATATGCCGATACCAGCCAGTAATTTCTTGACCGCAATTCCAGGTTAGTAGCCGCTTAGAGAGTAAAAGGATATTTAGATGGGTCTTCGCAAGGATACAGGATCTCGGTTTACCTTGCTTCCTTGCATAGATTAATTTGTAGTTAGGAGTCTTGAGGCCACAAACCCGGTTTCCAATAACCCACGGTTCCTGGATCAAGACGTTCCAGTTTTTGATGAGTCTGAGTATAGGGGACGCCGAAGCCGTGATAGAGTGATGCAGGTTAATCTGAAGGATCCGAAGCATTGGATCTACTTCTCCGTACAGATACTGTTGGTTCCCAACAAACACATCATCAGTTTATCACGCAAAACTTCATTGGAACACCTTTGCTTTTTAACTCAAAATTATTAAAATTGTTCTAACAAGATTGGCACTGATTGTGGTGGCTTTGACAGCTGACACTTTGCAGACTAATGCTTGTGCATTAAACTGGCCATTGAAGTATGATTGTAATAAAATACACACAATCAATAGCTAGTCATAACGCACTTAAACATAATAAATTTAGCACAAATAAAATTACTAAACACAAAGTTAAACAAAAAGCAAATATTTTTCGCCCCCGACGAAACCACCTATAAAGTAAACAACACAGTGCAGAAGTGTCAGATGCCAAAGCCACCGATCCTCTCCAAGGAATCTATCTCCCTCTAACCCTTTACAATCTCGCATATAAAAATAGTTTATTCATTTCAATAATGGCTGACGAGATGAGGGAGACAGATTCCATTGAAAGAGTAGAATAAATTAAACCTAGACAGACATATCTAGCTCGCTCTAACTTTAAGCCCGCTTATATGGGGCATTGATAAATCATTCTTAAATGGATGTGCTTATTGTAGAAAGTGGGAAAAGAAAAGTATAAAAACCGTTCAAGTGTTCCAATCTGTGTTGAATTCTTTGATTGGAAGTGCCACAACTGGTTCCAAGTCATTTTTACTGTTCAAACTGTGTTCCACGAACGGAAAAGATACAATTTGCAACACCAACGGAACCGATAGAACGGACAAGATCCCGCAATAGCCGTTCATCCCAACGAAGGAGTTCCAGTTGTAACAGCTCATCAAGCGGAAATATCAGCTCATCAAGCGGAATTACGAGCTCATCAAGCGTAATTACTAGCTCATCAAGAAGAATTACCAGTTCGTCAAGCGGGAATACCAGCTCATCAAGCGGAACAGTATTGTCTCAAGCCGAGTACAACTGACATCAAGTGGTGCTACCAAAAGTAATCCTCACCAAGGAATAAAGGAATTGAGCTCACTCAGCAAGGCTGAGCAATAAAGGTAGGAATTTAGTACTTTTCCACCCTTCCTTTAATAATTTTAATAATTACATAAATAATAAATTTCTTGCTGATCCAAATTAAAATTATATTGAACAACTATATAATTATAAACATATATGAACATAAATATCTACACTAAACAATCGTACAATTAATTAAAATAAAAACAAATCTACAAACATCAAAATAAATCTTTCTGAAAATAAAGGGGATTTATTTCAAGTTTAGTGGCCAGTTACACGACGAAGTAGATATATTGACCGAAATAAGCAATTCGAACTTAGACTCATCTCGTCTCAATTCGTCAAAGTCTTCAGTTTCAGATATACGTCTCCCTCGCATACAAATAATACCATTCTCTGGTAAATTTGAAGACTGGTGTGAATTTCACAGTTCATTTCAAAGTATGATAGATCAGAACATCGATCTATCTGAGATCCAAAAGCTGCAGTATCTTAAGACTTCGGTCTCTGGTAAAGCTGCTCGGTTAATTCAACATCTCCCACTTGACAGCAAAAATTATTCTTCCTGGGAGATATTAACTGATAGGTTTCAAAATAAACGGAAATTGGTTAATACGCAGTTCAGTATATTAATGGAGCAAAGTAAACTCACTCAGGAATCCGCTCCTGCCTTCAAAGCTTTGCATGATACCATTACGGAGTGCATTCATGCACTCTTTATTTGGGGATAGCAGTCGATACATGGGACTCTATACTCATATATATCATTTTTCATAAGCTTCCTTTTCAGACGCAAGAGATTGGGAAGACAAACTAGGTACTTCCAAAGCTCTTCCGGATTGGAAAACCTTTTCAGCCTTTATTGAAGGTCGTTTTAGTTCTCTGGAGAACATTCTTGTATTGAATGGATCCTCAAAACAGCAGATGTCGTTCACACTCTTACGGAAAGCTAATGCCTTTCACGTGAAATCACAACAAGTGAAGCTACAATTTCTCTGCCGACTCTGTAAGGCCTCATGGCATTCGGCAGTGCAAGAAGTTCCTCAGTATGGATGTTAAAACTCGCACTGAAACAGTCAAAAGAAATTCGATTTGTTCCAAATGCCTAGGTTACGACCATCATGCATCAACCTGCAACAGCAGCAACCGGTGCTATAAATGTGGGCTTAAACATCATACTATGTTGCATATAGATCCACAAAATGTACACAACACAAAAAACAACCACCAAAGTGCTCAACAAAACACACATTTCCAAAGACAAAAAAACTCTCATTACAACACCCAAACGCACTTCATACAAAACTCGAATCAGGGTATTCCTACAGATGTTTTGCAGAGTCAACACGATGGTTCGTCAACTTCGAACCTAACTTTCAACACGCATTTCAACCAAATGCAATCTAAGGTCTTGTTAGCCACCGCCTTAGTCAAGGTTTTTGCCTCTAACGGAACACAGCATGTTCTTAGAGCCTTAATTGACCCGGGTTCGGAAGCCGCATTCATCCCCGAAAATGCCACACAGCTGCTTAATCTAAAAAAAAAAAAAAAAAAGAATATCAGCTAACGTCACTGGTTTAGGCCAAATGTCTACTGGTGCCCTGCACTATCAGGTTGGTCTCACGATTTTGTTACAATTCAAATCATCATTCTGTCTAGATGTCAGGGGCGTTTGTCTTCTCTCACTTAACCTCAATGTTGCCAACTCATCAGGTGCAAAGCGATAAATGGTCACACGTCGAAAGTACTCTGGGTGGACATACAGGGTGGACATTACAAAACATCCAAATCCCTCGTTGGATCGGATATGAAGACTCCGCCCAAGTGCAACTGCATGGCTTCAGTGACGTGTATGCGCCCATCGATTATGCAAGAATCATAAAAAATCATGGAGAACGTATACATATGATAGCCTCCAAAACCAGAGTAGCTTCGGTAAAGCCAGTATCCTTGCCTCGCTTGGAGCTTTGTGCGGCTCTTCTTTTGGCAAAGCTGTTGCATCGAATCTCATTGGCCATGCAGTTTGACAACATAGATATTTTTGCATGGTCCCATGATTAGCTTAGCATGGACAAAGAGAAGCCCGTCGATACGCACCACATTTGTAGCAAATCGAGTTGCTGAAATCCAATCTCTTGTCAGCCCAAATTCCTGGCGACACGTGGATACTAAGGAGAATCCCGCAGATATTGCATCACCGGAAGACCTTATCAGCAGCGACATGTGGTGGCGTGGTCCCATCTTCCTTCAGAACTTTTCCCTAAAGGAATATCCAGCAGAAAACCCAAAGGACACAGAGCTGGAAACTAAAGAAAAGAATAAAGGGAAGAAAAGTAAGCCATCGTTTTACAAAGACAATATTTACAAATATAGCTCACCTTGTCTCTTACTGCATTCTCATCAACAATACATTTTTCAAACAATTCTCAACCCTTAATCGCCTTGTCCGCAGTGTAGCGATATGGCGGAGATACTTCCACAAAATAAGGGTAAGTGAGAAAATGCCTTTGGATAGGCATCCAATCACATTCGATAAACTGAGCGCAGCACATAATCAACTCATTAAAATTGTGCAAATGGAACTATATTTGGAAGAAATTAAAGCGTTAAGGGAGAATAAACCCATCACGAAGGGAAGTGCGATTCTCAACTTGAATCCCTTCCTCGATTCTGATGTGGTATTACGTGTAGGAGGTCGCCTAACGAACTCACCACTTCCCTTCAATCAGCGGCATCCGATCATTCTCAACGAGTCACACCATTTTTCAAGACTAATTGCGTCTAATGAATATCAACAAACGTTTCGCGGCGGTCAACAACTGATGATGGCGGAAATCAGAAACATATACTGGATAACAAATTTGAAAAGACTCGTGAAATCAACAATTCACAAATGTGTTCGATACCATCGTTATAACGCGAAAATGAAACTCCAGCTTATGGGCAGCCTTCCAACAGAACGAGTCATAATGTCGAGACCTTTTACGAACACGGGTGTTGATTATGCTGGCCTAGTTAAAATAAAGATGTGGAAAGGCAGGTGCAACAAATCCTCCAAGGGGTACACAACAGTGTTTGTTTATCTACGAAAGCCATCCACATTGAATTGATCAGCGATCTCAGCGCGGCAGCCTTCATCGCAGCACATAAAAGATTTGTGGCTCGACGAGGAAATAGTGCAAACCTTTTCAGCGACTGTGGCACCAACTTCAAGGGAGCGAATAATGAGTTAAGAAAGGATAGCAAATTCATTTCATCCGAATGGTCAGCAGAAATCGCCAAAAGTCTCGCCTATCAAAATACAACCTGGCATTTTAACCCCCCATCATCGCCATACTTCGAAGGACTCTGGGAGGCAGGTGTCAAGTCCATATAACATCACCTGAAAAGAACCATCCACCAAATTGACGTTCGAGGAATATGCAACATTTCTCGCACAAATCGAGGCGTGCCTCAATTCAAGGCCTTTGTGCCACATGACGTCTGATCCAGATGATTTGACCGTATTGACCCCTGGTCATTTCCTTATCGGAGCCCCACTCCGCATGTTACCTGACAGGAACTTCAAAGAAAGAAACATCAACAGCCTCGATAGATGGAAATATCTTCAACGTCTAACACAGGAATTTTGGAAGCAGTGGAGCACAGCATACCTCAACCTTCTTCAATAGCGCCCAAAATAGCTTCATCAGCAGCCAAACACCCCTTCGGGTAGGGGTTTGAATATACCCGAGGTAGGCATGCCTGTCGTAAGAGGCGACTAAAATCTACCCTCCGTATACCGAGCGTAGTGTATACACAGAATGCAATGAACAAAACAAAACGATTAATTACCCCAGGTGGCAGCCTAGGTTCACTGGAAAATCCACCCTCTTCGGAGGTCGGCTCTACGGATTCTGGGGAGAGCCAGTTATTGCAACTAATAAATCCCTTCTTAAAAGGTGCAACGGTATGTCGATCTCCTCCACCAAGATCGAATAACTCCGGGAAAAGAAGTCCACCGGAAGCGCCAGCGCGCGAAATTCAGGACTCAGCGAAATACAAAAGTCTTGAGGAAGAAAATAAAACACTCCGAATCAAGCTTAACGAAATGGATCTACTCTATCAAGATCTTAAGAAAGAGATAGACTTATTAAAAGAAGAAAATAAGGTCCTAAAGAACACGCATTTCGAGAGAGAACGCGAATGTACTCCACCACGCTTAGCTAGTCTGGAATATCACACAGACGAAGAAGAGCTAGCACGCGAAACGTATCGGGTCCCAAAGAAAAGACCTAGTAAGAAACGGAGAGCCGGTTCATCGCCCGAAGTCGAGCCCGTGAAAGAAGAAAATCACAAAGAACCGCAAGAAAAGCAACTTCGAGCGCAATTTCGTCCACCCCCACCAATAAACATCGTCGGGATAACGGAATACAATAAGCTGCAAAGCCTCCTTAAAGGAATAATAACATCAAAGTATAAGGTTACGTCTTTGAAGGATAATGCGTGGAAAGTCAACGTCGATGACTACAATGACTACCGAGCTGTATCCCAAAAGCTAAATACCGTACAAATTCAGTGATATACTTTCGAAATTAAGTCAGAAAGGCCACATCGTGTCGTTGCAAGGGGCTCCACCCCTCATGCACCAAAGAAGAGGTTATGACTGACCTTCAAGCCAAAGGCTTTAAAATTCTTGATGCCGTTAATATCATCAAGAAGGAGAAGCAACAAACGGAAATAGATAAAGACGTCTTGGTAAGGCGTGGACTTCCGCTTTTTATGCTTACCTTCTATAAGTCTGATAATATCGACGATATATACCGAATTAGAGCTATACTAAATATTGTGGTCAAAATCGAGCCCATGCGTAGAAATTTAAGGATGATTCCGCAGTGCAAACGTTGCCAAGAATTTAACCATACGCAAATGTACTGCAAAAAAGAACCGCGATGTGTGAAATGCGTCGGAAATCACCTCTCTCAAGTGTGTGGAGTAAATAAACAAACCTCTGCAACATGTGCTAACTGTAAGGGAAAGCACCCGGCAAATTATAGAGGCTGTGAAGTAGCTAAGGAGTTGCAAAAATGGGGAGATATGCTCCTTAAGCCCGTTGCAAAATCTAAACTGCAAACTAAGCCAAAGCGTAAGAATGCACAGGAGAAAGTAGGCAAACTAAAACTACCGGGTTCAGAGCCCAAAAAGGTGAGGGAAAGAGTGACAACAGAAAAGTCCTCGACCTCTGTTCTTAAAAGAATCGGTACTGAAAAGTAAACGTCGAAAAAGCCGCCAGGTAATAACCCTCGGACAGCAGGAGTGCAGACTTACGCTCAGGCCGCGGCATCCGAAAAACCAAAAAACCGTGAAATTTCGACGGACCCTGTCTCTCATGTTTTGTCGGTTATTCTCGAGAAATTCGAAGAAAGCAAAATAAAAAAAAATTATTCTCGATAGGCTGGTTAAGCTTGAAAATAATTCTCAGAAAACGCGTATTTCAACTAGAATATGAATGACAAACGAATGTTAAAAATATGTACTTGGAATGCAAACGGACTTTTGCAAAAACTCGACGAATTCGAAATATTCATGCGTGAAAAAGATATTGATATTTGCTTGATTTCTGAAACCCACCTAAAAAAGGAATCGCATTTAAAAATAAAAGGCTATAATGATTACCACGCTTGTCACCCCTCGGGAAAAGCGCGAGGCGGATCATCCTTATTTATTAAAGACTGCATCGAACAATCCGAAGACCTAAAGATAGAACTTGAAACTTTGCAACTGTGCACGGTTCGAGTTAAAAATAGTCAGCGTACTCTTAAAATATCATCTATCTACTGTCCACCGCGTTCTGCGCTTGGAAAAACAGATTTTACTAACTTGTTTGAATCGCTGAAACCTAATTTTATCATCGGCGGCGACTTTAATGCGAAACATACGTTCTGGGGCTCAAGATACAGCTCGAAAAAAG
The DNA here is from genome assembly GCA_945910035.1 of Brachypalpus laphriformis. Lineage (NCBI taxonomy): Eukaryota > Metazoa > Arthropoda > Insecta > Diptera > Syrphidae > Brachypalpus > Brachypalpus laphriformis. The sequence goes on along the minus strand of OX246753.1, from coordinate 235,497,179 downwards.
GTAGAATGCTCTATGGGGCAGGTATGGAGTACAGTTGTGATTTCCATTCGACGGGTAAACCGACTTACTGGCCAACTGATACTTCGAAAATACCTGACCTGATCGATTTTTTCGTTGTGAAAGGAATATCTACCAACCACATAAAAGTCGAAGACAGCTTTGATCTGTCGTCTGATCATTCCACACAATATCGCAGTCCACACAATATCGCAGAAAAGATCTTGTATGCGATGTTGAGGAGACTGATGCCTCTATAATTGGCGCAGTTGACGGGGTCTCCTTTCTTGTGGATCGAGCAAACGATGCTGAGGTTCCATTCATCAGGCATATACTCGTCTGACCAAATCTTAGAGATGAGTTGATGTATGCACTCTACCAATTCATCCCCAGCTGCCTTGAAAAGTTCGCCCGGTGAACCGTCAGGTCCAGCAGCCTTGTTGGATTTTAGCTTGGATATTGCTATCCTCACTTCGTTTTGGTCAGGTGGACGGAAATTTTGACTATTATTATCCATGTTGAATGGTTCATTCTGCCTGACAGCGGATGTTCATCTTCGTCCCCGTTATACAGACTTTTCCATATTCTCAGCACCGACTGTGATTCTACTACGAGGTTTCCATTTTCATCTCTACAGTTTTCTGTACGGGTATTGCTCCTCTGACACGTTCTTTTTACCTTTTGGTAAAACTTCCGTACATTGTTCCTGGAGTATAAACTCTCGATATTCTCAAACGCGCGCTTCTCATGCTCTTTCTTCTTCTTTTGGAGAAACCGATGTTCTTCCCGTCTCATTTGCTCGTAGAGCTCACGAGCAGCTCTCGTTTTCCTTTGCAGCGCCGCTTTGTATGCCTCTTGTTTTGCTGCATGCACTCGCTGGCATTCTTCGTCAAAACAGGGGTTTCGCGATGGTGGGCGAGCGAGACCCAGCACATCAGTCGCGGCGTTTCGGATGGCATTATGAAAGCGTTACCACTGGTCTTCGGCACTTGATGCTGGCGGCATAGGGGTGATTGAGAGATTTCGGGATACGCGTTCAGCGAAGAGTCTGGCGGTCTCTAGCGATTGTAGCTTTTCGACGATAAATTTTCTCACAGTGATTCTTCTTTGTTGCTCAGATTGGGATATTCGCACTCGTACCTTGGCTACAACAAGGAAATGATCCGAGTCTATGTTGGCCGCTCGGAAGGCCCGGACATCCAGAATACTGGAGGCATGATTTGCGTCGATCGATCGTTACATGATCATTGGACCACGATGTCTGCTTATGAATATCGAGATGAAGAAACCATGTTCTTGTTATGGTGACATTTCGCTCCACAGCGAAATCAATTAGCCTTAGTCCGTTATCAGACGTGGTGTCTTGTAGGCTATGCTTACCGACTGCCCTACCAAAGACGTCCTCCTTTCCTATTTTGGCGTTAAGATCGCCCAATACGATTTTAACGTCGTATTTAGGACATTGCTCATATGTTTTGTCGAGGAGCTCGTAGAAACACTCTTTGGTGGCAGAGTTCTTTTCTTCCGTGGGGGCATGAACACATATTAGGCTTATGTTAGCGAATTTAGCCTTGATCCAGATAGTCATAATGCGCTCGCTAACGTGTCGGAAGCTTAAGACTTCTTGCCTAAGTCTGTCGCGTATGACAAATCCGCATCCGAATAAGCGTTGCCTGTTGCCTATGTAGCAATCACGGTAGTAGATGTTAGAGTTTTTTGCCCGGCCCATCCCATCGCACTTCCTGGATGGTGGTAATATCTGCTTTATAGCAGTCTAGGGCCTCTGCTAGTTGTTCGGCTGCACGTGGTCTGTAAAGGGACAGAACATTCCACGTACAGATCCGAAGGTCGTTGTTCTTATTTCGTTTGCTGGGGTCGTCATTAATTGAGTCATTCTTATCCGATGCTTTTGGTTGTTTCGGAACCATCGATTTTTTACGTGGTAGGGAAGTTACCCCGACGGCACAACCCCAAACTTGGAGGGCCAGTTCTTTAATTATTCCCCTAGGACGAGGGGCCGGGTATACCGGTGCCAGTAGTCCACTGCGGGAGTATGAGCGCTGCTGTTGGCCCATTAAGGGCTCCTCCGCCACCATCTCTATTCCAATGTCCTGACGAACATTGGAAATTCCTTACCGACCTGTGATCCGAATACGTCAAAGCAGCTCGCGCAATGTATTCACTAAGTTCAACCGCCATAGTTATAGACGCCACCGTTGACTCCGTCTGTACTTGATGCTACACTGCCCCCCTCTTACAAGATCATCTGTATTACTGCCATTATAACGATGAAGATGATCCAGGTGGACAATTTTCATCTTGCCTCTTACCCCACGCTGGATCCGGAAGACGACGTCATTGATGCTGTGCCCACTTTATAAGGGCCCTCCCAGTCTTGCTGCAGTTTAGGTGGCCTCCCCTTTCGCCGGTGTGGGTTGTACAACCATACTAGGTCTCCCCTATGAAAGCTGGAGCTGAAAGAAGGTTCTTCTCTTCCTGACGCACACAATGCTTGCAGTCGCTCTTACATGGTCGCCGGGACAAGGCATCCGCATTAGAATGAAGTTTCCCTTTACGATGTTGTATTTCGTAATCGTACATCTGCAGTCGTTCAATCCATCTTGCGACCTAACCCTCCGGATCTTGAACTGCAGCAGCCATTTTAGATCAGCGTGGTCTGTGCGCAAAAGGAACTTTTTGCCGTAGAGGTATTTATGGAAGCATGTTGTCACCAGAAACTGCGCAAGAAAGTCTCGCCTAGTCACACCGTAGTTCCTTTCGGGCTTGGAGAGCACTTCGTTGAAGTATGCTACTACCTTCTCATGGCCACTGTGTACCTGCGAAAGAACCGCTCCGACGCCGACGTTACTTGCATCTGCATCCACGATGAACATTTCTCCGGGAATGTTGTATGCTAGTGTTGGTGCTTCGCATAGCTGTTGCTTAAGATTCTTGAAGCTTTTGTCGCACTCACCTGACCACTTGAACTGCCTTCCTTTTTCTGTCAATTGGTGCAAGCTCTTCGCGATTCCGGCAAAGTCCTTTGTGAATCGTTGCTAGTACGCGGCGAGGCCCAAAAAGCTCCTGAGTTGGTGTTTGTCTTTTGGAACTGGCCAGTTTTTCACAGCTTCCACCTTGTCTGGATCGGTTCGCACTCCTTCTGACGAGATAACGTGTCCCAGGTACTTGACTTCGGATCTGAAGAGGCCACATTTCTTTGGGTTCAGCTTCAGGTGAGCGCTTCGAAGCCGTTCTAGCACATTCTTCAGGTTGTCGCGATGTTCCTCGAATGTTTTTCCTATCACGATCACATCGTCCAGATACACCAAGCAAGTTTTCCAGGTCAATCCACGCAGGACGTGTTCCATTAGGCGCTCAAAAGTTGCCGGAGCGTTGCACAATCCAAATGGCATTACCGTAAACTGCCACAGCCCATTTTCTGCAGTGAACGCAGTTTTCTCTCGGTCATTTGGATCGATCTGTACCTGCCAGTAACCGCTCTTTAAATCAAGGGTGGAAAACCATCGAGCTCCTGAGAGTGTGTTTAATGTGTCATCGATCCGTGGCAGAGGGTAGCTATCCTTTTTGGTGACATCATTAAGTCTGCGATAGTCCACGCAGAATCGAGTGATGCCGTCTTTCTTCTTAACCAGTACAACAGGTGAGGCCCACGGACTCTTAGAACTTTCGATGAGCCCTTCCTTCTCCATCGTTGACACCATATCCACAACCTCCGTCTGCTTTGCCAGTGGTAGTCGTCTGGCAGGCTGGCGGATTGGTCTGGCATCTCCAGTGTCTATGCGATGTTGCACCAAATGTGTTCGTCCATACTCTCCATCCTGTGAGGCATATATATCACCGTACTCACGGACTAGATTTTCTGCCATGGCTTGCTGATCCTGATCCAGTTCGCAGTGCTTGAGGATCATGTCCCTTACTCGCCAACCTGGCTGATGAAACGTGCCTCGCAGATTCCTCAGCCTTACTGGGACCAGGCTGTTCTTTGGCTCCACTAAAACCTTTCCCACGATGTAGTTTGGGGAATTTCTTCCTAAATCTGGCTCCAATAGGTAGAATCGGTGGCCCCCAGGATCATCCTCCAGTCTTGTCCAAATCATAGTCTCGGAAGATGGTGGCAAGACTTCGTCCTTGCTGAGAACTGTCATTACATGTGCTGCGTTATCGTTCCCGTACACCATTGGGATCTCTACATTCCGGTACCGCAGAACTTGCATCCCGATGTCGATGATTACGTCATGTTCTTTCATAAAGTCCACTCCGATAATGCATTTATCACATACGTCGGCCACCAGGAACGCATGGGAAAAGGCCAACCCTGCTAGTTTTAACGTGAGGCGAACTACTCCGTATACTTTCGCCGCTTCCCCTGTCGCAGTCCTAAGACAGTAGCAGCTGGTGTTGTGCAGCCATGACTCTCGGACGAGATCTCTTCTTACAATGGAAGCCGTGGCGCCGGCCGGTATCGATAGTAGCTACGCACTTGTTTTTGCCGATGAATGCTTTCACTGTTAGACTTTTGTTGCAACGTTTGGTTTTGGAGACCTGGATGGTGGTCCTGGGGCCGCCGATTCCATTAGCCAATTTCTGCCCCACGAAGGTGGCTCTTAGGCGTTTCCCGACGAGCGTTGTTTCGGTCTTCAACGTCCATGCTCTAGTAAGAGCATTCGATGGCGTCTACTTCCCTCACACGGTGGATTCCCTGAGGTCTGGTCTGCCGCCTCCATTGTCAGAGCAAACGCCAAAGCTTCGGCGAATGTTTTCTTTTCAGCCATTCTTACCGCCATTTGTAGTTTCGCAACAGCTATGGCATGGGTAAACGCTTCGGTTGCCATCTCGTTAATGATCTCCTCGCCGGCGTTTGGATAGGACAAATGTGCCATCCGCTCGATGTCTGCTTGTAACTGCTGGAGCATCTCACCCTTCATCTGGGACCTTCTGCGCAACTGGACCCTATATACTTGCTGCATGTGGTCGTCCCCAAATTGCATCTCAATGGCTTTCACCAGACTGTTATAGTTGCGTCGTTTGTCCTCAGGAATAGTTTGTAGTAGCTCTGCAGCTGATCCTCTAAGCGCAAGCGTAAAGGCAATGGACCTCTCTCGTCATCCCAGTTGTTCGTCATTGCCGCAGCTTCGAACTGCCTCTTATACATCGGCCATGATATCTGTCCATCAAAGACGGGAGGCTGCATCTCTTTCCTTCTCGGGCAGTCGGTTGAATACTCCCGAACTTCCTGTTTCTTCACGTGTTCGAGTTCCCTTGCCAAATTCTCGAATCTTCTCTCAACAGCCTCGAATTTTGTTTCAACATTCTCGAATCTTCCTTCAATGGCTGTTTCAAATTTTGGCCTCTACGTTTTCAATCTTCTCATCAATTGCTCCAAATCTTGTTTCCAAACTTTTATTTTGTTCATCGAATTTACTTTCGAGAACAATCCTTTGATCGAATAGCTTTGGTTCTAGAGAGTTCTTTTGTTCGTCGATCTTAGCGTCTAGAGAATTCTTTTGCTCATCGAGCTTTGCGTCTAGAAAGTTCTTTTGCTCATCGAACTTTTTATTTAGGTCGTCGAATTTTTCAGACAGCAATTTCATTAAAGTCGACATGTCACTCGTCGTACTTACTTGTTCTTCTTCGGCGTCAAACAAAGTCGTATCAGGATCTGTACCCTCATCCGTCATTATTTTCTGCAACTTGATGATCAATTCTCTTTTCGTTCCAGCCGTAGGTTGATCCCGCTGGCTCCATGCTTCCTTTAGTTGCACCAATGACAAATCTTCTAGCAATTTCCGAACCATTTTTTTTTTCCACTTACACAATTAGCAATACACAAAATCTGTTCTATTCCACTTTTCTGACACCAATGTAATATTCTTGCTGGGGTTCGATTAAATAAAACTGTCCTTTGTGTATTTTAATCGTTTATTTATTATCAAACAATAACATTACTTCAACACAATATTCAATCACTTTATTCTTTATTTATTTCAAATTAAACTGTCGCTACAGATTTACTTTCACAGTGTCGCTTATTTTCACCACTGGTCTAATCTCTCTTGTAATCACAGCATTCACTTATGAACAACTGTACCGACGATGTTTGTGTTATGGGTATTTATACAAAATTGCAAGAGGTTCCAGAACATACTAGATGTTTCTCGGGGTGAATTGATGATCCTGGAATAATTGGGATATTGTGTGGAAGATAGCACATCAGGGGAATATTTACTGCTAGCAGGTTTTGGCAATACATGTCGTTGCTTACAGTGTGTGTACACAAACCACGCAGTACCTGACGATGTACTTGATGCTAAAATATGATCGCATGCACTACCGTTTGACCAGCCTTGTATTATTTTCCGTTATTTGACAAAAGTAACTGCAATCGGCAAGTGGTTGCTTAACCTCGATATTTGTCAAGTAAGCCATCCATTCCTCTCCTATTAAGCAGTAGTCAATAACCAACACTCCTTGTTCTCCAACAAATGTAAGCTGACCATTTTCGTCACTGTCGCTCATTCCATTCAGTATTCGCAGCCCAAAAGAATCGCAAAATTCCAAATCCTTTGACTGCCTCCTTATACCAGCTTCTCTCTTTACTGCCCCTTCTTCTTTACCTGTCCTCGCATTTATGTCGCCGATAATAATCATTTTCGGGTTATCACAGCTCAGTACTCTCCTGAAGTTTTTCGAAATCTCTTTCCCAGTGGTTGTAGTTAATGTATGTATGAAGGAACTTTACAGAAGCTCTTCTTATCAAATACTAGGTTTAAATACGTGCTCCCTTCGAAATTTTCGAACTCATAGATCACAGACAATAAATGTATAATCTATAATATGTATAATAATCTGTATATAATCTATAATAATTTATTGTGTGTGCACAGATGATATCCAAAGTTTATCCACAGTTTATATCCAAAGTAGCATCCTCCGCTAACTGGTCCATTCTCGTGCACTCTTATTGCTAAACTAAAACGCTGTGTTCCAAACTGTAGCAACGCGAAACCTGCTAGCAGCAAATATTCCCACCTAACCAGATGTGCCAATGGTCCAAAATTGTTCCACACAATATCCCAATTGTTCCACGATCATCAAGCCACCCCGAGAAACATCTAGCATGTTCTAGAACCTCTTGCAATTTTGTATAAATACACCGACCACAACCACTGTCGGTATATTTGTTAATAAGGTGAATACAGCGATTGAACAGAGACTCGACCAAGTGGTGAAAATAAGTGACATTGTGATTGAAAGCAAATCTGTAGAGACAGTTTAATTTAAAATAAATAAAGAATAAAGTGCTTGAATATTGTGTAGTAAAGTTGGTGATTGATAATAAATAAACGATTAAAATACACAAAAGACAGTTTTATTTAAACGAACCCCAGCAAGAATATTACATTGGTGTCAGAAAAGTAGAATAAAACAAATTTTGTGTAAGCGAAAAAAAAAATGGTTCGGAAATTGCTAGAAGATCTGTCATTGCCGCACTAAAGGAAGTACTGAGCCAGCGGGAGCAACCAACGACCAACGACTGGTACAAAAAGAGAATTGATTATTAAGTTGCGGAAGATAGTGACGGACGAGGGTGCAGATCCTGAAACAGCTTTGTTTGACGTCAAAGAAGAACAAGTAAGTACGACGAGTGAAATGTCGGCTTTAATGAAATTGCTATCTGAAAAATTCGACGATCAAAATAGGAAATTCGAGAAGCTAGATAATTCGTCCCCTCAGTATTGGAGTGATCTAAACGACAAAAACCTAGTATAGAGAAAAAGACGTTTAAAGTTTGAATGTGAATAAAACAAAAATCGTATGTAGCATAACCGTATACAACATTTATTAAAATAGTGACCACTGAGCACTATTTATACTCCATTTTTGGTTTGAATATAGGGTAGGATTTTTTTCTCAAATTGTGCGGATTTGTATGGTATGTGGCACTTTTTGGCCAACCTATGTGTCATTTAAATACTGAACGCGATTGTGAATTATCGATGCATATGTGTCATATTTTCATACAAAAGTATACGAAAACCCATTTTTTAAATAAGGTGTTATTTTTTTCCTCATTGTTTTTTATTATAAAACTTTATTTTTTATAAAACAAAAAAGGTAAGTTAACATTTTAAAGAAAAATAAATGCGTTTGGTCATAACTGAGATCTAGAAATCCAACTTTTTTTAGCTTTTTCGAAATTTTAGAGAATATAATTTTATTACTTACACAATCTTAAAACAGAAAACAAATGAAACAAAATACACATTCTATTAAACTTTCATTTAGTGAAAACTTGAGAAAAAAAAACTAAAATATTTTCTTTCATTGTTAAAAAAAAAAATATAATATGTATGCTTGAAAAGTCGACTCGCAATTTTGTTCTTATGAAGCATATAAATACTGACAATAATCATGCATATGAAGCACTATTGAATGTCAGTTGTATGTATGGAGCATTTCAGCACTGAATTATGTGTTTGCAAATGAAGCATATCTGAGTTCAATTGTTCGTATGGGTCATTTAAACCATTTAAAAAATTTCAAAACAATTCATACAAAAATGTGACTTTCCCATACAAAGGCCTGTGTGGCAGATCATTATTGAGCATTTCTTTCCAAAAGTGCGTATATGTCATTTGCAACACTGATATCTTTTGAAATAATAGAGATAGGAGAGATCTTATTGCACCAATCGAGAGATCTTGTTTTTTTCAATAAGACCACATTCCTAACTCAAAAACGGCAAAAATGCATTTAGGTCACTCCAATACTGAGGTGACGAATTCTTTCGATGAGCAAAAGAATTCTCAAAATGAAAAATTCGAGAAGCTAGACAATTCCTTAGCTGAACAAAAGAATTTTCTAGACGCCAAGCTCGAGGAACAGAATAAACAGTTTGAGAACTCTCTAGATGCCAAGCTGGATATGCATAACAAAAAGTTCGGGATTCTCGAAAATTCCTCGGCTGAGCAGAAGAATTCTCTAGACGCTAAATCCGGAACAATTGAAGGACAATTCGAAAACGTACGGGCTAAAATTGAAACCTTTGAAACAGCCGTTGAAGGAAGATTCGAGAATGTTGAAACAAAATTCGAGAACGTTCAAACAAAAATCGAGGCTGTTGAAGGAAAATTCAAGAGTTTGGCGAAGGAACTCGAACACGTGAAGAAACAGAAAGTTTGGGAGTATTCAACCGACTTCCCGAGAAGGAAAGAGATGCAGCCTCCTGTCTTCGATGGACAGACATCATGGCCAATATATAAGAGGTAGTTTTTGGATCAGTTTTGAAATCCATTCTCTTCTACGCTTAACAGGTATGGGGAGGAAAACCATTTGAGACGGTGGAAAAACTACTCAGGTTTTATATAAAGAGAGTATTTCATCTTCCATCGAACACGCCAAATTACATGCTCATGTTGAAGACAGGCTTATCACCGCTCTTCGTAAAAACCCTAAAACTACAGGTGGATTACGTACTTAAAGTACTAAACATGACGGAATATTAGACTACCTAAGAAAACGGCTTTACAATCTACCATATACGAAATAAAACTGAATGGTACAAAGAATGGCTGGGACTAGCTAGTGGATGTGGAATGGAGCTTAGTGTGGAGGATGCAAGGAGTTGGAAGCCAAAACTTTACCAATTGATCGCGCGTGTGGATAAGTAGATCAAGGAAAGATTTCTGGAAGAGGCAGCAGGGTCACTCCGTAGAGCAGTCTACAGTCGGTTATGGCACAATTTGGAGCAGAATAATTACTTCCGGGATGAGTGCAGCATAGAAGAAATAGCAACGGTCCTAAAACTGCGTGGAGAGCTCCTGAAACCGAATTACATACCCCACAAGAATGACCTACCGCTAGTCTGCAGCATGTGTAATTTGTCAGAGAGAGAGGATACGTTTTATTTTCTTGGCAGGTGCCCAATTTTGCGAGAAACAGGAGATCTGTGTTTGGAAATGATTTCTTGTCGGAAAACCAAGTCCTGCAAATCCTCAATGAGATTGACGTCACAACACTAACCAGGTACTGCAAAATTGCTTTACAATATAGACAGAGTCTTGGATGAAAACTTCTGAAAAAAATTGTAAATGAAATAAGACAAATAACGAATTAACTTATCACTGTGCTATTAGGCTACAATTAATTAATGTTTTACTTTTTGTTAACCAGGCAGACGGCACTGCCAATGCTAATGATTTTGATTTTGTAAATATTTTAGTATAAAAATAAAAATCTAATCTAATCTAATCTAATCTCTATAAGAGGCAGTTCGAAGCTGCGGCAATGACGAACAACTGGGACGACGAAGAGAAGTCCATTACCCTCACACTTGCGCTGAGAGGATCAGCTGCAGAGCTACTACAAACTATTCCCGAGGACAAACAACGCAACTATGACAGTCTGGTAAAAGCCATTGAGAAATAATTTGGGGACGACCACATGCAGCAAGTATATAGGGTCCAGTTGCGCAGAAGTTCCCAGATGAAGAGTGAGATGCTCCAGCAGTTACAAGCAGATATCGAGCGGCTGGCACATTTATCTTATCCAAACGCCGGTGAGGAGATCATTAACGATATGACGACCGAAGCATTTACCTGTGCCATAGCTGATACGAAACTATATGTGGCAGTAAGAATGGCTGAAAAGAAAACATTCGCCGAAGCTTTGGCGTTTGCTCTGATGATGGAGGCGGCAGACCGGGCCTGTCAGGGAATCCACCGTGTGAGGAAAGCAGCCGCCGTTGAATTTTCTTGCCAGAGGATTGACGTTGAAGACCGAAACAATGCTCGCCGAGGACAAATCCGTTGCTAGAACTGCAACAAAAGAGGACACCTACAACGGCAATGCAGAATTTTACCCAGCCGCGGAAACTATCCACACTAAGGTGATTGGCGACGTAGTGAAGTACTATCCAACAGGTATAACGTCCATCCTGTTGGTCAGGCTTCCCGAAACCAGGAGTGGAGAAACCTCTCAAGAACCAGCTTCGCGGGGCGGAAATTTGATCTTGGAATCGACGCCCCCAGTACCACCATCCAGGTCCCCCAAACCAAACTCCATTCTAATGCGGATGCCTTATCCCGGCAACCGTGCGAGAGCGACTGCAAGCATTGTGTGCGACAGGAGAGAAGAACCTTCTTTCCATCCAAAGGGTAAGAGCTGAGCCTATCGCTGGTTGGAGTGCAGAAGAAATCCGCAACGCTCAGAAAGAAGACCCAGACATCGAGTCGATATTAGCGTGGAAGGAGTTTATGAAAAAGCCAAACGGACAAGATATCTCGGACAGGAGCCCCACTCTCAAGGCATACTGGACTCAGTGAGACTCCCTTCATGTGCAAGATGGTGTACTGAAAAGGAAATCGGAAAGATCTCATAATGCGGCTTGTCTTGCCGCGGTCAAAAGTACACGAGGTGCTATGAGAGATGCATGATGGACCATCCGGAGGTTATTTGGGTGCAAACAAGACCCTGGAGAAGGTGCGAGAACGTTTCTATTGGCTCAGCGCAAGGGTAGACGTAGAGAGTTGGTGCCGAAAATGCGTCGTGTGTGCCGCCAGCAAGGGACCCAGAACGAAAACGCGAGGCAAGATGCACCAGTACAACGCGGGCGCACCCTTTGGACGGATTGCCGCTGACATCGCTGGTCCATTTCCAGAAACCGACAATGGTAACCGTTACATCCTAGTCGTCATGGACTACTTCAGCAAATGGCCGGAAGCGTTCGCCATCCCTAACCAGGAAGCGAAGACCATCGTGGAACAGAGCGTTAACAACTGGGTGAGTAGATTTGGCGTGCCTATGGAACTGCATTCTGACCAGGGACGAAACTTTGAATCGAAGATATTCCAAGAGGTATGTCAACAACTAGGAATTAAAAAGACGAGAACTACCCCGCTTCATCCACAATCCGTCGGGATGGTAGAGCGCAACATTAAGCGAACATCTTTTGAAGGTCGTAGAGGACCACCAGCGCGATTGGGATCCACAAATTCCTCTTTTCTTGATGGCCTACCGAAATGCAGTGCACAGTACTACTGGACATACTCCATCTGAAGTCTTGTTTGGTCGAGCAGTCCGGCTACCTAGTGAGGTGAAGTTTGGATCCCCTAACGATGAGCCCAAATGTGAAAAGGACTATGTGGCAGACCTCAGGGAAAGGATCCGTTACATGCATCAGAGGGCTAGGACGAGGATAAGGATAGCGAGTGACCGCACGAAAACCAGGTACGACACAAAGGTAACAACGTCCAGCTTTCATGAGGGAGACCTAGTATGGTTATACAACCCACACCGGCAAAAGGGGAGATCACCTAAGCTGCAGCAAGACTGGGAGGGCCCTTATAAAGTGGTCACAGCATCAATGACGTCGTCTTCCGAATCCAGCGTGGGGTAAGATGCAAGATGAAAATTGTCCACCTGGATTGTTTTCACCGTTACCATGGCAGTAATACAGATGATCTTGTTCGGGACGAACAAGTTTAAGAGCGGGGCAGTGTAGCGTGGACTCACTGCATGGTTTGTGTACCAAACTAAAATACTCTGTTCCAAACTGTAGCAACGCGAAACCTGCTAGCAGCAAATATTCCCACCTAACCAGATGTGCTAATGCTCCACAATTGGTCCACGTAATATCCCATTTGTTCCACGATCATCAATTCACCCGAGAAACATCTAGCATGTTCTAGAACCTCTTGCAATTTTGTATAAATACACCGACCACAACCACTGTCGGTACAGTTGTTAATAAGGTGAATATTGAAAGAGAGACTCGACCAAGTGGTGAAAATAAGTGACATTGTGATTGAAAGCAAATCTGTAGACAGTTTAATTTAAAATAAATAAAGAATAAAGTGATTGAATATTGTGTTAAAGTAAAGTTGGTGATTGATAACAAATAAACGATTAAAATACACAAAAAAAGACAGTTTTATTTAAACGAACCCCAGCAAGAATATTACAATATAAAAAAATAAATTCAAATTGATTGATGAAATTATAAAATTCATTACATAAAGACTTACTGTTTAACCCAGAAACATTATATGATAAAATTTTAAAACAACTCATATTATAAATCTTAATACTATTGTTACTACGGCGGACGGCATTACAATTAAAAATTCTGTTGTAGCACAGCTAAAACTGTCGGAGCAGCTTGAGGACCGTCGTAACTTCCATTGTAGGTCTGTTCTTTTACTTGCAAATTCGTACGAATTTGTACGAATTCTTAGTCAATAGCGTTCCTTTACTCAAAGGAGTAGTAAAAGAGAGAGGCAACGAGAGAGTAAAAATTTCTCCTCAGTGAAAAATTTTGAGAATTCTTACTCAACAAATTTCTGCCGGTAAGAAGTGTACTTGCTGTCAGCTGTTACTTTGTTTGAATGTTTTCATTTTTCTTCTGTTTTGGGCTATTTTTAATTTTAATTCAATTTGCTGCAAAAGGGCAAATAAAAAATAAAAAAAAGGGACTCAAATGAAAGTTGAATATTTTCCTAGGACATTCCTGCGCATTTAAATATGTAAATTCATATTTAAAAGCAATAAAAACGAACTTCAAAGTTCAATGAAAATGTTTTACATAGATGTGGAGTACCCAAGAAACAGCTGAGAACGTTGACGTTTAATTATGGGCAAGTTTTTTTGTCTAACGCGTTCCTTTACTTTTTTGTAGCTTCTCTTTTTGAGAGAGAATTTGACTCTTCAGGTTGATCATTTCTCTTTTACGATTTTTTGCCCAAAAAGTAAAGGAACAGACCTTGTGTTTCCAACATAATGGATTACTACTCCACCACCTGTCTTTGACGTTGATGTTGTCACTAGTGAGTTGGCATTGATCATTTGTTGTAGAACCGTCATTCCGCATTCGGTCTCGCGTTCACAACGCAAATTATTGTTATCGTAGTTGATCTTTTTTCCTAATATTAGTTTCTGTCCTCGCACTTCCACCCTCATATCTTTGTTTTTCTGTGTTATCTAGTTTTTTTATTTTAAACAGGTTCCTCCTTCTTTCCCATAGTGCTCCCGTATAGTCTTTATGTATAGAGACTCCCATGCCGCGGAATTTCGATGTCGCATCCAGAATGCGCCCCATATCGATTTTGTTTTAGAGTCGGACGATGACTATTTCGATGTTGTTTTTCGGTCTCATTGTCCGTGTATCTGCCACCAAAGAGGAATCTGTCAATTTCAAATACCTCAAACAAAATCTTGTCGCGCTTTCAAAGCTTTCGCGCTTGGTCGTAGCCATTGATGTAAACTTTTCAAAATTACTCACCAGATTTTTTTGTAGTAGGAGGTAAGCTCGTATGTTTACAGCTATTTACACTGGTTTTTGTCAATTAAAACTCGATAATACCACGGGGAAACACTTGAAATTTGGGGGCTATTTCAAAGGCGCATACACTTTAAAAAAAACCGTCTTATAAATCCAATCGTCAGTTAGCAGCTAGCCAATAAAGTTTAGCTTTAAACTGAAAGTACTCGAGTTTTCTTTTAATTATTTCTTCAAATCCTCAGTTCGACTAACTGAAGTATTTTTTTAGTTACCGCTTGTCAATCGACTATTGAAAGTCCAACTTTTCGAATTCCCGCTCGACGATTGACAAGCGGTAAGGTAAAAATACTTCGGTCTGTTGAACTGAGTATTTGAAGAAGTAATAAACTGGAAAACTCGAGTATTTAGCGTTTAAATTAAACTTTATTCACTCGCTGCTAACTGACGAGTAGTTTAACATATGTATTCATTTTGTCCTTCCTTCAAGCTGCTGTTGGCTTATTTACCAATCACTTGTTTCTTCTTCAGGTCAATCACCCTTCACCCTTCACCCTTCAGGTCAATCACCCTGGCCTATTTACTGCGAAAAAGTTGCCTGATCTGTGGTAGTGTGGTCGTAGTGTATTTCGTGTGAGTAGGTCTGTTGATCTTCAACAATGCCCCCATTTCCGTAATGTGTGTTAGAGTCCGTTGTTTGTAAGGTGCATCTCACTCACATCCAATTTGGTCATCTTGGAATTTCACACTGTTGGTCAGAGGTTGTGCCTATATTATCCAAATGGTGTTACCATGAGTTAAAGCGAGATTTAGTCCTTTTTCTATGGGCTTATAGACAAATTCGCCCAATGTTTTGACAGTTGTCGGTTTTTTCTCGTTGCGGTGTGTCGTGGGTGGTATTTTCTTCGTGAATATTTTATTCCGTTCGTTTATTTTAAAATTTGTTTATTTATTTGTGCTGTGTGCATTATTAATAATGGATAATATTCATAACGAATAAAGATAAACTTCATCTTTACTGTTTAAATCAATAAAAATGTATAATAGTTTATCGCTTGAAGTTAAGTTATTGCCACCGAAACAATTCCAAGTCTATTTAAAAAACAAATTGTCACTTAAGTACTGTTTCTAATTTTTGATATTTTTCTTTTCTAACGTTTAGTGTACAAATGTTAATCTGTTGAACTTGTTTTCTTTCGCTGTTTTTTGTAAAGTGCTGATGTGTAAGCACTTTTATTATACATTTTTATCTGTTCTAGTTGAACGCATTCATTCGTGTGAGCGCCATCTATGTGTCATTGTATTGTATTGTTTAGCACCCAACTTCGGGCCGATCCAACTCTGTTCACCTTTTAACAAAATCAGCCATAGAGTAAAAAGGCCTTCAGCCCATTTTTAAGAAAAAAATTGTAATCGTTTGGCATCGAACAATAAACCTACTATTTTTGTACTTTAAAACTCAGATGTGGGGTCAGGACAAGCTGGCCCAAACTGTACTAAAAGAATTTTTCGGAAAAACTATTTTTTTAACCTATTCTGATGACATCACGTGTGACGAGACGAACCACCAAGAAAGCTGACGATGACGTGTCGGCTGCAAACAACGAAATAGACGCTGCCGCTGATGCCACTCCAAACGAACTCGCCGTAAATGCCGTAAATGACGACAATATCGATAATACCGTAGGTGCCGAAGACATGCAGGGTGCTGCTCTGGACGAAGAGCTGAATAATCTACGTAAGCAGATGGAAATCCTAAAGCTTCAAAAGGAGATACGTGAGCTAGAAGGGGATGCAGTTTCATCCAACCAATGCAGGACGAATTTCGGGGACGTCGAGTACGCACTGCCGAAGTTTACTGGAGACGACTTGGGCCATTCCGTACAACATTTCCTCTGCGATTTTGAAGCAATTATGGCTACAATCAAAGCAGACGACCATTTGAAGTTGCTGAGCCTACGTCGTTCTCTGGTTGGAACTGCTCGCGTCTTTTTAGCGTCGACTGCCGCTTTAGACTACAGCGAATTGAAGACAGCACTTGTCAAGGAATTTGATATTGCCGTTTCCTGCCAGTACGTTTACAAAATGCTGAGCCGCCGACGATGGAAGAAGAACGAAGAGTCGTTACACTGCTATATTCTCACTCTGCAGGCGGTTGCTAAACGCACCGATATTAGTGAGTTGGAGATAATCAATTTTATAGTCGACGGAATGGGAGATGTGCCGAACGTAAATCTACTGCTGGGAGCTCGCACCATTAAGGAGCTGAAGCGGTTGATCAACCGGTACCAACGACGGTACCGCTGCCAAAATGCCGTAGGACGTGATCCCGATGCCGCCTCAAGGAAATTTGTCGCTACGACGAAACATGCCGCTACAGTGAAGATGAATGCCGAGAAGAAAGTGCCGTTATGCTTTAATTGTTCACAAATGGGACATATTAAGCCGTACTGCCCACATCCGCTGCGCCCGAATGAATCTTGTTTCCGATGTTGGGAAATGGGACATGACCATCGGTCGTGCCAAAATCCTAAGAAGTTGCCGCATCGAGTTGCTGCCGAAGGTGCCGAGAAACAAGTAGCTGCCGCCGTAGATGCCCCAGACGATTCCGATGAAGACGATAAAGCCGTAATTGGTGCTGTAAATTGGGTAAGTGTTGCTTTTAGGGTTGATTTGTTAAAGGGCGCAGAATTTATCGAATTTCTCTCCCTTTTCGATACGGGAAGTCCAATTAGTCTCATAAAGTTGTCGTGCGTGCCGAATAGTTTGCTGAAAACTTTGATTACAGCTAGATTACCCTATTACGGGATAGGTGGAAATAAGTTAAAAATTCTAGGCAAACTTGTATGCCGAGTAAAGTTTGGTAATAAAGAAAAGTTGATTCAAATTGTTGTTTTGCCTGACGAAGCCATGTTCATGCCGTTAATTTTGGGACGAAACTTTTTACATGCTTTTAACATTCACTTGACTAAAGTAAAACTTAAATATTGTAAAGAAAAACTGCTTGCTTTAAATCGCAATAATGAATTCTGTGCCCTGCCAGATGAATCTTATACGGTTCTTGATAAATACAGTCTTTTGAAAAATGATTACTTATCTGCCGCTATTAATGAATGTGAAACGACAAGACCGGTTTTGGGAGTTGGGTCAACTTGGATTAACGAGGAACCTTGTTCAGTGCCAAATATATTTAATATTGAAATTGCCGCTAGTGAAGTTGAGTTGAATATTGATTTTAAGTTAGATAAACCTTGCCGTGCCGAATTAAACAACTTAATTATAGATTCTTATATTTCTCCGAAAGACGTTAAAATAGAGCCCTTAGATTATGAAATGAAAATACATTTAAGCGACGATATTCCGTTCCATTGTGCCCCCCGACGACTCTCTCACTTTGAGCGTACGAAGGTACAGTCAATAGTTAGTCAGTTAGAGAAAGATGAAATAATTAGACCAAGTAGGTCACCTTATGCTTCCGCTATCGTATTAGTTAAAAAGAAGAACGGAGAGACTCGAATGTGTGTCGACTATCGAGGTCTTAATAAGAAGACTATTCGAGACAATCAACCCTTGCCGCTTATTGAGGATTGTATAGAATACCTAGGGGGAAAGAAATACTTCTCACTCTTAGATTTGAAGAGCGGGTTTCACCAAGTTAAAGTTTCTGAGGAATCTATACCTCTCACTGCGTTTGTAACTCCCAGTAGAATGTGGGAATACCTTAGAATGCCGTTTGGACTGAAGAATGCGCCGGCTGTATTTCAGCGGTTCATCAATGTTATTTTTCGCGACCTGATTGATTCAGGTAAAATAGTTGCCTATATGGACGACATATTGATTGCTACTGCTGATTTTGACGAACATTTGATTTTATTACGAACTGTGCTGAGACGAATTACGCAACGAAATCTTAAATTAAATCTTGCGAAGTGTAAGTTTTACTATACAGAGATAGAGTACCTAGGGTATGCCGTTACACCTCATGGTATTGCACCGAGTGACTCTCATATTGCCGCTATAAAGAGATACCCAGTCCCAACAAACCAGAAGCAATTGCATTCCTGTCTAGGTTTGTTTTCTTATTTTAGACGATTTGTGCCTTCATTCTCCCTATTAAAGAGAAATGCCGATTTCGACTTTGACGAACAATGCCGTACTGCGTTTATGGAACTGAAGTCTAGACTGGTCGAGGCGAGCGTCCTTGCCATCTATGACCCTACGAAAGAGACGGAACTACATTGTGATGCCAGCTCAATTGGATTTGGAGCCGTTCTGCTGCAAAGACAGAACGATGAGAAACTCCACCCGGTATCATACTTTTCGAAAACTGCCTCTGCTGCCGAATCTAGATACCACAGCTTTGAGCTCGAGACGTTTGCAATAATTTATGCACTGAGACGATTCCGAGTTTATTTAGAAGGATTACCCTTTAAAATTGTGACGGACTGTAGCTCATTAGCAATGACGTGAGATAAAAAACAAGTTAATCCACGGATTGCCCGCTGGGCCTTAGAGCTTGAGAATTATAACTATAAGATTCAGCACCGTAGTGGTGTTTCCATGGGGCACGTCGATGCCCTGAGCCGATGCCAGATTGCTGCCGTTTGGGATGTTGACGAAGTAGATTTTAAAATTCAGATAGCCCAAGGCCGAGATGAGGCAGTTAAAAGTCTGCGGGATCGTATGGAGATTGAAGAAGTTAAGGACTTTGAGTTGAAGGACGGACTTGTATTTAAAGTTAGGAAAAATGGTCGTAAGGCGTTATATGTCCCAAATGAAATGGAGGGTAATGTCATTCGGTTGATCCATGAAAAGTTCGGGCATCAGGCGGTTGATAAGTGTTTTGATAAGATTGTCACTTGTAATTGGTTTCCGAATATGCGCCAGAAAATAGAAAGGTTTATCCAAAACTGCCTCAAGTGTATTATGTATGCCGTTCCTGTTCGCTCTAGCGAAAGGAATTTGTATAATATACCTAAAAAGCCGCTGCCGTTTGATACCATCCACTTGGACCATTTTGGTCCGCTGCCGTCCGTAAATTCGAAAAGGAAACATATCCTGGTTATCGTAGACGCCTTTACGAAATTCGTTAAATTGTACCCGACAAGGTCCACCAGCACGAGAGAAGTACAAGCCGCACTGGAAAAATACTTCCAGTATTACAGTCGCCCTAGGCGAGTTGTGACTGATAGAGGTACGTGCTTTACGTCACTTGAGTTTGAGGAATTCTTGCTGAAACGAAATATAGGGCACGTGAAGGTAGCAGTGGCTTCACCCCAGGCGAATGGGCAAGTAGAGCGAATCAATCGGGTGATTAAAGCCATGTTGGGGAAATTATGTGAACCCGTCAATCATGCCGATTGGTCTTGTAAGCTTCTACACGTAGAATTTGCCGTTAATAATTCTATTCACAAGGCGACGAGAAACTCCCCTAGTATGTTGCTGTTTGGCGTTGAACAACGAGGGGAGTTAATAGACGAAATTACGGAACATTTAGACGATAAATTGGGTTCGGATACTCCGCGTGATCTCCTACAAATCAGGGCAGATGCCTCAAAGGGTATTGATAGTTCTCAGGAATATAATTTGAGTTATTTTCTTAGGCACAGCAAGGAGGTAAAAAATTATCAGGTTGGCGATTTTGTTGTCATGCTAAATGTCGATACTACGACGGGAACAAATAAAAAGTTGTTGCCGAAATTCCGTGGACCTTATGTTGTACATAAAGTTTTAGGAAATGATAGATATGTACTACGAGACGTTGAAAATTGCCAGTTGACTCAGCTACCTTACGATGGGGTCGTTGAAGCCAATAGAATGCGGAAGTTGCTTTCGAAACCCGAGAACAAGGCTGTAGATTTCAATAACCGGGGCAACACTCCCGATGTAGACCTTAAGTAATATGTAATTTAAAGTTAAAATTTTGTACCATTGTTAAAATTTGATTGTTCGTGGTCGACCAATTGTCAGATCGGCCGAGTTGTAAGCACTTTTATTATACATTTTTATCTGTTCTAGTTGAACGCATTCATTCGTGTGAGCGCCATCTATGTGTCATTGTATTGTATTGTTTAGCACCCAACTTCGGGTCGATCCAACTCTGTTCACCTTTTAACAAAATCAGCCATAGAGTAAAAAGGCCTTCAGCCCATTTTTAAGAAAAAAATTGTAATCGTTTGGCATCGAACAATAAACTTACTATTTTTGTACTTTAAAGATGACTTTCGCCAATATCTTATTATTTCTTATTTCGTCTTTGAATTCCGTTTATTTTCTATTCTTCAATGTTAATTTATAATCTTGTTAATCTTGTTACTTTTGAATCTGTAATATTTATAACAATGTACAGCCATTCATGAGAGCAATCTCTTTTTGGCAGAATTAGTTGAAAAAATAAATAAATGGTAGCAATTAAAATATCATATGTCATACATTATAGCAGCATAATTTTTTCTGCAACTTCAAAGGTATGTCAGTAGGTAACATTAGAAAAATTAAGTCACCATTGACAAAAGTTATTTCACTATGGTAACGTTGTTGAAGTGCAAAAGTATTGGAAAATTTTGGAAAAATTAGGCTTATCTTCGAATTGAAAAGAAACTGCCAGCCCAATGTTTTCAAAATGTCCCAAAATTTCAGGCAGCTAACCATTCTTGTTCTATTGCAATAGAAATTGTAGATATTTGATAAAGAGAAAACCACATGCCAAAGGTGGTATCAAAAAATGAGAATCATTATCAAACCCATAAAGGAGTCGAACAAAAGTTTACTGAAATTTATTTGTCGGTCTTTATCGTCACTGCAGTCGAACCTCACTGACGGTCGAACGTCACTGCATACACAGCCAGCCCAACCATTCTTAAACACATGGCGCAAAATTATAGTCGCAAAAAGTACACTTTAAAACATGTAACAACGTCAGTATTAGTGTTTTCCTATTTATAGTCGACATAAAACCCACTTTATAGTTAGCACCTCGCGCTAACTTTAAAACCACCAAATCACCTTTTAACTTTTCGAGTGGGCTTTTAACCATCTTCGTCGTTCTTTTTCATTTTTTCAAATTCAAATTTCAGCCAACTAACGGCTGAAATTCATATACGACATTGTTCCCTATACTGTGTTTTTGTTCTCAAACTTTTTTTTTTGGGTTTGAGTCGATACTAGTTGTAGTAGGTTAAAAATTATAATTCAATTCAAAGTTAAGTACCAGCTTTAAAGTTAAAGAGATGATAGTTAATAGCTACTAACATTCTTTAAAATCAGATGACTATAATTTTGCGGCTTTGTATAAGAAGGTTCAAGTTTACCTTTAAGTATGATGCAGTTATGTTTGCCAAGTAAAAAATAAATGACGCATATTTGTATTTCGTAATAAATTTATTTAAAATTGAGACATTTAATCATATATTTTACTAGAAAATTCAAACGCGCTATTGTGGTTTAAAATTGTAGTCTGCAATGCCTTCATCCGCTTTATATACACTGTATGCACTTTCGATCTCGAACTCTTATATTTAACTTCTTCTATTAACTTAGTTAAAATATAGTGCAACCACATTACATTTGTTTGAGGTTCATATGTCTTCCAGTTATTCCTGAAAAAGAAGTTAATTAAAATCAGAAAGAATAGAAATGGGATAAGTCAATACTTAATTGAAATCAATTGAATATAATAAAATCAAATGTATACTAAATGTACTGTACTACTTAGAAAAGTTACTCGCAAAATAACTGAAAAACTTAATGGCGCAAAATTATAGTCGCAAAAAGTACACTTTAAAAGGATTTTAGCACGTAACAAAGTCAATATTAGTGTTTTCCTATTTATAGTCGACATAAAACCCACTTTATACGTATCACCTCGCGCTAACTTTAAAACCACCAAAAGCACCTTTTAACTTTTAGAGTGGGCTTTTAACCATCTGTCATCCGCCATTCTTTTTCACTTTTTCAAATTCAAATTTCAGCCAACCAACGGCTGAAATTCATACATGACATTGGTCCCTAAACTGTGTTTTTGTTCTCAAACTTTTAATTTTTGGGTTTGGGTCGATACTAATTGTAGGTAGGTTAATTTTTGTTTATAATTCAATTCAAAGTTAAGTACCGGCTTTAAAGTTAAATAGATGATAGTTAGTGGCTACTAACATTCTTTAAAATCAGATGACTATAATTTTGCGCCAATGTTTTTAAGTAATATAACGTCGTTGGACTTACATAATCTGCTATGTGTCAATTGTAAATCTAGCTGTGTACACAAATAATTTTTTTGTTTATTTATTATACCGTTAGTCTAACTTATTATTATTACCGTGGAAATATAGAT
The DNA here is from genome assembly GCA_945910035.1 of Brachypalpus laphriformis. NCBI lineage: Eukaryota > Metazoa > Arthropoda > Insecta > Diptera > Syrphidae > Brachypalpus > Brachypalpus laphriformis. Next base: position 235,474,557 of record OX246753.1, on the reverse strand, counting down.
ACAAAAGATATAAATTAATGATGTTGATATCATAGCGATCGTTGAGTTAACAAAAATGTTATTAACTCTTTATTGTCTCCTTTAAAATCATTTGTTATTTTGAACATAGCAGAATTTGCAAGCTCGACGAGAATAAACGGCATGCTAAAAAGATTACAGCGCATTTTTTTAACTTTCCTGAGCAGTAAGTTATACATACTAAGTAAGTATACACAGTAAGATACAGTTTCTTATAAAATAGTAATAAGCTAAAAAAGAACAATCTTAAGTGAGAGTTGCACATTAAGCTGATATTGAAGGAAACATAAACGACATAAAACAAAGGTAAAATACATTTTCGTCTATTTTGGGAGATATGTATATATTTTAAGTTATCTTTTAAATCTTATTATGTTGTCTATTCCTCTAATATAGGTTCTACAAACGGATACCAAAAAAGAAAAACTGTCATTCGGAAGTAAGGGCTGAATACATTGGATGAATCTGACTAGATTTGTGGGAGGAAGCCATTCCTATTTTTTCGTAGAGATAGGTAAGTTGACGTTGTAGACTATATAATCGCGGAGCGAAATAAAAACACGTCCGTGCTATTCTGTGGTTAATCTTACAATGATCTTTTATTCATCTTAAAGTATATATCACAGCCAAAGAGAAAGCAAGAGGATTCGTAAAACATAGTATGACATATATGTAAAGAGAATACATAACGTTTAATGTATGAAAAGAGAATACTTTAAATATCGTAGGACATGTACTTATATAAAGATAATGGCGGAAAATTATAGTCATCTGATTTTAAAGAATGTTAGTAGCCACTAACTATCATCTCTTTAACTTTAAAGCCGGTACTTAACTTTGAATTGAATTATAAACAATTGTTAACCTACCTACAACTAGTATCGACACAAACCCAAAAATTTAAAGTTTGAGAACAAAAACACAGTTTAGGGAACAATGTCGTATATGAATTTCAGCCGTTGGTTGGCTGAAATTTGAATTTGAAAATGTGAAAAAGAATGGCGGATGACAGATGGTTAAAAGCCCACTCTAAAAGTAAAAGGTGCTTTTGGTGGTTTTAAAGTTAGCGCGAGGTGATGACTATAAAGTTGGCTTTATGTCGACTATAAATAGGAAAACGCTAATATTGACTTTGTTACGTGCTAAAATCATTTTAAAGTGTACTTTTTGCGACTATAATTTTGCGCCAATATATACGAGTATAATGTTTGACATATCTAAAGAGAATACTTAAAATATCGTATGACATGTACATGTGTAAAGAGGATACTTAAAATAACGTTTTGGCCTATTTGTTGAGAGGGTGACACTTTGCAAATATATGCATGTCTGTATATTTACTACTACAATGTTTTAACAGAATGTCGGAGCTGAAGGAGATTGTCAAACGCCACATTAAACAAACACCAAGAAAAATTTGACACCTGATCATATCGACGCAGACCGAAAGCATACCTAGTTGTGCTGTTAAACGCTACCTTCTTTTGCTGGCGTAATTTTAGGGATAGAAAATTTTGCAGCCATATATAAGGACAGGAATAAACAACGTTTTTGCGCGTTTTGATGGGAGTGTGAGTTTGAGAAACTCACAGAGTTCGAAGCAATTGCGACAATTAAATTTATATGATTACTAGCTGTACCCGCGGCTCTGCTCGCGTTTTAGAATGTATTATGATTGCGACATTCATTTGTGAATTTCTCAGTTACAAGACAAGATACTAAAATTGCACTGGTTAACAAAAAAAAAATATTTAATTTTTACTCAGAGATACAATTTTGTGATTCGTAATCGTTAGGGTTTGTAGAATCAGGAAAGCTAAATAAAACAGCTAGGCCACATCAGGTTTTTGTGTTTAAAACTTTGAATTTAAACTTGATGTAAATTCTCCACAAATACATATAGCAGAATAAATCTGAACAATTAACATAAACTCATGACATTTTATCACTTTAATGCACTTCTAATGTTCTACTCATACAATTTTGTTAAGAGAAGCTGATTTAAACTATGCACGTTACTACAGTGCCTTGCAAGAGTATAAATGCACGCTATAAAAGGCCTTTTACAGGAAACTATAAACGGATATAGACCCCTTGTTATTACAGTGTACTCTCTCATAAGCGGACACCAACGGTTCTGAGAAAATTGTGCGCTTATGAGAGGTCTCCGCTTATGAGAAAATAAACAAAATTGAGAACATTTAAAAAAAACGCATTGGCCATATGTTTTTTTATTTATTAAATTAATGTTAATGCCATATTTCTGACGCTTACAAAACATAAACAAAAACAAAGGGATACAAATTCACTGTTAGAAAGTAAAATCAATGTCCACAAAATATCCATAAAATATTGTAAAACAAAATAAATTTGTTTTTCCCATAAAAATCGGACGTTTTATATACTTGCTGCCATATTTTCAAAATGCATCTTTACATCTCAAATGCATTTAAATCTTTTTTTTTTTTTTGTAAGAAAATATTTTTAGTCTCTTTGTTTCACGATAGGCTTCTTCGTAAGACTTTATTAGGTCATAAATCTGTGTCTAAATCTAAATTTTCGAAAACAGTTTTGTGTGGTATGCTTTTTCTAAAATAACAAATTCAATCCAATAAATTTATTGTTAAATTTGTGGACAAGGAAGCAGAATCCATCATTAGCAAAATATGTTTTAGCATCATGGATCTATAATTCATTTTAAAGTTTTTTACGATCCCTTGTTAAAAAAAACAAAAAAAAAAATATACTCCAGTTCTATTTTGTCCGCCTAAGAGAGAGAGCGAAACTCTAATGCGATTGTGAAATTGGGTGTCCGCGTCCGGTTATAAGAGAGTCCGTTTATGAGAGATTTATTACTATGAAAAATTACATTTTTTTTTTTGCGTTCTTTGAAATCTGTCCGGTTATGAGGGGTGTCCGCTTATAAGGGGTGTCCGTAAGGAGAGTACACTGTATTATTATTTTTTTTATGCGATCAGTAAACAAGTAACTAGAGCAAAAGAAAAATACCCGATATTTTCTTTTGGGATTTTCAGCAATAGAAAACTGTTTTGCCTAATGATGCATGGTGTATCATAGATATGGCATTGACTCTGCCCACTAACCCATCCAGCACAGCTGCCATTGATTGAATTTCACTCATATTTCGATATTATTATTATTATTATTATTATTATTATTTTTTTTTTTTTTTTTTTTTTTGATTTATTTATTTATTTCATACGGTTTTGTTATATTAGTGTGGGCGCCGTGGCGTAAGTGGTTAGTGTGTCGGATCACTACGCGTGAGGTTCCAAGTTCGAATCCTACAAAACACCAAAAAGTTTTTTCACGGTCCCACCTCTCGCGAGCGTCTGACAAACATCCGAGAGTATTGTTGTCACGAAAAAGCTTCTCAAATCGCCGTTCGGATACGGCACTAAACTGTAGGTCCCTTCCATTCGTACGAAAAATATAACGCACACAACATGAGTGGTTGCGAGAAGCTAGGCCCTGGCACTTAATGAGCTGTTGCGCCAAATATTTATTTATTTTTTTTTTTTGTTATATTATACGAGTATATAGTTACGGTGACCGATTTCACTTCTTTCTTCTAGCTTTTTTTTTTTTTAATATATGGTATATATTTATATATATGTACGTATATATGTAGTTACGGAGGCCAATTTTACTTTGGGGCAACAGCCTTAAAGTGCCAGGGCCTAGCTTCTCGCAACTACTCATGTTGTGCGGGTTATATTTTGCACACAAGTGGAAGGGACCTACAGTTTAGTGCCGTATCCAAAGGGCAATTTGGTTTGAGAAGCTTTCTCGAGACAACAATACTCTCGGATGTTTGCCAGACGTTCGCGAGAGGTGGGACCGTGGAAAAACTTTTTCGTGATTTCTGGGATTCGATCTTGGAACCTCACGCACAGTGATCCGACACACTATCCACTTACGCCACGGTGCCTTTTTTTTAAAGAGTTTTATTATATTACTAGTAGATCATCACGACTTTATCTGCGTGGTCCACAATAACAGCCGTGTTTTTTAAACCTAGCCAGCCAGTAGTTGCTAGTAAAGTAAAATTTTACACGTAAAACAAATACAACAACCGGCTGGCTACTCCTCTTGATTTTATCCCCAGCAAAAAGCTACTGGCTGGGAATTTCGTGATGTCTAATTTCAGGCGGCGCAAAAACGAATGTTGCTTAGTTATTTGTTGTTGCTGTTACTGCGAGGTTGCTTGGTTCCTAGAGATATGTTCGTATAAAATCGGCTGGCTTTGGCTGGTTGGCAAATCGTTTAAATGAACGACTGGCTGGATAGGTTTAAAAAAAACACGGCAAATATTAACTATTTTCATTTAATTTTTTTATTTTTTTTGCTCCACGAGTAAGAGAGAGGGGAAGAACATCGGCTTCTTCAAAAGAAGAAGAAAGAGCATGAGAAGCGCGCGTTTGAGAATATCGAGAGTTTATATTCCAGGAACAATGTACGGAAGTTTTACCAAAAGGTAAAAAAGAACGTGTCAGAGAAGCAATACCCGTACAGAAACCTGTAGAGATGAAAATGGAAACCTCGTAGTAGAATCACAGTCGGTGCTGAGAATAAGGAAAAACTACTTCTGCAGACTGTATAACGGCGACGAAGACTAACATCCCGCAGTCAGGCAGAATGAACCATTCAACATAGACGATGATAGTCAAAATGTCCGTCCACCTGACCAAAACGAAGTGAGCATAGCAATATCCAAGCTAAAATCCAAAAAGGCTGTAATGACCTCACCCAGACCTATGATGTCAAAAAAGGTTTTAGACAAGGTGACGCGCTGTCATGTGACTTCTTTAATATTGTACTTGAACGGATTGTGCGGAACTCACAAGCCAACACCGGAGACATAATCTATTACAAGTCTATACAACTGCTTGCATACGCCGACGATATAGATATTATCGGAAGAACTCAGCGGGCTGTCACCGGTGCGTTTGCACGCATTGAGGCGGAAGCGGCCAAAATAGGTTTAGCGATAAACGAGGACAAAACCAAGTATATGCTGTCAACAAGAAGGCAAAGCCAACACCGATGAATTGGACAGAACGTCACGGTGGGCAGCTATATCTTCGAGGTAGTAAGGGACTTAGTCTACCTTGGCTCTGCTATAAACTCGAAAAACAAGATCAGCGCAGAAATCAAGCGAAGAATAACTATTGCCAATCGCTGTTTTTTTGTGCTTATAAGGCAATTCAACAATAAAGCCCTATCTCGAATAACTAAGGAGACTCTGTTTAAGACCTTGATCATCCCAGTCCTGCTTTACGGCGCTGAAACATGGACTTTATTAAAAGAGGATGAAAATAGCCTTGGTCGCTTCGAGAGAAAAATTCTTCGTAAGATTTTCGGCATGTAGAGCGAATGGACACCAACGCTCCGGTCCGCAGAGTCTTCGAATCTAACCCCGAGGGACGACGCAGTAGTGGACCTCCTCGCCGTAGGTGACGCGCACAAGTTCAATTGGACCTCGACCAACTTGGAGTGCGCAACTGGAGGCAATTAGCTAAAGACCGAGCTAAATGGAGAGGCTTGTTGGTTGAGGCCCAGGTTCACCCCGAACTGTAGCGCCACCTATGCAAGTAAGTAAGTAAGTATTTTCATTTTACCGAAAACATAAAAATAATTGTGCAAATCCATCATTCGAATCGTGAGTTAAGGTCGCAAGTTCATAGAAAAATCCCTTGGAAAAAAAGCACTTTCAGTTTTTCCCGCTAAAGCTAATCCGAGTAAAACAGAGGTGAATAAAGTAAACGAACCATTTTGTTTTTTTGTTTTTAGGTGTATCAAATCTTTATTTTGTGGCACATCAGATTGCATAATAAAATATTTCAGTGATTAATTTCAAGTTGAACAGTGGAGAAAAAAGTAAACGGACAAAAAAAAAAATACAATTTTTGGAAACTGTCATCAACATCTTGGGTAATTGTCTAATAAACTTATCATTTGTGGAGAGTATTGTGTTTTGAGATCTTTTTCGATTCTGACATGCCTTACCAAGAAATGAGTGGGTCCGATGAGGCTGCAAACATGTTGAAAAGTTTTTCATTCTACCGTATCCTTGAAACCTTGCACGTATTTTGATATCAATACTTCCTGTAATATTTACTTTTGGATTCCTGGGATTCTTTTGACAATTCTCCAAGTGGTAACGATTGATACTCGATTATATTTTGACTATGAGCCAACATTTTATGAAGAGTAGATGTGTGTTGTTTTTCGGGATATTTTTGCATTAATAACTCTGCTGTTTTCTTGGCATACTCCCCAAATATGACAGTGTTAACTTTCTCCCTGCAAAACATTAAGTTTGACTTCAAGCCTCGTTGTAATCTCTCTATTGACCCCAGTTATACGAGCTGTTGCCTCTGATTCTTGAAAAAATCTCCTCGAAGTATGTCCATCATTGGTAACCGACATTTTCTTTCACGAAAACGAGTGGTTCCGAGAAGCTAGGCCCTTGAAGAACTGTTTGCGTCAAATATAAGTTATAGGACTGGTTCCTCTAGCAGCCAAACAAATAAACTGTATCAATAACGTCCACTTGAGAACCACATCTTATCTGACGAATAAAGCAACATTGTTTTACTTCAACACAAAATTCAATGAAGTGTGTTCCTGACAACAAACGAAGGACCTTTTTCACTAACCTCGTTATCGTGAACAAAGACAGCTGCGATGACACGATACAAATATGCATCGAAAACGACTATAAAAGAGGCCGCCAAGACCGCTACGTTCCTTTTGCTACGTTCATTCCGACGCTGACGTTCATACGTCGTAATCCTGCAAAATAGTTTTTCTTTAAGTGTATATTAGTCACCCTGATTGTCGTTGGCGTTTGTCGCTTTTCGACGATTGTCGTTTTATTCTTCAGATGTAGCACGAATCCATTTTCATAACTTTTTTACTGTGAAAGAGTTTTAATAGTATTCTAGAAGACAAACAAATTGCTTAGTAATGTTTAACGGAAAGCAAGTCGTAACTATGCATAAAACGACAATCGTCGAAAAACGACAAACGCCAACGACAATCAGGGTGAGTATTTTAAGTAAATAAAAGTTGTTTCTTTATAATTAAAGCGATTTAAACATTTTAATTTATATACATATGTATATGAAGGCATTGTTAATATTCTTATACTGATGCTCAGGGCACAGGTGGATGGGAAAAGAGGCAGAGGAACGGGTCGCGTTGGCTTCAAATGTTTGACGGTTGTAATGATTAGGAAATACAGAGTTTGGTAGATCATTCCACATACGTGTTGCGTTGTTCGGCTAATAACCGAAATCATATAATTTGACCATACGTCCGAACTTGGGCTTGAGAGTGAACTGATGTGCATTCGAGGCATGACGCGTATTGCCAGTGACATTTTGGATTGGAGGAATTCAACTGGCTGTTTCCCTGCTGCATTTTTATAAGAAAAAAAGTGATAAAATAGGGAAAGACACTTCTGCGATTTTCAAGCGAGACTATGGAGTTTACAATCTCTCTATCACCTATAAGTTTTAACGCGAGTTTCATCAGCGAAGGAATAGATTTTCGACACAACATTTTTTTCATGTTTTGCCATGAATGATTTTACTGCACATTTCGTTTGTTTAGAATAGATATTAGGTACAGTATATTGTCGGCCGTTAACGAAAAACAAACTCTTAAGAGTTTAATGCGTTTTTTTAATAAAGTCTATGTTTTGTACTCTGGTCACAAATTAACCAAACATGAAAACTTTACACTATATTCAATTTATTGTAAACTCTCTCTTGTTATTGTTAAAAACTCACTCATTTTTTTTGATCGTTTTGCCAATGTTAACGCACCATCTGTGCAAATGAAGTTAAATCTGTCTCTTTTGTAATCAGACCACCAAGCCGTAAGCATCAACTCTAAAACTATCTTTGTACCTACTGTGCATATATGTAAATTAAAATCTAATTCAATTTTGATATATTGTTTTTTCCGCATTCGCTAATCATTTTCACTCCACTTCATCGTCGTATTTATTCGATAAATCCAAAACATTTTCTGGTCCTTCTTAAGCCGAATATTGTGCTAAAATCGAACACTTCCGCAGTAAATGTAAAAAAAAACATTAATTGAAATTCGTGGCAAATTATTACTCGTTGAGAGTACGTGCATTAGGTGCTGACATACTCAAATACATATATATGTACATTCGATATTGTGCGCGCATTGCATTCAATTAATTTCCGATATACATTAATTGATTAATTAATGAACTACAATTCGCGAAGCACGTGAAATAATAGGTATAATACCAGATAGTAGGTCTCATTGCTAGTATACATACTCGTGCATCCTCGTGATTTGTACCCTAATTGTGCGTTTATTAGAACACGTGGATCGATCATGAACATTGTCAAAGCCAAACGGGGTCGCGCAAAGGGCATATTGACTCGGGCTGCAGCGTTTGCAGAGACGGTGGATACAAATACTCCTCTTTCAATGCTGGAAATTCGTTTGGCGAAATTAGAAGTAGCGTGGTCTGATTTCCTTTCCTTTCAAGATGAGTTATACAATTTCATGGGTGATAATGACTTTGTTGACCCAGAACCAGAGTTTGAGGAGTATGAGTCAAAATATTTCACGGCTCATTCGATTTTAACGAACTTCATTCGTGTCAAAAATCTATCAGAACCTGCAAAGGAAACTACTGCTGAGAAATTAGCGAGTCAACAAGCCTCTTTCCTTGAGAAATTGAACTCTACAAAAGCGTCGTCTTCGGTGAATTTGCCAAAAATCTCCATTCCATCCTTTACGGGCGATTACAAGGACTGGCCGTCATTTAGAGATTTATTTCTGAGTTCGGTTGATTGTGCGTCGCTAAGCTCATCTCAAAAATTATATTTCTTGAAGTCGTTTTTAAGTGGGGATGCCGCGAATCTCATAAAACACATAACGATTTCCGAAGAAAATTATTTGGAAGCTTGGGATAGATTGGAGAAGCGTTATGATAGGACGCATCTCATCGTTCAATCATTTGTCCAATCATTTCTATCATTACCATCAACAAATTCATCAAATGCGTTATTGCTTCGAAAGATCACTGATGGTGCCGACGAAGTAATAAGGGGTTTAAATGCACTTGGATCGAATGACCGGGATCCTTGGCTCATATATTTGTTGTTGCAGAAACTCGATCCAGATACGAAGCAGGCTTGGGCCGAAGAAGTTGGATCAAGGGATGATTCCAGCATCAACGATTTGCTGGACTTCCTACAAAATCGCTATGTTTGCTTAGAATCGTGCCACACCCCAACGCGTTCTTCTCCGTCTCGAAGCAAGGTTCAAAATGTCGTTCGTTCTCATGTTGTAGAAACCAAACCAAGCTGTCTTAAATGCAAGGGCGATCACAATTTATTCAATTGCGCACAATTTCTTGCTCTCGCTGTTGATGCTCGTCGAGGCTTTGTTAAAGAGCAATCATTGTGCTTCAATTGTCTTCGACAAGGCCACAATTCAAACAGGTGTCAATCTAACTTCCGCTGCAAGACGTGCAACTCACGACATCACTCGCTGGTGCACTCAGGTACAACCATTTCTTCGGCAAATCGCGCAAATTCAAATAATGCCATTGCAAACTTAAGCGCGTCGTCGTCATCGTCGTCACTATCACGAAACGCAGTTAATTCGGCGGTTATAAACAATCATTCGTGTGAACCCAATCGTCGTTTTCAAACAATCCTTCCCACTGTCATTGCCAGAACACAAGACAAACACAGATCTTTTCAAAACGTTCGACTGCTTCTTGATACGGGATCCCAAGTTTCGTTCATCACTGAACAAACCGTTCAACACTTGGGATTAACTCGTAACTACTCTCGGATTCCAGTCTTAGGAGTCGCTTCTACGTCAGCAGGAGTTACTAATGGAGTAGTAACTCTAAGACTAATCTCTCGTTACAACGCAGAATCTATCGACGTTACTTGCTATGTTCTACCAAAGCTAACTTCATTGTTACCGCCGTCTTCAATCGACAGAGTTAATATCAGCAGTCTAATATCCTTTGAATTAGCTGATCCACATTTTTATGAGTCTGGTCCTATTGACATTTTGATCGGTGCTGATAAGGTGTTCAGCATTATTACAGGGCCTTCTAATACTCACATAAATGGTATTCCTCATTTAATTCCCACTATTTTCGGTTCAGTAATAGCTGGGAAGCCTATGCAGCTTACTCGTGAAATCGATAAAGGAGTAGAAAGTTTTTGTACCCAGTTGGATTATTCTCAGGAGTTTGACCTTGAGAAGTTTTGGCGCTTAGAGGAAATTCACAATGAACCCATCCTATCTATTGATGAGCAGCGAGCTGAAGAGCTCTTCGAAAAAACTCACACCAGACTTTCGGACGGTCGCTACATGGTTGAGTTACCATTTAAGAGCGATCGAAGAGTCAACTTTGGGGATTCATTTGGTATTTCATTAAGCCGTCTTCACTCCTTTGAACGAAGATTTATATCAAATTCTATTTTGCGAGACCAATATCATAACTTTATGAAGGAATATTTATCGTTAGGCCATATGGAGGAAGTACCTCCTGGTGAGATAGCAAAACCGTCCCATAAATGCTACTATCTTCCTTACCACGCTGTGTTTAAGACCGATAGCAGCACAACAAAGATAAGGGTGGTCTTCGATGGTTCCGCAAAAACGAACAATTCAATGTCATTAAACGACACACTTCTTGTTGGTCCGACCATACAACGTGATATCTTCTCTATTTGCATACGATTTCGCCGTCATTTATACACAATATCTGGTGACCTATAGAAGATGTATAGACAGATCCGGGTTTGTCCTAATCATTCCGATTATCAGAGAATAGTTTGGCGTGAAAATCGTGAGGATCCTGTCAAGCACTATCGACTCCTAACGGTCACCTACGGCACAGCATCCGCACCCTTTCTCGCAGTTCGGACTTTAAAGCAACTCGCAATTGATTCAACTGAAGCATATCCTCTAGCATCTGCAACGGTCTTAAATGACTTTTACGTTGATGACGTTATCACTGGTGCTGATAATATCGAGGACGTTATAGCACTCCAATCTGAACTCGTCAGTCTGTTAAAAACAGGAGGTTTTAACCTACGAAAGTGGACAACTAATTGCTGTCCTCTTTTGCTATTTTTGCCAGAAGACCAGCGAGAGCTTTCACCAGTCGAATTTGAAGAATCCAACTCGGTAAAGGTTCTGGGATTACAATGGTGCCCATCTAGGGATTGCTTTTCGTACAGGGTAAGGTTAAGTCAATCGGTTGGATGCACAAAACGTCGCATACTTTCTGACGCATCTGGAGTGTTCGATCCAATGGGATTTCTTGCTCCAGCAATTATAGCCATCAAGATTCTTCTTCAAGACCTATGGCGGGAAAAACTCAACTGGGACGAAGAAATTCCAAGGGAACTGGCTGATCGGTGGAAGGCAATCCGCGAAGAACTACCACTCGTCGAAGCCATACACATTCCAAGGATATTGTGGGCGGATAGGACAAATTATGAACTACATGCGTTATGTGATGCATCGTTGGACGCTTATGCCTCGGTGGTGTACTGCAGAAGTATAAACACAGATGGAGCAATACATGTATCGCTTGTATCTGCTAAGAGTAAGGTTGCTCCTATTAAGGTCGTGTCTCTTCGCAGATTAGAACTCTGTGGAGCTCTTCTATTAACTCAACTAGTTAATAAACTTAAAATTTCTTTACAGGAGAAAGAAATCAAAGTTTTCGCTTGGACAGATTCTGCAATAGTTCTGCACTGGCTGTCAGCACCACCAAAGAAATGGTCGGTGTTTGTAGGAAATCGAACGTCTGAAATAATATCATCGATATCATTCAAATTTTGGAATCACGTTCGATCAGCTAACAATCCAGCTGACTCTGCTTCTCGTGGGATTTCACCCTCTCTTTTATCTTCGAATGAGCTATGGTGGGAAGGACCTTCGTGGCTATGGCAGGAGAAGAGTCAGTGGCCTGAATCAGATCCTTGTACCAAGGAGTTTCCAGTAGAGGAGTTGGAGGAAGGCAGCAAACCCAAAGCACAGGTATTCGTGTCCAGCTTGGAACAAAAACCCATCCTGGAAACTATCTTACATAAATCATCAAATTGGTATAAAAGTTTAAGAGTGGTTGTATATATTTATCGTTTTATCGCAAATTCCCGTATTTCTCTGAACTCTCGTAGATATCAAGCTTTATCCACAGAAGAAATTTCTGAGGCTAAGATCCGGATAATAAATTGTGCTCAGTTGTCTCTGTTTTCATCGGAAATCTGTACTCTAAAAAGGGGACACGAACTAACAAAGAAACATAAACTATTATCTCTCGCACCCTTTCTCGATTCCCACGGTATACTTCGCGTTGGCGGGCGTATCCAGGCATCTAAACTATCATACAGTGAAAAACATCCAATAATACTCTGTAGATCACATCGAAGATCTGAACTTATTATTCAAAGTATTCACAAACAATATTTGCATGCGGGTGTAACATTAATGTTTGCATTGATTAAACAAAACTTCTACATTCTCGGTTGCAGAAATTTATTGCGTAGTACAGTGCATAAATGTGTCTCGTGCTTTCGACAACGCCAGACTTCATCAAGACAATTAATGGGCAATCTTCCGGTTGAACGAATTCGTTTTTCGCGTCCATTTAGTAAGGTTGGTTGCGACTATGCTGGACCAATCATATTACGATTATCGCGCGGTAGAAATCCGAAATTTGTAAAGGCATATATCGCCCTTTTCGTCTGTTTCGTGACAAAGGGGATTCACCTGGAACTTGTCGGTGATTTATCATCCAATGCTTTTCTTTTGGCCTTAGATCGGTTTAGTGCGCGTCGCGGTAAGCCAACGGAAATATGGAGCGATAACGGGACGAATTTTCATGGAGCTAAGCGTTTGCTCAATGAGATGTACCAATGTCTTCTTAGTCAGCAGCATCAAAACATCGTTGTTGATCATCTCTCAAAGGACAACATCGCTTGGAAATTTCTTCCACCTTCAGCGCCTCACTTTGGGGGTTTGTGGGAGGCAGGGGTGAAGTCGGTTAAGCAACATCTCAAGAGAGTTATAGGGGATGCTAAACTGACTTATGAGGGGATGTACACTCTCCTAACAAAAATAGAAGCACTTCCGAATTCCCTTTTCTAAATACAATTTTATAGCTGTACTGAGATAAAATCACAGCCCATCTTTGCAGACGTGCTGCAGCTACTGCCGAATTTCCTTTCATAGGACTAAAAATTTCTCTGAAAGCTTGGTGATCAGAACAAATACTAAATTCCTGACCATATAAGTAATTATGGCATTTCTTAATGGCAAAAATTATTGCTAGTTTCTCGCGATGCTATTGGGAATAATTGCGTTCGGTAGGGGACAACGTGCACGAGGCGAAATAAACTGGTTTTTCTTCCCCACCCGCTACATGGCAAAGAATTGCTCCAACTCCATACGGGCTGGCGTCTGTAATCACGATTGGCTTAGTTGGATAATAGAGTTCCAGAAGTTGATTTTGAAAAAGCAAATTCTTACTTTTTTCAAAGGCCTTTAAATTTTGGATGCCAGATTCAGAAGAAATTTAGCATAATACCTAAAAAGACTGCAACTGTTGAACGTCTTTCGGTGATGGAGCCTTTACAATGGCTTCCAGCTTCTTTTGGTTCGGCTTTATACCCTTTGAAGAAAGTGTATGACCTAGATAGTCAAAAAGGTCGCAAACAAATTTGCAATTGTCCAGGTTTATATGAACATTGTGCTTCTCTAAACGATTGAGTACTTCAAACAAGGTTTATTCACATTCTTCTGCAGTGGAACTACCAAATAGCAGGAAACATTTTTTATTCCTTTAATGATCTGATCCATGATGGATTGGAATATAGCTGGTACACAACTTATTCCGAAAACAAGGCATATACATAGACTTTTAAAAGTGTTAATCAATACCAGCTTTTTAGAATTCTCAGTGACAGAAAGCTGCTAATATCCACCCTTCAAGCCTATAATTGAAAAATAGGAGCACCCCGACAACCCTGCGATAATATCATCGATTAGAGGCAATGTGTAATACTGAGTTTCTATGCACTTATTTAAAGTCACCTGTCTACACATATTCTTAATTGCCATCCGTTTTGGGTACTATAACTATAGGACTAGCCCATTTGCTGAATTCTACAGGGGCTAAAATTTTCTCTCAAACTAACCTCTCTAATTCTTGTTCCCCTCTTTCCCGCAGCTTATACGGCACAGTGTATGCGGCGTAAAAAATTGGTGTCACATTTTCCTTTAAAACGATTTCGGCCTCATATCCCATAATCGGACGGATCAGTTGAGGATCGGTTATACTCGGAAACCTTGATTTAATCTTACTTAAAAACTGCGCTTGACTACTTACGTTACAAATAATAAATTTCTGAAAATATTGCCTCCATTCAGGATACCGACTATCAATCCATGTGCGACTCATAAGTCTTTTTCTGGGCATATCCCCTCCAACAACAATAAATGGTAACTTCTACAAAATCGCGAAACCTGCACAATTGCGCTGCCGCTTTAAGACGCACTATAAATTCATTCAATGGCTCTCCATCTTCTTGAACAATTTCGTTAAATTTATATCGCTTCGCCCGATTATTTCCTTTAGGTGCAAATAATCCCGCAACAGCTGTATGAGTTCATCAAACTTGGTAGTTTCGAGATGGTTAATGACATAAGTATTTTATAAATGTCTGCCCCTACGATGGTAATAAAAAGCAGTGTTCGTGCTTCTTCTTTGATGTCATTTACAAAAAAATATTGCTGTTTAAGAATATTGCTTATCTAATTTGTTTCTTATCGTTACATATACGAGTACATTCCTTTGTATTATAAATAAATTAATTTTCTTCCAGCTCTTGTAAAATAATTATCCAAATAGTATATCATGTAACTATGTGTCTCATTGTACTGGTCCAGCAAAAAGTTCTTGTGCCACTTTATCACAACAACAAATCGGTACTGGGTTTTGCTCTATGCTCAGAGATAAGAATAATTTGAGTTTGGTGTTGTGATTAACGCCTCTTGCTTGCACACTTTCTCTCTACGTTAGAAATCTAAAATAAAACTCTCGTCCATTTGGATTGGAGACGTAACCGACTCAACACCTTTTGTAATCTGTATCGAAATACATATATCGTATAATACATTGTTTTATCACGTTTTGGAATCGCTGTTTTTTTTTGTTTTCGTTGCTTGGCTGCAATCTTAAATTTGGTCATCTTATTCTTCTGTCGTCGTGTGATTCTGATTCATAAAATGGTCCTTCGAGCCGGATTTAATTGAATTTTCTTAAGTTTAATTAAAAAAATTCAAAGCAAATATATATACTATATATGTATATAGAAAGCGCGGCTGATGATACTGTGTATGACGAATTTGAGTTTACTGAATACGAAGAAAAGTTCTTCAACGCGCATTCGAAATTGGTAAAGTAAAAGACAGTCTGTTGGAAAATGACGATTCGGCGTTGAAGCAACTCGCGAAACAGCAATCCCCGTTTTTGAAAAAAACTTAACTCAACTTCAGATAATAATTCCAAAATTCACTTACCAAAGCTAACGGTACCGCCTTTCTCGGGAAATTATAAAGATTGGCCGTCGTTTCGGGACTCGTTCATGGGCACAATTGAGAAGCAACAAAATCTTCGGATACGCAAAAGTTTCATTATTTGAAATCGTTTCTTCGTGATGACGCTGAAAATTTAATAAGGCATCTAATAATCTCAGACGCAAACTACCTTGAAGCATGGGATCGGTTACAACAACGGTACGATCGATCACATCTCATTGTGCAATCATTTATACAAATGTTTGTATCCCTTCCATCGGTAATTGCGGGTAACGTTCGAACATTACGGAAAGTATCAGACGGTGCGGACGAAGTCATACGTGGACTCAATGCGCTTGGCTCTAATAGTCGCGATCCGTGGTTGATTTTTCTCTTGCTCAATAAACTTGATACCGAAAGTAAGCAAAGCTGAGCTCAGCATGTAGGTTCGCGAGATGACTGTACCTTTGACGAACTCCTGACATTTTCGGAGTCTAGATGCGATGCATTTGAATCCTGCCAGTCATTAGCGCGTTCTAACTTATCCAGTCGTAAGCCCCAGAACGAAATTCGAACCCACCTTGCTGAATCATCGCAGCCAACTCCGCGTTGCCCAAAGTGTAAAAACAATCACCTTTTGCCCCAGTGTCCACAATTTACCGCTCTTGATATTGAATCCCGTCGGAATTTTGTGAAATCGAATTCATTGTGCTTTAACTGTCTTCGTGTTGGCCATTCCGCAACCAACTATCGCTCCTCGTTTCTCTGCCGTATGTGCACGTCGCGTCACCATACATTGGTTCACCTGCCTGAACAAATTCACTCTTCGTCATCGATTCCTTCAAATTTTTCGTCACTTCAACCTCAACCGTCCTGCTCTACATCATCGCCTGTTAACCCCTTGATCAATAACTACTCGATCGATGGCGGCTCCTCTAAACAAACAATCCTACCCATCATATTGGCTACGGTTCAAGACATTCAGGGCAGTCCAATAAGTTGTAGGGTATTACTTGATTCTGGGTCCCATGTCTCCTTCGTTGTCGAATCCTTTGCTCAAAGATTAGGTCTTCCTCGTAAGCACGCTCGATTACCTATCCTTGGAGTGTCATCCACCGAAGCAGGTCATACTAGACGTCGCATTTCAATGAAATTATGCTCTCGTATAAACCAAACTCATCTGTTCATTGAAGCATATGTCTTGAACAAGTTGACTTCTAATCTGCCATCTTAGCTTCTTGATATAACCACGTGGTCCCATATTCAAAATCTGGAATTAGCGGATCCCGGATTTAATGTACCTAGTCCAGTCGACGTACTGCTCGGAGCAGACAAACTATGTTGTTTGCTCAAGGGGGATCAAATTCAAGGATTAAGAGGGTTACCCATAGCCCAGAATACATCATTTGGTTGGTTTGTAACAGGGGAGCTGTTAGACACCCAACATTCGCACAATACCTCCATTTCATCGCTTCATACTACATTGTTGACGTTCTGCTGCAAAAATTCTGGGAGCTTGATGATGTAACACCCCCTCCTGATGAATCGTTTAGTAATGATGAAGCTGAGCAGCATTTTCGTAAGACATTCTCGCGTTCGTCGAACGGAAGATATGTCGTTCAGTTGCCGTTCAACTCTCCGTCTGCTGTTTTCGGTAGTTCTCTCAAATCCGCCATTATTCGTTTCAACTCGATGGAACGTCACTTTCAACGTGACATAAACCTGCGTACCATGTATCTGACATTCATGCAAGAATACATTCGTCTTGGTCACGTGATTCGCATACCCTCAGCTGAATTAAATACCAATCCTGGGAAGCAATTCTACCTTCCCCATCATGCCGTTTTGAAATCGGATAGCTCTACGACCAAATTACGCGTCGTATTCGATGGGTCAGCCAGGGATTCACTTGGTAATTCGCTTAACAGCAAGCTGCTCATTGGCCCTCCAATCCAGAGGGATTTGGTTGGTGTCTGTTTGCGCTTCCGACAGCAAACATATGTTTTTACGGCTGACGTGGTTAAAATATCCCGCCAAATAAGGGTTGATGACTGTCACACTGATTATCAGCGGATAATTTGGCGTGAAAACCCGTCGGATGAAATCAGCCATTTCAGACTACGCACGGTCACATATGGAACGGCATCGGCACCATTCTTATCCGTTCGAGTGTTGAAGCAGATTGCAATGGATTATCAGAGCCAATATCCAAACGCCGCTCGTATCCTGTTGAGAGATGTTTACGTAGACGACATCATGACAAGCGCCAACTCATCAGAAGAGTTAATAAGTCTACAATCGGAATTGGCTACACTATTATCCCTCGCGAAACTCGAACTACGAAAGTGGAACTCGAATTGTTGGCAGTTGCTTGCTTGTTTACCCAAAGAAGATTGCGACTTCTCTTGGTTTGATACAGAACGGTCCCAGTCGTTGATCAAAGTACTCGGTATGCACTGGAGTCCTACTTCAGATGAGTTCTCGTTTCGGATGGCGGACTCACGACTTTGTATTTCACCAACTCGACAAACGTTACTGTCGGAGATCGCTCGTATCTTCGACCCATTAGAATTCTTAGCCCCATCGGTTATTCTCTTCAAACTGCTCTTTCAGGAACTGTGGTCGTCTGAACTAAAGCTTAGTTGGGATGATCCTTTGCCATCGCACCTGGCTGATCGGTGGACTAGCTATCAACGGGAGCTTTATTTGTTTGAGTAGATACGGATCGCTAGAAATGTCTTCCCTTCATATGAGGATGTCGAACTCCACGGGTTCTCGGATGCCTCGTCGTTGGCCTACGCTGCTGTAGTCTACGCTTGTTGTAAAATCGCTTCGAATCAGTTTAGGGTCATTCTCGTTGCAACAAAGACGAAGGTAGCCATTAAAACCTGTTTCCATCCCTCGACTCGAGCTCTGTGGAGCACTTCTTCTATGCCGTGTTATTAATTTAATCAAACGTTCCATACCACATAACTCAAAGATCTTCGCTTGGTGCGATTCACAAATCGTTCTTCATTGGTTATCCTCACTGCCTCGTCATTGGACTACATTTGTCGCGAATCGTACAGCTGCAACTATTGAACAGATTTCGCGATATGTTTGGAACTATATCGCTTCAGGAACTAATTCAGCCGATTGTGCGTCACGCAGAGTGTTACCATCAAACCTTATCGATCATCATTTCTGGTGGACCTGTCCTTCCCGGCTGCCGCTGACACAAGAATTTTGGCAAGCATCAAACTTCTCTGTGCCCCAATTAGATGCCGCAGTGATCGTAACAGGGGTGGCAATGGTGTAGTGGTAACATCGTCAATTGCCACGCTAAAGGTTCATGGTTCAAATCCTGATGTCAGCAAGCATTTATTTATTTGTCATGAAATATATAAAGTCAGTCCGAGCATTTGCGAAAGCTTGTGTGAACACTACTGCGAAGGCATAACACTGGCAGTAGCTTGGTCATGTGGCTGGAAAAATGTTTCGCTCTGTTGATGATGATTTGCCCTTGACATCGATTATCGGGAAAAAAGTACTGTGAATCAGAAGCAATGACAATAGTAACAAAAATCTCCCCAATTATCTGGACGCCACCCCCGGAGAATAGCTGAAGCATAAAACAACTGAGCTTCAAGAACCACTACACCAAAAATCGTTCTCTCTCTCTCTCTATCCATCCTTTCCAACGCCCGCACTGTGTGTTAAAGGTTATTCATAACCCTTTGAGTGCGTGGGAATTATAAAAAAAAAAAAAAAAAAAAAAAAAAAAACATGTGTCATCCAAAGTCGCCCATTCGCCAATATGGATGGATGTTTAAGAATATTGCTTATCTAATTTGTTTCTTATCGTTGCATATACGAGTACATTCCTTTGTATTATAATTAAATTAATTTTCTTTCAACTCTTGTAAAATAATTATCCAAATAATTAATTTGAGTTTTTTGTTGTGATTAACGCCTTTTGCTTGCACACTTTCTCTCTACGTTAGAAATCTAAACTAAAACTCTCGTCCATTTGGATTGGAGACCTAACCGACTCAACACCTTTGGTAATCTGTATAGAAATACATATATCGTATAATACATTGTTTTATCACGTTTTGGAACCGCTGGGTTTTTTTTTTTTTTTGTTTTCGTTGTTTGGCTACAATCTTAATGCCTGAAACACAATATCACCTCAATCGGGATAAACGTCGTATTAACCAGTGTAAAACCTCTACCGAACCTGCAATGGATGTACTTTCAGGAATTAGTCTTGAGATGTTGAAACAACTTTTAGACGAAAAGAACAAAGAACTAGTTAAGGAATTACCATCGAAGTCCGACTTTCAATTTCTCTGCGCCGAGTTGGCTGGGATGAAGGTGCGTCATGAAGAGATCTCGGAAAGAATTACATTTTTAGAAAATCGAAACAAACTGCTTGAAGCCCAACTGGATAAACTGATGCAGAGAAATACAGAATCGAACGTTGTTGTACACCTACCTGCGGATTCCAACTGTGATACGAAGGAAAAGGCAATGTCCATATGCGCGGATCTGCTAGGCGAAGCTCCATCTGGCAGTAACACCGTCATCGAGTCTGCGTACACTGCATATAATCGTGATCAAGGCTCTGCGACTGTAATTGTCAAGTTGAAATCCCGGGACTCTGTTTGGAAGGTACTTCACAAAGCTCCAAAACTCAGAGGCACGAGAATAAACATTCACAGGGATCTCCCGATCGGTGTTCGACAACGAAGAGCTAAACTTGTTCCGATTTTTAAGTTCCTCTGCCAAAAGGATCCCAAGGCAAGAATCTTCCTAAAAGGTGACAAACTCCAAGTTGCTGATAAGGTATTCACCTGGGATTTTGCAGTGGGGTTGGTTTGTGGCAATGAGACCGGCTTAAACATACTTAACACTATTTTTGGAGACATTTCGCTCAACAAACTTATGAATGGAACCGAAATAAGAAAACATTGTTGCGAAACGTCAAGAGTGTCAACATATACCAATGCTGCCAACCTTATCAACACTATTGGAAGTCGACTAACCACTGAAGTGAGTTTGGCTGCAAACACAAGTTCGTGTTCACACCAGGCATGAGAAAGCCCAGTCTACCAGAATATAAATATGCATTTTAGAATTTTAAGTTATAATGTAGCTGGATTGAAAAGTAAATTACTAGTTAAAGAATTTTTAAATTATATTATGAATTTTGATATTTTTCTGCTTTTTGAAACATATATACTAGAAAGTGAAGTAAATAGTTTTAAGAATATTTTCCCAAACTACGAGCTTAAATGGAAGCATGCAGTAAAATCGAGTAAATTTGGAAGAGGGAGTGGTGGCGAATTATTTGGCTTCCGTAGAGATCTCAATGGTATGGATGTTAAGTTTAAAAAAATAGGAGATTTACACGTATTGGATATCACGATCATCAGTAATGTCCTCAATATAGTTCCTGTTTACTTAAACTGTAATCATTGGCAACGAGATTATAATAATTTATGCGACGTGTTACTGAATTTAAGAACAACTGATCTTATGCTTTTAGGAGATTTTAACAGCCGAATTGGTCCGATGCAAAATAACTTTGTAAGTGGATATCTTCCGGGAATCTTACTCCCAAACCGCAAATCTAAAGATGCAGTTTGTGACAATAATGGTACCAATATACAAGGGCTTGCCGATGCTTTCGATTGTAGTCTTTTGAATGGAAGCTGTGAAGGCGATGTTTGTGGGGAGTTGACGTTTATTCGTGGAACAGCTTGCTCAGTGATTGATTATTACATCGTTTCTGGTAGCTGGAACCATTTCCTGAACGATTTCCGCGTAGGTTTACAGACTTTTTCTGACCACATGCCGCTAGAGATTACATGTAAAGCAACGGGTTCCGCTGATGTAGGTGCAACGAAGAAGCTAGGACTTTTGTCGAAACTGGTGTGGAATGAAAGTAAAAAAGCTATGTTCCAAAACAACCTGAACTTTGAACTTCGCAACCTAAACTTATCGGATTCACCGTCAGATATCGATATGCTCACGGAAATAATAAGGAAGGCGACGCCACCCATCAGAGAACCAAAACGCATTATTTTTTACAAACAAAAATGGTTTGACAGAGAGTGTTTGAAAGCTAGAAATAAATCCTTCAGTTTGTTAAGATTATTAAGAAATTTCAACTATAGCAATTTTAAATATCTCTATGGGGAAGCAAAAAAAGAATTCAAACGCATCTGTAAGGAAAAAAGAGTGGCTTTCGAACTCCAAAATATTAACACCATTAACAACTCAAGATCTTCTGCTGAGTTCTGGAGAGCAGCAAAGTATATTAAAGGCCAAGCAAATGTAATATCCTTATCCATGGAAGCGCCTCTTCTCAAGGCACATTTTAGTAACCTCTTGAACGCCCCACTGAGTTCTCCTCCAATACATTATGCAGTACCCATGATAGTAGACGATTCTCTGGATTCGCCGTTTACAACACTGGAAGTCCATGAAGTCATTGAGAGAGCCAAAATAAAGAAAGCCCCAGGAGAAAACCGCATTACTTTCGAATTTTATAAGAATTGTACAATGGAATACGTAACTGCTCTCACTTTCGAATTCAACCGAATATTCTTGAACGCAAATGTCCCAAAAAGTTTCAAAAAGGCTCTAATCTTCCCCCTACACAAAAAGGAGACCGAAACGACCCATCAAATTACAGTGGAATATCCTTTTTGAATACCTCCGCTAAGATATTCGCAGGTTTAATTTTTAACAGGCTTAACCATTGGGTCATGAATACGAATATTTTGTCGGAATTCCAAGCGGGATTTAGGAAAAAATACTCAACGGTCGACCAAATATTCACGCTATTGAATATCGCCGAAACCTACAAGCGAAACCACAAAAAGTTATACGCCTTTTTTGTAGACTTCCGCGCAGCTTTTGACTCAATACCGAGAGAAGCGCTTTTCTACAAATTGCATACGATCGGGATTTCAAACAAAGTCGTTAATATCTTAAGAGCATTGTACGACAATAATGTAGCTTATGTGTGGGATGGTGAAACTCTATCCGATGAGTTCGAAACGACAATGGGCGTGAAGCAAGGATGTATTTTAAGCGCGCTTCTCTTTATATTGTTTATCAATGACATCACGGAGGCGGTACGAGGCGGAACAGAGTTCAACCGGGAAAGGATTCCTTGTCTGATGTTTGCGGATGACATTGTATTTCTCGCCGATACAGTCGAAGGTATGCAGTTGATGATGAATAGGCTAAGGGATTATTGTCAACGTTGGAACTTGAGCGTTAACTTAAATAAATCTAAAATGATGGTCTTTAGAAGCGGTGGTGGTAGATACTCACGAAGTGAACAATGGACATACAATGGCGAAGGAATTGAGATTGTACGGGAATACAAGTACCTGGGAGTGTTGATATCAGCCAACCTTAGTATGACTAAACATCTTGAGTATAAACTCTCAGAAGCTAAGCGCGCGATTTCTTCGGTTTGGGGCCGTTGTATCACAAACAAATACATAACGCATTGCTCTAAACAAAAATTGTTTCACTCAACTGCAGCGTCTATTCTCTTATATGGTGCCCAAGCTTGGGGTTACCGTTCTTATGACTGCGTCGAGAAGTTCCTTCGGTACTTTTTAAAACGAATTTTCCGTTTACCGTCTAGTTCCCCGAACTATATGTTGCACTTGGAGACTGGGACTCCGCCTACGTTTTTAAGCACTTTAAAAATGCATTTTGAATATGTGGTAAAAGTTATGGAGATGGACGAGCATAGGCTACCAAGAAAAGTTCTCACACATATCATCAGAACGAGAGGTGGCTTAGTACGTGAATGGGAGAGGTTAGCAAGCGATTGTGGCATAAATCTAAGCATTGCACCCGAGGAACATCCTTCCACCCTAAGAGCACAATTGAATAGTATTTTAGAAAAAATGGGTTACATATTATATGAGAAATATTCCAACGATGCAAAATCTTCGCAATACAGGGAAATCTACAGTAAATTAAAATATCATCTTAAGGAAAGCACGTACTTCTTGAACTGCTACTCAACCGAAAAAATAAGCACCATCTTTAAGATTAGAGGCGAACTTTTGGACCTAAACTTCATACCACACAGACCAGAGCTTCCAATTATGTGTAGTCTTTGTAACATGAAAGTAAGAGAAGATGTATTTCACTTTCTCGGTGTTTGCCCGATTTTAAAGGAGTTCCGTATAAGACACTTCGGATTACACCCCCTTGATATGGATTCAACCTTAAGATTTTTAAACGGCGAAAATGGATGGGATCAACTTTTTAGTTATACTACAAATGCATTGCGCTACAGGAAATGTATCATTGAGGGTAGTTTCTAAGTAATACATTTTTTGAGAGTATCTCTTTTGTATATATATATATTTTTTTCTTTTTTTCTTTTTAAAAACTATCAATTTGTCAATCTGGTAGACGGCCTCAGGCCAAACCAAAACAGACATAGTTTTATTTATACCAATGTTATACGATTTTTTTTGTGAAATAAAAGTCTCTATAAACTAACTAACTAAACTAACACAATATCACCTCGACCTCAGTTTTGCTCCCGTTACGTCTCATCCACCTCGAGAGCGCGTTGAATGTTTGTTTACATTTTTTCCTTTGTTCCACGGCTGTTAGATGTCAAAGCAAAGCAAAAGTTCAGCATCTCAACTTCTGCCTTGGGTTAGAGTGTCGTTACGTAGCATTACGTTTTTCTTTACGAATGGAAAACTTGAGGTCGAGGTGGAAGCGACATTGTGATAGGATACATTGATTTCCTATAGTTCAACTCATAAACGTCAGACGAAGCCGAGGTCAAGGCGCTATTGTGTTTCAGGCATTAATTTGGTCATCTTATTCTTGTCGTCGTGTGATTCTGATTCAATTGCTTTAGACGATCTTCGTAGGCTTTAAAATTACTACCGGGCACAAACGGTTCAATATTGCCGACTAGTCGTGACATTATTTAAAAAATCAAAGTTAACTACGATTAAACAACACTCGTGAATTCCGTAATCCTCGCCGCCAATGTTATATTGCTTAGTAATCCCAATAAAAACACCGGTTTGTTCTACAACTTTATTATTACTTAGGGAAGAGATGCTTACGCTTCTAGGGACACAATAGGACAGCAAGACAGTACAGCTTAGCCTAAGATTATAAATTATGTTTTTTTTTTTTATAGCGGAATGGCTTGATGTTATTTACTGAGTAAATGAAATGAGTATTGATGAGGTCCATATATGATTCGTAAGTAGGATCTATACTTTTCAAATACATGTAATCAATACATAACACCACTGACTCCCGTGCACTTCAAACTGACTTGAACAGCTTTTCTACTTAGTGCAGTAAAAACTTTCTTGAGTCAACAAATGCCAAGCTATTATGTACTTATTCCCCGAAGCGTCCTCCAACAGCTCCTAGAACGTATGTGATTTGCGATGCGTCACTTCCCATTGTCACTTTCTGCGTGAAAGATGTCTAGCGAAAGCAGATTGAGCTTGGCCTCAAGTCCTGCTGTTGACGTCGTTCTCATTGCACTGGTACTACCAATGCGCGGTAGTTTTTGTACTTTTGGTCGTTAGGTTGGTAGTTTTGTTGGCGGTCTACCAATATATAAGGCTGCCGTATACTATAGCCGTATACATTCATAGGATGTTTTTGGGATTCGGTCCTCAAGTTTTCGTGAATATTCTGCTGCCCGAGTAGAACGCTATTGTTGCTTTTTTTTTTTACTCTATCGTCAATGTTCAATCTCCAATTCAGTTTCTTATTGAGCACCAAACATCTCGCACTGTTAGTGATATTTAGAGGGATACTCCCAACAAAAGGTGTTACGAATTGTGGGCTTTTCCTTTTGTTATTTTGTTAGCTAGTAATACTAACTCTGAGTTGATGAAACTTTTACAAGTAGTATCATTTTTCCAATATTCAAGCAGGAAGATAGGAATGCGCCAATCAATTATAGGGGGATATCTTTTACGAACTGCATTGCAAAAGTCATGATGAGTATGCTTAATGAACCGTGACCAGGGGGACTCCCCAGGGAGGCGTTATCTCACCTCTCCTCTGGGTTCTAGTAATCGATGAGATACTTAAAGAACTAAGCAATACAGGTATAAGCGTCACTGCTTACGCGGATGACGCGGTGATTTTAGTTCAGGGTAAGTTCCTTGATACATTAAGTGAAATGATGGAATCAGCTCTTAATAGTCTCGAAAAATGGGCTAGAGGGTGTGGACTACATGTCAACCCGGATAAAACTGAATTGGTACTCTTCAGTAGAAAATACAAGATACCACCCTTCAAACTGCCTAAGCTAGCAGGGCAGGGCATTTGCAGACAACCTCGCAAATGCCGTCGAAATCTCTCCCCAGTGAAATATTAACTGGTAGTCTGAAGTCCGAAACCAACACGGAAGTAAAGGCCAAAGAAACCAGCGAAGAGAGAGAAAAACGTGAAGCCATGCACTCCCTGGGAAAGCACATCTCGGCACTCATGGAATTCATTAAGGGAAAAAACAATGTACATCATGAGATTAGGAAACTGGCTAATGCAATTCGCAAAAACTACAGCTGCGCAGTAGATTGCGAAATAGATAAAGTGCTATGCAGTAGAGTGTCTAAAGCCACTCAAACCATTCAATCTCCAGAAATGAGTGTATTGGCTTTCCCTTCTTCGTTGGAACAACTGCCAGACCCGAAGCGAAAAATGACGAGATCTCCAAATACCGAAGAACCCTCCACACTGTCATACGCCGAAATTGTTGCGGAAAAAACGGAAATGGAGGTGAAACAAATCGTGCATAAGGGCCAAAAAGAGAAAAAAAAAGGCCACAGGGAAAAACCATGGACAGACAGTGAAACCCCGGATCGAAGAACCAAGTGCAGAAACCACTAATAAAGTCGTTTGGACAAGAGTAGAAAAAAGTCGAGGCAAGATATATGCTAAGCCTGACGCACTGGTGATTAAAAAGATCGGAGAAATTTCCTATTGCGACATACTCCGAAAGGTGAAGACCAACCCCGAGTTGAATGGATTGGGGTGTGATGTAACCCGCATAAGAAGGACAGCCAAGGGAGAGCTACTGCTTGAGCTCAAGAAAGCAGCTGATGGAAGAACATCAGAACACCAAAGTAAAGTGGGAAAAGTTCTCGGTGAAATAGCGGAAGTGAGATCCCTAACGCAAGAGGGGCTCATTGAATGCAAAGACCTAGATGGCGTCACCACAAAGGAAGAGATCTGCCAAGCTCTGTCCGAGCAGTTCGAGGAAGCACAAGGCATAGAGATCTCATCCATCAAATCTATGAGGAGAGCCTATGCAGGGACGCAAACTGCCGTCATTAGCCTCCCGATAAATACTGCCAAAAAAGTTCTGGAGGTTGGAAAAATAAAAATCGGATGGACGGTATGCCGAATACGGGAGAAAATAATACCGCTGCGATGTTTTAGGCGTCTTAACTTCGGGCACCTAGCAAAGGCGTGTAAAAACACGTTGGATAGGAGTGAGGATTGCGTTCGGTGTGGACAGAAAGGCCATGTATCCAAGAACTGCAGCAATGATGCAAGGTGCGTCCTTTGCGAAGAAAAGGGAAGTAGCAACATCAAACACGCGGCAGGAAGCATAGTATGCCCGGTATACCAAGAAGCTGCAAAAGTCGCAAGAAGAATTTTAAAGTGCTGCAACTAAACTTAAACCACTGCGAAGCGGCGCAGGATATCTTGACACAAACCGTTCGCGAGTTAAAGATAGATGTTGCCGTATTATGTGAGCAGTACAAAAATCTCGATGATACAGTTTGGGCTGCGGATGACTCAAAAAGAGCTGCTATTTGGGCCTGCGGAGATTGCGCCTTTGAAGAAAAAATGATGACACCCGGAACAGGCTTCGTGCGAGCAAAGGTCAAAGGAGTGCATATCTATAGCTGTTATGCATCTCCAAACAACACCATTGAGGAGTTCCAAAGTATGCTTGATAGGCTCGTGGATGATGCTAGAGGTCGTAGCCCAACGATTATAGCTGGAGACTTCAATGCATGGGCCACGGATTGGGGCAGCGCACGGACCAATAGAAGGGGAGAAGCTCTCCTAGAAGCCGTATCGTCACTAGACCTAATATTGCTTAATACAGGAAGTGAGCACACCTTTAGTAGAAATGGTGTAGGCTCCATAGTTGATATCACCTTTGCAACTAGTTCCTTATCGAGAGGCGCCAACTGGAGAGTCAGTAATCAATATACTCACAGCGACCACCTTGCCATCCTGTTTGAAGTACAACCTAGGCGACCAACCCAGGAACGCCCAAAGAAGGCACAACGAATGGGGTGGCAAATAAGCACCATGGACAAAGACACTTTTGCCCTGATTTTTGCAGAGTCAACAATAAGCCCAGGAACAGCAAACGCTATGGCCGTTGAGGTTACCAAACAAGTAACTAGGGCTTGCGACGCATCCATGGCACGGAAAACGTCAACAAATCGCCGGCCACCAGTATACTGGTGGAACCAAGAGCTACGCAGCAAGTGCCAGAGAGCCAGAAGACTATTCCAGCGATCCAGAGGTTTGTCCACACATCAGGACCTACGGGTGCAATTCAAAAATAGGCGAAGAGAGCTAAAACTAGCTATCCGCAGAAGTAAGAGCAATAGCTTTAAGGAACTCTGCGAGCAAGCAGATGTAAATCCTTGGGGCACCGCCTATAGAACAGTAATGGCAAAACTCAAAGGCACTAGGGCACCCTCCCCCTCATGCCCTCTCCTTATGCAGAAAATTGTATCGGGGTTGTTTCCACCTCAAATACCAGCAGAGCGTAAAGAGCCACCTCCGGAAGTACAGGACATCCCAACTGTCACGCAAAGGGAACTCCTGGATGTATGCAGACGATTCGAGGATACTAAGTCACCTGGATTGGATGGCATACCGAACAAGGCCCTTAAATTAGCCATTAAAACAAATACGCAACCATTTGTGGAACTCTACAACAAGTGTCTAACAGAAGGAGTTTTTCCAGACCAATGGAAAAAGCAACGTCTAGTGCTGCTGTCTAAAGGGAAAAAACCACCAGACGAGCCCTCGTCATACCGTCCCATATGCCTGTTAGACACAATGGGTAAAATACTGGAGCGAATCATATGCAACCGACTAGAAGTAGCAATTGGTGAAGCCGGGGGACTCTCCAACCAACAATACGGTTTTAGGAAAGCTCGTTCTACAGTAGACGCAATAAGAAGGGTAACTACAACCTTGGAAGAAGCCATTCAGGGCAGGAGATGGAGAGGCGGTGCAAAGAAATACGGTGCCGTAATAACATTGGACGTCAAAAACGCGTTCAATTCTGCGAATTGGGGACTCATAGTGCAATCGCTTAGGTCAATGATGGTGCCATGGTTCTTAATTAAAATAATACTGAGCTACTTCGAGAAACGGTCTCTGCTCTTCGATACTGACGATGGAGTAAAGCAGTACCACATATCTGGCGGAGTTCCACAAGGATCGGTATTAGGCCCTATCCTTTGGAACATTATGTATGAGGGGGTTCTAAGGCTTGGAATCCCAAATGAGGTAAAAATCATAGGCTTCGCCGATGATATTGCAATTGTCGTGGTTGCAAAACATCTAGAGGAAATAGAGGATATTGCAAATGAATGTATCCGAAAAGTCAAACGGTGGCAGCAGTCGGGTTAGAGCTCGCCGAACATAAAACAGAGGCAGTATTGGTAAGCAGCCGCAAGAAAAGAGAGGAAATCACCATCAGAGTAGGAGATCATAATACGACATCAAAATCGGTTATCAAATACCTGGGTGTGATGATCGACGCGAGGCTCACTTACAAGGAGCACCTTGAAAGAACGTGTGACAAAGCGGCTCGGGTGAGCGGTGCCTTATCAAGAATAATGATAAATATAGGAGGACCTAGGCAACAAAGGAGACTTATTCTATCCAGGGTGGTGCAGTCCATCCTTATGTATGCGGCACCCATATGGGCCAAAGCTATGGCGAAAAAGACCTACGCAAGAAGGATAAACTCTGTCAACAGACTATGTGCGCTGAGAGTATGCTGTGCCTTCCGTACGGTGTCAGACGAGGCAGTATGTGTCATCGCGGGAATGCTACCAGCGGATATCTTGGCTTTCGAGCTACAAAGGACCTACGACGCCAAAATTCAGTTTGGGCTCGATGAATCTCCCAACTGTCCAAATTGCGGAGAGGCCTCAGAAGACGCTCAGCACGTATTTTTCCAGTGCCCACGTTTTCATATAGAGCACAGAGAACTGGAGGAAAAAATTGGAGAAATACCAACCCCCGAAAACATTGTGCACCATATGATAGCATCGAATGCAATATGGGACGCGGTGAAACAAGTTGCAGCGATAATCGTGCAGGAACTTAGGCGGCTGGAAAGAGTCAGAAAGAGCAACCAAGTCCAACCGGCAACACTTTTGGAACAAGGAGCGGAAGACAGCGAATGAAGAGCATAAATAGCTAACCAGCCCCGCGAAGTAATACCTAACGGTAGTCCCGCGGGGAGAGTGGTTGAAGTGTGCAGGGTGTGGTTTAGTCCGTAGGCGTATTCCTGGCATCGATTATTCAGGTTTGCGAATCGTGCATGCCAGTAGCTCGGGCTACTGGTATCTTTAGAAGATTGCACACCCTTTGGCGCAACCATAAAAAAAAAAAAAAAAAAAAGCTAGCAGGGGTGGAGCTTTCCCTTTCGGATCGCGCCAGATATCTTGGTATAATGCTGGATAGGAAACTAAATTGGAAACTTAACATACAGGAACGAGTCCGCAAAGCATATAACGCTCTCTTCATCTGTAAGCGAACCGCGGGGAAAAAATAGGGCCTGAAGCCCGCAGTGATGCACTGGCTCTACGCACAACACCTACGGCTGTACTCGAGATCTTCCTGTATCTCTTACCATTAGACCTACAAATAAAATTTCAAGCGGGCAACAGTGCGCTTCGGCTAACGTTGGTCTCTTCAGGACTAATAACATAGGACACAGCTCCATTCTCAAGGAATCTTTTCCCGGAATTCCTGCCGAATCGGACGATATACTTGGCATCTTAAACTTCGACACACCATACGAAGTACTATATCCTATTAGAGAGGACTGGCGAAGGAAGACAGTCTCTGTCCACAACGAGATTGCAATATACACAGATGGTTCTAAGACCAGTGAGGGCACGGGGTCAGGTATTTACTCGAGAGATACGAACCTACAGGTGGCCCTGAGACTTCCGGACACATGCAGTGTGTTCCAAGCAGAGGTTCTAGCTGTACTTAAGGCTGCGGAATTACTTGAGATGGGATCAATATCCGATAAGAATATCGCCATCTACATTGACAGTCAGGCTGCGCTTAAGGCGCTAGAGTCTTACGTCACCAAATCTGAGTTAATCAGGAATTGCCGCACAATTACTTATGTCCTTTAACCCCTCGGGGGGCATAGGGCGTCAACCACGCCTGCGCGCCATCGTGTTCGGAGTTCTGCAACGCGTTTGAGCTGCCTGCAACTCATTCCTAAAGAGCTCGATTCCTCCTCAACTGTTCTGCGCCACGTTTGCCTAGGGCGTCCCGCTATTCTGCCTGCCTGGGTGAGCGGATTCCACTGCATAGCGTATTTCGCAATGGAGTTGTCTTCGCGCCGTAGGGTGTGTCCAATCCATTGCCACTTTCTTCTTCGTATAGTAATGCTTATAGGTTCTTGGCCCGTTCTCAGATAAAGTTGTTCGTTGGAGATGCGGTTCGGCCAAAAAATCCTCAAGATGATTCTTAAGCATTTGTTTACGAAGACTTGCAGCTTGCGTGTGTTAATGGTGTCCACCTTCCAGGTACTGCACCCATAAAGCAGCACTGATTCTACGTTGGAGCGGAACAGTCGTAGCTTGGTTCTTAAGCTAATAACATTGCTTCTCCAGATTTTGGACAGCATTCCGAACGCAGCTTTAGCCTTCCCGATTCTGCTGCACACATCCAGTTCGGTGCCACCGCGATTAGCCGAGACGACACTTCCTAAATATAGAAAGTTATCAACTTTCTCGACTTGCTTTCCGGCAATGTTAAGTTGAGCGCGGGTATTGGAAGTACTCAGGGCTTTTGTTTTGGCTGTGTTTATTTTTAGCCCCACTTTGTTTGCCTCAGCTTCTAGATTTTGGGCCATCAAATGAAGATCCATTATCCGATGTGAAAGTAGACAAACATCGTCAGCGTAATCTAGGTGTTTAAGGTAAGATGTCATAGTCCAACGTATTCCAGAATTAGCTTCCGTCAATGCTGCACGGAGTACATCGCTGATAACCACCAAGAACAATAGTGGGGACAGTATGCACCCTTGACGTACTCCACTTTGGACTTCAAAGTCCTCCGACACCTTACCATTGTGCACGACGTGACACTTGCCGCCCTCATATGTAGCCTTGATAATAGCTATAAGCTTTTCTGGAATGCCTCTCCTGCGCAAGGCCAGCCAGATAGCATCTCGATTCAAGCTGTCGAAAGCCTTCTCGAAGTCGATAAACAGTAAATGTAGCGGAGACCTATACTCAACGCATTGTTCGATTATGATCCGTAAGGTGTTTATGTGGTCGATGCAGGAGGATCCAGCGCGAAAGCCTGCCTGTTCGACATCGAGAGTTGAATCTAAATGATCTTTAATTCGTTCTAGAATTATTCTAGCTATTATTTTGGCTACAGCTGGAAGAACACATATACCTCTCCAGTTACCGCACTCCATCAAGTTACCCTTCTTTGGAAGCTTAATGATCATGCCCCTTTTCCACTCCTGTGGAAATTGTTCACTATCCCAAGCTCTCCGTATTAGCGGATGCAGCAAATCTGCCGATGTATTTGGCGCCGCTTGAAATAGCTCGGCAGGGATGCCATCAATACCCACCGCTTTGTTTTTCTTGAGGGACTTGATTGCTGTTATTATTTCAGCTTTACTGGGAGGTACGGTGCGAATTCGGGAATTTGTTGCTTCGAACTGCTCATTCGAATTCAAGATCATACCGCCGTCGTCTAAGTGATTTAGCACTGCAGCAAAATGTTCTCTCCATCTAGTGAGCTGATCCTCATCCGCACAATGCTTAGGGTATTATGTACGCAGAACCGAGTCAGATTATGTTGGGTACCTGGACACTGCGATATCGAAGGCAACGAGCAAGCCGATGCGCTGGCTAAAAGAGGAGCGGGGCTCCCACGTAGCGATATAATTAGTAGTATTAAAGCACCGGTGCGTGGCTAAGGGAATTATCCGGGATAAAATCATTGACACGGCTAATCTAAGATGGTCACAGGGTATCTAAGGCCTTGTGGCCTGTGTTAGATCGCAGAAAATCTGGGGAGATAATTAAGTTAGATAGATCGAGGCTAAGAACAGCGATAGGCATACTCTCTGGCCACTGTCTCCTAAAGAGGCATGCCATGAGACTAGGATTATCCGATACGGATGTTTGTAGGTACTGCGATGACCTACATGTCTCAGAGGATATAACTCATATACTCTGTGAATGTCAAGGAATTGCCAGGATAAGGGTAAAGTACCTGGGTAGATACTTCTTCGATAACTTGGAGGAGGTGAGGTCCTTGAACCATAACAAGGATCTCTTCAGATTTTGTAGGGAGATTAATTGCTTGGAG
Source organism: Brachypalpus laphriformis (assembly GCA_945910035.1). NCBI lineage: Eukaryota > Metazoa > Arthropoda > Insecta > Diptera > Syrphidae > Brachypalpus > Brachypalpus laphriformis. The sequence goes on along the minus strand of OX246753.1, from coordinate 235,441,251 downwards.
GATTGGGTTTAGGTTTTTTTGCCGTGAAGGTTTCCTAGGGATCGCGATGGGCCCACTTTGGTGCCTAGTGTTTTATGACAACCTCATAACCCTACCTAACCTAACCTAACCTAACCATGCTTAATGAACGGCTGTTTACCGCATAATATTTTAACGGAATATCAAGCTGGCTTCAAGAGGAAGTACTCTATGGTGAACAACTTATACAACCTAGCTTCGATTGTGCATTTAAGGTTTCGTGAAAAACAAAAGGTTTACGCGTTCTTTGTAGAATTTAAAGTGGCGTTTGATAAAGTATCGCGAAAACTGCTAATTTACAAACTGCATGCAATGGGAGTATCAAAAAAAGTTTTCAGTCTTCTGGAGATCATCTATGAAAGCACCAAGTCATCAATATGGACAGGGGAAGAGTTGTCTATAAGCTTTGACACAATTTTTGGTGTTAAACAAGGATGCCTCCTGTCACCGCTACCGTTCTTTCTATATATAAATGATTTGCATAAATGTTTAGAAGACGAATTATATATAGAAGAACTAAACATAAAATTGCTTCTTTGTGCAGATGACATTGCCATTTTGCCCGGCAGTGGACAAACCCTGCAAGGAATGATAAGTAATTTAGAAGAGTACTGCAGTAAGTGGAACTTAGAGGTAAATCTAAATAAGTCCCAAATAATGATTTTTAAAAATGGAGTCAGAAGAACTAACCAAGAAAAGTGGTATTTCAAATGTGAAGAGATAAAAATCTCTCCAAATTATTGTTATCTAGGGATGACTTTAACGCCAAAAAATGAGTTTCGCAAAACACATTGAAAAAAAGAATTATGCGCCAGAAAGCAGCATAAATGCGACGTGGATCAACTTTCTCAATAAAAGAAATATCTCTTTACATTCAAAGTGGCATTTATTCCAAGCAGTGTGCAGAGCTGTACAAACGTATGGAGCACAACTTTGGGGTCATATGCTCTTTGATGAAGTGGATAAGCTACATAGGTATTTTCTCAAGAGGATATTGAAGTTGCACAGTTTCACTCCCAACTACACACTTATGCTAGAAAACGGAATGGAAGACGGTCATCTATACACACTGGGCTTGCATTTGAGTTACATAGGGCGTATACTATTTGAGTATGGGAATAACCGATTGCCGCATCAAATTACTCTAAAGCGTATACAAACAAATTTGTTCTGGATCGAAAATTTGAATAAGTTAGCTTATGTTTTCTACCTTACCTGGAGAAATTAAAACATAACTCAAACAAAATGGAACAATAGTACAGCGCAATTATTAAGTAATCTTAAGCTAATTTACCTCCGGAAACGGATTCAAAGAGCGACGGAAACCAATCTCGACTTTGCGAAGGGGAATGAGTACTTCATTGATGATAATGATCAAAATAAAATAATGTGGATTTTCAAGGCTCGCTGCGACTTAATAAAACTAAAGGGAATGACTTCCAATATAAATAGATCTAAAAAACGTACAGAAAACTCTTATACTACTCTACTCTAAATCATAAACTACTAATTTATTGAAATTGGTAAATAATGTGGATTTGTGTTATCAAATAAAGAACCTTCACTACTGCTACTACTACTGTACCCTATCTAGAATGTGCAGAACGGGTTTGGTTGCACCAGACCAGATGTGGGCGTTATATTTCTCTACTTCATAGATCAGACGGTGTTAAATATTTTTTGCACTGCTTAAGGAATCCTAGACATTCTGCAACATTTTTGACGACATTTTTGAGACTTGAAGCCGTCCAAAACTGCTAGTTAGTTAGTTAGTTTCAATGGCTAGAGAGCCATTTTTGGATACACTAAATAGGTACATACAAATTTGAATAGTGGACAATTTTTTCTTTTTACGTTTCTATACATTCTACTTATACAATATTTCTTCTTGTGTAGTTAGATATTAGTCTTAAATTTATTAAGGTTATTTGATTGTTTTATGTTGGTTGGTTGGACAGATCGCTGTCCTCTCGTTGAATAAGCTCGTTGAATGTACAGTTCGTCTCTATTTCGTAGGATGTAAGGTGACTGGTGGTTCGTGGATGCTCTTTCACTTACGTATTGTGGACACATATTGTGTTTAATTTTGAAAATTAGTATCATTGTGGCCACAAACAAACGTTGAGTTATACTGAGCCATGTCAAAGTATCTAACATGTTAGTTATATTAGCATATCTATTCAATTTTAAAATGATACGCATTGCTTTGTTTTGCAAAATTTGCATTCGTTTTTTGGGGCAAATTACAAAAGTATAGTACACTAGAACAGTATTCAAAATGGGGCTTAATGATCACGTATACACCTTAATTGCACTGGCCATAGATATGTATGTCTTTTCTTATTTTTCTGAATACTCCTAATTTAGAAGACACTTTTTCGCACAGATAGTTTATATGTTCGTTTAAATTAAGTTTGTTATCTAACACAACTCCGAAATATTTGACATGAGACACAATTTCAATCGGACTATTTCCTACGTGGATGTTTACATGAGGTGGTAACGAGACGATGTTTAACAGCATGCACTTTGACTTAATAAAAAAAAAAAAGGAAAGATCTGAACCATAACTAATAAACATTTTTTTTTTTATTTATATCACTTATTGCACTTAAAAGATGATCGGAGGTAACTTGACGAAACTTAAAATTTATATTGCACTCATTTATTATATATATTTATTAAACAAATACCGACAAATGTACTGACTACTCGGAAAACATTCGAAGTTGAGCCTATAACAAACTGCTTATCTATATATACAACTATGGGGTTGTACCAAGAAAAGTAATAAAAACATCATACAAACTTTTGAAAATAAAGTTCTTAGAACGATCGTTTACGCACCGTGGTATGTACGCAACGAAGATATTCTTCGGGATCTGGGAATTCCCAGCGTCGTCGAAGAGATAACAAAATTTGCGCGTAAACACAAAGATCGTGTTCACGGCCACTGTAACCGTACTGTCATTCAACTACTTGACGCGAACAATTCAGTTCGTCGTCTTCAAAGGAAAAAACCTTTTGACCTCGTGTCATAGCATATGCCGGTCGTGAAAAAGGCAGGAACTTTCATTGGAATTTAACCTGTCTAAAATGCTACATTTATTTTTAATCACATACGATCATATTTTTTTTCTCGTAAGCGAAAATAAAGCCACTAGATAAGCGTCGGTTTAGTTGTAATAATTTTGAGAGGTGTTTTTTAGTAAAAATCTCACACTAACATAAGCACACACGGTCGGGCCTTATGGTGTCTTTGGAAGATTTTTCACCTGCTCGGCAAAAAAAAAAAAAAAAATTCATTTATTAAACATCTATATTCGGGGAACACAACGGAAATTGTTAACACTACTATACTTTGGACAACAAATTTATTTAATTCGTCAGATAATATTGCACTGTCATTTACTTTATTGGCACTTCCCAATTGCACTTCTGTTACGGTGTCTACTTTTCTTAAAAGGACGTACCTTTTTAGCTGTCTCCACGTATCCTTTTGAGAGTGTGCATTTTTTATTTTCCTCTTTATAAATGAGGATTTGGCGAATATCAGATCTTATTTATAACCTACACAGCCTATACAATTCCCAATCTTTTGTGTTGTTCGTTAAAACTGCTCTTCTATACACGTTTATTTTATGTATCTTCGTCCGTGGAAGCTCGAAGTTAAACCATCCCGCGTTTTCGTATGGGACTAACTTCCTTATGACCATAGGTGTAACTGCACTTTTAAGCTCGGAGGCAAAGAGTTCACTCAACGAATGCACATTATGCGATTGCGCCTGATTGAAGTTCGTGAATAACGAGCTTAAACTAAGTTTCAATAAAAACTGATTTGGGTTATATTTGCAATATTTTATAAGAGTTTTTTGTTAACAATTTAATTTTTTCTGCATTTTCTTGAAGAGTTCTTGAAGTGGAAGTGATTCTTGATAGTTCATTAACAAGCATTGGTAGATTATCATCATTAAGTATTTCCGCGATGCGACGTCGATACGTATCTTGATAGTCAACCAATTTATATTTATGTCACCTACTAACACAAAATTGTTATGGCACAGGTGTAGGAAATCAATCCACTGTTCCAATTGAATTCAAAACACTCTTTTTGTGGATAGGTGAGACCTATATATTGCACTAAGATATATCACCCTTTAATTATTAGACACCAACATGTCATCTAGACAACAAATTTTTAACAATGGAACATTTAAATTAATTTTTTACGAAATATGACTAGATCCACTTAAATAGTTGACTAGAGAGTATCCTTCCAAATTAAGATTATTTATATCATGATAAGACGTAACATGGATTTCTGTAAGAATAAGTATATCTATATCTTCAGCCTCGACAATAGATTGCAATTCTGCAAAATTGTTAGATAATCCTTGAATATTCAAGAAAACACATCTCATGCAATCTAATTGCTGATCATAATCAGAGCATTCCTCCGCTAATTTGATATTTTTTTTTACAAAAATTGGCGCTATTGTTTGCACTTATTTCTACATTTAAATGCTCTTTGGCCACGCAGAAATTAACACATTTTTTAACATCACTGGTGCAAACCTTTATGTCATGATTTCCTCACACTTTGCACATGTTTTTTTGTTTTTTTTACAGTTTTTTGCTAAATGGTGATAGCCACAAGAGTTAAAACACTTTAACACACATTCTAAAATGTGGGTATACTCGGCACCTGCCCATCCAATACTACTTTTACTACGTTCTAACAATCTACTATAGCCAGCACTGTCAAGTTCAATTATTGCATTATAGCACTTTATTTTAGGAGACAAATATACATACATATGTTTACACATTTGACATCACAACCATCACCCCGATGATTCTGACAACTAAGAGATCGAACTAGATCGCTTTCACTAATCCTCTCACTCATTCCCACAATAAGCATTCGCGGTTATCTGTGCTCTGGTATTTTAGCTTCGTAGTTGCTGTTCATTCTGGTTTTCATTTCAGATTCTATTTTCTTTATAGAGTTTTCGTTGGCTTTTATTAACACAGCTCCGTTTTGAACATTTTTAACTTTGTCAATTTTAAGACCCATAACTTCCGGACTTATAACACTACGAATGCCCTCGACTGTTTTCCCATTGTTTTGGTTTGTCCTTGGCTTAATGAAAATGCATTCACTTTTTTCCCTGACAGCATCAGCATAGGAAGGATTTTGTTTAGCATGGGGAGCACTTTGACTTTTTTGGCTACATACAGAATTATTTAGTGACCCAATTAACTCCTTGATGTCTTTGCTTGCTTCTAAAATTTCCACCAATTTGTCGCTAATAATCTTTATTGCATTTTGACAATACAGGCACATGAATATGATACGAGCGTTTGATGACACAAGAGTTACATCATATGTGTTAACCAAACCACCGTATTTCATATGGTAACGTTTACCACGCATACCACTGCACAATATACAATCTTCTTTTCTGAGAATTTTATTCTTTGCACAGTTAGCCTCTCCACACTGTTTCCATATTTCACTCAAAGACAAAATCGTTGACTTGCAGAATTGTATTAATTTAAATTATTTAAAACTAGCTGACCAGCGCTCGACTTGCTTCGCCCGCATTTTAGTTGACGTTGATTTACTTGTTAAAATATACTCGTAATTGCCAACTGAATAAAATACCGAAAATGTGTAAACTCAATAATACTGTGTACTCAATGTATAACTGTGCGAAATTTCAAGTACCTACGACTAGTAGTTCTCGAGAAACGGTGTTCACAAGGAAAATCGACTTTGCTTTTATTGTATTTAAGATTACGTATTAATTTAAACACGTACGTTATGTTAATTTAAACAGCTTGTATTGAACGACCTGAAAGGTAATTTCTAATCCATTAAAGAAGAGACACATGGATACTGTGCTCTTTGTACTCTTCCATACGAAATAAATAAACAGATGGTTGCGACATGCAACGAGTAAAAAACAATACAAATTCAATGGAGTAGATCCACAGAACGGCAGAACATGCACTAATATTGTACTCACATGTGCGGGGGAGTGAAATCACCAATGTTTCTATTCTCAGAGGTTGTTATTCTCAGAGGTAAACTCTTGGCATTTTAAAGCTGGTAAAAGAGAACCACTCAATAAGTTCTTCTGTTATTAAAGATGAGTCAAAAAATAAGTATTAACGGCCGAAATGAAACAAATATATACGGCAAGTTAAAATGGGTTGTAAAGAACCACTCAAAAAGTTATTCTGTTATTAAATCAGAAACTTTGTATATATATGTACATATTTGTTTTATTTTTTTTTTATGAAATTCAATAATTTAGAGCTAAAATAACAACTTGCGTTAATGATAATTCAAAGAAGGAATTCTTAATTTATCGAGCTCTACATAAGTTCAAATTTTTTGCGAAGGTCTAGCAAATAAAATTGATAACAAAAGAGAGCAAGGCTAAACGCAACTTTTACTCGAGATAAATCACTCAAGATGAGGGAAAATATTCACCGCGATCTCGACACTATCAGGAGTATTGCCAAAAGACATAATTACTGTTGGAAGGGATTTCAATGCGAGACACCCGCTATGGTAAGACAACGAGTGTTCACCGCAAGGATTGGCAATTGCCAATCGGCTGCATAGAAGCAGTCATTTTCAGTCTTTCATGGTTATATCTCAACCACAGAACGTTTTCCCGAGTACTCCATCAACATTTGACTTCTTTTTGGCAACTTCCAACATTATCAATATACCGCCGAATTTTCAGAATCACTCGTTCCTCGCATATACCAGTAATTAAGTAAGGCATGCACCGAAGGGTTCAAATCCGAAATTGAGGCAGAGCTTCCTCAAGCACTAACTATAAGAAACCTCACAAATGAAGAGATAGATAAAAACACGAGCTATTTTTAAACGGAGCACATGCATAAAGAACTTAATATCATCATCTGAAACGTGAATGGACTTAACCAACATGCACTAGAACTAAAGCAATTTATAAAAGACAATCACGTTGACGTTTTAATGATATCAGAAACACACTTTACTGCTAAAAGCTTCTTCAAAATACCAGGATATAGAATCTACAACACAAATCACCCTGACGGAACTGCACACGGTGGCACAGCTATTATAATTAACAACAAATTCAGCTGCTTTGAATTAGAACATCATAACTACGCACACATTCAATCGACTACAATCCAAATAGAAGACAAAGACGGACCATTAGTACTTTCAGCCCTATACTGCCCACCTAAGCATATTATTACAACCCTACAGTACGAAGACTACATCAAATCACTAGGGTGCAGATTTATAGCAGCTGGAGACTTCAATGCAAAACACATCGACTGGGGTTCGAGGATATCCAACACTAAAGGCAAAACCTACTAAAAGCAATCCTTAAAAATAACTGTAGATATCTAAGCACCGGCGAACCTACCTACTGGCCTACTGATCCAAATAAAACACCGGACTTAATCGAGTTTTGCATCATTAAGAACATCCAACTAAAGACACTAAGCATTAAGTCTAGATTTGAACTTTCATCGGACCACTCCCCTATCCAACTCAAATACTCGTGTAAAATAACCCCCATAACTAATTCGTCCCAACTATACAACAAAAAAAAAACCGATTGGGACTCTTTTCGGGAATATATAGGACGACATCTACTACTTAATCTTCTTCTTCTTCTTCTTCTTCTTCTTCTTCTTCCTTTTATCAGCGAGGCTATGATCCGAAAACAAGGGATCACAGCCCTCCCACTTCACTGCATTTCTACTGATCCGCCTGTGGGGTTCGCCTACTTAATGTACCACTGCAATCGCAAAATGACGTCGAACGAGCTGTAGTTCACATTAACGACATAGTAACTGCTGCAGTATCTAAAACAACCCCAATCAATACACCAAAAATACACAACAATATTACACCAACTATAATCCGACAACAGATAGATGAAAAAAGAAAACTCAGAAAACGATGGCAAATCACTAGGCTACCCCAAGACAAATCAAAATACAACAAAGCAACCGAAGAACTCAAAGCAAAACTTAAGGCAATCCAAAACAATCAATTTAATGACTACTTAAAAAATCTGACCCCAACTTCTGAGACCAACTATTCGCTTTGGAAAGCTACCAAAAAGTTCAAGAACAAAATAGTACATCAAACTCCTCTACAGAAACCAGACGGATCTTGGGCCAGAACCAATCAAGACAAAGCAAATATTCTGGCTAAGCACTTCGAAGAAGTATTCACAAACGACAAGGGCAATACGGCTGTCCCACCTTCACGCCCAAACACACCCATCACCAATGTAAAAAAAAAAAAAAGTTACAATAAATGAAATTGAACACTGCATTAAAAAAAGGATTGACCACAAGAAGGCTCTAGGATATGACTCTTAACGGAAAGATATTAACCCAACTACCCAGACAAGCCATGATATACTTACGAAATCTCTATAATGCATTAATTCGACTTAAATATTTTCCAAAAACTTGGAAAGTTGCGCAGATAATTGCAATACTTAAACCTGGTAAAGACGCAAAAACTACTTCATCCTACAGACCAATAAGTTTACTCCCCATATTAGGGAAAATATTCGAAAATCTAATCTATGATCGACTACAGCCAATACTGACTAATAATAAAATGATACCAGACCATCAATTCGGCTTTCGCAGACAACACTCGACTATCCAACAAATTCACAGGGTAGTTACCAAAATCACAACGGACCTAGAGGAAAAAAGATACTGCATAGGGGTGTTTCTTGACGTAGCAAAAGCCTTCGACAAAGTTTGGCACAAAGGACTACTATACAAACTTCAAAACCTACTTCCACTAGACTTCTACCAAATCATTGAAAGTTACCTAAGCGAACGCCACTTCTTCGTAAAATATAATGACCAACAATCCAAAATACTACAGACAAGAGCTGGAGTACCGCAAGGATCTGTATTGGGACTACTATATGTCCTCTACACTACTGACATCCCTCTACCTCTACAACCATGATGGCAACCTTTGCTGACGATACTATTCTGCTGATATCCGATGAAAACCTGGACACTGTAACTACTCGAGCACAACGACTTCTGGATAAGACAATGCAATGGTTTGACGAATGGAGCATACAAATTAACGAAGACAAAACCCAACAAGTAATATTTACCACTAAATCAAACTACTCTCCAATCCCAAAAAAAATAAAAGACAAAACTATTCCAATCGACAATGTGGCCAAATATCTTGGTATGCACTTGGACAACAAACTTAACTGGAAATACCACATACAAAAAAAGGGACCAAATTAAACTTAAATATAATCAACTGTACTGGCTCCTGCGTAAAAATTCTAAACTTTCGACAACCAATAAATTACTACTATATAAATCAATTATCAAACCTATCTGGACATACGGGATACAACTCTGGGGAACGTCAAAGAAAACAAACATCCCCATAATCCAAAGACAACAATCAAAAATATTACGAACCATAATCAATGCGGACTGGTACATACCTAACATCGACATCCATCGCGACCTAAAAATACCAACAGTGGAAGAAGAGATAATAAACATAAGCAGAAGACATCACATAAAAATAGTAGTTCACCCTAACATCGAAGTCAATTCACTACCAATGAAGGAATTCTTCGGAAGACGACGACTAAAGAGAAATAGTGACTTGATAAGAGGGACCACAAGGTCAACATACTAAAACATCCTAAATATAAAAAAATCCAATTTCTATTATAACTAACATACTTTACTCGTTCAATAATTGTTACAACTGTTTAATTGTTTTTGTGTTTTTTTGTTTAATTGTTAAACTGTTAATAAGTTTAAATTCCTAGAAAAGGGCTAAGAACATTGGTCACTTCAATCCCAAAATTCAAATTGTAAAAACAAATATTATATGTCTTTTTCTAATAGAGTCTTTTTCTTTTCATGTATTTACTGCATTGGGAAATAACTTCAACCCTTCATCCTGTCAAGACATTCCGCGAAGATAACCCGGCTAATGACCAACCAAGCCAGCGATGGTAGCTTCACCACCACTGAGGAAGTGTGGATATTATGGAAAGCAGCAATGCCAAGAAATCTAATTTTTAATAAAAAAGTTACCAAGTCTGACCAGTCCTGCTGACAGTTATTTTTAATAACTGTATTAACAACGTGCCCTCCCCGCCAAACTAGAAGGTTGCGAAAATTGTGCCGGTGGTAAAGAAAACCAACTGCTAAAATGTGAATGCGTAACGGCTCATTGCTCTGCTATGCTGTGTGAGACAAATTCTAGTCAGTCATCTTGCGGAAATGAAACCATTTCTACGCGGAGTGTGGAATAGTCCCCAACGTTTCCGTTTGGTTTCTGGGCTATACACTCTATCGTGCACCCACTGCTAAGGCTCCACATTGATGTCACCCGTGGATTCAATAGAAGGTAGTAGTAAAATGCTTTCTAGACATTGGAAATGCATTTGACAGCGTGTGTACGAAAGGACTAGCGTTCAAATTCATCAATTACGGATTCCCCAATTACTTGGCAAGAATAATTTATAATTTCTTAACCCATAGACATTTTTTCGTGCAGATTCTCAAAGCGAAGTTAACACGAAAGAGGACCAACGCCGGAGTGCCGCAGGGATTAAGGCTTGGCCCGATTCTGTTCAACATTTTCACTGCTGACCAGCCAAGCACGTCAACAGGAACCAGGACTTTGCTCTATGCAAACGACTCTTTAACATACGCAATCACCCTCTCTCTAGATATAGCAGCCCAAAGAGTTGCAGCACACATCAGGACACTTTGGGAGTACTATCTCAATTGGGGATGAAAAATCAACAGCAACAAAACTGAGTTAATTTTTTTTCCACCACCAACAACAGCCACGCCCTGCATTCGCAACTCGGCATCGTAATGTACGGATTACGGTCCCAGACAACACGGATATATAGGAATACATTTCAGTGAGAGGTTCAAATTTAATCCTCAAGCTGAAATTATTCTGAGACGGGCCAACTTTGCACTCCGCTTAGTACACCTACCACTGCGAAGGCGAAATGGTCTCAGTAAGGCGACCAAGCTCCGTATACAAGCAGCTGATAATATCAGTCATCAACTACTGCACTCCTATATAAAGAATATTTTGTATAAATATCTAGTTTTAAGTCAATTTGTAATATAAAACAAAAGAATTATTAGAAATTCTTATTTTTTTTCTAATATTAAAAGTGTCGTAACGGCACAGTGCGAGCTGCTTCGACGTATTCGGATCACAGGTCGGTAAAGAATTTCCAATGTTGGTCAAGACATTGGAATAGAGATGGTGGCGGAGGAGCCCTTAATGGGCCAACGGCAGCGCTCATACTTCCGTAGTGGGCTACTGGCACCGGTGTACCCGGCCCCTCGTCCTAGGGGAATAATTAAGGAACTGGCCCTCCAGGTTGGGGATTGTGCCGCCGGGGTAACTTCCCTACCACGTAAAAAATGTATGGTTCCGAAACAATAAAAAGCATCGAATAAGGATGACTCAACTAATGACGAGCAAACGAAATAACGACAACGACCCTCGGATCCCTTCCATTCGTGTGAAAAATATAACGCACACAACATGAGTGGTTGCGAGAAGCTAGGCCCTGGCACTTAAAAAGCTGTTGCGCCAAATATTTATTTATTTATTTATTTGACCTTCGGATCTGTACGTGGAATGTTCTGTCCCTTTACAGACCACGTGCAGCCGAACAACTAGCAGAGGCCCTAGACTGCTATAAAGCAGATATTACCGCCATCCAGGAAGTACGATGGGATGGGCCGGGCAAAAAGAAGATGAAAAACTGTGACATCTACTACGGTGACTGCTACAGAGGCAACAGGCAACGCTTATTCGGATGCGGATTTGTCGTACGCGGCAGACTTAGGCAAGAAGTCTTAAGCTTCCGACACGTAAGCGAGCGTATTATGACTATCCGGATCAAGGCTAAATTCGCTAACATAAGCCTAATATGTGTTCATGCCCCCACGGAAGAAAAGGACCCTGCCACCAAAGAGTGTTTCTACGAGCTCCTCGACAAAACATATGAGCGATGTCCTAAATACGACGTTAAAATAGTATTGGGCGATTTTAACGCCAAAATAGGACAGGAGGACGTCTTTGGTTTGACGAATGGAGCATACAAATTAACGAAGACAAAACCCAACAAGTAATATTTACCACTAAATCAAACTACTCTCCAATCCCAAAAAAAATAAAAGACAAAACTATTCCAATCGACAATGTGGCCAAATATCTTGGTATGCACTTGGACAACAAACTTAACTGGAAATACCACATACAAAAAAAGGGACCAAATTAAACTTAAATATAATCAACTGTACTGGCTCCTGCGTAAAAATTCTAAACTTTCGACAACCAATAAATTACTACTATATAAATCAATTATCAAACCTATCTGGACATACGGGATACAACTCTGGGGAACGTCAAAGAAAACAAACATCCCCATAATCCAAAGACAACAATCAAAAATATTACGAACCATAATCAATGCGGACTGGTACATACCTAACATCGACATCCATCGCGACCTAAAAATACCAACAGTGGAAGAAGAGATAATAAACATAAGCAGAAGACATCACATAAAAATAGTAGTTCACCCTAACATCGAAGTCAATTCACTACCAATGAAGGAATTCTTCGGAAGACGACGACTAAAGAGAAATAGTGACTTGATAAGAGGGACCACAAGGTCAACATACTAAAACATCCTAAATATAAAAAAATCCAATTTCTATTATAACTAACATACTTTACTCGTTCAATAATTGTTACAACTGTTTAATTGTTTTTGTGTTTTTTTGTTTAATTGTTAAACTGTTAATAAGTTTAAATTCCTAGAAAAGGGCTAAGAACATTGGTCACTTCAATCCCAAAATTCAAATTGTAAAAACAAATATTATATGTCTTTTTCTAATAGAGTCTTTTTCTTTTCATGTATTTACTGCATTGGGAAATAACTTCAACCCTTCATCCTGTCAAGACATTCCGCGAAGATAACCCGGCTAATGACCAACCAAGCCAGCGATGGTAGCTTCACCACCACTGAGGAAGTGTGGATATTATGGAAAGCAGCAATGCCAAGAAATCTAATTTTTAATAAAAAAGTTACCAAGTCTGACCAGTCCTGCTGACAGTTATTTTTAATAACTGTATTAACAACGTGCCCTCCCCGCCAAACTAGAAGGTTGCGAAAATTGTGCCGGTGGTAAAGAAAACCAACTGCTAAAATGTGAATGCGTAACGGCTCATTGCTCTGCTATGCTGTGTGAGACAAATTCTAGTCAGTCATCTTGCGGAAATGAAACCATTTCTACGCGGAGTGTGGAATAGTCCCCAACGTTTCCGTTTGGTTTCTGGGCTATACACTCTATCGTGCACCCACTGCTAAGGCTCCACATTGATGTCACCCGTGGATTCAATAGAAGGTAGTAGTAAAATGCTTTCTAGACATTGGAAATGCATTTGACAGCGTGTGTACGAAAGGACTAGCGTTCAAATTCATCAATTACGGATTCCCCAATTACTTGGCAAGAATAATTTATAATTTCTTAACCCATAGACATTTTTTCGTGCAGATTCTCAAAGCGAAGTTAACACGAAAGAGGACCAACGCCGGAGTGCCGCAGGGATTAAGGCTTGGCCCGATTCTGTTCAACATTTTCACTGCTGACCAGCCAAGCACGTCAACAGGAACCAGGACTTTGCTCTATGCAAACGACTCTTTAACATACGCAATCACCCTCTCTCTAGATATAGCAGCCCAAAGAGTTGCAGCACACATCAGGACACTTTGGGAGTACTATCTCAATTGGGGATGAAAAATCAACAGCAACAAAACTGAGTTAATTTTTTTTCCACCACCAACAACAGCCACGCCCTGCATTCGCAACTCGGCATCGTAATGTACGGATTACGGTCCCAGACAACACGGATATATAGGAATACATTTCAGTGAGAGGTTCAAATTTAATCCTCAAGCTGAAATTATTCTGAGACGGGCCAACTTTGCACTCCGCTTAGTACACCTACCACTGCGAAGGCGAAATGGTCTCAGTAAGGCGACCAAGCTCCGTATACAAGCAGCTGATAATATCAGTCATCAACTACTGCACTCCTATATAAAGAATATTTTGTATAAATATCTAGTTTTAAGTCAATTTGTAATATAAAACAAAAGAATTATTAGAAATTCTTATTTTTTTTCTAATATTAAAAGTGTCGTAACGGCACAGTGCGAGCTGCTTCGACGTATTCGGATCACAGGTCGGTAAAGAATTTCCAATGTTGGTCAAGACATTGGAATAGAGATGGTGGCGGAGGAGCCCTTAATGGGCCAACGGCAGCGCTCATACTTCCGTAGTGGGCTACTGGCACCGGTGTACCCGGCCCCTCGTCCTAGGGGAATAATTAAGGAACTGGCCCTCCAGGTTGGGGATTGTGCCGCCGGGGTAACTTCCCTACCACGTAAAAAATGTATGGTTCCGAAACAATAAAAAGCATCGAATAAGGATGACTCAACTAATGACGAGCAAACGAAATAACGACAACGACCCTCGGATCCCTTCCATTCGTGTGAAAAATATAACGCACACAACATGAGTGGTTGCGAGAAGCTAGGCCCTGGCACTTAAAAAGCTGTTGCGCCAAATATTTATTTATTTATTTATTTGACCTTCGGATCTGTACGTGGAATGTTCTGTCCCTTTACAGACCACGTGCAGCCGAACAACTAGCAGAGGCCCTAGACTGCTATAAAGCAGATATTACCGCCATCCAGGAAGTACGATGGGATGGGCCGGGCAAAAAGAAGATGAAAAACTGTGACATCTACTACGGTGACTGCTACAGAGGCAACAGGCAACGCTTATTCGGATGCGGATTTGTCGTACGCGGCAGACTTAGGCAAGAAGTCTTAAGCTTCCGACACGTAAGCGAGCGTATTATGACTATCCGGATCAAGGCTAAATTCGCTAACATAAGCCTAATATGTGTTCATGCCCCCACGGAAGAAAAGGACCCTGCCACCAAAGAGTGTTTCTACGAGCTCCTCGACAAAACATATGAGCGATGTCCTAAATACGACGTTAAAATAGTATTGGGCGATTTTAACGCCAAAATAGGACAGGAGGACGTCTTTGGTAGGGCAGTCGGTAAGCATAGCCTACACGATACCACGTCTGATAACGGACTAAGGCTAATTGATTTCGCTGTGGAGCGAAATGTCACCATTGCAAGCACATGATTTCCTCATATCGATATTCATACGAAGACATGGCGGTCCAATGATCATGTAACGATCAACCAAATTGATCATATTGCAATCGATGCAAGGCATGCCTCCAGTATTCTGTATTTCCGGACCTTCCGAGCGGCCGGATCATTACCTTATTGTAGCCAAGGTACGAATGCGGATATCCCAATCTGAGCAACAAAGAAGAATCGCTGTGAGAAAATTGAACGTCGAAAAGCTACAATCGCAGAAGACCGCCAGACTCTTCGCTGAACGCGTATCCCGAAATCTCTCAATCACCCCTATGCCGCCAGCATCAAGTGCCGAAGACCAGTGGTAACGCTGCCAACATGCCATCAGAAACGCCGCGACTGATGTGTTGGGTCTCGCTCGCCCACCACCGCGAAACCCCTGTTTTGACGAAGAATGCCGTCGAGTGCATGCAGCAAAACAAGAGGCATACAAAGCGGCGCTGCAAGGGAAAACGAGAGCTGCTCGTGAGCTCTACGTGCAAAAGATACGGGTAGAACATCGGCTTCTCCAAAAGAAGAAGAAAGCGCATGAGAAGCGCGCGTTTGAGAATATCGAGAGTTTATACTCCAGGAACAATGTACGGAAGTTTTACCAAAAGGTAAAAAGAACGTGTCAGAGGAGCAATACCCGTACAGAAACCTATAGAGATGAAAATGGAAACCTTGTAGTAGAATCACAGTCGGTGCTGAGAATATGGAAAAACTACTTCTGCAGACTGTATAACGGCGACGAAGACTAACATCCCGCAGTCAGGCAGAATGAACCATTCAACATAGACGATGATAGTCAAAATTTCCGTCCATCTGACCAAAACGAAGTGAGGATAGCAATATCCAAGCTAAAATCCAACAAGGCTGCTGGACCTGACGGCTTACCGGCCGAACTTTACAAGGCAGCTGGGGATGAATTGGTAGAGTGCATACACCAACGCATCTCTAAGATTTGGTCAGACGAGTGTATGCCTGATGAATGGAATCTCAGCATCGTTTGCCCGATCCACAAGAAAGGAGACACCCTCAACTGGGCCAATAATAGAGGCATCAGTCTCCTCAACATCGCATCGCCTGAAACCTTTTATCAACAGCCTGATTGGACCCTATCAGTGCGGTTTTAAGCCAGGAAAGTCCACCATCGATCAAATTTTCAGACTTCGGCAGATCCTGGAGAAAACCCAGGAATTCCAAATCGATACTCACCACCTCTTTATCGATTTCAAGGCCGCCTATGACAGCATCTATAGAGAAGAGCTTTATAGAGCCATGTCTAGTTTTGACATCCCTACCAAACTTGTCTGTCTGTGCAGGCTGACGATGGAGAACGCTCGCTCGTGACGCGCTTTCATGTGACTTCTTTAACATTGGACTTGAACGGATTGTGCGGAACTCACAAGCCAACACCGGAGGCACAATCTATTACAAGTCTGTACAACTGCTTGCATACGCCGACGATATAGACATTATCGGAAGAACTCAGCGGGCTGTCACCGGTGCGTTTGCAAGCATTGAGGCGGAAGCGACCAAAATGGGTTTAGCGATAAACGAGGGAAAAACCAAGCATATGTTGTCAACAAGAAGGGAAAGCCAACACCGACGAATTGGGCAAAACGTCACAGTGGGCAGCTATAACTTCGAGGTAGTAAGGGACTTAGTCTACCTTGGCTCTGCTATAAACTCTGAGCACAACATCAGCGCAGAAATCAATCGAAGAATAACTATTGCCAATCGCTGTTTTTTTGGGCTTATAAGGCAATTCAACAGTAAAGCCCTATCTCGAACAACTAAGGAGACTCTGTATAAGACCTTGATCATCCCAGTCCTGCTTCACGGCGCTGAAACATGGACTTTATTAAAAGAGGATGAAGATATCCTTGGTCGCTTCGAGAGAAAGTTCTTCGTAAGATTTTCGGTCCCGTTTGCGTTGACGGATTTTGGAGGAGAAGATTCAATCACGAACTATACGAGTTGTACAGCGACATCGACCTAGTCAAAAAAAACTGCGTATTGGACGTCTGAGATGGCTAGGACATGTAGAGCGAATGGACACCAACGCTTCGGCCCGCAGAGTCTTCGAATCTAATCCCGAGGGACGACGCAGTAGGGGGAATCATCGCCGTAGGTGGCGCGCACAAGTTCAAGGGGACCTCGACCAACTTGGAGTGCGCAACTGGAGGCAATTAGCTAAAGACCGAGCTAAATAGAGAGGCCCAGGTTCACCCCGAACTGTAGCGCCACCTATGTAAGCAAGTAACGGCACAGTGAAACTGTCGATATATATTATATACTAAGCGTATTGTTAAATAAAGTTATTTTTTCAATATTCGCAAAAGTGGTAAAATAAAATTAATTTCACATGAGAGTATTTTTCTATGTACGGTTCATAATATGCTTATTTGCGACTCGTAAATGTGCGTTTTCGAACTATGTTTTTTTTTTTAACATAATGCTCGTTGCTTAAGAACGAACTTTGCAATACTACGTTTAATTTAATACTTGGTTACACTTAATTTTAAATACGAGTATAATACAATTTTACATCTACATACCGTAATTTTGCTCGCATCAAACGATAAATATCATACTGATAGTCGCCTCTGGCACAAAATAGTTCGTCATCCGCCGAAAGGTCGTTATAATAATAACACTTACTTAAAAACATTCTTGATAGTGTATAATCAATGATAGTCACGTTGACCCCATTCGTTGGAATATTTATTTTGTTATGATCAACCACGTACTCGGCATATTTCTCATTCGTTGGTTGTATTAGAATGTTTCCCAAATGCAAATCTCGATGTTCAAATTGCAAGCATTTTTCAGCTACGGCCAGGCTAAATGTAATCTGGAAGAAAATAATAAGTACGATTTATGAATTTTCTTTTTCAATCGTAAGATTTAAAAAGTTTTGTAGAGAATGACACCCTATCGTCTATCTTTTAAGTAGGTGCGGTGAAATTAAATTTTTTATTGAAATACAATGTAAAACCACAATTTAGAATTCCTCATCACAGATTTCGTGCAAATATTTTATGATTTGCCAGCACTCAAGGGGTTATGAATACTCTTAATATGTTTACACACATTGTGGGCGTTGCAAAGGATAAATAGACAGAGAAAGATTGGTGTGGCGTCCTGAAATTTACTTCTGATTCACAGTATTTTTTTTCCAACTATTTGATGTCATAGGCATATCAATCACCCAACAGAGACTCATGTTTATACTCGCAATGAACTTGTGTCTGTGCGACGATCATCTAATGGAAAAGCTTTTATGGTGGATTGTTGCGAGCGCTTGGATGCCATTATTGCTGCTGATCATAATGATGAAACGACGTCTACTTTAATGTAAGCTGCAAATAATCTCATTATTAGTTAAAAGCTCACTACTTGCGTTTATGTTTATGTTTTTGAACACAAATTTAGTTTTTGTTTAATTTATTATGAACTAAAAAAAAAAAAACTGTCAGGCAGACGCCTGGGGCTAAGTCTATTAGAGAAGAGTTTTGTGCCGGCCAACAGTGGGTAAGTGGTCGAACCTTAAATACACATATCAAAATATTTTTAGTGCTAAATTACTATAATACTATGGTAGTGGCCAAACTGCTGGACCGATGAAAACCGACGTGCTTTGCTGCGACTAACAAAAGAGATGTTTTTTAGTACTAAAGTACGATAATACTAAAGTAGTGGTCCGATTTTGTCCAAACTTCACAGGAAGTGCCAATAGCGCCAATACCGAAAATTGCCTGAAAATTTGAGCTCAATCGGTTACGTGGTTTCGGAGTCTATAGCACATAAACATAGATACACACATTTTTTCCCATGGAAAAAGCACTTTCAGTTTTTCCCAAATTTAGGGCAACTTTTGTTTCTTTCCGTTAAAACCTTATTCGGACTATTACGAAGATTTTGAAAGTAAAATGAGCCAAATCGGTCCAGCCGTTCTCAAGTGATGCGATGACCAACGAACAACATTTCATTTTTATTTATATAGTTAAATTTGTAGAAATATTTTTCTTTTTTTGCTGTACACCCGTAATACTAGCCAGCTGCTGAAGGGTCTTGAAGTCTGCATGTTTGGTTTTCTTTTACCTTCAAGTGTTTTCGTTTGTCGTCCTCATTTTGCATGACTACGACAAATGATAACAGGGTGCATAGTGATGATGTGAATGATAACTCATGGGTATTGACAAATATTCTATGTAAGTAACGCAGTGGGCTGCGAGTATGTCATATGAATGCTCAGAGTTTATTTCCTAAAATAGATGAATTTAGAGCTTTGTTTGTTGGGTCAGATGTGGATATTATCTATGTAACTGAGACTTGGTTCTGTGTTGATGACGCGAATGAGTTAAATTGTTTGAATGGGTATAGAATGGTTTGCTCTGACAGACATTATAGAATTGGCGGTGGCGTCGCGATTTACGTACAGTCCAGTATTAACTGCAAACCAATAGTCTTCACATCGGGAAATCAAATTGAGTACTGTTTTATTGAAATTCTGAGAGGAAGAAGTAAGTGCTTGCTAGGAGTAGTACATAGGCCAGACAGTAGTGTTGATCTCTCCACTTTTTATACTGTCTTAGAAGGTATCTCTACTTCTTTCTCTGAGATATTTTTCTGTGGGGATTCCAACTGTAATCTACTCAATAAAGAGAGATCAGAGTTGTTTTTAGATACAATGAAGTTCATGAGTCTGTATCCATTAAATACGACAACTCCAACCCATTTCACAGCTACTACTAGCACACTTCTGGATCTATTTTTTACTAGTAACCATCATCATTAGGATATTTTGTATGACCAGTTATCTGTTCCAGCCTTTTCTAAGTACGACTTAATATTTGCTATAGTCAATATTGGATATTCCATACAAAATGTTTCGTATGTATATAGAGACTTTAAGAACAGGAATATGAGTGAACTATTATTATTATTATTTATTAAGTGTACAATGAATGTACAAAATAATGTATAATTACAACGCTAGCTACAAGGCTTTAGGCTGAGACTTAAGAAAAAATAGGCTTAAATGAGTAAACTAAGCAGAGATCTGCTTAGGGTGGATTGGCAGCAGATATGTTATATGACCTCAGCTGATGAACAAGTTAAATAAGCATGTTCCTCTTAAAATTAAATAAAATTACGTCAACTGTTTAAACTCTTTGTTTACCACTGAGATACTTATTCTTAAAAATAAACGGAAATCGGCTTTTCAGAGATGGAAACGGTTTCGGCTACCTGAATTTTACAATACTTTCCATCTGTTGAGAAACTTAGTTCACTACAAAGTTCGTCTAGCTAAACGTAAGTTTTATTCTCACCGTCTTAATGCTAATTTGCCACCCAACATTTTATGGGACTTACATGAAATAGGAGTCGGCAAGAAAACGCAGAATAATCTAGAAAATGTGGATCCTGACGAACTGAACAGAGAGTTTGTGAACATACAGACGGGATATAAGGTTATCTCACAAGTTGCTGGAGATACACCCACCCACACTAGTTTCTTTGAATTCTCTAGAGTCGAGCAAACTGATGTTGTAAAGACAATCCTTGATACTAAATTGAAATCTGTAAGCCTAGATGAAATGCCTCCATGTTTTGTGAAGATTATATTACCGCACATACTTCCCTTTCTGACCCACATTTGTAATAACTAGGAATAAGATTTTGCTAACTTTGCCTCTTTTTTTTTTTTGCTTAATCGGAAGATAGTATCAACTTTAAACAAACACGTTTCATGTCCTCCTGATTCCAAATATATTTATTTTATTTTGCCTTTTTATATAATTATTGCCTTTTTATGCCTTTTTTGCCTATTTTGCTTTTTTCTCAAAGTTTGTTCGCTAAAAAAATTGTAGAAAAACGCGCGTTTGCATGTATATCTGTGCAAACATGCTTCTTACTCACACTACGCAATACGCATACCTAAATTCCTAGACGCATTAAAATTTAAAACGTCTAGTCTGTGGGGAGAGTCAACATGGAAATATGTACATGACCACAGACGGTTTGCACTTGTATGTGACCGCAGACGTTACTGTGTATAACTCTATTACATATTTCTTGTATACAGTACATATTATGCGGATTATTTTGCTCGGATTAAAAAAATCGTCAGCGTTCTTGAAGACGATGCAAGCTGTGTTGTGTTTGCAAAGGAATTGATTGAAGATGAAGCAGTACAAGCGCAGCTGGCGTACATCAAAGTCAATTTTAGGTTTTAAGTCGACCCAAAAAAACGAATTTTCGAAGACTTACAAAAAACAGGTATTTTTGAGAGTCTGTACTTATAATTATAACTAGCATTATTCTGATAAAGGAACATCAATTGGCGAAGTGTTGCCGGTTTTAAAGAACATTCAGCAAAACTTGAAAAAAGCAAAAGGGCCGATTGCAAAGGAAGCCCTGAAGAAGTTTACTGCCGTTTTCAATGCAAATACGGGACTGAGGATATGGAAGGAACACTTCTGCAGACTGTTAAACGGCGATGATGATCAATATTCCGCTGTCAGGCAGAATGACAACAGTGACGATGGCAGTCAAAATTCCCGTCAACCCGATCAGAATGAAGTGAGGATAGCGATATCTAAACTCAAATCCAACAAAGCTGCTGGAGCTGACGGCCTTGCCGCTGAACTTTTCAAGGCAGGAGGAGATGCGTTGGTAAGGAGCATGCACCAGCTCATCTGTAAAATCTGGTCGGACGAAAGTATGCCCGATGAATGGAACCTCAGCATCGTTTGCCCGATCCTGAAGAAAGGAGACCCTCTGAACTGCGCTAACTACAGAGGTATAAGTCTCCTAAATATCGCATATAAGATCCTGTCTGCCGTACTATGTGAACGCCTAAAACCGATCGTCAACAACCTGATAGGTCCTTATCAGTTCGGTTTCAGGCCTGGAAAGTCCACCATTGACCAAATATTCACACTACGGCAGATCTTGGAAAAAACCCATGAATATAAAATCGATACGCACCACCTTTTCATCGATTTCAAAGTTGCCTATGATAGCGTGTATAGAGACGAGTTATACAGAGCCATGTCTAGTCTTGGCATCCCTGCCAAGCTCGTCCGTTCGTGCAGAATGACGATGGAGAACTCTCGCTGCTCCATCAAAGTCGGTAAGAACATCACCGAACCGTTCGATGTCAGGAAAGGTCTTAGACAAGGCGACGCGCTATCATGCGATCTCTTTAACATAGTACTTGAGAGAATTGTACGAAACTCACAAGCCAACCCCGGAGGTACAATCTTCTTCAAGTCTGTACAACTACTCGCTTATGCCGATGACATTGACATAATCGGAAGAACTCAGCGGGCCGTCAATGGGGCATTTACGAGTATTGAGAACGAGGCAGCAAAGATGGGTCTAGCGGTCAATGAAAGCAAAACAAAATATATGCTGTCTACAAAAAAGGACACCCAACATCGGCGTCTTGGACAGAACGCCACAATAGACAGATATAATTTTGAGGTAGTAAAGGATTTTGTCTACCTAAGCTCTATGGTCAGCTCCGCAAATGACATGAGTGGAGAGATCACACGGAGAATTACTCTTGCCAATCGTTGTTTCTATGGGCTAAAACGGCAATTGAGTAGCAAAGCCCTATCTCGAACTACTAAGGTAACTCTTTATAAGACATTAATCATCCCAGTCCTGCTGTATGGCGCAGAGGCATGGGCTTTGACAAAACCGGATGAGGATGCCCTTGGTTATTTCGAGAGAAAAGTTCTTCAAGCGATCTTTGGTTCCGTCTGCATAGACGGTGAGTGGAGGAGAAGGTACAATGCCGAACTATACGGCCTGTACAAGGACATCGACTTAGCCAGAAGAGTTCACATACAGCGACTAAGATGGCTGGGTCATTTAGAGCGGATGGAGCCCAACCTTCCCGCTAAGAAAGTCTTCGAATCCACCCCGGACGGACGGCGCAGTAGAGGACGACCTCGCGGTAGGTGGCGCAAACAAGTGGAGGGGACCTCAACCAACTTGGCGTGCGCAACTGGAGGCAGCTGGCTCGTAACCGTGCTGGCTGGAGAGGTTTGTTGGTTGAGGCCCAGGTCCACCCCGGACTGTAGCGCCATCTAAGTAACTAAGTAAGTATTTTGATTTACATCCTTTTTTTTTATATATACCTTTTCCTTCGTTTCCATTTTAAAGTTAATCCATGTAATTATCACATTTATAAAATATGAGATTATCATTATCTTGTATGTGTTGTTGAATTTTTTTTTTTTTTTTTTTTTTTTATAATTTGCGCGAGTTACGTTATCAAAACCCGAGTTAATTAAAAAAAAAAAAAAACTTTTCTTTTCGACTCACTTTTATTAACTGCCAAATACAATTTTTAGACTTAAACATCTAACCTATCGATTGCACCGGTGATTCCATTGCCATGGGCGGCAAGGTCTCCAGGCAAAGGGGCCAGAGGGTTAGGAATAAGTTGTTTCTCTTCCCTAAGACCTTCCATACGTGGTGAAGAGCCACACCCTACACGAGGTGCCGCTGTTGTTAACGGAATATGGCGGATCTAAAGAGGAAAACTTGAAAAAACCCGGAATCCCAGGTGCAAACTACCGTGCCTATGGGATGAATGGCACCACGTTACGGTGTCTTCTAACGGTGAACCGTAATCTCTCTGAACCGATGGGACCGCCAAAGTCTACGATAAGCCGTAGCCAGTCTAGACCTGAGGCGATCACATTGGCAATCTCGGAGCAGCCTCCCATTGCAGCAGAGCCACAGAAACCATCCGAGGACAGCAATGTAGATGTCGGGGTGGCGAAGACGGATGATCCGAATGGGGCAAACCGCAGCCAGCCTCGTGAGGAAAATCGGTCAGTGCCCATACCGGATGGTGAATGTAGCCCTGCTGACAATGGAAATTCTACTACCTGTAGTTTCGCGACAGTAGCCAGCGCGGGTGGACTTGGGCTGGGACTAGCCCGACCATCATCCACATCCGAAAAGACTAGGGAGGTTAGGACACAGAAGAGGACAACAACGCTCAGGAACAGGAAGCGTAATGCCATTAGGCTAATTCGGCAGCTTAAAAAGCGTGATCCGAAGTCCTTCACGGACAAGGAAAGGGAGGCTCTGGACAGGGCCAACATCACGCTCAAGCTCGCAGAGTCGACTAGGTGCACCGATCAGCAGGACCGGAAGGTAAGAAGATCGCCTACGGTGAGAGCGGGAAGCCGTCAGCTCCCCATCTCGACCGTAGCTGGTCTTCGGTCAGCAACCGACTCTAACCCATCTGTGGCAGGGCCGACTGCAGACTGTTCCAAGAAGGCAACCTGCATAAAGGACGACGACACAGTACTACGAACGGGCAAGGGTCAGATTGCGTTGAGGGGGGAATGTCGTTTGCCACCCTCCTCAGCTGCAAACAAACCTACGCCGCTCTCGACTGTTCGGGGTAAAGGGATACAAACCGTCCCCATCGTGAGAAGTTATAGGGCATACGCAGACGCTAGATAACGCAGCGCAGGGCAGACTAGGAGGACGGACGGAGGCCTACTCACGAGAAGGAAGGTAACCCTCTTGCCAACCTCCCCGATCGCGGGCAGGCTGAGGCCCTTGTCAACCGAGTCGGAGTCAGTCGTTAAGACCTCATCCGAGCCGATTGCGAGCAGTTCCAAACGAGGAAGACATGACGATACGATCTCGCCGCCTACGAACAGTACCAGCAAGAAGGCCAGGCTGGCCGCATCTGCTAGTGCTGGTCTACAGGTGGCGATTGTAGACCATAACAGCTCAGAGAAAAGACTCAGCAAAGATCAGTGGAGGCTCATCGAGTTGCGCATACTCGAAGCTATCAATTCCACCATTGTCGAGAAGGAGGGACAGTCCCCCTTCTTTGAGCAACTGACCACTTTCAGAGGTTTTAAGCTCCTTTCATGCGATAATGAGTTCACGCTTAAGTGGCTCCAAACATTCGTGGCTAACACGCAGGCTCCATGGGCTAATGCCGACATTCGACTCGTCGAAAAGAAGGACCTGCTAGAATTTACTAGGCCAAAAGGGCGTATCCTGATACCTGGCCCTCATATTCCCAAGGAGCGTAATGAAAGGAACCTACGGCACCTTAACCCGGAGCTCCTTAGCGACGACTGGGAGGTGCTTGAAATGGGCGAGCACTCAGAAAAAGGCACGGAGATCGTGGTCCTGATCAACCATAGATCAATGCCTATGCTAAGGAGGTTTAATAATAAAGTTCGCACTGGTATCACCCGGTGTAAAGTCCGAGAGGAAGGAAAGGGGGCGGGTGACAAGGTAAGAAGAACATGAAATTCATTCAAATAAACCTGCACTACAGCATATCTGCTAGCGCTAATCTTATATATCTTCTAGGCGAAAGGAACATAGACATAGCTCTCGTACAAGAGCCATGGATCTCCCGTGGCAAAATTAGTGGGCTAAATCATAAAGATTTAGTACTGTACAGCAGCGAACCGCTAAACGCGGACCGTAAGAACAGAACTTGTATCGTAGCTAGGAAACACATTAACTTATTTCTTCTATCTACCTACAGCAACTCAGACCAGACGGTAGTAAGGCTTGACCGGAGGGGGCTCCCCCACTGATTATCTCAGCCGTGTACATGCCTTACGACGGAAATGATTGACCGCCATCCGAACTCACCGGCGCCTTAACCAGGAAAGCGGAAATCGAGAGATGGGACCTACTACTAGCCTACGATGCGAATCCACACCACGCGCAATGGGGCAGTGGTGATACAAACCCACGCGGTGAGTTGATTTTCGAATTTATTATCGAACATAATCTTTTAGTAGCCAATAAGGGTTCTGAATCCACTTTCGTAGTTAGAAACAGGCAGGAGGTTATTGACATTACACTAGGAAGTAACTCAAATACCCTCTCTATAGACAATTGGAATACTTTGGGGGTTGAATCCTATTCCGATCACAGATTTATTGAATTTAATCTTAATGATAGTTGCGACTTTTCCAAACCCATAGAAAGGAAGACCGACTGGACTACCTTCAGTTACGAGGTGCGGAGGAACGCGAATCTACTACAAGAATGTTACTTACATGAGCCAGCGGACATTGACCAAAAAGCCGAAGGAAATCACTGCTGTCTTCAAAGAGGCTTTCCAGAAGGCATGTCCCGTATCTAAACCTAAGACAAAAGTCTCACCCCCATGGTGGACCAAAGAACTAGCCAGAATAAGAAGAGAAACAAGGAAACTCTTGAGCCTGGCGAAATCAACGGGAGCTGACTCGGCCTGGGAGGTATACAAAGCCAGTCAGAGGAACTTCAAGAGCGCAACGCAAAAGGCGGCGACGAGATTAAGGGTACAACAGAAACGGCCAGATTGAGGAAAATCCCTAAAGAACACTGAAGGAAACTGGACCGAGTCTTTTTTGGAATCCCTTGAATTGTTTATTAAAACGCACTTCCCGGGGTGTACGACCGTACCATGTGGCAGTACTAATAATAACAATCACAGCGAATCGGAACCCCCTGCGGATTTGGTAACAGAGGACAGAATAGAGTGGGCAATAAGATCGTTCTCCCCCTTTAAATCCCCAGGACTTGATGGGATTATACCGATTATGCTGCAAAAAACTGCACCAATCATTATCCCAGTTCTCAAAAAACTATTTGCCAGTAGTCTTAAACAATGTCACATACCAAGAACATGGAGGGAGGTAAAGGTGGTTTTTATACCCAAGGCGGGCAAGGCTAGTCACACCACCGCGAAGGACTTCAGACCAATAAGCCTTACCTCTTTCATCCTGAAAACTTTTGAAAGATTGCTCGACATCTACATACGTAGTAGAATACGCCCGGGGGACTTATCCCCAGCCCAACCCGCATACACGAAGGGTAAATGTGTGGAAACTGCCCTACATCATGTTTTCGGCTCTATAGAAAAATCACTTAAGGATAAAGAGTTCACACTAGCTGCTTTCTTGGACATTGAAGGAGCCTTCAATAATGTAAATACCGAAGCGGTTAAAAGAACCCTAAGAAACCTAGACATCGACATCAGTCTAATTAACTGGATTGTTAGCATGCTCGAGGAACGACATATAGCCACCGAACTTAAGGGTCCAAAGCTCGAAGCATACGCCTCAAGGCGGGGTAATCTCCCCACTGCTCTGGGTCATTGTTCTTAATGAGGTACTACAACAACTAAGGTACAGTGGGGTCAGAGCTACAGCGTACGCGGATGACGTCGTGCTGCTTGCTACAGGCAAATTCCTGCCTACCCTTAGCGAACAACTTGACGGAGCCATAAATATTCTTAGCATATGGGCCAGGAGCTGCGGTCTAAAGGTTAATCCCCAAAAAACCGAACTCGTACTTTTTACGAATAAGAGGAAAATACCGGAGAGTAGTACACCTTCTGTTGATGGTAGCGCAAAATACCTGGGCCTTGTACTTGACAAAAAGCTCAATTGGAGATTAAATATAGAGGAAAGAATTAAGAAAGCAACAAAGCCTTTTACTCATGTAGTAGAATTTTTGGTAGAACCTGGGGACCCTCCCCCAAAATCATACTATGGATGTATACGTCTATAGTTAGACCCACACTGACTTACGGCAATCTAGTATGGTGACCAGATGTCAACAAATCCACCAACTTAAAGGCAATCACCAAAGTTCAAAGACTAGCGTGCATTGGCATCAGCAGTGCAATGAGGACAACCCCAACCGCAGGACTCGAGGCTATCCTCAACCTGCTACCGCTAGACATCTTTATACGAACATCAGCAGCCATTAATGCTATGAGAATAAGTCAGCCAGCGAACTGGAAACCAAGCAGAACAGGTCACTCGATGATCCTACTCGATTACTTTGGCCTCATGCCCGTAACGGATTACATGACACCATATTTAGACTTTACAAGGCCTTTCTCTACCGCCTACCCTAGCAGGGAAGATTGGAAAAGCGGTCATATACCTAATGCCGAATCTATAGCCATCTACACAGATGGTTCAAAAATGAGCACTGGTGTAGGATCAGGTATCTTCTCCGACCCTCTGGTGTATCAAAATCCATACGACTTCCAGACCACAGCAGTGTTTTCCAAGTAGAGGTCTTAGCAGTGGCAACAGCCGCCCGTGAGTCTGCGGTAAGGGCAATACCGCCAGAAGGTATCACTATCTTTATCGACAGCCAGGCAGCTATAAAAGCGATTACTGCCATAGAAATTAAATCGAAGCTTGTGAAGTGTTGTCGAGAAGAGCTCAGGGTTCTTGGAACACAGCACAAGGTATCGCTCTGTTGGGTCCCTGGACACGAGGGTATCCCAGGCAATGAGAAAGCCGACGAGCTGGCGAGAACTCTGCAGAGGCTGTGGTGACGAGGAAGTTTTTGAGGACACAACCCACTTCCTGTGCCACTGTCCGAGTCTTCAACACTCCAGGAAAAAGTTCCTTGGTAAATATTTCTTCCAGGATCTCGAGGAACTCTCCGGCGTTTCAACAGAAAAGATGTTGAACTTCATCAAATCATCAGGGTGGTTTGTATGCAGAAATGAAGTGACTGAGTTAGTAGTTTTTCGTTTCATTGAGTAAGGGATTTCTTTTTCTCCCATGGGTACCACAATGGGTCAACGCTGACCTGAGTGTGGCAGAGAGCGTCCCTCCCTGCCAGCCCACATACCTAACCTAACCTAGAGTAGAGTGACGGCCACAGAGACGACGTTGGGGCTGAGTTGTGTGAATACAGTGACGTCATTGAGGCAGGAGCGAAGGATTGGAGCGTTGGTGATTTGTCGTTGTTGGGTTTCTTTCTGGTGGTAATGATGATGGGGATGACTGCAGCTGCTGATGCGTTTGTAATTGTGTGGGCTGTTATCGTGGTAATATTTAGGTTGTTGATCTTTGCATCTGTCTGGAAGGCGAAATCTCTCAGCTTCTGCAGACTTAGGACATCGGTGGTAGAATTGGCGGATACGTTGCTGTTTGGTGGTGGGAGGATGTGTACTTCGTCCCAAAAGGTGTTTGCATCGTCTTGATAGGTTATGCCGTTTACTGAGACATCGCAATCTTTAAAGCGTTCCAGTGCTGTACCTTTGATTGTTAGCGTTTTGGTGCTGCAATAAGAACTGATTAGTGTTTCTGGTATATTTATGAAGAGGATAAAATTTGGTTCCGGCTGTGTGATAGTTTGAATTTTTTCCACGTCGTTAAGGGGACATTGCGCTGCTTTATTGGTCATCAGGTTTCCGATACATCTTGATGTTCTGGAATCTTCTCGTATGCTCGGTTGGTTGCAGTTGTACGTTCCTTCAACTTTGGGGCAGAGTGCTTTAAAGTGATGTATTTTATTTTCCTTTAAGGTTATGTATGGTTCTATTATTATATTTTTTGTTTCGTTTATAGGTAGTGGTATAATATGGTAAAGGTCATCTTTAGAAATGTTTGGTGTAAGTATATTAAATATGATATTTGATTTATTGTAATAGGCCTGTAAGCCTAGTAATTCATATATGTGTTCATTAGATTGTACATTTACATTTTGTTTGTTTAGTTTGGTTTCAATAAATTTTAATTCATCTGAGTTTAGTAGGAGTTTGGGAATAATGTTTAATTTGGAAAGGATCACTGCCTCAGCTATACTTGAAATGTGGTCTGTTAGTAGGTCAGTGTTATAATTTATTTGATTGAGGTACTGTGTTTCGATAATCATGTCTTCCTCTCGTTTAATTTTGTTTGCTGTATTCTTTAGAAATGACTCTATTGCGTGTTGTTCATGGTTGATGTGTGATGTGATATTTTTAAATCGTTCCATCATCTGGAAGTTGATTGAGTGTTGATCTACTATTGTGTTAGTAAAACTATGTAGGTGAGTGTATGTGTTCTATTTGTTGATATTTTGAGCATCCCGGGCGTCCATGTTGCCTGTTACAAATTTAATGGCGGATCAATTAGGCCTCTTTTTTGCCTTTGGAATGGGTATAGTGTAAGAAGTTTCTTCTCGAGTTCTTTTAGTAATTCGTACCAAGTTAGTAAGAGTAGCATGTTTTTGAAATGCTTCGAGAGAAATGTTAATATCGTTAATATTATTTCTGTAATCTTCCAGTTTGATAATGTGTATCAGATTGTGATAGTTAGCAATTGTTTTGGCAGGCCCTAGACGCAATGGTAAGATATTTCGGCCTTTTGGTATATTATAGACCTCGATTATTTGAGTGGAGTTTAGTGGGATTCTAAGGAAGGAGAAAGAAATCAATAAGCACATATGTAGGTCAGTGCAGTGTTCCTATTAGGATATTAGATTTATAAGGGTGGGAAAAGGAAGGTGTAAGTTTGAAGTAAAGTTATGTATACCTATTTGAACGGCTTTGTAATCATATGTAATGACTATGCCATTCCATTTGCAATCATGTTCCATGACTGTATATAAAGGTATTGTATTAAGTACTAAATTATACTGGATATATGTAAAAAAAAAAAAAAATTTATATGTATTTTTCTTTTATCTTTTGTTAAAATAGTGAATTTTTTTATCTATTTTAATGGATTCTCCTTTTTTTAGACAGTGGGTAAGGGGTTTTGTGAGTTTAGCCAGATCTATAATAAACTTCCGGTAATATCCGATTAGCCCTAGAAAAGCTTTGAATTCAGTTCGACTTTTAGGCAGAGGAAAATCCTTAATCGCTTGAATTTTTGTAGGGTTAGGTTTTACACCTTCGGAATTTATGATATGTCCTAGAAAGGCTATTTCTTTCTTCAAGAACTCGCATTTGTCCATCTGAATTTTGAAATTGGACTCTCTGAGTTTTTTGAAGACTCGAGCTACGCTTTCTAAGTGCTCTTGTAGGGAAGTAGAAAATATTATTATGTCAACTATTGATGAAATCCGCTTGCTAAATCGAGGATGGTAAAGTATACACATCTACCGAGTTTATCTAGGATCTCATTTATGTTTGGAATCGGGTATCTATCGGAAATGGTTTTTTCATTCACTTTCCGGTTGTCAATGACTAATCTCCATTATTGTCGGCCGCTGGCATCCAGTTGCATCACCCTCTTTGTAAATAATGTCTTTATATTTATTGCATAATTTCGAAATCTTCTTACATTCTTCTGCGTTGAGGTGTTCGGCTCTTAGCAGGTTGTTTATATTGGTTGAAGATGAGTGCTCAATGCTTTCGGAGTAAGAGTGAATTTCGTTTAGGTTTATTTCGACAAAATTTACAGTTTCACATTGTTCTGCATTTAATGGGGGTTCTAGTAGAAGTATTCGATCTTCTTGGGAATGGTGTGCTAGTTCCACTATGCTGTGCCAACGTTCGGCGTTGTACAGCCCCTGGTTGACGAAAAGAAGTGGCTTAAATTTGATAGTGTTTAAGTAAACGCTGCCCTGTTTTTTGTTTATTGGTACTTTTGCAAGAATTCTCGAATTAACTGGGATTCTAAGTATTCCGGAGGAATAGTTAGGTTTAATATTTAAGTCATTAGTAGCATTCCTTGTTGTTAGTGTTTTATTTTCGAGATCAATCTTCGCTTTTAATAAAAGAAGTGTGTCGAGGCCTAAAAGGCCATCAAAGAAGTTGTGGAATTTAAAAATTAGAAAATTTAATGATCCTTCTTCGTTAAATTTAGAGAAGGTTGGCAAAATTACTTGTTTATTTAACTGATGGTTTTTTAAAAATAGTAGTTATAGTCACTGGTTCGCACTGAATTTGCTTGTTTTGAGGGATATACTCGGGGCAAATGAAGGACGTTGATGCACCCGTATCTAAGAGAAATCTAAGTGGTCTACCGAAAGGGGAAGAAATGTTTACATAGGGTAGGGTTGGTGGGTGTTTAATTGAATTTAAGTAGGCTGTTGGTTGCTCGAGGCTGACGTGAAAAAATGTTGGGTGTCATCGATATTAGTGGTCTTTTCCAAAAAATCGGTCTAATTGTTGATAGTTGTTACCGGTGTTCTCTAGTTCATGAAAATTAAAGTTAGGGTTTCTTGAAAATTTCGTTTGTTGGCTTGGACTTGCTTTAATTCTAGGAGTATCCGGATTTGGAGGTGTGCGTATTACAGGTTCCGATCTTTGATGCCTATACCTATTATGACCGTAATTGTTTGTGCTGTTAAAGGGGTTTTGATGCGTTTGGGGTTGAGGGGTCTGTTGACTGTCCCTTTCTCTGACGGGTAAAGGTCTTGGGTTCGCAAGGTAAGGATTTTGTTGCCAGTTGTTTGGACAGCTTCTGTTTTGGGGGTAACGATGGTTATTGTAAGGTTTATATTGGGTGAAGTTTCTAAACCTAAGTACTTGTGACGTTCTTTGGTAGGAGATGTTCTGTTCTTTTATGCAGCACGCTAGTGCCACGGCCAGTGAATCTGCCTGCATAGATCTTACCCTTGACCCTAAGGGTTCTTTGAGTCCACTGAGGAACGAATTTAGGCATATTTCAGAATATAGGTCCTTTTTCGTGGTTATAACTTTAGCTTCTTTTTCGTATGAGAATGTTATTACATAGTGCAGATTGTAATTCAATAATTTCTCCGTAAAAGGATTCGATGGTTTTGTCAAATTGTTTCGTGTTATGTAGGTCCCTTATAAGCGAGGTTTCTTATCGCTTGTCAGAGTAATGGAGGATGAGATTGTTTTTTATCTCATCCCAAACAAGACTTCGTTGGCTTGTCCCTCAATTTTTTTTCGTATGGCTCTTAGTAGAATTCGCCCATACGGAGTGTTGTCTGTTCCTCTGATGTAAAGGAGTATTTCCTCTACATTGTTGAGGAATTCGTAAAGCAGCCTTGGGTTGCCACCAAATTCGAATCGATTTAGTTTGCTGGTTGAGTACTTGTTGATTGTTCCGTTTGACTGATTGTGTCAGAATTTAGGCTAGAACTGAGGTCGGAGCTCGAATTTTCAAGAGATGTAATAATTGTATCATTTTCCGGAATGGAAGGCAAACTTCTCGAGAGTTTTCTCAATTGATACGGAGTGAAACTAAGTTTCTGCTTTTGTTTCTTTGTGGTGGGTATTCGTAAAAGAAATGCCTTTTGTGGTTTGATTTAATTGCAAATATATAATATAAATATATAATAATATCGTTAGGAAATTATAATTGTTTAAAATATATAGTTTTATGTCAGTTTTTAATTTGGTTTTAAATGTTTAATATAGTATATGTTGATTTTAGGTATAATATGTATTTGTAAGGATTGTAAAATAAGTAAATATATTTACTTATTGTCTGTTTAATTTTATATTTGGCTTGCTATTGTTTATTAAATAGCACTGCACTTACATGCACCCAAAGATGAACGTCTTGACGAGCATATCTGATGTTCAGGATTTGATCCAATTGTCTAGCTGTTGAAGAGTTGTGATGCCGATGATTGAACAGGTTGAGGAGGTTGATCCGACGGTGACAAAGGGTTGAAACCCACCGGAATTGGTTTTCAGTTGTGTCGTTGATATCGTTCTATACGATGTCGAGTGGATTCACTAGAAGCTTTATGTAAACACTATAAGCTTTTTTAATTCACTAGGAGTTTTTACTTGCGACACAGACCCACGAGGGTCTGACCGCTGATAAGTATTCAAACTACTCTCTATGGAAAGCCTTGAAAGCTAACGGGGAATGGGCAAAAGAAGACAAAGAGAAAGCAGAATTATTTGCCGATCACTTAGAGGAAACGTTCAAACCGTTCGATGGACAACCGTTGATCGAAGATCCGAATGATAATATGGCACCCGACAACTTTAACCCTTCAACCCTGTCCGAACTTCGAATGACAATAAAAAAAATTGAAAAATAACAAGGCTCCGGTATATGATTTAATCACTGGCGAAATTTTGAAAGAGCTACCGAAAAAAGTGCTGGTTAAGTTGCTCTACATTATAAATGCTTCTTTAAGACTATTATATGTTCCAAGACGACACGGCAATCCTCGTAACGGATAAGTCAGTCGAATCATCAACGGGAAAACTCCAACGAGCTTGGAACGAAGTATGCGAAGAGAGAGAGAGAGAGATGTTCCAAGACGACACGGCAATCCTCGTAACGGATAAGTCAGTCGAATCATCAACGGGAAAACTCCAACGAGCTTGGAACGAAATATGCGAAGAGAGAGAGAGAGAGAGAGAGAGAGAGAGAGAGAAAGAGAGAGAGAGAGAGAGAGATAGAGAGAGAGATAGAGAGAGAGAGAGAGAGAGAGAGAGAGAGAGAGAGAGAGAGAGAGAGAGAGATAGAGATAGAGATAGAGAGAGAGAGAGAGAGAGAGAGAGAGAGATAGAGATAGAGAGAGAGAGAGAGAGAGAGAGAGAGAGAGAGAGAGAGAGAGAGACATCTGTTGTTAAAGCGATACTGAGAGTATACACACAGAGAACGTTGTATTTCATGATGAAATTTTAAATTTATAAGGTTTTGAAAGTGAAAGCATACATGAAAATAAACTTTATCTCCAGGCGGCTGACTGGCAGTTGCAGTCCGTGACATACGCATAGCGGAACTCATTATTGTGTGCTTATAATGCTAGCAATATAAATAACTGCATTCCTTTAGGTACATGACAACAATTTGTTAATTCTTCTCTCTCTTATTAACAGTAGTCTTGTGTTATGTATACACTTAAAATAATGCAATTATTTGAGTATTTTGTAAATAGCTAATATAGATTCTAGTTTTCAAGGTTTTGATTTGCGAGATTCTGATATTGCGAGATTTTTAATACGCGAGATTTTGAATACGGAGATTTTGATTATGCGATATTTTGATTATGGGAGATTTTGAATATGCGAGATTTTGAATATGCGAGATTTTGATTATGCGAAATTCTGAATATGCGAGATTTTCAAAACGAGATTTTAAAATGCGGTCAATCGTACCCAACCCAACAACAGTCTAGATGTGGACGGCAAAGAAAAATACAAAAAAAAACTTTGATGATATAGCTATAAACCAATGCTACAGGTGCCTTAATGACCATCCCGATTGATGATTTAAGGACTGAAGCGGGATATAAGCCTTCTTTAAATATAGCTATAAGAAGAGCCGAAAATTTGGGTTCTAAGATAGTGTCAGATATAAAGCATCCCTTACACAAGGCAATAAAAACTGCACCTACAGAACAAAACACCAGACGGAATATTATTTCGGCACTCAAAAATATTGCAGTCTTTATACCTACTCATCCGAAACCGCACCAAGCTCTATTCACCACCCTGGAAAAAGTCTCCTTCAAAAAAACACCAGCCTGGCACAATAAAAGGAATCAACTCCCAAAAGCGTTCTCAAAAGGTTACACAATCAAATGATAGAGTCCATAAATCCAAATAGAATTCTATCCCGACAACCCTTCATCAAGATATACCCCCGGGAACCGCGAGAAACTATGTAGCTGAATTAATGGGTATTATAAAGGCAATAAAGTCATCCTCCAACAGGTCAGAAAGCACTCTTATTTGCATCGATAACCTTGGTATTCTGTATGGGCTTAATAGAGCGATCAGCAAATGTCCCTCCTTAGAGTCAATCAGAAGGGAACTTAATGACAACATTATACTAGCTTGGGTACCCGGGCACACCGGAATCTTAGGCAATGAAGTAGCAGACCTGGCAGCAAAGGAGCAGCTAATCTCCCTCTGGTAATAGTCACACCAAATTGTCAGCAGCTGATACGAAGAACTTGGGCAGCAATGGAAAAATTAGAACTGAGTAGGCTTTGGGAAAACAGCACAAGTTTTCTTCGAACCCAGTTTCCCCTTAATATACGTATTCCGTATAAGAGCAAATTTACAAGGCAGGAGTGCATCAGTCTCTTTCGGATGAGAGTTGGAAAAACCCAATTTTCTACCAGGCATCTTATTAATCAAGCTGCGCAAGAAAAATGTAACACAGTGCTATCAGTCCAACACATGCTAGTGTATTGCCCAAAATCGAGACTTACCGGCAGTACTCAAGAATTGGCTAACCTTTTAAATCCAGTAAACGTACAATCAATAATAAAACATAAAAATTGCTACCTCCGTGAATGGCAAACTTAAACAAATTTAGAGATAAAAAAAAAAAAGAATAAAGAACCATATTTACTTATTAATATATAAATATATACAGGGTCAGTCATCGACTAACACTCGACCCGGTTACATCGTTCAACCAACAGTGTTCTGACTTTCTTTTGTGCGATCCCGTTACCCAACTTTCTCATTCAAAGCGTTCATTTTTTCTTATCTCCTCCTTACACGTGTGTGCAAATTAAAACAAACAACTAGTTCAATCAATTAAACAACAGTGCCATGGCCTCTACGCCACGTGTGCCTTCGGGCAACCGGTTTAGAGATCTAGATCCTGATACTCCACCCGATCGAAAAACCAAGAGAAGAAAAAAGAACAAACTGACCCCTTTGCCAATAGATGTTTTCCCAACAAATTCGCTTTCTGATTGTTGTGCCCCAGTTTTGGCACCAGCGCGTGTCTCCGTTTGTTCAACCTGCACTCGTTGCACTATGTCGAAACAATATTGCTGTGCACTAATTTGCGGATATTGCTATTAATTCAAAGCCAATGCCCTGGCAATGTTATCGCTCGCTGCAATAATATTATTTCACTTACGAAGCAATATTGTTCAGTTTCGCAACGGCAGGTCAACCAACGGAGAATCGCTGATCTCGCGTCCCGACCTACCTCAAGTTTCGACTAGAACGAAAGGCCAATGTGGAGTCGTAATTTGAACGCGGAACGGTGCGGTAGTTTTCTTTGGTTGTCTTTCATTCTTTTTTTTAGCTTTTCACTCCGCGAGGCATAATATTTTTGGCGCAGCCGGTAGGATCGATTCGGTTTATCGATCTCTCGCGTAGAAACAGTTTTTTTTTTGTGTTATTAACAACAGATAAAAAAAATAGTGTGTGACTAAAGTCAAAAGAAAGAAAAGTGCAATAG
Source organism: Brachypalpus laphriformis (assembly GCA_945910035.1). NCBI lineage: Eukaryota > Metazoa > Arthropoda > Insecta > Diptera > Syrphidae > Brachypalpus > Brachypalpus laphriformis. The sequence goes on along the minus strand of OX246753.1, from coordinate 235,404,018 downwards.
AAAAAAAATCAAACTAGTGAGTGTTTGAAGTTAAAAAAAAGGGTAATAAAGAAAAAGGGTAAATAAAGATAAGCCCTAGTGCAAAAAAAAAAATAAAGTAAATAAATAAATAAGGATAAGCCCTAGTGCAAAATTTAAATGAGTGAGTAATCCGGTAGGGTGAGTAATAGCGCATAAGTTTATCATAAGCCTCTAGCGTATAAGACTACTACTAAATTGCCGGGTTTAGGTCGGTTACTTCACTGTCTATCACAATTCTAGTTTAGTTCTCTCGATCGTTGAAGTTTAGGGCCAACAGCGAAATTGAGGCCAGACTCGACGACATAATAGACGAGAACGAACAGCTGCGGAAGGAACTTAAAGAGCAAAGACAGGAAGTGAAGGAATTAAACGACACTTTACTCTCTGAACTCAAAGATATTTTGAAGTTTGAGGTCTTTGAGTTGGTGCGGTCCCAGTTGAGTTCCCAGTGGGGTAAATTTACTCGCCTGGAAACAACTGACGCCATTCTGACGGAGTACATCAAAGCCGTACAGAATTTGAAACAAAGTCACGCCAACGAAGTGCGGAAGCTCGCTGTCAAACTAAAACAAAGCGAGTACATACGCAAAGACCTCGAAAAGCACTTAAGGGAAGCCGTCGAAGAAGCTGACCAACAGGTAGGCGAGCTGACGAGTGAGCTCAACCAAAGTTTGACCGTGCTTAAAGAGTTACGGGAAAAGACGAAAGTAAAACCTCAGCCCGTGCTTGACGGCCAAAATGTCCCGTCACTAATAAACTCTATTGGCCAAAAGTCGACTTCGTCTTCTTCAGGTCCGCCGAAGTCCAAATCCACAGCTAAAAGCGGGCTAAGCGTTGAACTGACAAGAGCAAATACTAGTTCACCAAGAGTTTCAACGACTCCATTAGAAGTTTTGCCAAAACCAGCCCGAACTAACAATATTACAATGCCATACGAGGGGATTGACAAAACGGTTTCGCGTCTAATTCCGCAGTTTTCTGGAGCCAGCACGCCCGACTTGTCAGGCAGGGTTTATGAGTTTGTAAACGCTTGCCAATTGGGGTTGCAGTGCGTAAAACCTGAAGATGAGGAAAAGTACGTTTCCCTAATAACTACGAAGTTAGTAGGGGAAGCATTCGAACTGGTCAGAAGCCATGCGCCCAAGACAGTCGTGGAGCTGGAGAAACTTATAAAGAGTTTCCTATCCAGAAGAACTTTGGATAGCGTAGTGACGGAAATAAAGTGTTCATACCAGCTACCGGGTGAAGACATACAGTACTTCACTAGAAGACTGGGAGGTCTGCGAAACAAAGCGACCGAAATTATAGAAGCCACTTACTCAAAATCCGAGACCGGGGCGCTCCTAAAGGAGTTAAAAAATGCCACCATAGGTGCATTTAAAATGGGTATGAGTGATCCAGCGCTGCGTAATATTCTCTTGACAAAAGACGAGGCAGACCTACAGAAGTTGGCGGATTTCGCAGAGGCAACTGCACTTATGTTGAGGCCAAGCATACCAGTGCCAGAGTGGCACCCTAGTGAATTCCACCCACAGAATATGTCGTACCCCTCCCAGCAACATCCGTCCTATGGTCACCAACTCCTACAAAATCCATACAACAACCAGAGTTCTTCCTTCGTCTCTTATAACTCGTACGGCGCCGAAACTAACCCTCATCAGCTCAATAGCTTCACAGCGCAGCCCTTGCACTATTTTCCTAACACCTTACATGCAGAACCAACACAATGCTCATGTAGTTCCGTTCAAGCACTCCATAGATTACACTCCCCCATGCCTACACAAACGCGGAGCGCAGCCCCCAAATTTCAGGTAAAGTGCGGTTTCTGCAACAAAGCAAATCACACTTATGCAGATTGTAGACAACGCAAAAATACTCCTTACTGTGAGAGTTGCCGCTCCTACGGGCATAGGAATGACGTTTGCCCTACGAAAACAGTATTTGCTCTCAAAACGTTGCCAAAGCAGACGATGTGCCTTTGGTGTCAACGAACGACACACTCGGAGGAGGAGTGTCGCAGTAAACAGAACTATTTAAGAGCAAACCGGGGAAACGCGAGGGCGCCCAGTGTAGACTGTGCCCCGCAAGCCTCGTATACAGAAAGGCTTTTAGTAGCAAAAGAACCCGGACAAAAGGCACATTCAGCATTTTCGGACTTGAACATAAACGATTCAAGTCCCAAGACTGATTTAAGGCTTAAAAAACGGAAGCGCCATCAATCCCAGCTAAGACGAACCATAACTTCCTCGAAACATCCTCCAAAAAGCATACATCGACCGGAGAAGGTGAAGTACAGTTTTATGGTATACTTCTTCAGCTTTTTCAATGTAGTAATTGCTCCAATTGGTTGTCAAACGGTAGTGCATGCGATCATATGAAAACACAAGCGTTTTCACTCAGCTGAGGCCTACCAACTCCTACTCTCAACCTCCACGCGGTGACAGCCGGGTGCCTAGTACCTTAATCCAAGAAATGGGTAACCAACCCCGTTTGGCGGGTTCTTGGTGGCAGCAGATGAGAGAGGGGGGAAGAGTGCTTTTCTCACTAGAGCACTTCTTCCTGTTCCAGGCGGCAGCGGACGAATTCCCTAGACGGAGTCAACGGTGGCGTCTATAGTTCCAGTTAGGTTGAACTTAGTGAATACCTTGCGCGAGCTGCTTCGACGTATTCGGATCACAGGTCGGTAAGGAATTTCCAATGTTGGTCAGGACATTGGAATAGAGATGGTGGCGGAGGAGCCTTTAATGGGCCAACGGCAGCGCTCATACTTCCGTAGTGGACTACTGGCACCGGTGTACCCGGCCCCTCGTCCTAGGGGAATAATTAAGGAACTGGCCCTCCAGGTTGGGGGTTGTGCCGTCGGGGTAACTTCCCTACCACGTAAAAAACGCATGGTTCCGAAACAACCAAAAGCCTCGGATAAGGATGACCCAACTAATGACGACCCCAGCAAACGAAATAAGGACAACGACCTTCGGATCTGTACGTGGAATGTTCTGTCCCTTTACAGACCACGTGCAGCCGAACAACTAGCAGAGGCCCTAGACTGCTATAAAGCAGATATTACCGCCATCCAGGAAGTGCGATGGGATGGGCCAGGCAAAAAGAGGATGAAAAACTGTGACATCTACTACGGTGATTGCTACAGAGGCAACAGGCAACGCTTATTCGGATGCGGATTTGTCATACGCGGCAGACTTAGGCAAGAAGTCTTAAGCTTCCGACACGTGAGCGAGCGTATTATGACGATCCGGATCAAGGCTAAATTCGCTAACATAAGCCTAATATGTGTTCATGCCCCCACAGAAGAAAAGGACCCTGCCTCCAAAGAGTGTTTCTACGAGCTCCTCGACAAAACATACGAGCAATGTCCTAAATACGACGTTAAGATCGTATTGGGCGATTTTAACGCCAAAATAGGAAAGGAGGACGTCTTCGGTAGAGCAGTCGGTAAGCATAGCCTACACGACACCACGTCTGATAACGGACTAAGGCTAATTGATTTCGCTGTGGAGCGAAATGTCACCATAGCAAGCACATGGTTTCCTCATCTCGATATTCATAAGCAGACATGGCGGTCCAATGATCATGTCACGATCAACCAAATTGATCATATTGCGATCGACGCAAGGCATGCCTCCAGTATTCTGGATGTCCGGACCTTCCGAGCGGCCAACATAGACTCGGATCATTACCTTGTTGTAGCCAAGGTACGAATGCGGATATCCCAATCTGAGCAACAAAGAAGAATTACTGTGAGAAAATTTAACGTCGAAAAGCTACAATCGCAAGAGACCGCCAGACTCTTCGCTGAACGCGTATCCCGAAATCTCTCAATCACCCCTATACCGCCAGCATCAAGTGCCGAAGACCAGTGGCAACGCTGCCAACATGCCATCAGAAACGCCGCGACTGATGTGCTGGGTCTCGCTCGCCCACCACCGCGAAACCCCTGGTTTGACGAAGAATGCCGTCGAGTGCATGCAGCAAAACAAGAGGCATACAAAGCGGCGCTGCAAAGGAAGACGAGAGCTGCTCGTGAGCTCTACGAGCAAAAGAGACGGGAAGAACATCGGCTTCTCCAAAAGAAGAAGAAAGAGCATGAGAAGCGCGCGTTTGAGAATATCGAGAGTCTATACTCCAGGAACAATGTACGGAAGTTTTACCAAAAGGTAAAAAGAACGTGTCAGAGAAGTAATACCCGTACAGAAACCTGTAGAGATGAGAATGGAAACCTCGTAGTAGAATCACAGTCGGTGCTGAGAATATGGAAAAACTACTTCTGCAGACTGTATAACGGCGACGAAGACCAACATCCCGCTGTCAGGCAGAATGAACCATTCAACATGGACGATGATAGTCAAAATTTCCGTCCACCTGACCAAAACGAAGTGAGGATAGCAATATCCAAGCTAAAATCGAACAAGGCTGCTGGACCTGACGGTTTACCGGCCAAACTTTTCAAGGCAGCTGGGGATGAATTGGTAGAGTGCATACACCAACTCATTTCTAATATTTGGTCAGAGGAGTGTATGCCTGATGAATGGAATCTCAGCATCGTTTGCCCGATCCACAAGAAAGGAGACCCCCTCAACTGCGCCAATTATAGAGGCATCAGTCTCCTCAACATCGCGTACAAGATCTTTTCTGCGATATTGTGTGAACGCCTGAAACCTTTTATCAACAGCCTGATTGGACCCTATCAGTGCGGTTTCAGGCCAGGAAAGTCCACAATCGATCAAATCTTCACACTTCGGCAGATCCTGGAGAAAACCCAAGAATTCCAAATCGATACTCACCACCTCTTTATCGATTTCAAGGCCGCCTATGACAGCATCTATAGAGAAGAGCTTTATAGAGCCATGTCTAGTTTTGACATCCCTGCCAAACTTGTCCGCCTGTGCAGGCTGACGATGGAGAACGCTCGCTGCTCCATCAAGGTCGGTAATGACCTCACCGAGACCTTTGATGTCAAAAAAGGCTTTAGACAAGGTGACGCGCTGTCATGTGACTTCTTCAATATTGTACTTGAACGGATTGTGCGGAACTCACAAGCCAACACCGGAGGCACAATCTATTACAAGTCTGTGCAGCTGCTTGCATACGCCGACGATATAGACATTATCGGAAGATCTCAGCGGGCTGTCACCGGTGCTTTTGCAAGCATTGAGGCGGAAGCGGCCAAAATGGGTTTGGCGATAAACGAGGGCAAAACCAAGTATATGCTGTCAACTAGAAGGGAAAACCAACATCGACGAATTGGACAAAACGTCACCGTGGGCAGCTATAACTTCGAGGTAGTAAGGGACTTTGTCTACCTTGGCTCTGCTATAAAGTCAGCAAACAAAATCAGCGCAGAAATCAATCGAAGAATAACTCTTGCCAATCGCTGTTTTTTTGGGCTTATAAGGCAATTCAACAGTAAAGCCCTCTCTCGAACAACTAAGGAGACTCTATATAAGACCTTGATCATCCCAGTCCTGCTTTACGGCGCTGAAACATGGACTTTATTAAAAGAGGATGAAGATATCCTTGGTCGCTTCGAGAGAAAAATTCTTCGTAAGATTTTCGGTCCCGTTTGCGTTGACGGGTTTTGGAGGAGAAGATTCAATCACGAACTATACGAGCTGTACAGCGACATCGACCTAGTCAAAAAACTGCGTATTGGACGTCTGAGATGGCTAGGACATGTAGAGCGAATGGACACCAACGCTCCGGCCCGCAGAGTCTTCGAATCTAACCCCGAGGGACGACGCAGTAGAGGGAATTATCGCCGTAGGTGGCGCGCACAAGTTCAAGGGGACCTCGACCAACTTGGAGTGCGCAACTGGAGGCAATTAGCTAAAGACCGAGCTAAATGGAGAGGCTTGTTGGTTGAGGCCCAGGTTCACCCCGAACTGTAGCGCCACCTAAGTAAGTAAGTAATTGCTCCAATTATTACGTCCGCATTGAAGGATTCCATTAAGTTCGTTAAGGTACACTACCTACTCTTCACGCCCACCGTTTTAAATGTCAGGAATTTCGTGAAGAACAGATTAGAACTGGCTATATCAGAGGTCACCAATATGGTAAAAAATTACATAGAACGTTGTACTTTCCTTAAACGCGATCGGTTACTTACGTCTAAGCGGCACGGACACGACGTGTTTGTACAATTGCCACTGCCCATTACAAAAAATGGTGTGGCCACCATGTTAATTGGTGCGGACGTCAGTTTGCTGAAACAAAAAACACTCCTCAACGCTAACGATATCAGCTCCTCAGAAATGAAGGAGTTAGATGGAGCATTCGGAGGAGTAATGGAGACATTGGGAATACTGTCGACGACTATCCCACTATCCAACAATTTAAGCCTCAATGCAAAGTTACATATTATAAGTGATTCCAGTGACATACCCGCAGATGGTTTTTTGGGTCGTGACGTACTGTGGAATCGCACTGTTATTGACTCAGTGGCCAAGCGCCTGAAATTCCTGGACACTACAAGTAAAACTGTCTTGGCAGAATTGCATCTAAGGTCATTTGAAGCCGCAAAAAGCTGACTAACGAAGGTAACTCCAATGTTCCGGAAATAAAAACGCGTTCGCAGTCGGTTGTTGGATTAAAAGTTAAGGCCCACAGACAAGCTAACAAGAACCTTCGAAAGGCAAAAATTAAATCGAAGGATAGTTACGATTCGTTTCAAGTAGTGCAGAGAGTACTGGTTAGAAACCCGGCAAGGAAAAATAAATTCGCGAAATGTAGACAGGGCCTTTTGAAGTAGTTTCAATCGATGGGCCTGTCACTACTGGGGTTAAGATAAACAAGGCGGTTAAAAAAATACACAATAACCGACTTAAAGTGTACTATCAATAATCAATCAATCAATTTTCTCTTTTCAGGTATTGGTAACCCCCCATAAATTACATTAAGTTATTTAAGTATAGTAGTTAAGTTTTCTTTAAAAAAAAAAAAAAACTCAAAAATATTAAGTTTTCTTAAAATTAAAACACACAAAAATATTAAACTAAAAGCAATTACATAAGTGTGAAAACTAAGAGCCTGTATAAAGATGTACTTCCTGGTATTATTATTAGCGCAAAGCTACGCTGAGGCACCGTTTGAAGTCAACCCGTTAAAGGATACGCCTGTGCTGTTCGAGACGATAGGAGAAGCCGTTTTCTACAAGGATAGCTGGACCGTGCTGACAAAGTTCACACCGATGGACTACACAACCGTGCTGGGACTCGCAGAGGCTTGCGACAGGCATATCGAAAAAATGTTTCAAAGCATCCCTGATGACGATTTCCAAAACCACTGTCATGTAATGGTTCAGGAAACTGCAGTAAACCTCGCCAATCTTCGACAAAACGGCATTCGCATGAGGCATACCTTCCCACTCCATCGACAAAAAAGAGCTTTGGAATTTGTCGGGCAATTCTCCAAATCGGCATTCGGTACGATGGACAGCGATGACGCGCGTAAAGTCTACCCTGGAGTTTCTACACAAAAAGAATAAGGACTCGTTCCAACTGATGCGACGGCAAATATCAGTAATGGGCGCGAATTTTGACAAGCTGACCAAACCCATTCAGCAGTTGGCCGTCGAAGTGGACAGCATAGCGGAAGGCATAAAACAACTGAGCGACTCGTTCGTCAACTTCAGCATCTCAACAAATAAGGAGGTCTCTCTGCTGAAAATGAGAAGTGACGTAAACGAATTGGCGTCAATTATCACGTCCAAAGTGGCAGAGATCCAGAACAGACAGTCGATTGAGCTTTCAATCCTTAATGACCTGTACCAATCCAAACTCCATCCATTCATACTGAACGTAGACAACATCACGGACGTCCTACACACGATGGTATCGAAGGGAAGACCAATTTTTGAAGACCTATTTGTCCTTCATCAAGCAGCCAAAACATCGGTGTTCCCGAACGAAGGAAGTCTGCTGATCAAAATCACCATCCCCTTGCCGGAACCTTTACGCTACGAGATTCACAAGGTATATCGGTTACCAACCACCTTCAATGAACAGTGGGACTTGGTTATCAATACCAAATATGAATACATCGCTGAGTCTGAGAACCACGCGTTTTTCGTAATGCTAAACCACCAAGAGCATTCGCAATGCACAACAGCATCCTACGCAAAAGCGGAGTCTACGATTCAAGTCTGCAGTTACGAGGGCCCAATACTAACCTCAGGGTCCTCACAGTGTTTGGTCGAGCTTCTTCAGCATTCTGCCACCACAACCGTTTCCTGTCAGTATGTAGCAGTCCCAATCAACGACGGCGTCCTCTTAAAAATGACGTCAGCAAACCAATGGCTGTTTAGCATAAAAAACCCATTGGTCCTGAACATAAATTGCAATGGGGCTCGCTATACCGCTACATTGGAAGGCCCAGGAGTATTTCAAATGACGCAACCTTGCGAAGCCAGCACGAAGGAAATAAAGTTCGCCTACCAACAACACTTTGAAGTCACCGCTGAACTAAAACAACCAGTGGTAAACCATTCAGGATTGGTCGACGCTCTGAAAATGGCATCCAGAAAGCTCAAGCCTTCGGCCACACCAAGACCACTCACCATTAAAGTCGGCAACCACAAAAGCATCGACAGAGACTTGATGGATGGGAAAAGGTCTTTACAAGAGCTCCAGCAAGACTGGGACAGATTGGATGCAGACAGGACAATTTCTGATCAAGGCTGGGAACTGTCAGTTCATCGGTACTCAATGATATCAGTGGGTACCGTGGCAATAGCGATCATTGCTGTCATTACTCTGCTGAGATTCCTGAGGGCTAGAAGAGGCGTTCGCACCATGCAGCATGTCGATGTCGAGGATCCCAACCCTCCAGTCGAGCAGTTTGAACTGCGAAAAAAAGAACGAGCTCCTGCGACACCATCAAGAAGCAGCTTAGCAAGATTCGCCGTGACCTCTGCCCGCGTTTAAAATAAATGATACCAGGACAGTACAATACATTGAAAAAAAAAATAGTTTTAACTTATACAACAAGTATGTGTATTATAACAAATTTTCACGTTAAATGTTTCCATAAAAAAAGTTGAATAAAGAACAGCATATATAAGCTTGCATAACTGATGATACATTAATCCTAAATAAATTTATCCAAACCCAAAAAAAAGAATACTCACGATTTAAGACGAACGAGATTAAGAACTTTTAAACAAAATAAAACTGTACTGTTCTCTCTTTTCTTTTGTAATGAACTTTCATTCGTCACAATTTTATGTGTGTGTGTACTATTTTTGTAAATAAGAAAATAATATAGCAGTTTAACTATGATTAATTTAAACATTAGATAATAGAATTTTTGTAAAGAAATTATTTATTCACTGAAAAACAAAATATGTAAATTTAATTAATTATATTACCATTAAAGATTCGACAAGCATTTTTCGCCAGATCTAGTCGAAACTTTTTCCAAGGGGGGAGGAAATGTTGTGCCCCAGTTTTGGCACCAGCGCGTGTCTCCGCTTGTTCAACCTGCAGTCGTTGCACTATGTCGAAACAATATTGCTGTGCACTAATTTGCGGATATTGCTATTAATTCAAAGCCAATGCCCTGGCTATGTTATTGCTCGCTGCAATAACATTATTTCACTTACGCAGCAATATTGTTCAGTTTCGCAACGGCAGGTCAACCAACGGAAAATCGCTGATCTCGCGTCCCGACCTACCTCAAGTTTCGACTAGAACGAAAGGCCAATGTGGAGTCGTAATTTGAACGCGGAACGGTGCGGTAGTTTTCTTTGGTTGTCTTTCATTCTTTTTTTTAGCTTTTCACTCCGCGAGGCATAACATGATGACCCCAAATTTATTATAATTTCCTCAACTGATAAAAATAAACCTTTCACCGATTTAAGCGTTTTCCTGCTCAAAAAAGCTATTGATGGGATAAGCTCTCAATATGACCAAATAACCCAACTGCGAGACGGAAGTCTACCCGTCCTCGTTAAGTCAAAGAAAATTGCTGATCTATTTATATCTAAAAAATCGCTTTCCAATTTATGCCCTATTGCTGTGTCATTACACAGTCAACTAAATGCATCAAAAGGTACAGTGTATGCTCCATACCTTAACAATGTCCCCGAAAGTGAAATATTAGCCGAAATGAAGTCACAAGGGGTGACGGATATTTTTAAATTTAAGAAAACTGTAAATGAAAATCAACTCCCCACCGGCTTAATGTTGTTCACATTCGACCTCTTCCGACCCCCAACCACGCTCAACATTGGATGGTATAACGTTCAAGTTAGGGAATACTTCCCAAACCCAATGCGCTGCCAGAAATGTCAGCTTTTAGGGCAAACGGCGAAAAGATGCACCAGCGAACCCTTATGTGTTAATTGCAACCTAAAACCACACGCACCTCAGGAATGCACCCGCACACACTGTGCCAACTGCGGTGAGAATCATCCAGCGTCTTCTAAATCGTGTCAACGATACCAACAAGCCAATGAAACCCTAAAAATTAAAACAATTCGCAAATGCAGTATGGCTGAAGCCAAACAGATTTATAGAGAGCAAAACCCACCAACCTTTCTCCCACTGACCTTTTCAACTGTAGTAAGCAATGCTCACCCTAAAAAAACAACGATACCGTCCCAGGTAAACAATATTCAAAATCCATCCATTAATCATGGCCTCCAGCAATAAACATGATTATTATTCCTCATCCAACTCCGCTGATCGCGAACCGAGCATTCCGGGTTCCTCCCGGAACTCGGATGGCTCGATTACTTCCTCCAAGCAAGGAGTATCCCTTCTTGTTCACAAATCTATTCCCCACAACTTTATCCAAATCAACTCAAATATAGCAGCCATCGGAGTACAAATAGAATTAAATATTAAACTCACCGTTATCTGCATTTATATCCCCCCAGAACAACAAATCTCTCGCAATGACCTTGACTGTATTTTAAACGACATCAATACCCCCATCATCCTTACTGGGGATTTTAACTCATGGAGCCACTCATGGGGTTCGACCACAAGTAATAGCCGGGGTAAAATAGTCGAGCACTTTATCAACAATTTCGGTCTAGCTATCTTAAATAATGGTCGGCCGACACATTTCTCGACACATAAAACCTTTACACACTTTGACCTTACCCTCGTTACACCATCTCTTGTTCCAAAGTCCACATGGTCCATCTCCGACCACTTACATGGAAGTGACCATTTCCCGATCACCACAACCATTTCTCTAGGAACGAATATAACACCCATAAAATTGCAAAAACGATTTCTCTTGGACAAAGCAAATTGGGTACTATTTCAATAAACTCTCTCAAAAGAAATTTCAGGAAGGAAAACCTCCCGTAATATTAATCATGAAGCCGCCATTTTGCAAAAATGTATTAGATCCGCTGCAAACATGGCTATCCCATAGTCAACAAACAAGACTTACAAGAAGGTTGTTCCCTGGTGGAACAAAGAACTAGGCGACTTCCGCCAAACTAAACAAAGAGCCTGGAGACTTTTTAAGAAACATCCTACTGACAATAACCTTGTATCATACCGTAAAATAAACGCAAAATTTCGTAAAGCGGTAAAAGCAGGAAAAATTGCAAGTTTTGAAAAGTTCACCTCGGACATCAATCCAAACTCCACATCGAAAAAGCTTTGGACTGATATTAAAACCCTCACTGGAAACTATGTGCCTCACTCAATCAAAGTTATCAAGAATGAAACAAAGAATATCACATGTTCACAGGAAATCGTCGAGTTTTTTGCGAAAGCATGGGAACACTCCAGTGATGACCCAAACTTCCATTCCACTTTCATAAGGGAAAAGCAATCAATTATGAACCAACCAATGAATGTCCTTTAAATATGACAGAATTAGAAAGCTGTTTACACTTAGTTAAAGGTACAACACCTGGATTTGATCGCATATCTTACGCCATGCTTAAACACAGTCCCACAACCTTTAAAATAAGGTTATTGAATTTATACAACCAAATATTTAACCATGGTATAATTCCACAGGCATGGAAAGTGGGTAATATTGTGCCCATACCTAAACCGAACAAAAATCCTTCTGATATTTCCGGGTACCGCCCAATATCACTCCTCCCGTGTACAGGTAAAGTGTTAGAGAAAATAATATCCAAGCGATTGTTCTGGTTCCTTGAAAAAAATAATCTTATAGACTTCCGCCAAGTGGCCTTTAAAAAAGAACGTGGAACCATCGACGCACTTCTCCATTTGGACGAAATCATTTCCTCATCTCTCTCAGAAAAAAAACACGTCTCAGTTCTTCTAATCGATTTTGAGAAAGCCTTTGATCGTATTGGCATACACGTAATTATGAAACAGCTGAATAACTGGAAACTTGGGCCCAAAATGTTGAATTATATTAAATCCTTTTTATGTAACAGGTTCTTCCGCATCAAGGCTAACTGCAACTATTCTACGATTCATAAACTGAAAAACGGCATTCCACAAGGATCCTCCTTATCCGTCGTCCTTTTTATAATTGCATTTAATGAAATCAGCTCAATAATTGACCGGCACAACATAGTAGGGCATACACTCTACGCGACGACCTTATAGTCTACTCCAGTTGCAAAGACTTAACTTCTCTTGGTACCACGTTCACCAATATTCTTCAAAACCTTTCAGAATGGAGGCAATACGCAGGCTCAAAACTTTCAATACAAAAATGTGAAATTCTGCACTTATGTAAAAAATATAGTTGCAATAAGAACATCCCAGTACAATTAAATAACACAAATATAATCAATGTAAATTTTGCTAAAATACTTGGCGTTATATTCGACTCCAAATATACATTTAAATACCATTGTATCAACTTAAAAAAGAGCCTTAATACTAGAGTTAACCTTATAAAATACCTTTCCTCTAAGAACAGCAACTGTAACATTAATACTATCATAAATGTAATTAAATCTGTAATTTTATCTAAGATCGACTATGGTTTAGCAATATATGGTAAATGTTCAAAATCGTCAACTCAACTCATCACAACACCGTACCATGCAGCCATCAGGAGCGGTATGAGGGCCTTTCGTACAACTCCAATTCGAAACCTCCTAACTGACGCTGGATTACCACATATTACAGAAAGAACCGAATATCTTACTACGTGTACGATACAAAGGTTAAATTCCTCCAGAATGTCACCGATTCACAACGACGTTAAACAAATTCTAAAAAGGAAAAAAACCCCAAAACTTCAATCGACACTAGCATCGGCTCTCACGTCCGCAAAAGACCTTGATATTCCAATTGTTATTCAAAACCTTAAACCAACACCCGGCCCGCCTTGGAATTTACTAAAGGACTCCATACATACTGACCTCAGCAAACTTCCCATCACATCAACAAGTAAAGAAGTCTTTAAAGCCATGTTTTTGGACGTTGCAGAAAATCACAAGGAACAAGGATGGAAATTTATGTTTACTGACGCTTCAAAAACGCAAAACGGAACATCATTCGCTGTCATTGGAGAGGACCTATCAACCATTCGTAAAGGCCTTCTTCCAACTTTCACCTCCATATTCACAGCAGAAGCTTTTGCCATCCTCACTGCCATTAACACAACCAAAAGCAAAAAAACGATCATTTTCATCGACAGCCTATACTCTGTAACAGCTATTAATAACATAAACAATAGCAGCGAAATCATCGAATCCATCCCTGACAAACTCATATCCAGGAGTGGAAAACTAAAACTCTGCTGGGTCCCAGGGCACAGCGGGATTAATGGAAACGAAGTTGCAGACGCTGTTGCTAAATCGGCTTTAAAAGAACCTCTAACAACATACTTCGCCTACAACAAAAAAGACATAAAAAAATATCTACTGAAAACTTGGAAGTATAAGAGGAAAACAAACTGGTCAAACTATCAACACATCTATAAACAATTTAACCCTAATGCTGCAAAATCATACTACCCTGGAGATATATCACATAAAAAGATAAAAATATATATCAGACTGCGGTTGGGTCACACCAACATGACTCACAAACATCTCATCAATAAGGAAACGGCCCCGCTCTGCCACTTATGCAACGAAAACCAAACGCTTACCATAAGTCATCTCATTTCATGTAAACAAGTACTCTTAACTTGCAAAACTATTGTTCAAAAAAAAAACCTATCCGATCTTTTAACCGAAATCTCATACGAAAATGTAAACAATGTACATAGGCTGATGACCGCACTCAATCTAGAAAACTTTATATAATATTACACTAATTCTAAGTCCAACTAGCTGAAGGCCCTAGCCGCCCAAGCTAAATATATACAATTATTGTCAATGTAATTTAATTCGCTGTCAATAAACTTATAATAATAATAATAATAATATACAGGGTGTTTCCAAGATAAATGTCAATGATGTACCCTTTCACCGGCCGGCGACGGCATTATATGACATTTCTTTGAAGTGAAACTTCTTTAGTAGACTAAGGAATCGAAATGACCTCGGCAAAAAAACCAAACATGAAACGATCAACCACGGTCTTCCGATCATCGAAATCAAGCGGCATCGGGCGCGGCTGATACTTAGATGGAGACCGCTTGGAACACCGTGCGTTGTTGGCATTTTACTTTGTTCGATTTATAAGTTGATGTACATTGGGTGCGTTTTGGTGAAACCTCGCTTCTCAGTGAAGTAAGATTTAATACGGAGTACAACAACACAAAGTGACTTGGAACCACTTTAACTTTTCTTCTCAGTCGAACATGAGTTGGGATGGATGGGAAGAGCTTTTTCCCTAAGAAAAGCTATTTCGTTCAACTGGAATGATTCAGTAGTATTTCATACATTTAAGCACAACTTTTTCATACTTTTTACTTCAATTTCAATTCAATCACCAATCTTCAAACAATTAAAAAAGTTTTTTCCAGATTGACTAAGAATCGTTTTATGGAGAAGCTTTCACTCTACTTTGCATAATTCTCACCAAAACACACCTATTATCTACACAGATCTTACAAAAGCTTTTGATAGATTATATCACACTTTATTTTAGCTAAAAATAAGCTTAAATTATTGGGTTTTAGTTCTTCAAGGTGGTTTTCCAATTTATTATTTAAGTGGTAAAAGGCAACTGTTCCCCGTGCAGGGACGGGTTAAGAATATCACTGCAGCGCCCCCCAACAAATAGCGCTTGTATTAAAAGTCGACTACGGAGACAAATCGGCAATATAACACCCAAGTGAGCCTAGCGACACATACACTACCTTAAAAGCTCTCCCACAAGTGTGCATGATAGTCCGTGGGTTGACACGACTGGAGATCACCGGTGTCGTAGAACAAAGATCAAACAAACAATAATAAAACACGAGCATGCACGTATCAAACAATAAACACCATCGCAATATGGTAATATTGCAAAACTGTATCATTATGGTAATACTTGCTAAAAGGAAAGGCACTACCCCGCCAGGCACTACCACTGCTGCGCGTGGTACTGATCCTGGACCGAGCTGAAATGTTCGAGACAGAGCTATACGGATTCCGGTGGCCAGCAAAGTAATGAAACAGTTTCGTCGAAATTTGAGGGTCGCGAGTTGGAACGTTGGAAGCATGACCGGTCGAAGTTACGAGCTGGAAGAGATGTGTGTCCAAGAGACGAAATGAAAAAACACCGGAAATCGGGCGCGTTTCTTGGACGTTAGGACAAAAGATTAGAAGGTGTTCTACTACGGAACGGAAAAGGCTAAGAACGGAATCGGTATCATCCTTGTGGCAGAGCTACTTGGTAACGTCTTGAGCATTTCGAAGTCCAGCGACCGTTTGTTGTCTCTCAAACTAGTATACAAGGAGAGGTGTGAAATATTGTCAGTGCATATGCTCCCCAAATTGGGTGCGATCAGGGGATAAAGATGCATTTTGACTAGATTTCCACAATCTCCTTAAGAATATCCCAAAGGAATCGTTTATGTTTGTTGGAGGAAATTTGAATGGACATGTCGGGAAATCAAACGAAAACTATGAAGACTGCCATGGAGGACTGGGATAAGCCACCAGGAACCTTCCTGGTGAAGACATCCTAAGCATGTGCAATTAACACGGTCTTATCATGTAAAATACAATGATCATCAAACAAAGACGACACCTGATCAACTTCAGCAGTGATGATGAAACCCAGATTGACTACCATTTGGTAGCCAGTTTCATGAAGCCTCGGGTAAAAAATTGCAATGTGATCCTGGGAGAGGCAATTGCTCGGCAACACCGTCTCCTGCTTACTCTCTCTGAGATTCTCTGAGAAAATCAAGTGGTACAATATGGACAAAGAAAAAGGCGAGGCTTTTGTTTTCGTGATGAAAAATGACCTCTCTCACACCATCAACGGAGCTGAGGATGAAGAGTGCAGAGCACAAAATATGTGGGATTTCCTACAGCGAACTTGCTTAAAGAAGGACTAACCACTGCTAGGAGCTTCAAAACGCCACCATTAACACGCCAAAAAAAACATGGTTGTGGATTGATGAAGCTAAGAAGGTGATAAATGATAAGAAATCGGCTTTCAAAGCTTGGTCAAAGTGTCCCTCTAATAATAGAGACGAAAAAGCTCGCCTCGAAGTAGAATACGGATGTTGCAAAAAAAAAAAAGCGAAGAACAAGTGCGCCCAGTTTCAAGCAGACGGTACGGAGGAAGGCGAACCCCACAGGCGTATCAGTAGAAATGCGGTGAAGTGGGAGGGTTATGATCCCTTATTTTCTGATCATAACCTCGCTGATAAAAGGAAGAAGAAGAAGAAGAAGAAGTACGGAGGTCCTGTATCGGCAGTTGGAGAAAATATCTTCCCGGTTGTTGATGTAAACCAGGTTATCCAGGAGCTGCGAAGGCACAATATTAACAAGAGCGCAACCATCTTCAAAACAGCCGTCCAAAGAAGGAGGAATGCTCAGGAGATTCGTACGCCAAAGTTCATTAACAATGCTCAATGCCAGCTTCTTGTGACTAACGACAAAATTCTGCAGAGGTGGCGGCAGTATTGTGAAGAACTTTTGAATGAACAGTTTCCCCGGCTATACTTTCCAAGAGCCACCCCTAACTGTAAAGAAATACCCGACATTTCAGTCGCAGAAGTTAGTGAGGAGGCCAAATACTAAAAAAAAAAAAAAAAGCGGTTGGGCCAGACGAGATGCCCTCTGAGTTCTGGAAAAAGATGGGAGACATCGGATTCAGATCGATCAGAATTCTCATATCCAAATTTATGAGACGTGCTCCAATGCCCAATCAATGGAGAGAAAGTTACCTTCTCCATATATACAAAGAGAAAGGTGATACACGGACCTGTGATAACTACCGTTCGATCAAGCTGATGTCACACATCATGAAGATCGTTGAGCGGGTATTAGGTGGCCGACTGCGAAAAATAATACGCCTATATGATGATCAGTGCGGATTTGTCTCGGGTAAATCAACCACAGATGCAATCCAAAGTATAAGAATCATAATGGAAAAACATCGTGATTCCTTAAAGAATTTGCATATTGTATTGGTTGACTTTGAAAAGGCATTCGACAGACAACCACGAAATCTAATATGGATGGCGCTAAGACATCAAGGGGTTCCAGAAACCTATGTACAGATGATCATGGACATGTACGACGGAGCAAAGACAAGAGTAAGATGTCCGCTGGAGTAACCGAAGAGTTCCCAATCAAAGTCTGGGTGCACCAGGGAAACATTTTAAGTCCTTTGCATTTTATTACAGTCCTTGACTGTCTGCTTGAAGGTAAAATGACGGGCCCCAAGGTACATCAATTGTTCTTTGCTGACGATGGTGCCATCATAAGTGAGGATCCTACATCCCTGGGGGTTTATTTTGTACTGCTTTCGGATTCGGATTGCCATTCGGAAATGTAATCCGATTCTAAAATGAATTGGTATTTTGTATGGTTCTCGGATTGGGTGTAAATGCTTCCAACTCAAAATCAAACATTTCAAAAAGTTAGATTGTCAAAACATCTATCAAACGTCACTTAAATTACTTGGAGATTGAAATTGAAAATTGAAATAAATAAGGCCCCTGCAACGAGCACTTGATGTGTGGGTGGACGTTTTCGAGGGAAATGGGGATCGTTCAAAAAAGACAATGTTGGACAATGTACAAAAAGTATGAGATTAAATTAACGGCAGCTGAGATGAAAATGCTTCGCATGACAGCAGGAGTGACAAAGCTTGATCGAGTAAGAAGTTCGAAGATCTGTGGAAGCTTTCACATCAAGGAAACCATCTTACGAAAGATAAAGCGCGGCCAGCTCAGATGGTATTGCCACGTTCAAAGAAGAGATCATTTGAACCCTGTTAATGAACGTTCCAAAGACATCGCGAGGCAGGAGAGGCAGGCCTATAAACACCTGGATCAGACAAATGCGACGACATCGGCATTTAATTGGCCTCAGTAACCGAGTGATCCAAAATCGGCGGGCCTGCCGATATTTTCTGAGGTCAAATAGGCGAACCCCACAGGCGAATCAGTAGAAATGCGGTGAAGTGGGAGGGTTTTGTTCTCTTATTTTCGGATCATAACCTCGCCGAAATAGGAAGAAGATAAAAGGCAGTTGTTAAAGGTCAAAAATTTTACATCTTGGATAGCAAAAATAACTTCTTGCGTCCCACAAGGTAGTCATCTGGGCCATCATCTGGGAAATTAAAGGCCAGAGCCAGCGCGTGTTTGAATGTGTTTGCATCTATCTGAAAGCAATGAATAGATCTATAAGAGAAAGGCGGATAAGTAGCGCATGCCCCTAAGTCAACTACGAGTTTAAGTCGCCGTCGATTACTACGTTTACATATGGGTTGAATCCGGATTCGTACACGCACATGGAGCACACGACAGCTGATGCATTCAAGTTAAGATGACCATATTAAGAGATCAAAACCAAAACCACATCTGGAGATTGGTCTTCAAACAACTTAAGAAGTACGACTCTTCGTTTAATCTTATTAATCCCAATCAGTGAATTAACATTCACCGCAAGGATCTTTAAGGGTAGCTCCGCCATGTTCGTCCCCATTGCGACTGCGACCGGCTGAAGCGCGTAGACCTGTTCCAACCGCATCGCCTGCTCCTGGATCTGTCTCTGGAAAGTGAGCAATATAGCCAGCAAATCAGGTTCAGCCGCCGTTGCTCTAGGCTTTACTGTAATTGTACCGTATTTCCCCGGCCGGTCGTCATGCGCGCAAAAGTTACTTGGGGAGTGACGGATTGAGTTTAAATGGTGAGACTGGACGGATCCTTGATTTCCACCCTCTGCTGGCAAGCAAGATTTACTTTTTCGAATATACTGGAGCTTATGTTATCCCCCATAGTTTGCGATGAGCCTCGTGTTCCTGTATAATGCAGACGTGAATTACTTTTATCAGTCGCGCCATTTCTACCAAACTTAACACATCAAGTTCGAGCAGTGTACCCAAACCTTTGGCAGCGAACGCATTGAAACATGCCTTTGCCCCTCGTTACTTTTGAAAAACAAATTTTTATTTAAATTTTGAATTCTTAATTTGCTGCTACTGCTGTTGCTTCAGCTTTGCCTGCCGTTAGACCTTTTGCTGTACCTGTTGTTGCGGTTTTTATTCTTGCGGCTGCTTTTCGTTTTGCAGCTGGATTTGTGTCAGCTACTGCTGTTTCTGCTGCTACTACTACTACTGTTGCTTCAGCTTTGTCTGCCGTTAGACCTTTGGCTGTATATGTGAACCTCGTTGCTGGGTGGCTTGATTTTACTGCATCGTCATCGGCAGAAGTTGTGTCGTGAAAAACTGGTCCTGCGGCCCGCTCATCCGAGTCCATCGCCTAATGCTGTTTACAACACTCACTATCACTTATTGTTATTAATTTATTTGTAATCAAAAATAAAAAAGGTATTTTCCACGGCTGGGACTTGAACCAGTGCCCACTACAACTTTCACTAGGCTAACTCGCCTCTTATTTAATTACTGTCTAATGGTCTTCTTAAAAGAATCACCACATTCCACGAAGGTCTGTGAACGACTGTTCTTCTTTAAGTTTTTAGGTATCAGTGGATTAATAAAGGTCAATGCATTCTGCACTGTATACATTTTTTTTAATAAGTTTAGTGATTTAATGATTTACAAATACATTATTATTATTTGTGTAGGGTTATCTTGCACTGCGACCTAATGGTCTATTGTACCCCCTGCTAGTACCTTGGAGAGGTTTATTCCCTCGTTAGAGTTCCCCTCGCATTATAATTGTGTTTGAAGGGCATATACTCTTGCTTTGCCTTGGCGAGAATAGTTCATTTTAGAGCTCTCTCTCCAAACTGTTTCTTTTAGGAATCTGAGAATGAGAAGTAAGTCCATGGTTGGCATATCCTGATCTCATATTTGGTTCTTACAAATACATACATACATACATATTTGGCGCGACAGTTCATCCAAAGCCTAGGCCTGAAAAATTGCTAAATGCAAGGGAATGGTGTGTTTGGAAATTTCAAATTCGGGTAATCCTAAACGCTAGCAAACTTTTTGATATTGTTAATGGTAAGACACCAAAACAAACGGAAGCTGAGTAAGCGAAAAAATGGACCAAAAACTACTGTAAAGCTCAAAAATCATTTCAACGACCGTTGGCATATATGAACAAAAATTCAAATCATTTACTGCAGCAAACATTTTACATCATGAATATGAGTGCAGATGAAACTACGGCATGCTACATATCGAAGCTGGATGAATTGAAGCAACAACTCAAAGATCTTGAGGAGCCAAATTTGGATTCGATGATGATTACTAAAATCCTTATGACTTGACCTGCTGATTAAAATCATTTTTATAGTGCATGGGAGTCCACGGCGGTGAAGGGACGAACATTGGACGTATTAATGTCAAGGTTGATGGTTGAAGAAAACCAATTGATGGTGCTAGCCATCATCATACCAACTCTCCGTCTATAACAATAGGACAGCTCCATCGTCATCAAAGTCGAAGTGTGTCCCATACACACAGAGCAGGTGATGCTCTTATTGCAGAAGCTATGCTGTCAGTGCATAATAGCAGTGAGTGGTTTTTTGATACCCGAGCTAGCGATCACATGCAGGCGGAGTGGTTTGTCACATTCAAATAGTTTAAATCGCCAATACAGGTGCGGGTTGGGATTGGAGAAATAATTGATGCAGTTGGAAAGAGGAACATCAATGTAAAAGTATTTAATATAATACCATATACGTTTTTAAAATTCACCTCAACTTGTATTCTGGTACCAAAGCATGGATAAAGGTTATCTATTTCAGTGCAATAGTAAAGTCTGTAAGCTCACAAAAAATGGTAATGTCGTTGCAGTGGTAGCGCGTGAGAATAAACTTGTTCGCGTGATGCTAATGGTCGGCATCGCCAGTGATAATGAGCGAGAACACACACCGGTTGAAGAAAGTCATGTTGCTTCGTGTTAATAGGTAAATAAAAATTCATTAAGAATTTGGCATGAAAGAATGGGGCATTAAGTATCCGTTATGAACATAAAATATGAAGATGAACAAAATTTATTGTGTGAATCGTGCATTTATGGGAAACAACATCAATCTAGCTTCAAAAACAGTGAATCGCAAACAATGAAGTGTGGTGAACTTATACATATGGATGCGTATTGGCCCATGGACGTGAACTCGATTGATGGGTCAGCGTACTTTTTGTTATTCATAAATGACTTTTCTCACCTACGATTTGTTGATTTTTTGAGACATAAGTCTGTGGTGCTTGGTTGCATAGTTAAAATTTTCCGAAGTGATAACGGAACGGAGTTCATAAACAAAGAAGTCCAGCATATTTTTGCGAAAGAGAGTATTCGGCATCTGAGAAGCGTACCATATTGCCCTGAACAAAACGGATCAATAGAAAGAAAAAACCGGACTGTTACGGAGTTGACCAGAAGCATGTTACATTCTAGTGGTATAGAAAAACGTTTCTGGGCTGAAACTTTAAACACAGCAGTGTACATATAAAACACAACTGGAAATAGTTCAGTCGCATATAAAACACCCCACGATTTATGGTATCAATCAACAGAAACCGAGAATTCATCATTTGAAAGATTTTGGAAGTGACGTTTATGTGCACGTTCCAAAAGAAAAGCGCAAGATATGGAATGTTGAAAGTGAAAAATGCATTTTTATTGGTTATTCTGATGACGTCAAGGGCTACAAAGTGTAGAGCCCCAAAAACAGAAAGGTATACATAACCAGAGATGTAAAATTAAACGTAAAAGTGCATAATTCTGCATTAAGACAGAAGAAGTTTCTGGAAAACAAAATTTAGCTCCAGAGGCGAGGATGGATTGTGCAAAATCGGGCGCAGTTCTGGATAGCGATCAACCCCAAGTAGAAACACCAAACTCACAGCAATTAAGGCGGAGTGTAAGAAACAGGTGAGATACGCTTATAGCTCTCATAACTATCACGCTTTTTGCACAGAAATAATTGACCCACTGACGTACGAGGAAGCTACCCAGAAATGACAAACGTTTTTGGATTGCTGCAATGAAGGAGGAGTACAAATCCTTGTCAGAGAATAACACAAGGGAGCTGGTGAATTTCCCAGAAAATCAAAAGATTATTGGATGTCGTTGGGTGTACAGAACGAAGTTCAAGGCGGATGGAACCGTTGAAAAGCATAAGGCCAGACTAGTTGCACACGGTTTTAACCAAAGGCTAGGAGAAGATTTTCAAGAAACCCTCAGTCCAGTTGTGAGGTTCGATTCTTTGAGGATGATGTTGGCGATCGCAGCAGCGGAAGGCTTATATTTGAAGCAGTTCGACATCAAGACTGCTTTTTCATATGGAGAGCTTAAAGAAAATATCTACATGAAACAACCAAAGGGTTTCGATGATGGAAGCGGGAGGATCTGTAAGCTCGTAAGAAGCCTGTACTGATTGCTGGATATACTAAGCTGGAATCAAAGATTTATATCGTTTCTCAAGGATTTTGATTGCCAAGTAAGTCAAGCTGATCCTTGCGTTTTAATTTTTAAAAAGGATGGCCAGAAAATGTTTTTGGCTGTATATATTGATGATGTGTTCATAGCAGCTTCAAGCGAAGAACTTGTGGCGCCTCTTATAACGTACATAAAACGGGAATTTCAAGTAAATGTACTGAAGGTAAACTTCTTCTGGGGAATTAAGATCGAGAAGCGTGCAGAGCAGGGGATATATGTTCGACAAAGCGGATATAACTTCAAAGTTTTACGAAGATTTAATATGACTGAGTGCAAAGCGGTATCCACACCATGTAACCAAAGTCAACAGTTGGAAAAAGGCAACGTTCAGTCTACGGCATTTCCGTTCCGAGAAGCAGTTGGCAGTTTAATGTATTCGGCTACGGGGACCAGGCCAGATATTTGTTTTGCTCTGAACTATGTGAGCATGTTCATGGAAAAACCGGAAAGCATCATGTAGAAGCACTAAAGAGAATTCTTCGGTACTTAAAATGGACATCAAATTACGGTACATTTTATAAAAGTGTAAATTTGTTTGCTTTTAGCGATGCTGATTTTGCGGGTTGCCTAGGCACTCGCAGATCCACAGCAGGATATATATTTTTCTTGAGAAAAAGTCCTATTAGGTAGTGTTTCGAAAGACAGCGTATAGTGAGGTGACTCTATCAACAACTGAGTCGGAGTATGTTGCTGCGAGTCAGACTGTAAGAAATCTGGTTTGGCTGGATCAGCTTTTACGTGGACTGATGCCAGATATGAAGGACTTGCATACACTCTGTATAGAACATTAAAGCGCCATTAAATTAATTAAAAACACAAAGTTTCATAAAAGATCTAAACATATTGACATAAAGTGCATTATGTAGGCGAGAAAAATAATAAAACGGTATGTATGTATGTATGAAAGTCAAAAATAGAATTGATTTAAAAATAAATATCTGGAATGTCAAAAAAATCATAAATTTTATTTAAAGGAAGTTAAAAAAAGTATTATTTCTTCTAAAATTAAAGCCCTAAATAAAGTTTCTGTAGTAAATATTAACGGAGATATTTGTGTTAACATGGGTCAAGGCACACCAAAGTAATTCTTTTCTTAATTTCTCGGTAAATGATGTCCACATTGGACATAGACACTTGCTATAGAACGATTTTTTTTTTTTTTCAGATTATACCCAAGAATCATTTTCCAAAGTACTGATATTTAATTTGGAAACACCCAGGGGGTGGCAATGGTGTAGTGGTAACGTCGTCAATTGCCATGGTTCATGCTTCAAATCCTGATGTCAGCAAGCATTTATTTATTTCTCATGAAATATACAAAGTCAGTCCAAAATCAAAGACAAAAAATAGTAAAAATCTCCCCAGTTATCTGGACGCCACCTCCGGAGAATAGCTGAAGCATAAACAGCTGAGCTTCAAGAACCACTACTACAAAATATTTCTCTCTATCTATCTATCCTTTCCAACGCCCGCACTGTGTGTAAACGTTAAAGGTATTCATAACCCTTTGAGTGCGCGCAAAATATAAAAAAAAATATGAATTGGTTTACTCAAATTATTTATAAAAGCTTATGTATGTATAAGTAACCCACGCGAATAAAAGTCAAACCTTACACCATTGTAACTTCTTATTCTTGGTTAAACGGCGGCAAAGTGGCTCATTTTGACTTTTTTGCTTGCAAAAATCAAACTCTTAAACGAATAAAAACATCGTGACAGGTTTTTTTCTGCTTAAGGAAATTCCCAGGGCTATGAAATTCGTGAATTTTGAGCAAAATGCTTTACAGGGTGTTCCAGAATCTTCTGTTGAAATAAGACTTTCTCACCACAGGGAATAAACATAATATTTTAGTTTTAAAATATTCAAAAGTTCATGATTGAAGTAATAACAGTGTGTCTAATAGCTAATCCGAGTAAAACAGTGATGAAAAAAGTAAACGAAAAATTAAATTTGGCTGACCTCGTCAAATCAAATCTCTCTAGCACAAAGTTCCCGCAAGTTGTCGCACGTGAGTTTTTCAGTATATATTTACAAATATATAGAAATTAATTTCCCGTTGTATTCAAGTCGGACTTTTGTGGACTTTATTTTAAACTAAAATTTAAAAAGTGTGCCGGAAATAGTGTTTCAAAAAACATTAAATTAAGCAGTTTGAAAAAAATTATCAAAAAAAAAATTTATCAGTTTTGATTTAACAAAATAAACAGATATATCACACAAAATGAAAGAGAAATGTTTTTTTGAAACCATTTTTACACGTAAACCTAAAAAAAAAAAAAAAATGTTGGTGACCTTAAAAATTACTCATCTTTGACTCGCTCTACACGAAAAACTATTGATCCAAAAGAATTAATTTTTTCGGTAACCAGAGCTCCAAATTGTATTATAGCCGTAATGTGCTTTTTGGTGAGCAGTGCTACCTAACGGGGACTCCGAGCATACAATTCTTTTGCTAACAGTCGCCTACGGACTGTGAAAGCACTAATAGCCAGCTCCAACTCTTTTTGGATATAATTCGAGAGTGCAATAAGGGTGCATTTTGCAGTATCTAATAATCTTCCGGTCGTCTAATTCCGATGTTTTTCTTCTCCGTCCGCGAATTTCGGACTTGAAATCGTACTTAATTGCATTAGTAATCATTGACGCTGTGCATCCTATTATTTTTTCTATGTCTTTGTACGTTTTTCCATCTGCACCTAGTTTTAAACTTAATTTTCTTTGCTCATCAGTACAATGCTTTTTTCGGCCCACTGTACACAAATTTAGAATTTGTTTTCCTATCACTTACATTAAAATATATATATTTGTTCTTATTTTTTAGATTCTAGCTTTAGTTTTGACTTAAAATTATTTTTTTCGTGAAAAAACTTGCACACTGCTATTTTTTTGAGCAGAACTTGTTCTTTCCCTTATCCTATGATTGACGCTACATCTAACATGGCATTAGAAATTTATGTACATTATTTTCTTTGCTGAGTTCCGTTATAAATTTCTGTAGACTTCGCTTAGTTTGAAAATAACGGAACATTTGCAAATTACTCGGACTGTAATATGTAAAAACACTATTATTTTGAACACAGCTGTATGCAAGCACTTTTGCCTAAATGAGCCACTGTGCGCCGGCTAATAAATACCTACCTATAATATAATTACTACAAGTTGCTCGTGTTCTACTTGTTTTTTGCAACACTTTCTCATGACAACAATACTCTCGAATTATTGTTTTTATTAAACTTTATTAACAAATAATGAATTATGTGCTAATAGTAAAAAAAAAAATCACAGCGCTAGCTGCCAGGGCCTTCGGCTATAGATTTTCAAGTAGAACTATAGTTTATTGATTAATTCTAATGAAGAAAATTGGGAATAAACTATCTTAATATTGTGTATGGAAGGAAGAGAGAGGAGTTGGGATAGTTGGGAAATAGACTATTCAATTTAGCTTGAACGAAAGTGCAATCATAAACTGGATATATTGTGTGAACGCCTGAAACCTTTTATCAACAGCCTGATTGGACCCTATCAGTGCGGTTTCAGGCCAAGAAAGTCCACCATCGATCAAATCGTCACACTTCGGCAGATCCTGGAGAAAACCCAAGAAGTCCAAATCGATACTCATCATCTCTTTATCGATTTCAAGGCCGCCTATGACAGCATCTATAGAGAAGAGCTTTATAGAGCCATGTCTAGTTTTGACATTCCTGCCAAACTTGTTCACCTGCGCAGGAAGACGATTGAAAACGCTCGTTGCTCCATCAAGGTCGGTAATGACCTCACCGAGACTTTCGATGTCAGAAAAGGTTTTAGACAAGGTGACACGCTGTCATGCGACGTCTTTTATATTGTACTTGAACGGATTGTTCGGAACTCACAAACCAACAACAAGAGGCACAATCTATCAAAAGTCCGTACAACTGCTTGCATACGCCGACGAAATTTACATTATTGGAAAAACTCAGCGGGCTGTCACCGATGCGTTTGCAAGCAATGAAGCATTAGCGGCCAAAATGAGTGTAGCGATAAACGAGGGCAAAACCAAGTATATGCTGTCAAGAAGGGTCTAAAAACAACACCAACGCAGAAATCAAGCGAAGAATAACTATTGCCAATCGCTGTTTTTTTGGGCAATTCAACAGTAAAACCGTATCTCGAACAACTAAGAAGACTCTGTACAAGACTCTGATCATCCCTGTCCTGGTTTACGGCGTTTCTTCGTAAGATATACAGTCTCTTTTGCGTTGACGGGCTTTGGAGAAGAAGATTCAATAACGAACTATACTAGAGCCTACGTGTACTTACTAAACACGTGTACACGGAGTCCGGGTACTTAGTATAACCCAATTTAAAATCCGTGTTCTTAAAACATGTGTAATTTATCACTTTATTATCCGTGTTAAGTACACGGATTTTTATGATTCGTTTCATTGTTGACTGCATTTACAATTGAAATGTTTTGATTTTCTGGTTTATCTGTCAGTACGTTTGACTAAAACTAATATTATAGTATAACTGTAGTTTGGCTATTTCTCAGTTAATACTCCATGGACTTCAATCAAAATTGAAAAGTGAGCAAAATTTAATATATGTATGGAAAAAAAAATATTTTTCTTTTCAGTCTCCGGCTAGACCGAGTGAAGTGACAACGGTCCTTAAACTCATGGCTCCGGGGCCAAAGAAAAAACCCGGAAATAGGTTCACCGATCTTTCCGAAGATCCGCCGCCCGAACCCCAATCCAAAAAACACAAGCCTCTTCCCCTCTTATTTGAGGAATTTCCTGATTTACCCAAAAGTGCAGTGCAGAAAAATCCTAGATTCGTACTTATGGCCCCAAACACTCTAGAAAAGCCCCTGACTAGTCTAAGTATCTTCGTTCTTAGAAAAGCCATCGACTCCATAACCACTGAATACGATAGCATATCTCAGCTTAGAGACGGTAACCTATTGATTCGTGCAAGAAGCCAGAGAGCAGCTGACAAATTCGTAGCCACTAAAAATCTTATAAACCAATGTCCCGTTTCGGTATCCCTTCATGCACAACTCAACTCCTGTAAAGGCATAGTTTACGCACCCTGCCTTATAAATGTGACCGAGTCAGAAATAGTATCAGAGATGAAGGCACAAAAGGTAACAGCAGTGTACAAATTTGTCAAAAAGCACGAGGGTATAGGAGGCCCCACAGGGCTGATGCTCTTCACCCTTGACCTCTTTCAACTTCCCAATACTGTAGAAATTGGCTGGTACAATACCAAAGTGAAGGAGTACATTCCGAATCCTATGAGGTGCCGAAATTGCCAGCTCCTCGGCCACACAATTAAGAGATGTACAGCTAACGCAGCATGTGAAAACTGTAACTTAGCACCCCACCATCCTTCCAAATGCACACGGTTTATGTGTGCTAATTGCTTGGCCCCCCACCCTTCATCAGAGGCCAAGAAAACATTAACCATCAAAACCAAAAACAAATGTACTATGGCAGAAGATAAGAAAATATATAGAGAAAAAAGTCACACACACACAAACTTCTCTTTTAACTCATACTCCAATATAACCAAGCAACCATCAGTCACCCAGCCAACAAATACAGTTCCCATTTCAAATATAACGGATCTCCATAAACCGCTCCCGAAAGGAAATAACACAAACAATGAAACTAATACGCTCCAGCAATCTCCTTCAACCCCCCTGCCACCGCCTGCACCAAGACTACCCCACATTTCATCCTATCAACAACAATACACCAACTCAACTCACGATAAAAATCAAGTTTCTCCTCAGCTCCACTCACAACTGCCCAAGCAAAATAATGACAATCACTCTCCCCTAACAACCTCTACCACCATATCTACAAACTCTCAATCTCTATCAAAAACCGCAACAAAAATCTCACTAAACACAGACAACAATAACACAATTACCTCAAACCTGGATATCACTCAAACGGAGAATTCACATGCAAATGAGTGTCTCCCCCAAGAAAACCAAAACAACTCAAACTTCACTCATTCTCTCTCACAGCCAATACATAACAACTCCATTACTCCAACAACTCAGTCTCCTATATCCTCATTCACCAAAACACTTCTAGAAAAAATAATTACTTCATCAATCCCACCGAACCGGATGATGACGACATCTAACAACATTATTGAACCCCATTACAATGACTCTGCTGCCTGTGGACCGAGTCGCTCGAGTTCCCTGCGAAACTTAAGCGGCGCGGTCTTCAGACAGCAGAGTCATTCATTACACCATTCTAACTTTCCCAACAGCAGGAGACTTCAACAGCTGGAGCAGATTATGGGGGTCACCCAACAATAATTGGTGAGGTAACATTATAGCCAAATTTATCAACCAATCTCATTACCAACTTCTTAACGACGGAAGCCCAACCCACCTCAGCACTCACCGCTCATTCACACACATTAATCTCACCTTCTGCTCCCCCATTTTAGCGATTAACTCTAAATGGGAAACCATAGACCATCTCTGTGGAAGTGACCACTTCCCCATAATTACTTCCATGTTCGACTCTCAATCTCCAATTCTCAAACCCAGGCCCAAATTCAAAGTCAATCAAGCTGATTGGAGGCTATACCAGAATCTCGCAGATAAACTCAGCTCTGAAAGGTCAACCAGTAATGACGTCAACAAAGAAGCACACATATAAATGGACTCAGGATGTCCCATGGTGGAATAGCGAACTCCAGGCACTTAAACTGGAAAAAAATAAACAATGGCGTATCTTGAAGCGGACCATCTCCACAGATAATAATTTGATTAACTACAAAAGAGCCAACGCTTTTTTCGAAAGAAAATTTAAAATATCAAAAAAAGAATCTTTGGACAAATTCACAGCTGATATCAGCCCCTCCACAGCTACGACCAAAATTTGGTCGAACATCAGAAGACTATGCGGTCTAAAAATTCCACAAAAAATTCACTGCATTCAACCATTGCACACTCCTAACTTAAGCCTAACGCAACCTAAGCAAATAGCCGACGAGTTTACAAATCATTGGTCGAAAGAATCTCATGACAACAGCTTCCCTTCTCAATTGTGCCACCACAAAAATATTTGAACCCCTACCTTGACTTACACTCCTAGCAATTCTGCGCTACTTATCGAAAAAGAAATCACCTACATAGAACTATCATTAGCTTTAACCAGACTTCATGGAAAAACTCCGGCAGAAGATGGAATCTCGTACCCTTTAATCAAAAACCTACCTCTCTCCAATAAAAAAAAGGCTTCTAAGTCTTTACAATAACATTCTCAAGCTTCACATACCGCAACTATATAAAGTTAGCACAGTGATACCCATTTTAAAACCTAACTCAGATAAAACCCTCATTAAATCATACAGGCCTATATCCCTTAACCCTTGTTGTTCAAAAGTCCTGGACAAGATCATTGCCAACAGGCTCTGGTGGTTTGTTTCCCATAACAAACTCCTAAGCAGCCATCAAATGGGTTATAAAAAAGGCAAGTCGGTAAATAATCCTCTAATATACTTAGATCATCAAATAATTAATTCCTTGTCACTAAACAAACACATATCTCTAATCTCCCTCGATTTCGCTAAAGCTTTCGACAAAATAGGAATCCACACAATAATAGACCAATTAAAGACTTGGAAAGTAGGGTCAAAAATTATAAAATACATCCAACAGTTTATGACCAGCAGAAAAATAAAGACCCATATCGAGAACCACACATCGAACCCACAACCCCTTTAAAATGGAATTCCGCAAGGACCCCCCCTCTCAGTGATCCTATTCCTAATAGCCTATGAAAGACTATCTAATTTATTAAGAATCCACAAGAAATAGACTTTTGCGCATACGCCGATGACTACATTATTATAAAACGCCTCAACAACAACAACCGCAACAGAATCGACCTTGGCCCCGCCCTCAATGACATAACAGCCTGGTGCCAATACTCAGGTGCCGAAGTTTCAATTGGGAAAAGCAAACACCTGCATATATGCCGCATTAGAAATTGCACATGTAATATCTTTTTTGGCAACGCTCCTATCGACAGAGTTGATACCTTAAAAATCTTAGGAATTCATCTAAACAAAAGATACGAATGGAATACCCACATTGAATATCTTCTCCCTTCATTATCAAGCCGGCTAGTTTTCATCAAATGCCTAGCAAGCAGAAGATTTAGCCCCAACCCAATTACACTCATATCAACGGTCAACTCAATCCTCTCTAGTAAAATAAGATATGGACTGTTTCTTTATACCCCTATCGCTAACCTACTATTTGAAGCAGATATGCACACAATAGAAGACATTAGAGACCTGTCAACAGCGAAGCTATTTAAATCCCTCTTATTCAGTGCTGATACTCCAATTTCCAATCTAATCAAACACACAACAAAAAAAAAAACGAATAAAAAAAACTCTTTCAGCCATTGATCGTACCATCATGGCCTGCGAATTTCTCAATATCCCATACAAACCAGTCCCACTCATGCCTCAAAGATCCCCATACTGGAGTTTTAACCCAACAAGTATAAACACCTCAATCCGAAAAAGTCCCAAATCATCCACCTCTCCGGAGGTTTTCCGCGCTAAGTTTTTCGAGATAAAAGATAAACTCAAAGACCATGTATTCATCTACACTGATGGATCGAAAGCCAACAGTAATATCAGTTTCAGTGTCACATCTTCCAATTCAATCATCCAAACTTCACTTCTCCCAATATATAGTACCGTTTTCTCAGCAGAAATAATTGCAATAACAGCTGCTCTCGACCATACGAAGAATCTCAACAAAAAATACGCAATCTGCACTGACTCCTTATCCTCCATAGATGCCATAGCCAACTGCTCCAACTCCGACTATTACCCCAACCTCATAAGGAACGTTCTATCTGACCGTTCTCCAAACATAAGATTAATCTGGACATGCCTAGTACCTTAATCGGAGATTGGGTAACCAACACATTTGGAAGATTTTTGGGGGCAGCAGATGAGAGAGGAGGGAAGAGTGCTTTCTTACTAGAGCACTTCTTCTTGTTCCAGATGGTATCAGATGAATTCTCTAGAAAGAGTCAACGCTGGCGTCTATAGTTCCAGTTAAGTTGAACTTAGTAAAAACCTTCCGCGAGCTGCTTCGACATACCCGGATCACAGGTCATTCAGGAATGGTTAGTCAGAACCAGATCTGAGGAGATTTTTTTGTTATTTTTGTCTTTGCTTCTGATGGAGCGGGGTTCCAACATAAGAAATTCGCTAGAATTTTTTTTTTTAAATTAGTATAAAAAGGCATAAAAAGCATTAAAAAAATTGAGAGAAAGTTAATCTATCTATATATAAGAAAATTGCCTGTTCGTGTGTACGCTAAGATCTCGAAAACACCTAAAAAAAAAACCTACCGATTGAGCTGAAACTTACACAACGTAGACAGACATTTATTGAAAGAAAAAAACACTAAGTGATAAAACAATACTTTATTAGCGCGTTATTACAATACCGACCGGCGCTCACACTGCTTGATTGGAACTGACTACAACTTATCTTTCTATCTATGTTCTTCACAATGCTTCGTTCGGTCTCAGTGTTGCCACAACAATATATTTGTTATCAAGTGAGAAGTGCACGAAAATCAAGTTTTCAATTTTCCGTTAGATGGTGGTGAAAACCAAAATCTCAAAAACCAACTATCCAATTGAGCTGAAACTTACACAACTTATTTGTTGTGAAGTGAAAAACGGACGTCCATCAAAAGTTGTTTAGGTTTTGCGATAGATGGCGCTGAACATCAAAATCTCAAACTCAAAAACTGACCATCCGATTGAGCCGCAACTTACACAATAAATTTGTTATCTCAAACTCAAAAACTAACGATCCGATTGAGCGGAAACTTACACAACATATTTATTATGAAGTAAGAAGTGTACATTAATCAAAAGCTTTAAGTTTTTGGGGGCCTGCATTGCGATTGATCGGGAAACTACTGACTGCCCAAAACTTGGCTTGGGCCAGTAGCGCAACAATCAAGTTCGTGATGAAGTGCTTACTTTACCTCCTAGTGGTGGTCCCAGGGCAACTATAAATATAAACCCTTATACGTGTAGGCTAGAATTGTAAGTGCGGGTTGTCTAGGGCCTTGATTCTAGGCTAGGTAACGTGGGCCAGCAACCTGCGTTAACGAAAATTGCTCGCTATAGAAACCGACACTATGCCTCGGATAAGGAATGATCACATGTTGACGACTTTTGGCTATTGTACGCGGACAAAGATAGGTTTCTGGAATTTAAAAACGCTCCTGGACTCGGGAAGCGAAGGTCCTTACAATGCCAGATTCCTCCAACTGGAAAAGGAATTCATGCGATATAAACTGGACATTTTGGGGGTAAGTGAAGTAACACTGTACTACTCTATTCTGGAAGACCATCCGGAAGTCCGCGGGAATATGGAGTCGAAATAATGTTAACAACAACAGCACGCAAGGGTCTAATTTCCATTACTTGATTATGTACCTTGTCGTGGTGTGATGGCTTATACTAGAGCTCAAGACGCTTGGAATCGACATCGGGGACGTATCACGTCCCAAGCGGTACCGCCGCAACGATGAGCGATTCACTTGAAGAGGCTCGAAGTAAAACTAAAGGATAATCATCCTACCTAGTCGTCCTATCCTTCTTCAAAGGACCGAAATAGCATCGCAGGTCCCTCTAACTTGGCGACTCCCGCCCTCCCCCGCGTTGTAGTCCCTGATGATGAACCATCATCCCCCGATGACCTAAACGCTACCGTCGTGGAGAGGTCCATATCAGCTCATGATGCTAAAACTGATACAGATTAATCTCCACCATTCTTCCTTAGCATCCGCTAACCTGCTACTTCGCCTCAGTGAACGAGGCTTCGACATTGCCCTGATCCAAGAACCTTGGATAAGAGATGACACCGTCATAGGATTGAGGGCCCCAGGATATACGCTATACCACGCGAAGAATGTAGGTAGAACCCGAGCTTGCATTCTCGCTAAAACTTCCTTAAACTTAACTTTTCTTCCCCACCATAGCACAAGAGACCTAGCAGTAACACTGCTTAAATCAAAAAACACCACCATCTGGCTGGCATCAGGATACCTACCCTATGAAGACCCCGAGTCTGCTCCATCCAAGGAAGTGGAAGAAGTGGTAGATGAAGCAAGGAGGAGAAGAGAAGGCATCATATTGGGGTGCGATACCAACGCGCACCATGATCTATGGGGAAGTACCGACACTAACCCTCGAGGTAGGTCTATTTTCGAGTAGTTAGTAGGCACCGACCTAGTAATTTGTAACAGAGGAAATAGTCCTACTTTTATTACTAAGACCCGGCAAGAGGTGCTTGACGTCACCTTTGCTTCCCAAAGTATCTATCCTGCAATTTCCAACTGGACTGTATCTGACAGTCATTCGTTTTCCGATCACCGTTATCTGGAGTACGAACTGGAAATTTGTCACAGTACCGCACCCTTGGTCTTCCGCAATCGACGGAAAACCGACTGGTGCTTACACAATAAATCCCTCTCTGCTAAACTATCCAATCAAGTGTACACTACACCAACTACACAGTTGGAATTAGACGAGCTAAACACCGTTCTAACCTCTGCACTTAATACAGCTTAATACATACATCCCGTCCAATCACAAGAAGAAAGGTGGGCAATCGTCCCCCATGGTGGAATGCAGAACTTAACAGTCTTCGCTGCATAAGCAGGAAACAATTCAATAAAGCCAAACGAACAAGGCTACCACTGGACTGGGAGATCTACAAAGAAAGTCTGAAGAACTTCAAAATAGAGGTTCGGAAAGCTAGACGCAGATCCTGGCGCGGTTTTTGTCAGAGCATTGACAACACGTCTCAATCCTCTTGACTGCGAAAAGTCCTCTCCAAAACACCAACTATACCTAGTGTCCTCATGAATCCCAATGGATCCTGGGCGGAATCGGACGAAGCATCGCTCAACCTGCTCATGGACACTCACTTCCCCGGCTGCACGCCTACCCCCAACGATGATCGCGCCCTGGTAAATGCTGCACGCCCACAGGCACCTCCTCATCTTATCAGCGAAGATAAGCTGAAATGGGCAGTAAACAGTTTCGAACCATTCAAATCCCCGGGACCGGATGGTATTTTTCCGGCCCAGATTCAGACGGCCTTCAGTATAGTATGGCAGTATCTCTCCTGTATACCGAAGGCTTGTCTTGAGCTCGGAACAACACCAACTGCCTGGACCGAGGTAAGAGTGGTCTTTATACCCAAAGCAGGCAATACATCGCACACCCTCCCAAAGGACCTTAGACCTATTAGTCTAACATCCTTCCTTCTCAAGATTCTGGAAAGAATCCTGAACCTACACATCAAGGCCACTATTGATAGCACCCTACTATCCACGTCACAGCACGCCTACGAAAAAGGTAAGTCTGTCGAAACGGCTTTGCACTCCATCATTCACCCTATCGAAAAATTACTCTCAACCAAAGAGTTCACCCTAGTGTCATTTCTAGACATAGAGGGAGCCTTCAACAACGTTGAAACAAATTCGATTACCAGTGCCTTACGTAGGCTCAACATCTGCGAACCCATCTTTTGTTTCATAGAACACATTCTAAAGAACAGGGTAATAACAGCATCCTTCGGAAGTAGTACTGTCAAGCGACATGCACATCGAGGCACCCCTCAAGGGTGTGTACTGTCTCCACTATTGTGGAATTTGGTGCTCAACGAGGCCCTTCTAAAGATCGAAAAAACTGGATGCAATGTTATTGCCTATGCAGATGATGTCGCCATTCTAACAACAGACAAATACCCGCAGACGCTGGCCGATGTCATGCAGTCTGCTCTCAATGAACTGCTTAGATGGACCGATAAATGCGGCCTCTACGTTAACTCGACGAAGACCGAGCTAGTTCTATTCACAAGAAAACACAAGCTACCTGACTTCACTCCGCCCAAGATAAGGGGATCCACCCTCAAGCTTTCAAATAGTGCTAGCTATTTAGACCTAAAGCTTGACCGCAAGCTAATTTGGAAAGAGAATGTCGTCGAACGGGCCAGGAAATCGCTGGCCGCTCTATACATCTGCAAGAAAGCAGTAGGCTCCACCTGGGGCCTTAAACCAAGCATCATGCACTGGCTATACACGTCGGTCATTAAACCGATTCTCATGTATGGAGTATTGGTATGGTGGCCCGCCTTGGAGAAGAAATCCAACCTATCCATAATGGAAAAAAACTCAGCGTGTTGCATGTCTCAGTATTACCGGTGCACTGAGAACTTCTCCCACAGCGGCGTTCCAAACCATGCTCCACCTGCTTCCGATTGACATCGTCAGTAAGCAATTGGCTGTCAGCTCGGCAATAAGACTGAGAGGCTCCAGGCAGTGGAAGGAGCAACACACGGGACATGCCAATATACTTTCGATGCACCGTCATCTTCCCAATTCCACTGACCATCTGCCCATTGAATATGATTTTGACAAGGGCTACACGCACTCGATACCGGACAGAAGTGAGTGGACGCAACGCAATGTCCTTTACAACGAATCGCTGTCAATCTTCACGGACGGGTCCAAAACCAAGGACGGAGTCGGTGCCGGAATTTTCTCGGAAGATCTGGACATACACCTCTCCTTTAACCTTGCAGACTACTGCAGCGTTTTTCAAGCCGAAATCACCGCAGTTCGCAAAGCTGCTGACTGGCTGGCGGCTAGCACACTATCAACACCTGATATTGTTATTTATGTCGACAGTCAGTCAGCCATCAAATCCCTCGCATCCAGCACTACGAGATCTAAGGCAGTGAAAGACTGTCGCATATCTCTTAACGAGATAGCTGGTCAGTACAACCTCACCCTTTGCTGGGTACCAGGTCACTGTGACATACCGGGGAATTGTGCAGCCGACGAACTAGCACGACAAGGCTCCTCTGGTACAGATAGCATAAGCATCACCGACATCGAGGCGCCAGCGTCTTATGTTAAGTACCTTATTCACATTGATGCCGAGAAAGTAGCCAATCATCGATGGCAACATATAGACCAATGTCATACCGCCAGACAGCTCTGGCCGATACTCAATAAATCCAGGTCCATCGGACTCTTGAAGCACAAGAGAGGAACCCTCTCAAAAATAACAAATGTCCTCACTGGACACTGCGTCATAGGAAGACATGCCCAGAGATTAGGTATCCCTCATAACGACTTCTGCAGAAACTGCAGAAATGAAGAGGAAGAAGAGACCATCAATCATCTCCTGTGCGCCTGTCCTGCGCTCGCCAACATCAGGAAGGCCACTCTGGGTGAATACTTCTACAATGATCTTAATGATCTCGGCAACGCCTGCACGGCTAAAATTCTAGACTTCATTCAACGAAGCAAATGGTCTAAGTACATCCTCATCGAGGGCCGATCCTAACCTAACCTAACCTAACCTAAGGGCCTAATTTCCTGGCAGCCCCATGGTGATAGGATTTTGACGACCAGATTCCGGGCTAGAGTACGACGCGTCACCATCATACAGTGTTACGCCCCAACGAATGGTTCATCTAAGGACGAAAAGGAGAGCTTCTACAATCTCTTAAGTGCCGTCTTCAACACAACACCAAATGGAGACATTGTCATAGTGATGGGCGATTTGAATGCCAAGGTAGGCAACGACAACGAAGGGCTCAAACATGTAATCGGGAAGCATGGACTAGGCAACCGCAATGACAACGGCGAAAGGTTTCTGGATTTCTGCAATGCCAACCGCCTTGTGATAGGTGGCACCATGTTTGAGCACAAGACCTGCCACAGTCAGCTGGGTTTCCAACGACAGGCAAGCAACTTCCAACCAAATTGACCATTTTGCCATCAGCCGCCGCTTTAGAAGTAGTCTCCTGGACGTCCGAAACAGACGAGGGGCAGATGTGGGAATAGTACGTGATCACCATCTTATTATACAATAGCTACTCTCCAACTACGCACTGCTGCACACTGCGAAGATCCCAGGACAACACAAGAATACCCAGGTTCAACGTCGATAGACTTAGTGATCCCTCAGTGCGCCAACAATTAAGGGAGCACTTTTCGCAAGGTGTGGAAGCAATTAGCAGCTCAATGCCCGCAACCATCCAAGACCATTGGTGTGCTGTGAAAAATGTTTTTACATCTGGTGCTGAAAGAATTGTCGGTCGATCACAGGGAAGACATAGGGCGTGGCTTTCCGAGGATACCTGGAGACGGATTGACGAACGAAAACAGCTGAAAGCTCGCGTTGCAGCTACCCCAGCAGCAGGGAGAAGCGAGCTAGAGTCCCTATATCGCATGAAGATGAGAGAAGTTCAGCGTAGCGTCCGACGTGACAAGCGCAACTACATCAACGCGCTGGCTACAGAAGCAGAAGAAGCTGCACGGAGGTGCGATAGCAGGACCGTCTACAGAATCACGAAAGAGCTGACAGGTGGTCGCAGTTCCAGCCAACACCCAGTGAAAAGCCTAGACGGTTCCTTGCTCATTTCGGATGAGGACCAGCTCAAGAGATGGAAAGAGCATTTTGCTATGATTTTAAACCGTGTATTCGCTAGCGATATGCTCCCAAATCAAACTGAGATGCCCGAGGTGAGAAGTTCCCGAATACGTACCACGACTCCCAGTAAAGATGAGATCATTACCACGATCAAGGCACTCAAAACTAACAAGGCGGTAGGACTTGACGGTATTCCAGCAGAGCTCTTACGAGCAGCGCCAACAACATCGGCTGAGCTTCTGCTTCCACTTATAGAGAGAGCTTGTGAAGCTGAGAGCTTTCCTAACGAGTGGAAAAAGGGAATGATCGTCAAGCTTCCTAAAAAAGGAAATTTAATGGAGTGCGGAAACTGGAGGGGTATCTGCGTGCTGCCTGCTGTAGCTAAGATAATAGCTAAAATCATCCTGGAGCGAATCAAATAACATCTCGAAGACACACTCGATGCCGAACAAGCAGGTTTCCGCTCTGGATCCTCATGTGTCGACCACATCAACACCCTGCGGATTATCATCGAACAGTGTGTTGAATATCGATCGCCACTCCACCTGCTGTTCATCGATTTTGAGAAGGCGTTCGATAGTCAACAGGGAGTTTATTTGGAGTGCCTTACGCAGGAGAGGTATTCCCGATAAACTAATTGCTATTATCAAAGCTACATATGAAGGCTCCAAATGTCACGTTCTGCACAGGGGGAGGTTGTCTGAGGAATTTGAGATCCAAAGTTGGGTAAGACAAGGCTGTATCCTTTCACCAATATTATTCCTATTGGTGATTAGTGATGTGCTGCTGACGATGTATGCTTACTCTCCCACAGAATTATGGACCTCCACAGCAGATGTGGAGAGGGAGGCAGGCGTCGTCGGGCTGAAAATTAATACGCCAAAAACTAAAATTATCAGCCTTGGAACTAACTCATCGGCTCAAGTATGCATTGCTGGACAACCGGTAGAGAGAGTAGAGGACTTCCAGTATCTTGGGAGTATTGTCTCGACCGATGGTGGAACCGAACTGGATATAGCCAACAGGATCGCCAAAGCAAAGTCCGCGTTCGGGATGTTGTCCAAAATATAGCGAAGCAATGCAATCAGTTTGAGCACCAAAATAAGACTGTTCCGCTCCAACGTTGAATCCGTGCTGTTATATGGTTGCAGCACGTGGAGAGTGACCACTACTATCACCAGAAAGCTGCAAACGTTCGTTAGTAGGTGCCTGCGCAATATCTTAAGAATTTTCTGGCCCAATCGTATCTCTAACCAACACCTTTACGATAGAACGGGTCAGGAACCAATAGGCACAACCATTCAACGGCGGAAGTGGCAGTGGATTGGTCACACGTTCCGTAAGGGTGACAGTTCCATAGCGAACCATGCTATGCAATGGAACCCTCTAACTCAGGATGGCAGAAGACCTGGCGGTCCGAAGAGAACATGGCGCAGAACAGTCGAGAATGAGGCACGGCAGTTAGGGAAAAGTTGGGGAGAACTCAGACACATTGCCAGAAACCGTACACGATGGCGCGTAGGCGTAGTAGAGGCCCTAGGACCCACAAGGGAATACAGGACATAAGTAAGTAAGTAAAGTAAAAGTTTTAAAGTTTTCCGATAGATAGCGCTGAACATCAAAATCTCAATCTCAAAAACTAACGATTCGATTGAGCACAAGTGTTTGCAAATTTATTTTATAGGAGGAGCGGATGATGTCGCACAGCCTCAACAGCGCGAAAGATTCCAGGCGCCGAAGATCGGATAATTGCCGAACTGCAAAATTCTTTTCATGGCCACAATGAATTGGTTCGATTGATTGATTGCACTGCAATAGCCGGCAATCTTCTGGCAAGGTGAAGATGGATATCACTTCAACATCGAACAAGTTAATCAATCTGCCAGTGACTGAAATAATTATGAACACACTTCAAACATAATTATTTTGTCATTTCGATTCGATTACAAATAATGAAAACATGTTTTTTGTTTCTGAAAAGAAAATAAACGGAAAAAAGTGAGTATTTCAACCAAGCGTCACTATTAACACAATAATGTTTCGTAGGAAATGACAACCAACACTACAATGACATTTCTTATGCCACAAGTGAAATATTAACCACACGATAGCATGAATAAAAAATGTAAGTTTACTAATCGTTCAATAAAAAAACATACACAAAAAAATATATATTTCATTCATTCATTAAATTATGTTGCAGCGCACGCGGGGCATCCGCTAGTAATACATTATAAAATATTGTTTTCTTCGAAATTCCAATATGTATAGGAAATATATAAAAAAAAAAACCTTTTTTTTTTTATTGTGGTAGGCCTAAAAACAAACAAAAAATTTGGAGAAAAAGTTCATAATACTATAAAAAAAAATAATAAATGTTTTTAGAAATTCTGACTTTAATTCATGTTGCTATTGTTTAATAGCTATAAACAAATCAAAAACAATATAAATTCACTAGAATGGAATGAGCAAAAAAAGAATAAGTATTTTTTTTTTTTTCAATTATTTATCAAAATCCCCCTTTTTTTATAATTCGCGCGCGCGAATTGGTATACAAATACAAATATTTGGCGCAACAGCTCTTTAAAGTGCCAGGGCCTAGCTTCTCGCAACCACTTATGTTGTGTGCGTTATATTTTTCACACGAATAGAAGGGACCTACAGTTTAATGCTGAATCCGAACGGAGATTTGAGAAGCTTTTTCGTGACAACAATACTCTCGGGATCGTGAAAAACTTTTTGGTATTTTCTGGGATTCGAACTTGGAACCTCATGCGTAGTGATCCGACACACTAACCACTTACGCCACGGCGCCAATGGTATGCTGCTCTCATTGCACCTGCAAGATAGAGTGTATTCCCTGTAATTAGGTCACTTTACTTTAAGTTAAGTAGGTTTGTGCCGGGCAACAGTGGGTAAGTGTGCCACTTCGCGCGATTCATTTATTTCAATTCCGCTTTCCGGAGTGGCTTAGCCGCTCACGCGACTTCGTCGCTCCGCTAAGGGTATGTCAGCAACTGTCAGGCAGGTGCCTGGGGCTAAGACTATTCGAGAACAGCTTTGTGCCGGGAAAGAACGGGTAAATGGCGCGCTTCGCGCTATTCATTTATTTAAACTCCGCTTTCCGGAGTGGTTTAGCCGCTCACGCAATTTCGCCGCACCGCTAAGGGTATGTCAACAATTGTCAGGCAGGCGCCGTTTGGGTGAATTCAAAAACGTCAAAAAAAATGTGCAGTGTTGTGGCAACAGAACAGGCTTTCTGTTGCTGTTGCCTTGCGCAATTTATTTTGACATTTATAAACGATTGTGTTGTAATGGTATGTAAAATAGGAAAAAATGGAGAATGTAGTAAAAATATTTACATATATTATATATTTACATATATTATATATTTACATATATTATATATTTACATATATTATATATTTACATATATTATATTACATATTTCTCATATGGAAAAAAACAAACAAGAGCTCAAAACAAAGGAAAGCAACAGCAAAAAACCTGTTGCACAGGTTGCTCTTCTTTGATGTTTGGTTGCGCTGATGTTGTAAAAAAAAACTCTTGATTTGAGCAACACTGCCAAAATGTTACTTTTTTTAACTTGTTGCTTTAATGTTGCTGCAACGCTGCCGCAAAACTGCATTTTTGAATTGGGCCTTTATTAGAAAACAGTTTATATGCACATATATATCAAAATTCTCAGTAAAATGCCGGGATTTACCCACTGTTGGCTGTATGGTTAGTTTTAAAGGGAAGGCTCTTTTTCGAAATAATTACCAAAAATCATCCAAATTTAGTTCGGCATAAATTAAGTTTTAGTTGAAATAATTAAAGTAAAGTGACCTAATTACAGAGAATACACTGTATCTCGCAGTTGCAATGAGAGTAGCATACCAGGGAGGAGCCTTCAATGGACCAACAGCAGCACTCATACTCCTGTAGTGGACTACTGGCATCGGTGTACTCGGTCGCGCGTCCTAGGTGTGTAAAAAAAAGGAACTGGCCCTCCAGGTTGCTGCTTCTTCTTCTTTCCTTTTTCAGCGAGGTTATGATCCGAAAATAAGGGATCATAACCTATGTAACCCACTTCAGCGCATTTCTACTGATCCGCCTGTGGGGTTCGCCTAGACCCTAGACTGCTATAGAGCAGATATAACCGTTATCCAGGAAGTGCGATGGGATAGGCCGGGCAAAAAGAGGATGAAAAACTGTGACTTATACTACGATGATTGCTACAAAACAACGAGCAGCGCTTATTCGGTGAGGATTTACTATAGCGGCAGACTCAGACAAGAAGTTTTAAGCTCCCGACACGCGAACGAGTGTATTATGACAATCCGTATCAAGGCTAAATTCGCTAACATAAGCCTTATATGTGCTCATGCCCCACGGAACAAAAGACTTTGCCACCGAAGATTGTTATGTCCTATATATGACGCTAAAATCGTATTGGGGGGGTTTTAACGCCAAAATAAGAAAGGAGGTCATCGATAAAAATAGTCTACACAACACCATGTCTGACAACGGACTAAGGTTAATTGATTTCGCTGTAGAGCGGAATGTTAGTATATAATCATCAATATAGATGATGATCAGTCACCGAAAGGGCAAAAATGAAACCGGTAAATATGTCAAGCACGCTTTCCGAAACCCCGCCTTCCGAACCCCGGGCTACAAGAAATAAACGACATTTAGATGATTTCCCCCAGCTCCCCAAAAAAATAAATAACAAAAATCCGAGATTTATTGTCATTGCCCCTCAAAATGAAACTACACCCCTCTCATCAGTAAGCATTTTTGCCTTGAGAAAGGCTATTGATGCAATAAGCACTGAGTATGAGCAGATCTCTCAACTCAGAGATGGAAGAATTCTAATCCTAACGAAAAGTCAAACTGTGGGTAGAAATTCATCGCTACGAAAAATCTCCCCAATCTTTGCCCTGTCAAGATCACTCTGCACAACCAACTCAACTCATCTAAAGGCATAGTGTACGCCCCATGTCTTATTAACGTTCCCGAGGCAGATATTGTATTGGAAATGAAAGTGCAAAATGTAACGGAAGTCTGAAAATTTACGAAACAATTCGAAGGAAGCCAACGTCCAACAGGCTTGATGCTTTTCACTTTCGACGCATTCCAACCTCCAAGTACAGTTGACATTAGCTGGTGCAACACCAAAGTCACCGAGTACGTTCCAAATCCCATGCGGTGTCGGAATTGCCAATTACTTATATGTGCCATATATGTATTGCCACCGCATCGAATCTAGAGTTTCATACGAATCTAACAGTTTC
The DNA here is from genome assembly GCA_945910035.1 of Brachypalpus laphriformis. NCBI lineage: Eukaryota > Metazoa > Arthropoda > Insecta > Diptera > Syrphidae > Brachypalpus > Brachypalpus laphriformis. Next base: position 235,360,225 of record OX246753.1, on the reverse strand, counting down.
CCTCCCAAATGATAACAAATCATGAGTCATTTGCCAATAAGGCAAAACAAGGTTACGCTCTCCCCACTTTTTCCTCCCCGCTTATCGACTCGGTACCCCCAAAGCCAGTGTCAAGCAATGAAACAACACACAAGCCTGAATTAGCAATGATAACGGATGATCACATTTCCACTACTAAACAACAAAATTTCACTCAAAGTGAAAACATCAATAAAACTATAGCTGTCTCATATCCCCAATTACCGTATCTATCTATCACACCCACAGCCTCTCCAAATATCTACACAAGCTGTCGCCACAGCACTAAAAAAAAACCTAATCTCAAAAACACAATCGCACAAGCTTCTAACGAACACTAACACAAATCCATTCCTTCATCACCTATTACACATATTACACCCACTAATAGAAAAAAATCAGCTATAAAATCAATTCTCTTCAAACATCATTTTATCCACCTTGGCTATACAAACCAAACTCCTTCGAGTTATCACTGTCCGACTACCCAAAAAATCACACACCAAAACGTGTATATCTCTCAGTCTTCGAAACTGTAGTAAATGGATACAAGTCCAAGAACTGGAACTTCATATTCACAGACGGGTCCAAAACCCAAAATCATACAGGTTTCGCCGTAACAACTGATAATGATGCAGTACTGATGCTAGGCCCTAAAATATGCATGCAACACAAAAGGTCATTGGGTCATATGCACAGACAGCCTTTCGGTTACGCATGCTACAATGAACCTTAACAACAGCTCTCCAGCAGTGGCTTAGAGACATCGTTATCAAGACACCAGAACAATAAAAATGATGTAGGTACCCGCCCACATAGGCATCGTGGGTAATGAATTAGCCGACAAAGCTGCTAATTCTGCTTGTACAGCACCCACATTCTTGATTAACGCATATAGTGAGCTGGATATATTAAGAGTTATCAAAACGAAAGTTAAAACCATTCAGACGTACAACTGGTCAAAATATACCCATCACTATACAAACATCAATGTCAACAAAGATCAACCCATATAACAAACGACAGCTTCAAAAGAGACCATCATTAACTTCGTTTAGGCCACACCTGTTTAACCCATCAATTCCTTTTGAAAAGCGAAAATCAAAGTAAAAGTTTCCGCTCACCTGATCAAAGCGAGGTGAAGATAGCAATGTCCAAACTGAAATCAAACAACGCTGCTAGACCTAACGGCTTACCGGCTGAACTTTTCTAGGCAGCTGGTGACGAATTGGTAAAGAGCATATGGTACACCAACTCATCTCTAAGATTTGGTCAGTTGAGTGTATGCCTGATGAATGGAATCTCAGCATCGTTTGCCCGATACACAAGAAAGGAGACCCCCTTCAATTGCACCAGTTATAAAGGCATCAATCTCATCAACGAGGAAGCGAATGATGAACGAAACTGTGCATAAATGCAATAAATGTGGATGTGAATTTTATTTTTCACATCATATTTCTGTACTCACAACAAACGATTCACAGCTAACATCGTGAAGTGCGAGGTGGCGAATGATAGAACAAAGTAAGACTTAGTGAACGAAAAGCCTTGGGTACACAAACGACATGTATGCATATGGTATTATTCGTTGGATTGCACTCAGAAAACAATCGAATCGAATTCTAGATTTTCATTAGAAGTGTGAAGAAGATTTTCACACATTGCAATTGCTTGGGACACATACCATAGATGAGCAGGCAGACGGACGGGTATGGCTCAATCTGATCATTTGTATTCATTGTATACAGGGTGTTTTTCAAAGGCCACTACTTCGGGGTCTGGTAGAGCACCTACTAAGGTATTAAACCAACTTTAAATTTAGTTGGAATTATGCATAAACTAATTTTTTTGTACTTTTTTAATAGTTATTATATTTTTATTTCACAATCTGAAGCAGAATGAAAAATTATGCAATTGTGTTAACAACGGTATATTTTCCTGTAGGATTCATTTTTTTCAAAATAATGTAAGAAACAATTCTAATGCCTAAAGAAAGCTACGAAATAGTTTATTTTAAAGTTTGCTGAAAGCGCTATAAATAAAACTGCAAATACTAGTATGAATCTATGGATTAGGGTGAATAAGTCTATCACCACAATTTTTTACAAATTGGCTACCTCAGATCCCAAGTAAATGCTTGGAAGTGACTTTAAGGTTTTCTTTTATTTAGGACCAACAAATAAAATGCAAACGGCGAACCCCACAGGCGGATCAGTAGAAATGCGGTGAAGTGGGAGGGTTGTGATCCCTTATTTTCAGATCATAACCTCGCTGATTAAAGGAAGAAGAATTAAAATGCATAAATATATAACTTTTTTTTTCAAAAAGGAAACCCAAATCCCAGAGCACTCAGACTCTCTCTGGTCCATTGTACTACCAGGCAGGAACCTTTCTTTGGTGCAGTGGTTGTAATTCGTTTTCCTTTATTTCCTCGGGTGACTGATGATTGTATATAACAATATATGACTTGCTACTTATACTAACCTGTAAGAACGCTGAGTAGGCCTGTTCTGCATTTCGAAATGTAAATCCTTCCACGTCTTTGCCACCGTACGCGACTTCCAAAGCCACATATAACTGACTTTCCTGAAACATTCCTGGGTGGTCATTTTCAGATCCATAATTTGTATCGTAAAGATTCCATAATTCTATTAAATGACTTGGATATTTCCCCTTTAAACAGCGCACCTTCTCAGAATATAAACACATATATGAAAGAGAAAACAAAATATTGTGTAACCCAGTTTATATATGTTTTGTTATAATATTACATTCTTTAGAAAAACAAATCCCGACGTATTGAATGCTTTAGATTGTCTCAAGTGGCTTAGTTCCATTGTTATCACAACTTCAGGCAAAATTTGCTCAAATGTTTTCTGAGGTTCTCCGTTAACATTTGTATCTCCTTCTATAGGTATAATTTTAAGCACCGTTTCCCCATCTTCGCTCGAATTTAAAAACACTTCTCCATAAGTACCTTCTCCAATTTTTCTACATTTTCGTAACACGATATCTGAGTAAATACTTGAGAAGGACAAAATAGTTTTCTGCTTGCAGATTTTTAACAATTCCAACTGACTTCTTATATTTGAAGAATCATCTGAAGTTATTGCTTGCTGATTTATAAACGATGCTTGCACACGCATTGTCTGAGAATAACGATTACAATCATTTTTCGGATTGTGGTCTAAACTTTCATCTAAGAGTTTGAAATATTTTATTAATTTTTTAATCAAAATAAAGTTAGTAAAATTACATTTGTGCTGGTTTATTCTTTTCCAAACAGTCAGCGATCTACGCCACTTCCCTGGTGGCAATATGACATTAACATTTACATCCTCAGCAGCGATTTCAGATATATCCGAATACACTTTATTGATTATGTTCCAATTGGTTTTATCAGACCCATCGTCGTTAATAATTTTTATGTGTGGGATGCTATTGCAAATTGATGGTTTACTTGGCATGTTTTCTTTAAAATTCATTTTCTCACAACTGCTTGTAGAAGTATGTATAGACTGTTCATGTACTGCAAATTATAAGACATGAAATAAATGAACAAGTTAATGACATCCCTAAAATAAAATATGTAAATGTGAAGATATGCAATTATTTGTTAAAAATATATAAAGGTAGTAAATAGTTGGTACATAGTCAAATAGGAGTTACTGAAATAGGTACCAGGTAAGAGTGGTCCGAATTCAGTCAAGGAAGAAGCAGTATGCAAGGGATTAGTCAGCGCACCAATGAAATAAATAAAAAAAATTGTCGAGTGCTACTTAAGCCTAGCATGATAGTGTTTTGGACTAATATTACCTGATTTCTACCAAATAAAGCTTTATTACCACAGAGCTTATGGTATTAGGTCATGGCCATATTGGTTTACATTTTTTATATAATTTATTTATTTTAATTGGGAACCCAAATCCCAGGGTATTCGGATTTCCCGGTCCAATGTACTACCAGGCAGGAAAATGTGTTTGGTTTAGTGGTTTGAAAAACTTCGATGTTATCTAGTTTTCCATTTTATACTTGGGATTGCTGTTCTCCGCTGGGGCTTGAACTTGCACACATCGATTAATACATCTTGATGTTGCTTTTGTTTTTACTGAAACATAGCATACTTTGTGAGTGCATAAAATGGGCACGACTGAGTTGCACAAACTTGCACCTATATATGCTGTTTTCGTAGAAATTGTACAGAGTTGAAATTTCAGCCTTTTAAATCCGTTAGAAATCCTAATATTTGTTTTTACAATACTTCAAAACTTAAATATTAATTTTGAGCCAAAACCGCTAATAAATACCCAACAATTTACCCGAATTTCCAATACCACTTAGTAAGTGAGCTTCATCTTCTTCCTTTTTCAGCGAGGCTATGATCCGAAAATAAGGGATCACAACCCTCCCACTTCACCGCATTTCTACTGATCCGCCTGTGGGGTTCGCCTATTTGACCTCAGAAAATATTGGCAGGCCCGCCGATTTGGGATCACTCGGTTACTCAGGGCAATGAAATGCCGATCTCGTCGCATTTGTGTGATCCAGGCGTTTATAGGCCTCCCTTTCCTACATCGCGATGTCTTTGGAACGTGCATAGAAATTGCCTTTTTAACAGGGTGCAAATGATCTTTCTTTGAACGTGGCAATACCAGCTGAGCCGGTCGCGCTCTATTTTTTGTACGATGGTTTCCTTAATGTGAAAGCTTCCACGGATATTCGAACTTCTTATTCGATCAAGCTTTGTCACTCCTGCTGTCATGCGAAGAATCTTCATCTCAGCTGCCGTTTATTTACTCTCATACGTTTTGTACATCGTCCAACATTGTGAACCGTATGTGAGCGCTGGACGCACAACTGCGGTGTAGAGCCTGCCTTTCAACTTAGGTGGCATTTTTCTGTCACAGAAGATAGCGGAATTTTCTTGCCACTTCATCCACCCTACGCTTACGCGATGATTGATGTCGTCATCACATCACAAGTTGCTTTGCTATTGATCATAGATCCCAGATATTTGAACTTTTCGCACTTGGGAAGCACTATTCCATTCAAATAAATGTCTGGAATAGGCCTGAGTGGAGCAGCACAAGTACTCTGTCTTTTTTGAACTAATGCGATACCTACCCATCTCCCTCCAGAACGTCCACCCGCACATCAAGTGCTCGTTGCAGAGATGTAGGATCCTCAGTTATGATAGCTCCATCGTCAGCAAAGAATAATTGATGTACCTTGGGGTCCATCACTTTACCTTTAAGCAGATAATCAAGGACTGTAATAAAGAGCAAAGGACTTAAAACGCTTCCCTGGTGCACCCCGACTTTGATTGGGAACTCTTCCGTTACTCCAGCGGGGCACCTTACTCTTGTCTCATTAATAAACTTTGTCGAACGAATCTCCTGAGCATTTCTTCTTCTTTGTACAGCTATTTTGAAGATGGTTGCGCTCTTGTTCATATTGTGTCTTTGCAGCTCCTGGATAACATGGTTTGCGTCAGCAACCGGGAAGATATTTTCTCCAGCTCCCGATACAGGCCCTCCGTACTCTCTGCTTGAAGCTGGGCGCACTTCTTCTTTGCTTTTTTCTTCCAACATCCGTATTCTACTTCGAGGGGAGCTTTCTCGTCTCTACTATTAGAGGGGCACTTTGACCAAGCTTTGAAAGCCGCTTTCTTCTCATTTATCACCTTCTTAGCTTCATCACTCCACCACCATGTTTCTTTGCGTGTTGATGGTGTTCTTTTGAAGCTCTTAGCAGTGATTTGGCCTTCTTTAAGCAAGTTCGCTGTAGGGAATCCCACATATTTTGTGCTCTGCACTTTTCATCCTCAGCTTCGTTGATGGTGTGAGAGGGATAATTTTTCATCACGAAAACAAAAGCCTCGCATTTTTCTTTGTCCAGATTGTACCACTTGATTTTCTCAGAGACCCTCGTTTGTTTGCTTTTCTTCGGTGTTTTCATACAAATTTCTGTTAGCAGGAGACGGTGTTGCCGAGCGATTGCCTCTCCCAGGATCACTTTGCAATCTTTTACCCGAGGCTTCATGAAACTGGCTACCAAATGGTAGTCAATCTGAGTTTCATCTCCACCACTGTTGTCACTTTGGTTGATGAACATGGTATTTAACACGATAAGACCGTGTGATTTGCACATGCTTAGGATGTGTTCACCAGGAAGGTTCCTGGTGCCGTATCCTAGTCCTCCATGACAGTCTTCATAGTCTTCGTTTGACTTCCCGACATGTCCATTCAAATCTACTCCAACAAACAGAAACTCTTCGTTTGAGATATTCTTAAGGAGATTGTGGAAAACTTCCCAAAATGCATTTTTATCCGTCTGATCGCACCCATTTTGGGGAGCATAGGTATGCACTGGCAATATTTCACACCTCTCCTTGTATTACTAGTTTGAGAGACATCAAACGGTCGCTGGACTTCGAAATGCTCAAGACGTTACCAAGTAGCTCTGCCGCAAGGATGATACCGATTCCGTTCTTAGCCTTTTCCGTTCCGTAGTAGAACATCTTGTAATCTTTTATCGTAACGTCCAAGAAACGCGCCCGATTTCCGTTTTTTTTTTCCATTTCGTCTTTTGGACACACAAGATATCCACACGCCTTCTATTCATCATCTCTTCCAGCTCGTAACTTCGACCGGTCATGCTTCCAACATTCCAACTCGCGACCCTCAAATTTCGACGAAACTGTTTCATTATTTTGCTAGCCCCCGGAATCCGTATAGCTCTGACCCGAACATTTCTGCTCGGTCCAGGATCAGTACCATGCACAGCAGTGGTAGTGCCTGGCGGGGTAGTGCCTTCCTTTTTGCAAGTATTACCATTATGATACAGTTTTTCAATATTACCGTATTGCGATTGTGTTTGTTGTTTAACACGTGCATGCTCCTGTTTTATTTTTGTTTGTTTGATCTTTCTTCTATGACACCGGTGATCTCCAGTCGTGTCAACCCACGGACTCGCATGCACACTTGTGGGAGGGTTTTTAAGGTAGTATATGTGTCGCTAGGCTCACTTGGGTGTTATATTGCCTAGAGATTCCTTACATGGGTGGCATATTCTTTAAAGGTGGAGTATAACTCAATAAAAGGGAAGTTAGAAAGACATGGTGGATGCTTAGAGATAGGAATAATTTTAGATTTTTCCGGATTAAGCATGAGTGCATGAGTGCCCTTCAACCAAGTGCTTAAGGCACACTTGGAGATCGCGGTCGTTGACCACAGCGATCCAGACGGCAGCATTACGGCGGACAAATGGAGGAAGGTGGAAATTAAACTCGCCACCAATTGACTCCAAATCCTACGTGACCATACCGGCCTTGATGTTTCCTGCAGGGATGGTGGCTGGCATCAAGGGCATGTCAAACTAATTGCCTGCGCTGACCAGAGATCGAAGGATCTCTACAAAATTGCTATCTCCAGATTAGGACAGGTTTGGCCAGGTGCACAGTTGGAGGTCGTGGAAAAAGACCAGATTCCAAACCGACCAAGAACACGTGCCACCATTCCTGCTGAACCCTCTGATCCTTAAATTATCCTGGATATTCTCAAGGCAAATAACAGCTCCCTTCCTACCCATAATTGGAAGATTGACAAAGTGGACGAGCCGAGAGGAGACGTCGGAAGTGTCATCATTGTTATCAATGAAGAGTCTCTGGCCCCCTTGGCATCTTCTAAAGGGGTAGTCAAGTATGGATTCAGCTCCATCACCCTGGAGGTGTACAAATGCGACGAAAAGGAGCTCGAGAAAGTACCTCCCAAGCAGGATGTAGTCCCTGCACCAGCTAAGAGCATCTCTCCTTCCGAGCCCCTCCCCTCGCTCTCTTGTGCCGATCCATTTCTCTTGCGGATCGACTCCTCGTCGGCGGACACTGAAATGGTTGATGCTCTCCTAAAACTGGTGCTCCTTCTCCCTCACCATCTCTCCTGGACAGTGGCCCTAGTGGCCTCTCTCTCGAGGATGACCTTCTGTCATCAGATTCAGAGGAAGCCAACAATACCGTGATAATGGTATCTGTATCGAGAAGTAGCTCCAATGCTTCGGATCCTTCAGATTAACCTGCATCACTCTATCACGGCTTTGGCCTCCCTTATTCTCCGACTGAACAAAAACGGGGAAGACTTAGTCTTGATCCAGGAACCATGGTTTTTGGAAACCGGGTTTGTGGCCTCAAGACTCCTAACTATTAGTTAATATACGCAAGGAAGGAAGGTAAACCGAGATCCTGTATCCTTGCGAAGACCCATCTAAACATCCTATTACTCTCTAATTTCTGCAATCAAGACATAGTCGCTACCAACCTGGAATTGTGGTCAAGAAATTACTGGCTGGTATCGGCATATCTGGGCCACGATCATGTGGGCCCACTCCCTCCGGACATTTTGGGGAGCTTAATTGCTAAAGTGGAGAGCCTTAATACTAGTTGGCTGTGATGCGAATGCCCATCACTCAATCTGGGGCAGTTCCGACATAAATAAAAGAGGTGAGCAACTTTTTGATTTTGTCCTTAGTACTAATCTCCTAATGACCTTCATTACTCGCAATCGACAAGAAGTCCTGGACATCACTCTTGTCTCCGATCACTTATATAACTTGGTAAAGGACTGGAAAGTCTCTGAAGAGCACTCTTTTTCAGACCATAGTTACTCCCAATTTAGTCTTGATGACTACCTGCCTGATCAGAAGGTTTTTAGAAATTATAGAAAAACCAACTGGTCCATTTATAGGAAACGTTTATAGCGCTGATTCCCTCCCACCTGCCCACTGTACCTGCATGTACTGAGGACCTTGACAGTCTGGTCAACACCCTAACATCGGCACTCAATGGTGCCATGTCTGAGGCCTGCCCACTCCGCACACCTCGAGGTAAAAAGAAATCACTTTGGTGGAATGCAAATCTCAGTACTCTTAGAAAAGACAGTAGGCTCCTTTTCAATATTGCTAAAACCTCCCGTGAGACGGCCGATTGGGACTCCTATAAACTGTCTCTCAGGCAATACAAAATCTCACTGAGGTAAGAGCAACGACGATCATGAAGACTCTTCTGCGACAACATTGGACTGGGGGTTAGTCCACATTAAACGGAACTTGTTTTCTTCACGAGGAAATATAAAGTTCCTCTCATAGACCCTCCTATGATAAATGACACCAGTCTCACCTTCTCTCACCCCCTTCGGGTAGGGGTTAGAATATACCCGAGGTAGGCATGCCTGTCGTAAGAGGCGACTAAAATCCACCCTTCGTATACCGGGCTTAAAGTGTATACCAAAAAATGCAATGAGTAAAACGAAAAGATTTAATACCCCAGGTGGCAATCCAGGTTCACTGGAAAATCCTACCTCCACCCGGAGGTAGGCTCTACGGATTCTGGGGAGAGCCAATTATTGCAATTGATAAATCCCTTTATAAAAAGTTCAAGGGTACCTCGGTCTCCACCATCAAGACCGAATGTCTCCGGGAAAAAAAAGTCCGCCGGAAGTGCAAGCGCACAAGAAACAGGACTCAGAGAAATGTAAAAGCTTTGAGAAGGATAATAACGAACTTCGCAATAAGCTTAATGAAATGGATCGACTCTACCAAGAGCTCAAAAAAGAGGTAGACATGCTGAGAGAGGAAAACAAGCTTCTAAAGAACTCGCTTTTACAAAAAGAACGCGAAGATTCCCCTCCCCGCGCAGCTAATCCACAATATCACACGGACGAAGAAGAGCTTGCACGCGAAACGAATTGCGTCTTAAAGAAAAGACCTAGCAAAAAACGCAGAGCCGGCTCTTCGCCCGAAATCGAGCCTCGAAAAGAAGACAACCAAAATGAGTCGAAGCCAAAACAAACTCAAGCTAAAGCACGTCCTCCGCCTGCAATAAACGTCGTTGGCATAACGGACTACAGTAAGCTACATTGCCTTCTTAAAGGTACGACGACATCGAAATTCAAGTTAACGTCACTCAGGAACAATGCGTGGAAAATTAACGTTGATGACTCCGATGGCTACCGAGCAATATCACAAAAATTAAACACGGAAAAGATCCAGTGGTATACTTATGAAAATAAGTCAGAAAGACCACTGCGTGTTATAGCAAGGGGGCTCCACCCGTCGTGCACAAAAGACGACGTAATGAACGACCTCAAAGCTAAAGGTTTAAAAATTCTTAATGCCGTCAATATTCTCAAAAAGGTGAAGCAACAAACGGAACAAGGCCAGGAAATCATGGTCAAGCATGGACTTCCGCTCTTTATGCTTACCTTTGACAGGAGCGAAAATGTAGACGATATTTATAACGTTAAAACTATTCTGAATATCGTGGTCAAGATTGAGCCTATGCGTACGAGTACGAGATCGATACCTCAGTGTAAACGCTGTCAAGGCTTTAATCACACACAGTCGTATTGTCAAAAAGAGCCGAGATGCGTAAAATGTGCTGGTAACCATCTCTCGGAAAAGTGTGACCTAAATAAGCAGGCCTCGAAGGTAAACAAAGTCATATTTGATAAATTGAGCAAGCTCGAGTTAAAACCTCGCCAAAAAGAACTCCCATATGAATATGAATCAGTTACTAAAAATTTTAACATGGAACGCAAACGGCCTTCTACAAAAAAACGCCGAATTAGAAGTATTCTTACGGAATGACAACATTGACATTTGCTTGATCTCTGAAACTCATTTGACAAAGGAATCCGGAGTAAAAATAAGAGGGTATCGTGCTTATCACGCATACCACCCTTCCGGAAGAGCTAGAGGCGGATCCTCCTTATTCATTAAAGACTGCATTGAGCACTCCATAAATACGACGATTGAAATCGATACAATGCAAACAAGTTCAGTTCGAGTTAAGAATAGGCACTCGTATTTCAACATCGCGTCCATTTATTGTCCTCCGCGATGCACGTTTAGAAGTAACGACTTTGTACGTCTCCTTGACTCACTTGGACCGAATTTCATTATAGGTGGCGATTTCAACACAAAACACACCTTTTGGGGTTCCAGATCCAATTCACGGAAAGGCAGACTTCTGTACGAAGCCGGTATGCAATTCGGGGTTGATTTCTTTTCGACGGGGAAACCGACGTATTGGCCCTCTGATACAGCAAAAACACCGGACCTAATAGACTTCTTCGTAGCAAAAGGAGTATCTTCAAATTTTGCGAAAGTAGAGGAAAGCTTTGATCTCTCCTCAGATCACTCGCCGGTAATCTTGACAATAAGTAACCGACTAATGACAGTAGAAGGTGTGCCTAGATTAACTAACAAAAAAACTAACTGGCGCGACTTTAGAACTGATTGCGAAGAAAATATTGTCTTAAATGTATCGCTCAAAACACCCTTCGAAATAGAAGATGAACTCGGCAAATTTACTGAATCAATACAGAATGCCGCGTGGAAAAATACACCTTTAAGGAGGAAAGAAGTCCCATGCAATGAAGCTAATTATCCGCCGGAAAGAAAAGAACTTATTCGAGAAAAGAGGAGAGCACGCAAAATATGGCAACAAACTCGCGCTTCCCAGCATAAAACCCACTCGAATTTCCTATGCAATAAGCTTAAAAAAGCGATCCAAGGCCTAAAAAACCGAGAGACTTCAGCTTATCTTGAAGGTTTAACCGCCGAAAAAACCACTAATTACTCGCTCTGGAAAGCTGTCAAAAGAATTAAAAAACCCCAAATACATTCGCCACCGATAAGAAAAAACAACGACGAATGGGCAAAAGGTGACAAAGAAAAAGCGGATCTATTTGCCGAGCACTTAGAAGAGACTTTTAAGCCATTTGATGGAGAAACATTGGTAGACGATTTTACCGGTACGACTACGACATCTGACAACCTTAGAATAAAAAGTGTGTCATTTATAGAACTTTGCCAGGCAATAAAAAACCTGAAAAATAATAAAGCTCCTGGGTATGATTTAATAACCGGACAAATCCTAAAGGAATTACCAAAAAAGGCACTATTAAAATTGCTTTACTTAATAAATGCTTCCATTAGATTATTATACGTTCCAAATCAATGGAAAGTCCCAGAAGTCATAATGGTTCCGAAACCGGAGCAATCTCCAAATGACAAAAAATCGTACAGACCGATATCACTACTACCAATAATATCGAAGGTATTTGAAAAACTCCTTCTGAAACGGTTCTTCTGGTCATTGAAAAGAGACGCCTAATACCTGACCACCAATTCGGGTTCAGAATCAAGCATTCCACAATTGACCAGGTTTATAGAATAACCGACGAAATTGAAAAAGCCCTTGAGGAGAAAAAGATTTGTTCTAGCGCTTTTCTTGACGTATCTCAAGCCTTCGACAGGGTTTGGCACGATGGATTGAATTATAAGCTAAGACGAATCCTCCCGGAGCAAATTCATAAGATCTTAGAATCATACCTTAAAAACAGACTTTTTCGTGTCAAGCACGGAACTGAATATTCTGATTTTAAAGAAATCGCCGCCGGAGTTCCGCAAGGAAGTGTCCTTGGGCCTATCTTATTCTTGCTGTACACTCGGGACATACCACAAACTGAAGGCACTATTGTAGCTACGTTCGCGGACGATACGGCTATTCTGGCAACGGAAAGGTCAATCGAGTCAGCAACCATAAAACTCCAACGAGCCTTGGATAAAATCTGTGAGTGGACAAAAACTTGGCGCATTGTTCTTAACGAGACCAAATCGACGCATGTTAACTTCACCTACAAGAAAATAACCAACCTTCCCGTTTTCATTAGCTCGGTACAAATACCGCATGCAAACGAAGCTAAATATCTGGGAATGACACTAGACGCGAAACTTAAATGGAAACCTCACGTTAAAAAGAAACGTGACGAAGTCGAAAATCGACTTAGAGAAATGCATTGGCTAATTGGAAGATATTCCAAACTAAGCGTATATAACAAACTGCTTCTGTATAAGCAAGTGCTTAAACCCGTGTGGACGTACGGTATACAACTCTGGGGTTGTACCAAACCAAGCAATAGGAATCTCATACAATCACTTCAAAATAAAATTATAAGAATAATCGTAAACGCTCCCTGGTATATCAGAAACAATGATATCCACAGAGACTTAGGGATAGCTACCGTGGAGGACGAAATAAAAAACTTCGCTCGCAAGCTTCGTATTCGTCTTCATGGCCATTGCAACAGTGCCATACTCCAAACTTTGGATGTGACAAATCTTACGCGCCGACTTCAAAGAACGAAACCGTTCGAATTAGCGCTATAAGACAAAAAGCCGCATGTCATGACGGTTTCAGCAGGTGCTTTTATTGAAAATCTACCTGCCTCACGCGAATATAAATCTGAAGCTTAAACTGCTTGATAAGGACTAACTTAGTCGTAGTAAACAAAACGAAGGGAAGGGTGTTTTTAGTCAGTAGAAATCTGACACTACTATGAGTACACGGTCCCATAGTGTCTCATGAAGATTTTCACCTACCCACGAGAAAAAAAAAAAAAAAAAAAAAAACCTTCTCTGAAAACGCAAAATATTTGGGTCTTATTTTGGATAGGAAATTAAACTGGCAGGCCAATCTACTAGAACGCGTCAAGAAAGCAAATGTAGCTCTCTATTCCTGTAAAAAGGCTATAGGTAGGAGCTGGGGTATGAAACCTCAAAGCACTCATCGGCTGTACGTGTCCGTTATCAGTCCTATACTACTCTATGGCGTGATCGTATGGTGGCCTGATCTTGACAGGGCTGTCCACCTCACTCAACTAGCTAAGGTGCAAAGATCTGCATGCATTTGCATCAGTGATGCACTGAGAACCACTCCCTCCGCGGCACTGGACATTTTGTTCAACATGCTACCTTTAGATATTTTCGGCAAACAGATGGCTGCCTGTGCGGCCATCCGTCTAAAAGCCTTCTCTCAGTGGTCTAGCTATAGCTTTAGCCCCTCCTCGATCCTTGATCTTCTCAACTTCAAACACGAAAACACGGACTACACCCCACCGAAATTGAGATTTGACCGTAACGTCCGTACGAGCATCCCTAATCGAGATGAATGGGGCACTTTCCCCCTGTCGATGGTAGTTCGGTTCACTTCTTTACAGATGGCTCTAAGACGGAGGGTGGGGTGGGTTATGGTGTTTCCTCCGAAAAGCTCAATATGAGCATCTCTTTCCGCCTCCCCGATCATTGTGACGTTTTCCGGGTGGAAATCATGGCGATTAAGGAAGCCCTGTCCTGGCTTAAATGTAATGTACTATCTGTCAGGGATATTAGCATTTTCACTGACAGCCAAGCGGCAATCAAGTCCCTGGAATCGTTCTCCTTCACTTCAAAGGCCGCCTTAAACTGTCGTTTATCTCTTATGGAGATGACAGAGCAGTTCAACATTCACCTATGCTGGGTGCCGGGCCACAGGGACATTCCAGGTAACTGCAGGGCTGACGAGCTCGCCAGACAGGGTACCACTCTAACGATTCTGCCTGACAGGCAAGCCCTGGGTATGCCCCTCGCTACATGTAAGTATCTACTAAAGCTGAACGCTATTAGCACGACCAACCTCAGATGGGAAAACGGAACGGAAACTATCCTTCACCTCATATGCACTTGTCCAGCAATTAGGTGGGGTCTCGAAATAAAAGGAGTAAATCACACCACAACTAATTGGATGTGTGAGATGCTAAGAACTAGGACTGCTGAGATAGAAGTGGGATACAAAACCATCACAATAAGCACCACTAGAGACTGCCTACAAGGAGGGGTATTATCACCTTTGGTGTGGAGCCTAGTAGTAGATGAACTGAATTGACAGATGCCGACATTACGTGCCAGGGGTACGCCGACGATATAGTCATTGTCGCAAGAGGGAAATTTGAAGAAACGCTATGTGAAATCATTCAAAGAGGTCTAAGAATTGCACAGAAGTGGTGTAAAACGGTAGGACTTAGAGTGAACCCTACCAAAACCACAGTGATACCCTTCACAAAGAAAAGACAGCTAAAGCGTATGCAACCTATCCTGTTGGAAGGGATCAAGTTCGACCCACAGAAACAGGTCAAGTATCTAGGTCTAACACTAGACAGTAAACTCCTCTGGAGAGAACATGTAGAAGCCACAAGCGCACTTATGGTGCGCAGGAACATTTCAGGAAAAAGCTGGGAATGCAGCCCAGCCACACTGAGATGGATGTACCTGATGATAGTAAGACCCATCATCACTTACGGGGCAGTGGCATGGGTTAACAGAACTAGGCTAACCACGGTGAGGACATCCCTCAACAAAGTGCAAAGACTAGCCTGCATATGCATAACAGGAGCCATGCGAACTTGTCCCACAGCAGCACTAGAAGTGATCGTAGGTATACCATATTGAGAATCAGCAAAGAGGGCACCGAAAAAGGAACATGCATCGCAAACAAAGAGCGAGTAACCCTATCCAAATCAGTGCCGCTTCTGAACTGGCCCAGAGATGATATGGTCAAGAAATACTGCTTTGAAAGGAATTCGACTCAAAGCTGAGCAACAAAAGAGACTGGAGCAGCGAATCCGATAAATACCAATTCAAACAACACACAATTAAATGGTACACAGACGGATCGAAAACATCTACCGGCACTGGGGCAGGAGTGTTCGGGCCCAGGACTAGATACTCCGAATCACTGGGAATATTCCCCAGTATATTCCAAGCAGAAGTTCACGCGATCGAAAGATGCGCGCAATTCAACCTAGGCAGGAAATATCGCGGGCAGAACATCGCAATACTGTCAGACAGCCAAGCCGCTATTAAAGTACGGACCTCGCACGAGATCAGATCCAAACTGGTATGGGAATGTTCCACCAGGATCAACAAGCTGGGAGAAACAAACAAAGTAACTCTCCACTGGGTACCAGGACATGTAGGAGTGGAGGGGAACGAAGCAGCTGACGAACTAGCTAGAAACGGATCAGACACGCCGTTCCTTGGACCAGAACCTTTTTGTGGGATTGGACCCCACAAAATACGGGAAGACTTAAGGAAAGAGGAAGAGAACAAATGGACCAAGCATTGGGACGATATCCCCCAATTAAGACAGGCAAAAGAACTTCTGGGGAAACACAACCAGAAAAGAAGCAAAGCCTGCCTTAAAGTTAGTATGAATCGAATTCGCATTTTGGCGGGCATGTTAACGGGTCACTGCAGACTCAAGGAGCACCTTAGGAAACTGGGAATAGAGAAAGACGGACACTGCAGATTCTGCAGGGACTTCGCAGAAACACCAGCGCACCTTCTTATGGAATGCGAAGCATTGATCCAAAAAAGAAGAAATCACCTAGGTGCCTACCTCTTATCAGAAATGGATTTACCTTCGCTGGATCCACTCAAGATACTCCGGTTTGCTGTAGCAGCTGGACTGGAGGAAGTGCTCTAGACCGAGTATACCATCGGCTAGAGCCGTAGTATGGGGGGGCACAATAGATCTTTTAAAGGTCGCAGTCCACTTGCACCTTATTATCTATACATCTATCTATCTATCTAGTGTAAATGTTAACCACTTCTGGAGGAAGATGTCTGAGTATAACGTTGGGTATAGCATCGATTCCCACGGATTTCTTTTTTCTCAGTGATTCGAAGATCGCTCTGCCTTTGAAATGAACGGGGGATGTGCTCTTTCATCGGCGACGGCATTATTTGCCAGTGAAACCAGTGTTCTCTATAAAACGAGTCGTGCTTCCGAACAATGTGTCAATGTGTGTTTGCATGTATGTACATACCATATGTGTACTTTATATTGCTTCTAAGGTAAATGAGTGATTGAGTTATGAGTTTTTGTACGGTTTCGACTCGAATGCGGCACTTGGGTTAGTGTTTGGCTGTGTGTAAATTAGTATCAATATTGAATACTTATTTTCAGTAGAATGCCGTACCGATACTCATTTCAAGTAATCAATACTAAATACCGGATACTTACTTTTTGCACCTGCCCACTCTAGGGTAGGTGCAAATTTTGTCGAGATTGTCCCCACCTAACACTTCGCAGCGCTCGAGTCGCCAGTGCTCGTCGAACGGCGTGAGCATTTTCGGTACTCCGCACACATTTTTTTCATGTTTAAATGCGTGTAATCCGTTCTTTGCTGATGTGCAACTCGTCCGCTATCTGCCACATTTTTATTCTTCGGTCAGCCAGAACTAAGGAGTTTTTCCCGAGCCTTGGAAAACGCAACACCTGGTTCTACTACCTAAAGGAAAGAAGCCACCCGGAGAACCGTCCTTATATCGCCCATTATGCCTCCTGGATACAATGGGAAAAATCCTGGAGCGCATCATCTATGAGAGACTTCTTACGGTAGCAGAAGACAAAGTTGCACTATCTGACCTTCAGTTCGGATTAAGGAAATCTCGCTGAACGGTAAACGCCACTAAGATGGTAGTTGACATCGTAGCCGAAGCAATACAAGGAAAAAGATGGCGTTTTGGAACTAAAGAATACTTCGCGGTAGTGACGTTGGATATAAGAAATGCGTTCAACTCAGCAGACTTGTCGTTCCTAAGGAGAACATTAGTCAGAGCGGGCACGCCATACATACCTGCGAAAAATAGTTGCAAACTATCTGACTAATAGGAAGCTAAGGTATAAAACCGACGAGGGCTTGAAATATTACAACGTGTCTGTGGGAGTTCCACAAGGTTTCGTACTCGGCCCCCTTCTGTGGAACATCATGTACGATGGAGTTCTGCGACTATCTCTGCCGCAAGGAGTAACAATTATTGGTTACTATTGAAATGAACTACCTAAATACTCGTATATATGAATTGGTTTACTCAAATGTTATGTAAACATTTATGTATGTATTAGTAAGCCACGCGAATAAAAGTCAAACCTTACACCATTGTACCCTCTTATTCTTAGTTGAACCGCCGCACAGTGGCCGATCTAGTACGCGATAGCAGGTGTGTGAACAACGAAAACTTAAGTTTGTTTGGTGGGCGTTTAAAAAAAAAGTACCACGGAGTCCAATTATAAGACTACTTTAATTTAAAAGATGCAGTCCTTCAGTTCAATAAAATGTAAAAACTACGTGCCAATATGTGCCATAACATATTTAAATTTTTTTTTTAAGGTGACAATACGGCTCCTTAAAAGAGTCCGTATATTTCTCGAGAAGACGTATTTTATTTTATACGCGAAAACGGACTTTTTAAATCCACCATTTCGGACTGCACGAACGAAGTTTTAAAATATGTGTTCTCAAAGTTGTCAATATTGGACCTCACAGATAAAGATCGCAAAAAGTGTCACACATACACAAAAACCTTTGTGTCACGGATTTTTAAAAAGTGGGCAACAAGAAAACGTACACTAAACGTATTTTTGAAATGTGAAAGCGCATGGATTTCCAAAGAATTTGAAATACCTGTGCCAATGACTGCAGTTAAAGCACAAAGGTTTTAACGAGGTAGGCCTGAAAAAAAATTTAAGGAAAGTGGTCTTAAAGCTAAAAAACGAAAAATTCAAGATCTTATGAATAGGCCCTCAGAAGAACTGTCATTTGCAGTGGAATCTAAGCTTAGAGAAGAAGGAAAACGTTCCCTAGCTGAAGTTATAAAAAAAGCCGTTACTACTTCACCCAAACACTTAAAACAACTAAGCACACGTCCTACAGAAAAAATGGTCGCGTATACACCAGATGAAGCGGTAGCTTTAATTGCTGATTTAAAATTAACTAAACATCAGTATAAACATCTAGAAAAAAAAATGCAAAAGACAGAAATGCAAATATCTGCCCAGCATACGACTCCGTTCTGGAAGCAAAAAAACGTTGTTATCCACCTAGTTCTTCAATTAAGATAACAGAAACATTATGTGAAATTAAGCTACAAAAATTACTGGACTATACTACAGAACGAATTTCTGTTGCGCAAGCTGACATATTTGATTTTCGATGTGAAAATGATGATACTTTGGAATGCACTTGGAAGTGGGGAGCTGACGGTAGTGGCGGTCACTCTCGTTATAAGCAAACATTTTTAGTTAATGGTTCTGCAAGCGATTCCGACATACTATTGACTTGTATTATGCTTCTGGAAATCAAGAAGAAAAGTGAAACCGAATATACAATACAACAATATGGATAAATTCGAAAACATCATTACCACGATACTGTCGTCCACTCCGATATGAATTCACAAAAAAAAGGACAGACATTACCATAGCAGAGTTTAGTCGAATGGAGCTAGAAATAAATACTTTGAATCCCACTTATTTAAAATTCAATGATAAAAATGTTCGTGTAACTCACACGCTATTCAAAACAATGGTTCATGGTAAAACGTGCAACGCGGTAATGAAAAATAGAGCTAGCGCAGTTTGCTATATATGTAAGGCATCTCCAAAAGAGATGAATAACATAGATGCATACTTAAAAAAATTATGTGATACAACTTTACACGCGCAAATAAGACTAATGGAAGCATTATTGCATATAGTATATAAACTTGATACGGAAAGTTGGCAGGCGAGAGGAGATGCAGCCAAGAATATGGTAAAAGACAAAAAAATGTATCTACAAAACCAGCTACAACCAGGACATTTTTCAAGGACCCCGCAAAAACCGGCAGAATAATTGGAATCGAGCAAAAACTCGTAGAACGCTTCGCGATAATAATTAAAACTATGTCATCTGGTTTAAGAATAGACACAACCAAATTCCGTGGGCGCCGTGGCGTAAGTGGTTAGTGTGTCGGATCACTACGCATGAGGTTCCAAGTTCGAATCCCAGAAAACACCAAAAAGTTTTTTCACGGTCCCACCTCTCGCGAGCGTCTGACAAACATCCGAGAGTATTGTTGTCACGAAAAAGTTTCTCAAATCGCCGTTCGGATTCGGCACTAAACTGTAGGTCCCTTCCATTCGTGTGAAAAATATAACGCACACAACATGAGTGGTTGCGAGAAGCTAGGCCCTGGCACTCAAAGAGCTGTTGCGCCAAATATATATATATATATATATACAAATTCCGTAAATACAATTTGGATACCGCAAAATTATTTGTCGATAAATATAAGTGGTATAGGATGCCAGTGAGCGTTCACAAAATCTTGCTTGATGGTGCCGATATTATTGAGACGTTCCCAATACCTATTGGCCAACTATCGGAGGATGTGATAGAAGCTCGCCAAAAAAATTATAAGGCGTACAGAGCAGCATTTTCAAGAAAGATGTCTCGAATCTCCACCAATACTGATGTGTTACATAATTTGCTAATTTCATCTGACCCAATTATTACCGATATACGTGATCTTCCAAGGAGACATAGCAAACACCTACTAAAGTGTTAGAAATGGTTTTAGAAACAATATAAAATAATTCGAATAGGCCAAAAAGTTGCATGTCTTTTATTTATGATTTAAGTCCAGCTACTGTCATCAAATCGGCCAGTGTGCGCCGGCCAATAAATACCTACCAATAATATAATTACTACAAGTTGCTCGTGTTTTACTTGTTTTCTGCAACAGGTTATGGGCCCACAAAAGTAGAAGTTTATCATAGTGAAGCGGGAAAAGCGTAAAGTACAGTTTGACGGAAGTTTTTTTTAATCGTATGCCTACGAGCGTGGTCGAATACAAAAAAAAATGGAAAATTCCGTAGAACAAACCGTGTCACGCGTAAGAATCGTTTGAGATGGAGAATTCTAATTTAGTCAAAATTGAAAAATTGCTAAATGCAAAATTTCAAATTCGGGTAATCCTAAACGCTAGCGAACTTTTTGATATACTAAATGGTAAAACGCCATAATCAACGGAAACTGAGAAAGCGAAATAATGGACCAAAAAGGACTGTAAAGCTCAAAAGATCATTGCAACGACCGTTGGCTCACAACCTCTTCTCCACATTATGAATTGTGATACATCTTATGAAATGTAGAGTATGTTGTGTAGCGTATATGAACTAAAGTCTTCGTCAAGAATTCATTTGCTACAGCAAACATTTTACAGCATGAATATGAGCGCAGACGAAACTATGGCATGCTACATATCGCAGCTGGAGGAATTAAGGCAACAGCTCAAAGATCTCGAGGATCCAATTTCGGATTCGATGACGATTACTAAAATCCTTATGACATTACCTGTTGACCGCAAGACTGCACCAAAAAAGGTAACAATAAGACAGCTCCATCGTCATCGAAGTCGTGGGGCACACACAAAGAAGGTGATGCTCTTGTTGCAGAAGCTATGCTGTCAGTGCATAATAGCAGTGTTTGATAATGTAATCTATACTCAATTAGGCACCAAACATCAACAATTTTACCCTATCACAATGTTAGCTTTTTAGTAACATTTTTTCTAATATCGTAAATTACAACTGTTTGTACTCTTGCTACTCATTATTTACTTGATACATAATATTCTAACGTTAACTTATTTTTTGCATTCTCGCTGGTGCCAATGAAGAATTTGCTGCTTCACAGCATTCGTGATTCAGCCAGCAATTAGTACACATTACACTTTATACATTAAAAATTGTAACACACTACACAATACAAAACACAAAATCACACATCTTTTATTATCACACAAATCATCAACATCACACAATTAATCAAACATTCATACACACAAACAACACACATTCTTCTCGGGATATCGCCGTCGTCGTTGTTGCTGATTGCTGCTGATCAAGGAAGGGCATGTCATGGTTTTTTTTTCGGGATAAGTTTTTTTTTGATATGGTTTGTATGGTTTGTATCAAAATCAATTATCCAAACTACATTCATACAATTTTCATCGCCCATTAAAACACAAACATAATTTTTGGTCCTTCGAGCCGGATATATATAAAAAGTGAAATTTTGACCAATACATATTACATTCAAACATACATATGTGGACATAAATACGTACATAATTGCCTTTTTATGAACAAATCTTTACTTGAATATGAATTATTTAATCTGGTGTTTCGTATATAATTCATAAAATACAATAAAAAAGGTGTCCAAATCGTGCCGCGTACAGTGTAAAAAAAAAACCTTATATACATACATACATATACTTAAATATATACTTTAGGAGTGGCATGATTATCCTCGTTTATTTCGCATGTTACAGTTTTTTACTAAAATTTATATATCTTGCATGTGATAAGTGCCGTTTATATCGGATTTTGAAATCACGCGGTTTATGTACATAAGATACTGAATTACATATACATATGCCGTAAGATCTCGCGTTTTGTTTCAAACGGGACAATTGAACAATTAATACAACTATTCTTTTGCAATTATAGACATTTTTTATTTAAACATTTTTGAACTTTTTTTCGATATCGTTAATTGCCGTTTAGTTTTTTTTTTTTAAATGAATAAGGTAGTGGCAAAACGTGGACGTGTAAAGAGTAGTATCACATCCTTGGTAACATTCGCTGATACAATTGACAAAAATACGTCCGTGTCAACCCTCGAATTTCGGTTAGGAAAGCTTGAGGAAGCGTTTCGAGATTTTGTTAAGTTGCAAGATGAACTTTTGAACTTTATCGGTGCTACCGACTACATTGATCGTGAACCTGAATTTTCGGAGTATGAAGAAAAATATTTTCATGCCCACTCAGTTCTGTCTGACGCGATAAATCACCTAAAAGGTGAGCAACATTTGGAAAATCGCGAAGAAAGCCAAGGTTCTTCATCGGTGAAAGATGTTTCCAAATCAAATGGTCGAAATTCAGTACAATTGCCGAAAATATCTGTTCCTAATTTTGACGGTGACTACAAGGACTGGCCTGCCTTTCGTGACCTTTTTACCGCAACCGTCGATTCTAATAAAGACATTACTTGTACTCAAAAACTGTACTATCTTAAATCTTTTCTGCGTGGGTACGCCGCGAACCTAATAAAAGATATTTCGTGCTCAGATCAAAACTATATTGAAGCCTGGGATCGGCTAGAAAAGCGTTATGATCAAAAGAATCTTATAGTCCAATCTTTCATAAAGTCTTTTCTATCGCTACCATCATGCACTACACCAAATATTCACATGCTTCGCAAAATTTCGGATGGGGCAGATGAAGCAGTACGTGGACTCAATGCTTTAGATTCTACTGATCGTGACCCATGGCTCATATATCTCTTAGTAGAAAAATTAGACCACGAGACAAAACAAGCTTGGGCCGAGGAAGTAGGTTCAAGAGCTGACTGCAGCATTAATGACCTTCTTGATTTTCTACAGAAACGTTGTACTTGCCTTGAGTCATGTATATCAATTTCTCGACCGAACCCCAATCGGAATAAAGGAGCTAATTCCGTTCATACACATTTAGTAGAGAATTCGCAGGGTTGCCCTAAATGCAAGGCTGACCACACTCTTTCGCATTGTGAACAATTCAAATCGCTTTCTACTACAGATCGTCGCGAATTCGTGAAAATAAAATCTCTCTGCTTCAATTGCTTGCGTCAAGGGCATTCATCCAACAGATGCAGCTCCAACTTTCGCTGTCGTCACTGCAATTCACGACAACAATTAGCACAGTCAACTCCTCCTCACAAGGTGAAGAAATCCGCCCATGTCTATCTTCTGAGATACCTGTTGTCGTCAGTCAAGCCTTAGAATCCAATCGTCCTACTTCAACCATACTACCGACTGTGCTTGCTCAAATTCAGGACAGCCAAGGACACAATCTGCTTGTTCGAATTTTACTTGATTCCGGATAGCATGTATCATTCGTAACCGAACAAATAGCTCAACGCCTGGGATTGCCCCGAAAACGATGTCGTGTTCCAATACTTGGAATCGCGTCCACATCAGCTGGATTTACCAACGGATTAATAAATCTTAAAATAAATTACATTACATACATTCTACCCAAAATATCCTCATCTCTTCCACCATTCACCTTTAACCACATATCTATTGATTCATTTCCTGTCAATCTCGCAGATCCTAATTTCTACTCGCCTGGTCCCATTGATATTCTACTAGGTGCTGATAAATTCTTCAGCATCATAACGGGGGCAGGAAAACCAGAAGCTGCTGGAGGCTTGATATCAATACCAACCATTTTTGGATGGATCATAGCCGGAAGCCATTCACAGTTCTTGCTATCGGGATCTGAGATAAGTGCGCACTGCACTCGTTTGGTCTAAGGAATTTGACTTAGAACGTTTTTGGAGATTAGAGGAAATATCGCTTGATGCACCGGCATCTCTAGAGGAACAGCTAGCTGAAGAAAACTTTGTCACAACACACACTCGTCGGCCAGATGGCAAATACGAAGTGCAATTGCCCTTCAAACCTTCAGTTGAGCTTAATTTCGGAGATTCGTTTCGAACAGCACTCAATCGATTTCACTCAATGGAGCGTAAACTTTCTTCAGACCATCATTTAAAGTCTCAGTATTGTGCTTTTATTGACGAGTATCTATCACTTGGGCACATGGAAGAAATCTCGCCAAGTGAAATACTCCAAACTCCAAATCTACCTAGGTACTATCTTCCGCACCATGCGGTATTCAAAAGTGATAGCAGCACCACTAAGATAAGGGTGGTTTTCGACGCATCCGCAAAATCAAATTCATTGTCTTTGAATGACACATTACTTGTTGTTCCTACCATTCAACACGACATATTTACAATCTGTCTAAGATCTCGGCGGCATGCATATTTAATTGCAGGAGACATCGAAAAGATGTATAGGCAGATCTGGGTCACACGCCACCATACTGAGTACCAACGAATTCTTTGGCATAAAAATCCAGATGATACTCTACGACACTACAGACTTCTCACTGTTACATACGGAACTTCTGCTGCTCCCTTTCTTGCGGTACGTGTTTTACAACAATTGGCTGCACACTCCGCAAATACACACCCACGTGCTTCTGCAACTATCATGAAGGATTTTTACGTGGACGATGTTGTAACAGGTGCAGATACCATTGATGAAGTCATTGCACTTCGTGCGGAATTAGTTGATCTTTTAAAAACTGCAGGTTTTAATTTGCGGAAGTGGACAACAAACTGTTGGCCCCTTCTCGTTTCGCTACCTGAAGACCAACGAGAACTTTCCCCGGTTGACTTCGAGCAATCGAATTCTATTAAGATGCTCGGTTTACAATGGTGTCCATCGCGGGACTGCTTTTCTTACAAGGTTAAACTATCTGATTTAACCACATTCACAAAGAGACGAATCTTATCAGATGCTTCTCGAATTTTTGACCCTTTGGGATTTCTGTCTCCAATCGTAATCGCAATCAAAATAATGTTTCAGGAACTGTGGAGAAAGGATCTTAAATGGGACGAAGAAGTACCGGAAACAGTGGCGCAGCAATGGACCACTATTCGAAACGAACTCTCTCTCGTTGAAGCAATATCTATTCCTAGATTACTGATCACCAACAAGGAAAATTGGGAGTTGCATGGTTTTTGTGATGCATCGTTAGATGCATACGCAGCAGTTGTGTATTGTAGAAGCATTAATCTAGACAACTCTATTTCAGTTTCCCTAGTTGCAGCTAAGACAAAGGTCGCTCCTTTTAAAGTATTACCACTTCCGAGGCTGGAACTATGTGGAGCACTTTTGCTTATTCGCCTTCTTAACAAGATTAAGACATCGTTAGAGGAACCTAACCTTAAAATCCGTGCTTGGACCGACTCTTCCATCGTACTCCATTGGCTGTCCGCACCTCCAAAAAAATGGTCGGTTTTCATCGGGAACAGGACATCCGAAATTCTTTCATCAATTCCGATTAAGTCCTGGAGTCACGTTCGGTCTGCTTTAAATCCTGCAGACGTGGCAACGCGAGGAATATCGCCCTCAACACTATCAAAAATGGACATATGGTGGAGAGGACCCGGTTGGCTGAGTGAAGAAGAGAGTCAATGGCCCACATCGTGCTACAAACTGGAGGAAATCGATTCTACTCAACTGGAAGAAAGAAAAGTATCCACACCAAAGGTATTCGTTTCAGCTACAGTGACAATGAACATACTCGAAAATGCCATATTTAATTCTTCAAGTTGGTCTAAGTCGGTACGCATAATTTCATTCGTCCTCCGGTTCATCAAAAACTGTCGGTTGCCTTCACATGCTCGCCTGTTTGAAGCTTTACAGACTACGGAATTATCACTTGCAAAAACCCATCTTATTAAAAGTGCTCAAAACTCCCTATTTCAAAATGAAATCAAAACCCTTAAAAATAAATCAGAATTATCCTTGAAAAGTAAATTATTATCCTTAAGCCCCTTTATTGATTCCCTTGGTATTCTTCGTGTCGGCGGTCGCATAGAACACTCGAACTTGAATTATTCTGAAAAGCATCCAATCATCTTATGTAAGTCGCATCAAATTTCAAGACTTATCGTTGAACACTTACATAAGAAACACTTACACGCGGGTGTATCTTTGTTATTCGCGATATCTAAACAAACTTTTTATATTCTCGGTGGCAGAAATCTATGCCGAAAGATTGTTCACGATTGCGTAACATGTTTTCTACAACGCCAATCGACAACAAAACAACTATTGGGAAATCTTCCAGCCGAACGCGTTACATACTCGCGCCCATTCAGCAGAGGCGGCTGCGATTATGCAGGCCCAATTACCCTGCGTCTTAATAGAGGAAGAAATCCAAAATTTGAAAAGGCGTATATTGCATTATTCGTTTGCTTCGTGACAAAGGCCCTTCATATAGAGCTCGTTGGCGACTTGTCTTCAGCATCGTTTCTTTTGGCCCTGGATCGTTTTACAGCCCGTCGCGGTAAACCCGTTGAAATTTGGAGCGATAACGGAACCAATTTCCATGGAGCTAAGCGGCTATTGAACGAGCTTTACAAACATCTTTGCAGTCAACATCACAATTCCATCATCATCGATCATTTAGCAAAGGATAACATCCAATGGAAGTTCATTCCACCCTCTTCACCTCATTTCGAAGGTTTATGGGAGTCTGGTGTACGATCCGTAAAACTACACCTCAAACGAGTAATAGGAGATGCCAAACTTACCTACGAGGAAATGTATACTCTTCTTTCAAAAATCGAGGCTTTGCTAAACTCTCGACCTTTATGGCAAACTTCTGACTCTGACCCGGTAGCCCTTTCCCCCTCTCACTTCTTAATCGGCGAGGCCTACACATCAGTTCCCCATCCTGATGAATCTACTCCTGTCTCAATCAGCACTAATTGGTCTCTTTTGCAGGCAATGCTTCATGGTTTCTGGAAACGCTGGCATAATGAATTCTGGACATCGTTGCAACAACGTTCCAAATGGCAAAAACCTCAGCCTAACTTAGAAGTTGATGACGTCGTCCTGCTCAAAGAGCCCAACTTGCCCCCATCTAAGTGGATCATAGGTCGTGTTTTAAAAACTCATCCTGGAACTGACAAAAAATGCAGAGTGGTAACCATCCGAACCAAATTTGGGGATTATGTTCGTCCTACGATCAAGGTGGCTCCTTTGCCAATTACTAAAAAACTGTAGTCTTTTAGGGTGGGCTGGATGTTTGATAATGTAATCTATACTCAATTAGGCACCAAACATCAACAATTTTACCCTATCACAATGTTAGCTTTTTAGTAACATTTTTTCTAATATCGTAAATTACAACTGTTTGTACTCTTGCTACTCATTATTTACTTGATACATAATATTCTAACGTTAACTTATTTTTTGCATTCTCGCTGGTGCCAATGAAGAATTTGCTGCTTCACAGCATTCGTGATTCAGCCAGCAATTAGTACACATTACACTTTATACATTAAAAATTGTAACACACTACACAATACAAAACACAAAATCACACATCTTTTATTATCACACAAATCATCAACATCACACAATTAATCAAACATTCATACACACAAACAACACACATTCTTCTCGGGATATCGCCGTCGTCGTTGTTGCTGATTGCTGCTGATCAAGGAAGGGCATGTCATGGTTTTTTTTTCGGGATAAGTTTTTTTTTGATATGGTTTGTATGGTTTGTATCAAAATCAATTATCCAAACTACATTCATACAATTTTCATCGCCCATTAAAACACAAACAAGCAGTGAGTGGTTTTTTGATACCAGAGCCAGCGATCACATGGCAAACAGGCGAGAGTGGTTTGTCACTTTCAAACAGTTTAAATCGCCAATACATGTGCGGGTTGGGAGTGGAGAAATAATTGATGCAGTTGGAAAGGGGACCATCAATGTAAAAGTGCTTAACGGAAGAGAGTGGAACAGCAAGTACTTAAGTGATGTTTCATACGTTCCTAAAATGCACCTCAATTTGTATTCTGGTACCAAAGCGATGGATAAAGGTTATCTATTCCAGTGCAACAGTAAAGTCTGCAAACTCACAAAAAATGGTAATGTTGTCGAGAATAAACTTTTTCGCATGATGCTAAAGATCGACATCGATGCGCGAGAACACACACCGGTTGAAGAAAGGCATGTGGCTTCGTGTTCATCGGTAAATAAAAATTCATTGAGAATTTGGCATGAAAGAATGGGGCATCAAAGTATAGCTCAAGTAAGAAAGATTTTGTCCGTTATGAACATAAAATAGGAAGCAACATCGATCTAGCTTCAAAAACAGTGAATCGCAAACAACGAAGTGTGGTCAACATATACATATGGATGTGTGTGGACCCATGGAGATGAAATCGATTGGTGGGTCAGCGTACTTTTTGTTATTCAAAGATGATTTTTCTCATCTACGATTTGTTGATTTTTTTAAACATAAGTCTGAGATGCCTGCTTGCATTTTACGGGGGATAAAACAAATATCTAAAAGCAGACACATAGTTAAAGTGTTCCAAAGTGATAACGGGACGGAATTCATAAACAAAGAAGTCCAGGAAAATTTTTCGAAAGAGTATTCGGCATCTGAGAAGCGTACCTTACTGCCCTGAACAAAAGGGATCAATAGAAAGAGAAAACAGGACTGTTACGGAGTTGCCCAGAAGCATGTTGCATTCTAGTGGTATGGAAAAACGTTTCTGGGCTGAAGCTGTAAACACAGCAGTGTACATATTGAACAGAACTGGAAATAGTTCAGTTTCATCATTTGAAAGTTTTTGGAAGTGACGTTTATGTACACTTTCCAAAAGAAAAGCGCAAGAAATGGGATGCTTAACGAGAAAAATGCATTTTTGTTGGTTATTATGAGGACGTCAAGGGCTACAAAGTGTGGAGTCCCAAAAGCAGAAAAGTGTACATGGCAAGAGATGTAAGATTCAATGAAAAAGTGCATAACTCAACAAACTGTGAACTAATCTCATCGGACAAGGATTTCGTTAATAACGACTCAACCTCGTCTAATGAAACACCTAAGGAGGAACCCCCATCAGATGAAGGAAAACAAAATTTAGCTCCAGAGGTGGGGATGGATTGTGCAAAATCGGGCTCAGTTCTGGATGGCGATCAACTCCAAGTAGAATCACCAAACTCACAACAGTTAGGGCGGAGTGAAAGAAACAAAAAAACAGGTAAAATACGCTTATCAGCTAGGTTCCAGAAATCGAGTGAAATAAAATCGAAATTAAAAATCGAGTGAATTCATTTTCAGTGTTCCGCATTTCGATCGATTTGACAACTCCGAATTTCTGTTCGAAATCACTTTCATGAAATTGAAAACAGCTGATATCTGTCATTTCGGATATAAGAATTTTTTTTCATTTCAACAAATTCTTTAATTGTTT
This sequence comes from Brachypalpus laphriformis, assembly GCA_945910035.1. NCBI lineage: Eukaryota > Metazoa > Arthropoda > Insecta > Diptera > Syrphidae > Brachypalpus > Brachypalpus laphriformis. Next base: position 235,330,600 of record OX246753.1, on the reverse strand, counting down.
ATAAATTTTGTTGTTCCCGCGTTTTAAAGCATTTGTATTATAATAAAAAAAAATATATTGAAAGCTGTGTTAATTGCTGCGGTATTGCAGGCCGAAAGGCGTAAATATGCGGAAGAAAAAATTAAGAGACGAAGGCTGAGAGATATATCTAATCCCTTGGAAATCGCAGATGCTGCGTATGTTTTTAAATGTAAAAACGAAAGCTAAAGCATCGGTGAGAACTCGATCCCCTTTGACAAATCCTCTTGCCAGATCATTGTGCTGCTCCATCCATCCATTAATAAATATTGCCTCCTGCGCATTATTTTTATGTTTACCCCTGTTTTAAATATATTTTTAGTCGAATAAGCAAATCAAGTTTGTTTAAAATGCAATTTCTTACTTACATGATCAAACACGTTTGCTCTCTTCCACTATTTCACATCAAATGAAAAGATCGATTTGAAATCACTTGCAAATCGACAAAATCGAATTCTGGAACACAACAATTTCACTCTGGTTCAATTTCGAAAATTTTAAAATCGAAATCGATAATAGTGAAATGTAGAACACCAAATTTCATTTTCGATCGATTTCAATTTCATATCGAAGTGAAATGTGAAACCTGGCTGTATAACTCTCATAACTTCCACGCTTTTTGCACAGAAGTAATTGACCCATTGACGTACGAGAAAGCTATCCAGATATGACAAAAGCTTTTGGATTGCTGCAATGATGGAGGAGTACAAATCCTTGTCAGAGAATAACACATGAGAGCTGGTAAATTGCCCAGAAAATCAAAAGGTTATTGGATGTCGTTGGGTGTACAAAACGAAGTACAAGGCAGTTGGAACCGTTGCACGGGGTTTTGACCAAAGACTAAGAGAAGATTTTCAAGAAACCTTCAGTCCAGTTGTGAGGTTCGATTCTTTGAGGATGATATTGGCGATCGCAGCAGCGGAAGGCTTATATTTGAAGCAGTTCGACATCAAGACTGCTTTTTTATATGGAGAGTTTAAAGAAAATGTCTTCATGGGACAACCAAAGGGTTTCGATGATGGAAGCGGGAGGATCTGTAAACTAGTAAGAAGCCTGTACGGATTGAAGCAAGCATCCAGATGCTGGAATCAAAGATTTACATCGTTTCTGAAGGACTTCCAAGTAAGTCAAGCTGATCCTTGCGTTTTCGTTTTTAAAAAGGATGGCCAGAAAATGTTTCTCGCTGTATGTATTGATGATGGGTTCATAGCGGCTTCAAGCGAAGAACTTGTGGCGCCTCTTATAACGTACATAAAACGGGAATTTCAAGTGAATATACTGGAACCAAACTTCTTCTTGGGAATTGAGATCGACCAGCGTGCAGAGCAGGGGATACAAATTCGACAAAGCGGATATATCTTCAAAGTGTTACGAAGATTTAATACGACTGAGTGCAAAGCGGTATCCACACCATGTAACCAAAGTCAACAGTTGGAAAAATGGGACGTTCAGTCTACGAGAAGCAGTTGACAGTTTAATGTATTTGGTTACGGGGACCAGGCTGTTTGTTTTGCTCTGAACTATGTGAGCAGGTTCATGGAAAAACCGGAAAAGCATCATGTAGAAGCACTGAAGAGGGTTCTTCGGTACTTAAAATGGACACCAAATTACGGTATATTTTTTTTTTAAAGTGCGCAATGTAATTTTTTTGCTCATAGCAATGCTGATTTTGCCATAAGAGGCAGACCTACAAACTTATACCAAAAATCGATGTTTGGGCAAGTCGTGAGCACGGAGACTGTAACTATCACCTTACGCAGTTCTTAGACGGTCATGGAGGATATCGCAAGTACCTGTACAGATTTGGACACGATACCTCACCGCTTTGCCCTGAATGTCGAGAAGAAGAAACAGCGGAGCACGCAATATTTTACTGCGGACGGTTCTCAAATTGGAGAGCAGTATTACATAGCCCACCCTCTCACCCATGTTCCGCATTCAACTTTTTGTTGTTCTACATTCCATTCCAAATGATTTCATTCGCTTATCTTCGCTATTTTCACCGATAATATACAATAAAATAGCATCTATTTTTTATAACAAATATTTCATTAAATTTTTAATTCACTTTCACAAGAAAAACTAAACTTATAATTGGTTTTGACATTTCGAACAAGAATTCGAAGTGGATTTAAAGAATTCGAATTCGTTCGGAATGCAAATCACTAAATTTATTCGATTTCACTTTCACTAGAAATACAGAACAGGGGTGTCTATAATCGATTACATGCCGTTATCAGAAGAGAGTTGGATATAAATTGGCGCATACATACCGAATGTGCAAATTGAGCTGCGAAGAATAGAGAAAATTCGCAGAGCAGCAGAGGCAGCAACAGCTCATGCAAGATGAATAGCATGATATGCTAGCCTGCCCCGCGAAGTAGTACCTAACGGCAGTCAAGCGGGGAGGTTGGTAGAAATGTACAGGGTGTGGATTGTATGTATGTGTATGTTTATTTAGAATATATAAAACTATTAGTTTACAATAAATAACTCAAAGTTACAAAACAGATCTCTATGATGGTTTACTAACAATTTTTTGAAAATTCTAAAAACATTATCATTTTTTATTTCACTGGGAAGTTCATTAAATAACTTTAAACCTTTATACATTAACATATTTTTTGTTCTTTCATCCCTATAAAAGCGTAATCGGAAATTTAAATTTGATCTTAAATTGTAGGGTTGCACATCTTGTATTACCTGCAAATTCGCTGACAGGTAGTTAGGTAATAAGTTGTATTTCATTTTGAATATGAGCACTATTGCATTAAATTGTATTCGCTGGTTAATGTTCATCCATCGTAGGTAAGACAACATCCATTCAATTGGTGTGTGTAGACTGCATTTGAAAATTACTCGCATAGCTTTATTTTGCAATAATTGGAGTCTTCTTATGGTCTCCATATTTCCCATAAAAAGGATTGTGGAGCAACATTCAAAATGGGGTTTTATTATTGTATTATAAATGTTAATTGCACACATTGTAGTGATGTTTCTACGTATTCGTTTTAGGAAACCGATTTTTTTTGAAATTTTTTTAATAACGTAAGAGAAATGGTTTTCAAATTCGAGATTATTATCTAATATTATACCTAGATACTTTACTTCGTCAACTTGTTCAATGACTTCTCCGCTTACATTTAAATTCACGTTACATTCACTGTTAAACACCATACATTTAGTTTTATTGACATTCAGTTTTAGTTTGTTCATTTCGGGCCATTTATGCAAATTATTCAAGTCATATATAAGATTTTCTATTTGCACATTTATATCTTTATCGCACACAAACAGTAAGGCATCATCTGCAAATAGTGAGATCTTGTAATATTTTAGAATTTTGACAATTTCATTAATCTTCTTCTTCCTTTTATCAGCGAGGTTATGATCCGAAAACAAGAGATCATAACCCTCCCACTTCACCGTATTTCTACTGATCCGCCTGTGGGGTTCGCCTATTTGACCTCAGAAAATATCGGCAGGCCTGCCGATTTTGGATCACTCGGTTACTGAGGCCAATGAAATGCCGATGTCGTCGCATTTGTCTGATCCAGGCGTTTATAGGCCTGCCTTTCCTACATCGCGATGTCTTTGGAACGTGCATTGATATTGCCTTTTTAACGGGGTTCAAATGATCTCTTCTTTGAACGTGGCAATACCAGCTGAGCCGGTCGCGCTCTATTTTTTGTACGATGGTTTCCTTGATGTGAAAGCTTCCACGGATCTTCGAACTTCTTTATAGCAGAAATAACAAAGGGCTAAATATGGCACTATTGTTGAGAGAGCACTTCCTATATTGGTTCGCTGTGTTCTGCTATTAAGGTAAGATTTAAACCACCGATACTCACTGTCTTTTACACCATATTTAGATAGTTTATCTAAAAGAATCTCACGGTCAACGGTTATAAAAGCTCTTTGGAAGTCAAGGAATACAGCTATTATTATATTGCCCTCGTGTCTTTGCTCTTTAAAGTTCATGATAAGCCAATTCAATGAAGTTTCACAAGAATGACCAGGACGAAAAGGTGATTGGTTTTCGATTAAAATATTATTGCTCACTATAAAATTAAAAAAATGATCATAAGCCGGGTTTTCAATAATTTTTTCCACAATGGGTAGCATATTTATCGGCCTAAATCTTTCTTAGTTAATTGTATCATTTTCTTTGGGTATTGGAATTATCGTAGTTTCTTTAAAATTACGCGGAAATTCGGCACTACTAAAAGATCCATTAATAATTTTAACTATATCTGGGCCAATGACACAAAAACAATCAAGTAGAATTTTAATATTTAAATTCGTAGGGTCTCTTTTATTTTTGATTTTTTTACAAATATAATAAAGATCATGTGTGGTAATTTAACTAAAATTGAAATTTGGGTAGGTTTCTTGAAAAGCACTATAGTCCATATGAATGACGGTATAGAGTTACTTATATTATTTATGCTTTCAACAAAGTAAGAGTTAAACTTATTTGCAATTATTGTTTTATCACATTCTTTGTTATAGATAAACTGAATTTCATTTATTTCATACTTGTTTACTTTCAACACTAAGCTTTTTATGGCTGACCACCAGAGTTGTAAAAGAATGCAATCTTTTAGTAATGCATTCCGTGAATTCACACCAAGTACTTCACGTTTTAGAATGCATTCAATTGACTTCACTTTTAGACTGGAACTTCAAAAATTAAATCACCATTCATTTTGAGAAGTCTTTGATTGCGGCAATCATTTAAACCAATCAAAGATTTGAAGCCTCTGGAATGAAATCTTTGTGACTGCACCGCATTCTCTGAAGTCACATTGAAGTCACTTGCATTCACTTGAAGTCATCGGCATTCAATTGAAGTCTTTAAGACTTCACTATTTCTTTAAGACTTCACACTAATTTCATTGAAGTCTTTAAGACTTCACAGTAATTTTATTGAAGTCTTTGAGACTTCACACTAATTTATTGAAGTCTTTGAGGCTTCACTACATTTTGTGAAGTAAAAACTGACTATGAAAAATTTAATATGTACATATGTATAACAAAATGTAAATTTTCTTTTATTATTTTTGAATCACAAATAACAGAAATTAAATAAAATATTTCATTAGAAGACTTCGCTTTCGTTTTCATGGTTTTCAATGCATGTATTCCAAATACCTAAAAATGTTAAATCATATCACACAATAGCAATAAGTATATGAGTTCACTGGATCTCACCTTTTTCCCCAAAAATTATTAAACCAAATCATATTGAATTTTCCACTGCCAGTTTTGACTTCAACAAATGTAGTGACGTCTCAAAGACTTCAATAAATTAGTGTGAAGTCTCAAAGACTTCAATAAAATTACTGTGAAGTCTTAAAGACTTCAATGAAATTAGTGTGAAGTCTTAAAGAAATAGTGAAATCTTAAAGACTTCAATTGAATGCCGATGACTTCAAGTGAATGCAAGTGACTTCAATGTGACTTCAGAGAATGCGGTGCAGTCACAAAGATTTCATTCCAGAGACTTCAAATCTTTGATTGGTTCAAATGATTGCCGCAATCAAAGACTTCTCAAAATGAATGGTGATTTCATTTTTGAAGTTCAAGTCTAAAAGTAAAGTCATGAATTCAAAATCAGAATTTATGAATTCTATTGAATTACATTCTCCAAAGATTTAATTCTTTTACAACTCTGCTGACCACATTTCTTTTTGACTTGCACTGTTTTCAATTTTATTGCAAACATATTTGCGTTTAGCTAAATGAAGTTTATTTTTATATAAATTTCTTAGTCTACGATATTCATACCAATCTTCTGCGTTGTTGAAAATTCTTGCTCGTTTATATGATCTGGTTTTTTGCATTTTAATTTGGTTAAGATCCGACGTGAACCATTTATTATTAAGTTCACCGTTTTTTAACAGATTGCATTTGAACACATTCGACAAGGGCTTTTTGTGTTTTTTCCGAAAGGACATGAAAATCACTTGCCACCATTTCAGCACATTTTTGACTTAACACGGATTTAAATACATCACTTCGGTATTTGAAAACATCAATCATCTTACATTCATCGTTGCGCACATTTCTTTCCACAGGAACATTAATAACTAACGATTCATGATCACTGATTATAAGATCTTGCTCAATGTTCACGGTTACGTTTTTTTCTACCGGTACTAAAACATAATCGATTAGAGATCTCGTTGTTTCAGTTATCCTTGTGTATCCATTTACTATTTGTTTAATGTTATTCATCACGAACAGTCAATTTATAGTCCTGGAGTATATTGTATTTTCTAGGAAGTTAATATTAAAATCACCCATCATTATTAGGTTATTACAAGTAAGGAGCTTTTGATCCAACCAATTTGAAAGAAAATCACAAAAATCGCATTCCGAACCACTAGGTGATCTATATAATATAGCTATAGTTTCTGCAAATTCATTTAAATATACTTCTACACTGAGTAGCCATATTTTCATTTGAACACTTGTTATTTCTAGCTCTCTGTACTGAAGATTTTTTTTTATATATAGAACTACACCACCAGTTTTTCTACTAGTACTATCACATCTTAGCGGCGTCCAATAATTTACCATATTGATCTCTTATTTTTTTATATTTTTAGTTAAATGAGTTTCGGATAAAGCTACGATATCAAAGTCATTATTTATTATCACGGATTCAATTTCGTTAAAATTCGTCGTAATTCCTCGAGCATTTAGATAAAGACACGAAATGTTTTTTAATTGCTAATATTCAGTCTTTTCTTTACGTACTTTGATATGCCTGTTAAAAACTGGGCACTCCTTATCATTTGCACTATGATTGCAGTCATTGTCCATACCTAAATCAGCGTTAAGCTTAGTACAATTGACACATTTGTTTTCACTGCTATTGCAATTTTTAACGTCGTGTTCACCTCCATATTTGATGCAAGCCGGTTTATTTTTACAATCACTTGCTTTATGGTTATAACCTTGACAATTAAAACACCTCCTTACGCTAAAGTACTCTCTGACATAGCATTTCACCCATCCTACTTTAATAACATTCATTTCACTTATTTTTTTGAAACTCTCACTGTCAACTTCCGTCACTACATTAAGATTTCTCCACCTGTTTTTATTTTTAAATGATTTAATTATCTTTAATTCAGAGTTACATAGTTCAGAGTTTTGTTTTTGTATCTACCCAAATATTCCTTCTAAATTTTCATCATTTTCTAAACTCATCACACATATTGTTGGCTTGATCATTTTAGGCACTTCAACTTTATAACCGTGATTTAATTTATTTTCAATTTCCTTCTTTAGTTTCTCAGAAGATTTTTTGTCATCACATTTAATAATTATACCATCATTATTTTTATTGATAACTCGATTGATGTTGAGATAGGTCGGATCAATGTTACTTTTTAATTCCTTTCGCGTTTCTTTTGATTATTGCTTTTTCTTAGGGTAAACAATAACAGCTAGTTCACTTTTATTTACTTTTACTGATGGTTGTTTTAGTATTGACGCATATGAGATTGTTTTATTCCCTCTATTTTTCATTTCCCGCACTATATCATTTTTTTGTTTCACGCACACTCTCCAGTACAACTATCCGGATCAAGGCTAAATTCGCTAACATAAGCCTAATATGTGTTCATGCCCCCACGGAAGAAAAGGACCCTGCCACCAAAGAGTGTTTCTATGAGCTCCTCGACAAAACATATGAGCAATGTCCTAAATACGACGTTAAAATAGTATTGGGCGATTTTAACGCCAAAATAGGAAAGGAGGACGTCTTTGGTAGGGCAGTCGATAAGCATAGCCTACTAGACACCACGTCTGATAACGGAATAAGGCTAATTGATTTCGCTGTGGAGCGAAATGTCACCATAGCAAGCACATGGTTTCCTCATATCGATATTCATACGCAGACATGGCGGTCCAATGATCATGTAACCATCAACCAAATTGATCATATTGCGATCGACGCAAGGCATGCCTCCAGTATTCTGGATGTCCGGACCTTCCGAGCGGCCAACATAGGCTCGGATCATTACCCTGAGCAACAAAGAAGAATCACTGTGAGAAAATTTAACGTCGAAAAGCTACAATCGCAGAAGACCGCCAGACTCTTCGCTGAACGCGTGTCCCGGAATCTCTCAATCACCCCTATGCCGCCAGCATCAAGTGCCGAAGACCAGTGGTAACGGTGCCAACATGCCATTAGAAACGCCGCGACTGATGTGCTGGGTCTCGCTCGCCCACCACCGCGAAACCCCTGTTTTGATGAAGAATGCCGGCGAGTGCATGCAGCAAAACAAGAGGCATACAAAGCGGCGCTGCAAGGGAAAACGAGAGCTGCTCGTGAGCTCTACGAGCAAAAGAGACGGGTAGAACATCGACTTCTCCAAAAGAAGAAGAAAGCGCATGAAAAGCGCGCGTTTGAGAATATCGAGAGTTTATACTCCAGGAACAATGTACGGAAGTTTTACCAAAAGGTAAAAAGAACGTGTCAAAGGAGCAATGCCCGGACAGAAACCTGTAGAGATGAAAATGGAAACCTCGTAGTATTATTACTATTATTATTTATTAACATACAATTAAAATTACATGATAATAATAAGATTAACGAGCCTAGCTGCAGAGACTATTGGCTCTATAATGGCATAGAGTTATATAATAATGTTTGCTTTTGTTAGAAAATCAGAGATCTTTTCAACATTTGTGGGACTAGGGTTTTTAAGTACTTCATAAATTGAATTATTTTTAAATACATTTTTGATGATAGGTTTTAATACAGAACAATTTTCTAAAATATGTGTTAAATCCAAAGTGGTGTTGCAGGAGTCACAAACTGGAGGTCTGTTTTTAATAAGTAGGTGCTGATGAGAAGCTGAGGTATGTCCAAGTCGTAGTCGTACAAAATTAGAAATTTTCTGCTTAAGAATGTTAGTGGGGTATACAGGGTTGAGTCTTTCCGGATTTACTTTCTTGTAGTGATGGTGGTATAGGCTCCAGTCATTCTTGATATGACTTTTTGTGGCTTCTTGAATGAGTTTTATCAAATCAAGTTTTGTGTATACATTAAATCTGTATACCGGAGCATTTTTGGCAGAGTTTGCTGCAATGTCGGCGTTTTCGTTTCCTTGGATTCCAACATGTCCAGGAGTCCACATTAACTTGATGTTTTTTGAAGATTTGATGAGTTCATATCTGATTTCTGATATGAGCTCCGTGTTGTTGCTAGGGTTTTTGATAGCGTTTAGCACAGATATGCTATCAGAGCATATGACATGTTTTCCTTTGCGATTTATTACTGTCTTTGTGGCTTGAAGGAAATATTGAGGCAAATTCGGGTAAGTTACCAATGCAGACAATGGATCCATTTTCAAGTGAAACAGCAAAAGATGTATTTTCTGTAGTCTTTGACCCATCAGTGAAGATTAAATTCCATCCATCCGATTTTAAGGCTGATGAGATGGTTGCGAAGAGTTGACAGTAAGCTGTGTTGCTGGTATTTGCTTTTTTGTAATTGGCAAGGGTCGTTATTATGGATTCAGAGTTGATGAACCATGGGGGGTAGCGAGGAGCAGCAATATGTTTTCGTTTAGCTGGAAATTCTATCAGCGCTGCTTTTTCGAGGATAGTAGCGATGGCGGATGGTATCCTCTTTGCGAGTTTATGATCCATTGCTTTCTTTACATCGTAATCGATTATAGAGTTTCTGGAGAAAACAAGTTTCGCGGCTAGCTTCAGAGTGATAGCGTCTCTTCGTTCCTCAATGCTCGGAAGTCCAGCTTCTACTAAAATATTTTTTATAGGAGTAGTAGGAAAAGCATTTATGCTTCGTCTAGCTGCTTGGTGGTACACAGGTTTTATAATTTTTAAAATTGACTGCGGACAGTGCCCATATATATATAACCCATAGTCGATTTTGCTTAAAACTAACTTTTTGGTAGCGGTTGAAAGAGTGTTTATATGGACACTACTTTTTTTACAAGCTAAATATCTTATAATATTAGTTCTTGCAGCTAGGGATTTCTTAAGATCTAGACAGTGTTGTTTCCAAGAGTACTTATTATTAAAGACTAATCCTAAAATTCTTAAGTTACTAACATTTTCGATTAATACATTATTTACATTAATGTTAAGTTGTGGGCAGTTCTGTTTTCGACAGATATGAAGCAGTTTGCATTTTTGAATTGAAAGTTTCGCACCTGACATCTTTGACCACTCTAAAATATCCTCAATAGCGAGTTTAAACAGGGCTTTGCTTCTATTTATTTCATTAATTTTACATAAAATATATACATATATCATCTGCATAAAGGCAGTGATCTAGTAGTTGATGCTTTATTAAAATTGTATTTATGTCATCAAATGCAATTATAAATAAGACTACAGAGAGAGGAGACCCTTGGGGGATTCCGTTATGTAGACGTTATTTGTTTTTACGCAGAATTTTCTGTTAGTTAAAAATGATTTGACGTAACTATATACCTTTCTTCCGACACCCCATTTCATCAGATTTTTTAGGACAACATGAAGACCAATTCTATCGAAGGTTTTTTTCAAAATCGAGGGTAAGGATTGAAACATGGTTTTTAGCTGATAACGCTTTGGAAGTAAAATAATCAATGTGGAGTAGGGCATCGACGCATCGACTTGATTAGGGCTGATAAGCTTATTTGTTTCAACAAACCATAGTAGGCGTTTAGCCATAATCTTTTCCAGGATTTTAGACAAGCATGGGATAAGAGATATTGGGCGATATCATTCGATTGAGGTCTTATCTTTGTTTGGTTTTGGGATAAGAAGTATTGTAGCAGTTTTCCAGGTTTGAGGAATAACTGCGTTGTTTAGAATATTGTTATACAGGCATATAATTCTAAGTTTAGTTTCTTTGGAAAGGTTTTTTAGCATTGGATAAGATATTCTATCTCTACTTGGTGTCTTCCCTTTAACATTGGCTAGTGAAGTTTCGAACTCAAGAAAAGATATCGGTTGTTCAATGCGTTGTGCGGTCCGACTGCTTGCATGTTGAGGTGGGGTGCTGTTAAGTATCTCAAATTTTTCGCCAATAAATATATTAGAAAAATTTTTATTTTCCGAAATCTCAGACCAAGTTTGTGCAATAAAATTGCATATTTCTGGTGGATCTATAATATTGCCATTAGTGGTTTTCATGCTATTTATAGCGAGTGAGGTGGAATCTCCAGTTAGACGGCGGATGTTCTGCCATATCTTAGCGGGCGAGGAGTTGGGGCTAATAGAAGAGGTAAGTTCATGGAAACTTTTTGCTTTGCTGTCTTTAAGCAGCCTTCGAAACTTGGCATTTGATTTTTTGTAATTTATTAAGTTTTGTGTGGTGGGATTTTTTTGGAAATATTTTAGGGCAATCATTTTTTCTTTCCGCAGTGATGACAATTCGGAGTTCCACCAAGGTACTATCTGATTACGTTTTATTGGGACAGTCTGAGAGATGGAAAAATTAGCCGCAGCTCTGATTGCTTTTTGCTTCTTTATTGTTGTTTGATGATATGGTCTTATCAGACAGGAACTCAATCGTTTTTTTTTTCTGAACAGCGTCCAATTGGACAAATCTGTTTTGAATTTGAGGTTGGGTGTTTTCGATTTGGCAATACGTCCGATATTTAAAGTTGCAAGTATAGGGAAATGGTCACTATTATGAAGATCCTCCAAAGTCTTCCAAGTAGTTTTTGGGAGCAACTCAGGTGAGCAACAAGTTACGTCAACATGTGTGAGTGTATTGTGCGTTGAGAGGTGGGTAGGAGATCCGTCGTTCAAGATAACAAGGTTGGTATTCACAAAGAAGTTTTCTAATAACTCACCTTTCTTGTTGGTGTTTGGGGAGCCCCAAAGTATATTCCATGCGCTGACATCGCCTCCAAATATGATAGGGGGATTGACTTGGTTAATGATACTATCTAAGTCGTTCTTATTGACTGTTTGTTTTGGAGGAAGATATATGCCTATATACGTAAACTTTATTTTGAGCTGTACCTCAACAGCTAGGACTTGCAGGTTTGAATTTAGGGGTAGGATTCTATGGGGAATGTTTTTTCTAATTAAAAGTGTGACCCCTTGCTTGTGTGTGTCTATACATGGCAAATTTTGGAAGTAGCCGGCAAAGGCTCTTGGAAAAACTGGCGTGTAGTTGAATGGGCAGTGTGTTTCTTGCAGAGATAAAATTATGGGATTGTATTCTTTAATTATTATATTTAGCTCATCGAGGTTATTGGCAAATCCATTAATATTCCATTGCAGAATATTGAGAGCTAAATTAGAATTACACTGGTTCCACGAGCTACTTTTACCTGGGGCAAAAGAAGTGTGGTTTGTCGTGCGTTGGTTTTGATTTTGGTTTGTGCTGTTTGTTTTCTGGTGTAAATTACAAAGGTTGGTGGAAATAAGTTGGTCAGGGTTATGACTCTGCAGCTCGGGTGTTGAATCATCCAGGCTCCCTAAGGAGCCTGATTGATTCAGCGCTCGAATTGCAGAGTCATTATTTTGGTTCATATTTTTATAATTGCATGTCGACATCATGCGTTTCTGAGTTATTTGTAATATAGTAATCATTGTTCTCCAAAAGTGTTTGGGTAACAGCTGATAAAGGTGAGTGAGTGAGTACAGAGGGGAGTTCAGAGTTATTGGTTGTAGTTGGAGTGAATGAAGATTGGCTATTTGTGTTGGTATTGGTATTTAAAGGAGGTTGTGACGTGTTCGAAACGGACTGAGAGTTCGGGTTTGATTTGGATTGAGCAGAAGATAAGTTATTGTTTGATAATGTAATAGCAGATTGAGTGACAGGGGCTGTATTGTTATTAGGAGTGGTTTTTTTTAAGTTTGAGTGTGATGGTTTGAGTTCGGATTTATTTATGTTTGTGGCTTTTGATACTATGTTAGCGTTTTCTTTGGGATTAATGGTAGATGATGTTGCGGATTTTTCTGTTGAATCATTTTTTTGTATTTGAGGGGTGGAGGGAATGGGATGAGATTGGTTGAGAGGTTTGAAAAACAGTCTTTTGAACTTGTGAATTTGTTGTTTTTTTAATCTTATCAGCGAATGTATCCGTTAGAGGTGGAGTTTGAGCTAAGTTCTGTTGACTGTAAATCCGCTTGGCTTCCGCCATTGTGCATTTCTTCAGTGTTTTGATGGTAATAATTTCTTTCGCCTGTTTGTAGGCAGGGCATGCTTTGGAAGATGATGGGTGGGGAAGGGAGCAGTTTGCACACATTACACGAGTGCAAAAAAAAAACAAATACAAATATTTGGCGCAACAGCTCTTTAAAGTGCCAGGGCCTAGAGTCTCGCAACCACTCATGTTGTGTGCGTTATATTTTTCACACGAATGGAAGGGACCTACAGTTTTTAATGCCGAATCCGAACGGCGATTTGAGAAGCTTTTTCGTGACAACATTACTCTCGGATGTTTGTCAGACGCTCGCGAGAGGTGGGACCGTGAAAAAACTTTTTGGTATTTTCTGGGATTCGAACTTGGAACCTCATGCGTAGTGATCCGACACACTAACCACTTACGCCACGGCGCCCACGAGTGCATGGGTCTGGTATGTGAGGTGGAAGGTTACATGATTCGCATATTGTGCAGCTATAGCAGCGTTTGATTGTGTGGCCGAGTAGTTGGCAATTGCGGCAACGCATGGGATTAGGTATATACTCAGTTATTTTGGCAGTGTAAAAACCGATATCGACTGACTTGGGGATTTGATAAAGGTCAAATGTGAAGAGCATGAGACCTGTTGGCTTTTGCTTTCCATCATCACTTTTCTTTAAAAATTTGAATATTTCCGTGACACCTTGGGGTTTCATTTCGCTAACGATTTCTGCTTCAGACACGTTTATTAGACATGGAGCATATGCTATTCCTTTCGATTGGTTTAGGCGATCGTGTAGTTTCACTGTTACTGGGCAAACACCAGCGAGATCTTTAGCTTTAAGGAAAAGGTCTGCGGTTTTTGCGACTTCACAAAAATTAATAGACTTCCGTCACGAAGTTGGATTATGTTTTCGTAGTCTTTGCTAATCATGTCTATAGCTTTTTTGAGAAGGAATGGGCTAAGGGACGAAATGGGTTTTTCACTATTTTTCGGAGACATAATAAGAAATCGAGGATTTTTTGCACTGGAATGTGATGGGAGATCTGGGAAAATGTTTAGGGGCAGAGCGTTATGTTTGGGTTTTTTTCTTGGCTGGAGGTCGGTATCAGGATCGGGATCAAGAATCCCGAAACGACCACCTATCTGTTTTGACCCGTGGGCCATTTTTGCACTTCAATGGGTACACTCAGATGGACACAGGTAGAATGTTAGGTACAACAACAAGGAAAAATACGGTTTCAACGGGAGATACCGGTTTACGCACTTGGCGGAAAAATTAAGTCACAACAAACTGAAGAACGATGCTATCGGCTCGGGAGTTAGTCGGTGACTGATGAACCTCGTAGTAGAATTACAGTCGGTACTGAGAATATGGAAAAACTACTTCTGCAGACTGTATAACGGCGACGAAGACCAACATCCCGCTGTCAGGCAGAATGAACCATTCAACATAGACGATGATAGTCAAAATTTCCATCCACCTGACCAAAACGAAGTGAGGATAGCAATATCCAAGCTAAAATCCAACAAGGCTGCTGGACCTGACGGCTTACCGGCCGAACTTTTCAAGGCAGCTGGGGATGAATTGGTAAAGTGCATACACCAACTCATCCCTAAGATTTGGTCAGACGAGTGTATGCCTGATGAATGGAATCTCAGCATCGTTTGCCCGATCCTCAAGAAAGGAGACCCCCTCAACTGCGCCAATTATAGAGGCATCAGTCTCCTCAACATCGCATACAAGATCTTTTCTGCGATATTGTGTGAACGCCTGAAGCCTTTTATCAACAGCCTGATTGGACCCTATCAGTGCGGTTTCAGGCCAGGAAAGTCCACCATCGATCAAATCTTCACACTTCGGCAGATCCTGGAGAAAATCCAAGAATTCAAAATCGATACTCACCACCTCTTTATCGATTTCAAGGCCGCCTATGACAGCATCTATAGAGAAGAGCTTTATATGTCTCCATGTCAAACTTGTCCGTCTGTGCAGGCTGACGATGGAGAACGCTCGCTGCTCCATCAAGGTCGGTAATGACCTCAACGACACGGTGACGCGCTGTCATGTGACTTCTTTAATATTGTACTTGAACGGATTGTGCGGAACTCACAAGCCAACACCGGAGGCACAATCTATTACAAGTCTGTACAACTGCTATGCAAGCCGACGATATAGACATTCTCCGAAGAACTCAGCGGGCTGTCACCGGTGCGTTTGCAAGCAATGAGGCGGAAGCGACCAAAATGGGTTTACCGATAAACGAGGGCAAAACCAGGTATAAGTATATGCTGTCAACAAGAAGGGACAGCCAACACCGACGAATTGGACAAAACGTCACATTGGGCAGCTATAACTTCGAGGTAGTAAGGGACTTTGTCTACCTTGGCTCTGCTATAAACTCTGAGAACAACATCAGCGCACAAATCAAGCGAAGAATAACTCTTGCCAATCGCTGTTTTTTTGGGCTTATAAGACCTTGATCATCCCAGTCCTGCCTTACGACGCTGAAACATGGACTTTATTAAAAGAGGATGAAGATATCCTTGGTCGCTTCGAGAGAAAAATTCTTCGTAAGATTTTCGGTCCCGTTTGCGTTGACGGGTTTTGGAGGAGAAGATTCAATCACGAGCTATACGAGTTGTACAGCGACATCGACCTATTCAAAAACCTGCGTATTGGACGTCTGAGATGGCTAGGACATGAAGAGCGAATGGACACCAACGCTCCGGTCCGCAGAGTCTTCGAATCTAATCCCGAGGGACGACGCAGTAGAGGGAATCATCGCCGTAGGTGGCGCGCACAAGTTCAAGGGGACCTCGACCAACTTGGAGTGCGCAACTGGAGGCAATTAGCTAAAGACCGAGCTAAATGGAGAGGCCCAGGTTCACCTCGAACTGTAGCGCCACCTAAGCAAGTAGGTAAGAATTCGCTCTTATACTCTTCTAAATATTTACTTTTTTTTATAACTACTTCTTGCATGTCTTTTAACACCAAGTCAACATTTGATATATAGAGCATGCAATCATCACATATAAACCGTATCATCGGGGAAGTATCAAACACATCGCTACTATACCGATCGAGTCCGCTACACGTAAGAGTGAGATTGTAACTTTTGCCACACACACCCATGCAGGATATTCCCGACTCTCCACTAATTTTTTTTGTGCATTTAGTGCAATTTTTCATTTTAAAACAATAAAGCTAATAAATGCATTTATTATTTTTATCGCGATTTTTCGTGATTGTCGATTCACAAATGAACGCGTAAGATGCGCACGATATAAGAATTTTCAATAGAAAAAAATGTTTGGCTGTTTAATGAAACCACGTACACCATAAAAAAACTACGTCTGTGTCTTTCGACAGTCTCTCAATATATTAGTACGTTGGCGCAATCCTGGCATCGATTATTCGCCAATTTTGCGAATTGTGCATGCTAGTAGCCAGGGCTACTAGTATAATATCTTTAGAAGATTACCACATCTCTTGGTGCAACCAAACAAAAAAAAATTAAAATCTCATTTTGGTCTCACGTGCGCGTGCGTTTTTCGGAAACTCATGTGCGCGTGCGTTGGTCATTGGTATTTCCATTACCGCACGCGCACACGAGCGAGTTTTTCAGAATTAGAAAATGCTTTTTTTCAGAATACTCGCGTGCGCACATGAGACGTATATAGCGCACATGAGTTGCACTTTCTTCTTCTTCCTATTTCGGCGAGGTTATGATCCGAAAACAAGAGATCTCTAGTGATCCGCCTGTAGGCCTCAGAAAATATCGATTTTGAATCACTGGGTTACTGAGGCCAATCAAATGCTGGTGTCGTTGCATTTGTGTGATCCAGGCGTTTACAGGCCTGCCTTTCCTGCCTCGCGATGTCTTTGGAACTTTAACCCTTTCGGTATACTTGTTCCTATATGGCAACACTGATACTTAAAGCGCGCATTTTCTCTGTGAGCTTTTTTTTTCGTTTTCGTCCTTTTCACAACACCTTGCGGTATATGTTCAATCATTTGAGGCAACAAATTGGTTGCTGTTGCCGCCAGTATGCTTTTGGGTCTGGTGCAATAAATGTCTATTATTGTGTGAACATTTTTTTGTAAGAATGACTTTTTTATTATTTCTTTTGTATTTAGATGATCATCAAATTCAAATGTTTTCGAATACAATTTGAAGGCAATAAAAGAATCTTGCGTATAAGTTGAGTTATATCCAATTTTTCATTTATTTCGTTACCATTGCAGATAGTTGTTGCCATATGGCAACGATCCCAAAAACCACTTTAGAACCGATACTAAGCAAAGATTATTTTTCAATGTTGTTACTAGCAGCCTCAGTAACAAGAAAAAGAAAAATATATTTTTTACCCTTACAACAAAAAAGACGTACCGAAAGGGTTAATTGATATTGCCTTTTTAACAGGCATCAATATATGCCGTGTTTTTTTGAGAGTTTACTGTATTCACTTTTAAAATCTAAAAAAAAAACAAAATGTACTCACTTTTAACTCATTTCTTGAAGTACATCTGAAATTTAGGTGGCGGTAATTTTATCGATGGCAACAACCTTTGAGAAACAAAGCGCAGAAAAGGTACAGTCAAAGAAACTATTTTGTTCCGTGAAGGTTGCTGTCACTTGCTGTCATAGCTTATTTAAGCGAAGGCAAACAATTTTGATGAACAAGCCACCTACGATTGAGATTGACATTGAAATCAATTCGCCGTACTCACTTTCTATAGCCACTTTGTTTACTGACTAAATTATACTCATTTTATAACCTTTTTTGTTTTGCGTATAAAATAAAAGTGAGCTGAGTATAGATTCCTCAAAAAAACACGCCTATAAATATTTTTTTATAAATTTGAATAAAATAAAAATAAAAAAAATTTTATGGACGAGTTGCTCTTGCTGTTCCTGCCACGCAAGTATCTGTGGAGCGTGCCTTCAGTGGACTTTCTATTGTACAATATTACCAAAACTGAGCACATAACTTTCCAAGAAAAAGACTTATTTTACTGTACAAATTAAATTTTGATTTGCTACAAGCTTCTTATTTTCATTTCATAGAAAATTTATTTATGCCTAAATAAAATAAGTGAATAAACCAGCTTTTTATAAAACTGTAAAATAAAAATAATAAATCTTTCAATGTGTTATATTTTCAAAACCTCAACAACTCATGAACCCATAAATTACATAATTCAATTTTCGGGTGGGTCTATAATGCAAAATTTTAAAATTCACTGGACTGTTTGGAACTCTGGTAACCGAAAAATTAATTCTTTTGGATCAATAGTATTGCCTGTAGAGCCAGTCAAAGTCGAGTAATTTTGAAGGTCACCTAAAAATTGATTTTTTTTTTTTTTTTAGGTTTGAGTGTAAAGATTAGACAAAGGGTTTCAAAAAATCATTCCTTTTTCATTTTGTGTGCATTTGCAAGCAAAAAAGCTGTTGAAATCCCTGAAGCCACCATCGTGCACTCAACTAGACGTCTGCCTGACAACCACCATCGCCCGCAAAAAAAAATGACGCTGAATTCCTCCAGCATTCAACACTTTCATTGACCGCTAAACCCATTTTTGCTACCTCGATCTAAATACTCGCAAACGCCTCACTGACAGCCCGCTGAGTTCTACCGACTATGTCAATATCATCGGCGTAAGCAAGTAATTGTAGACTTGTAAAAGATTGTTGAAATACTATGTTAAAGAGATCGCATGATAGCGCGTCACCTTCTCTAAGACCTTTCCTGAAATCAATGTTTTTAACTCTTTAAACGATTTTTTAAAAACTCATTCTAAAAGTTTTGCATAAACAGCATTTAAGTGCAACTTTGTGTGAAGCAATCATGCACTTTATTTTTTACGTTATTTTTACATCCTGCGCTTGGAAATTATTTTATTCTATAAGTCTTTTTCAAATTTTAGTTTTGGCTTTATAAATTACCTTTTCTTAATGGAGTTGATTTTTCTTTACACGATGATTCCCATGCATCTCGTTGATTGTAGTGCGTCAGACGCCAAGACGATATTGGAGACAAGGGACAATCGAACGGCCCGTACGTTTTGTTGATCAAAATTGGTGTAGAGATTGATTCAGATATCCTCCTTTTTTCATTTTTGTGCACCTGCAAATTAGCTGCCTGAGATATATTGCTCTCTGTTACTTCAACGCTGCTATCGTTATTAAATGATGGCCGAACATCAGTTTTTATAATCTTCAGTTCTCGTAACAACCTGTTCAGTAAAGATAATAAGCAAGTACGTTTAGTCACTGTCGCATATAATCATTATTATAATTTCATCAGCATGATAATATAGTGACGTGAAAAACTGAACCACATATATTTATTTTATTTACAAGAAGTTTACAAAGTAAATTTATAAACTCTATACAGAAAGGCATTGATGCCGTCTTTGTAAGATAATTATCAGAGCTAAGCTTTATTTACAAGCAATATTTAAGGACAGGCCTGCTACAGATGTACTTACGAATCCCAATAATGAAAATATCACCAAAGAATATGAATTGTTAATAAATATATTATTATTATTATTATAATTTATTAGCAAGTAATTAAAATTACATGGTAATATGAACAAATGAGCCTAGCTGCAGAGACTATTGGCTCTATGATAGTCTACTATTATACAATTATATTAGCATTTATTAAGAAATTATGGATTTGGTCGATATTTACAGGATTGGGATTCTTAAGTATTTCAAAAATTGATGTATCCTTAAAAATGTTCTTAATTATAGGATTTAGCTTATTGCAGTTTTCTAGTATATGGGGTATATCTATGGTAACGTTACATGAGGGGCAAGCTGGGGGGTTGTTTTCATTGAGCAGGTGCTGATGAGTAGCCGAAGTGTGACCCAGCCGCAATCGAACGAAGTTGGATATTTTAGCTTTTGAGATGGTTGTGGGGTACCTGGGGTGGGATCTGTCGGAGTTCACTTTTTTGTAATGGTGGTGATACACGCTCCAGTCGTTTATATGGTTTCTCATTAGTAATTTGGGAACGGCTTTTTTCAGATCTGGTTTGCTGGAAATGTCAAAGTTATAGACTGGAGCGTCTTTGGCCAGATTAGCAGCGAAGTCAGCATTCTCATTTCCCTGGATTCCAACATGACCGGGTGTCCACATTAATTTTGTTTTGTTTTGAGACTTAATGATTTTATTTCTTTCTTCTGTCAGAGTTGTTGTTGGGGTTGTTGATAGCTTAAAGCACAGAGAGGCTATCGGTACAAATAACATGCTTGCCGTGGCGATTATTGACTTTTTTTAAAGCTTGTAGAATGGCGAAAGCTTCTGCGATAAAAACCGAGGAAAATTCAGGTAGGATGCCAATGCTCAGAATGGACCCATCTTCAAGTGAGACTGCAAAGGAAGTATTTACCCGTGGTCTTTGATCCCTCCGTGAAAATTAGGTTCCATCCTTCCGATCTGATGAAACACTGGAGAATAATGTACGATATGCTGTATTGTTTGTTTTTGTTTTTTTGTGTTCAGCTAGGGTCATAATAAACGACTCTGAGTTTATCGTAATAAACGACTGAGTCTATGAACCATGGAGGATATGATGATATAACATTCCGTGCCCGTTTCGTTGGAAGTTCCATTTCTACAGCTTTTTGCAGGATGAGGCTGATTGCCGATGGGATTACAAATACAAATATTTGGCGCAACAGCTCTTTTAAAGTGCCAGGGCCTAGCTTCTCGCAACCACTCATGTTGTGTGCGTTATATTTTTCACACGAATGGAAGGGACCTACAAGTTTAATGCCGAATCCGAACGGCGATTTGAGAAGCTTTTTCGTGACAATAATACTCTCGGATGTTTGTCAGACGCTCGCGAGAGGTGGGACCGTGAAAAACTTTTTGGTATTTTCTGGGATTCGAACTTGGAACCTCATGCGTAGTGATCCGACACACTAACCACTTACGCCACGGCGCCCACAATTGTATTTTGTATTTGGGATTCGCTTTCTTAATTTATGGCCAATGGACTGCTTGAAATCGTTATCGATAATTGAACTATTGGAGAATGTCCGTTTGGCAAGGAGTTTAGATGTAACTGTTTCTTTTCGGTCTTCAATACTCGGGAGTCCAGCTTCCACCAAGATATTTTTAACTGGAGTTGTCGGAAGAGCGTTGATACTTCGTTGCTGCTTGATGATAAACTGGTTTGATTATTTGTAAAGTCGATTTTGGACAGTTACCATAGATATACAGCCCATAGTCAATTTTACTTAAAATTAACAATTTGGTTAAGTAAGAAAGGGTGTTAATATGTACTCTACATTTTTTACTGGCTAAGTAAGTAACTATATTAGTTCTCGCAGCTAGGGATTGCTTAAGTTCTAAACAGTATTGTTTCCAGTTGTATTTGTTGTTAAAAATTAAACCTAGGATTCTTAGGTTACTAGCGTTTACAATTTGTACATTATTTAGGTTAATACTTGGTTGTGAACAGAAGTGTTTGCGACAAATATGAAGTGTTTTACATTTTTGTAGGGATAGTTTAGCGCCGGAAATCGCCGACCATGTCATTCAAGGCGCTTGTTAATAAGGAATTACTTCTACTTAAGTCATTAGTTTTGCAAAGAATGTAAATATCGTCCGCATATAAACAATGATCTAAGAGTTTGTGCCTAGTTAAAATATTACTTATATCGTCGAAAGCGATAAGGAATAAAACTAACGATAATGGTGATCCTTGGGGAATTCCATTGTGCAATGGGTGTGCGGAAGAAAAACAATTGTTTGTTTTTACGTAAAACGTTCTATTAATTAAAAATGATTTAATGTACCCATACATTTTTGGGCCAACGCCCCATTTTTTAAGTTTGTTCAATACAATATGAATTCCTATCCTATCAAACGCTTTTTCAAAATCTAGGGAAAGAATTGTTGCATGGTTTTTGGTCGATAGCGCTTTTGTTATGTAATAGTCGATATGGAGAAGCGCATCTATGCACCCACGATTAGCTTTAAATGCTACTTGATTTGGAATGATGAGGTTGTTTGTTTCGGCAAACCAAAGTGAGCGCTTTGCGACAATCATTTCAAGAGTTTTCGACATGCATGAGATAAGGGAGATTGGACAGTATCCTTCCATTAAAGTTTTGTCCTTGTTTGGTATAGGAATTGGGAATGTTGAAACGGTTTTCCAACTTTGTGGAATGACTCCAGAGTCGACTATGCTATTGTACAGTTGGATAAGTTTTGCTTTTTTTGCTCGCGGCAAGTTTTTTGGCATTGGATAGGATATCCTATCTCTACCCGGGGTTTTTCCTTTAAGTCTGCTAAGACATGTTTCAAATTCAACAAAAGATATGCGTTGATCGATACGCTGAGCGGTGGAGTTTTTGGCTTGTTGCCACTGCGGATTTCTGAAGCACTCGGTTTTTTTTATTGTTAAAAGCATTTGGAATAAGTGGGGTGTGGTTTCCCGTCAAGCATGGGGTGTTTTGCCAGATCTTGGTAGGGGAAGAATTAGGATTAATACTGGACATAAATTCGATAAAACTTTTTGCTTTGCTTGCTGTTACGTTTATGTTGCGTCATTACAGTGTTTTAAAATATTATTGTATTTGGCTGCATTGTCATTTATCATCACCACTGAACTGTAATGACATTTGTACACACACCATTCCTGTTCCTCAACTTTTTCCGCCATTCGTTTTTCCACCACCCCGAGTTCCAGTCACACTATTTAGATTTAAGAAATATTGAATAAAGTAATCTGCGTAAGAAATAGCACATATTTCTTTTATTTCACCTGCAAACACAACAACTGGCGACGAGGATGGGATACAGTATCCCCTACATTTAATTGGCAATGACGAAAAAGAATACAGATTCAGCAGAACGACCGACTAAGTCACCAAATACAAGCAATACAAGCAGCACCAGTGCCGACGCCATGGTTTCAACTACAGTACTTCAAGCCACCTTTACAATCGAAACATTCGATCCAATAAATTCCAACTGGACTCGATGGGTACAACGTTTGGAAGGCGCTTTCAAAGTGTTCCAAGTGAAAGATGACCTAAAGGTGCATTACTTGCTGCATTTTATGGGAGCTGCCTCCTACGATATACTGTGCGATAAGCTCGCCCCAACTTCACCTGCTGAGAAGTCCTATGCCGATCTTTGCAAAATAATGCAGGCTTTTTACGTTCCGGAGCCACTGGAAATAGCAGAGAATTTTCGATTTCACCAGCGCAAGCAACGCGATGGAGAGAGCATACAGGAGTACATAACCTCACTCCAAAAGCTGAGCACCACGTGCAAATTTGGGGAATATCTTCAAACAGCCCTCCGAAATCAGTTCGTGGTTGGACTCTCAAGCAAGCGGATACAATCTCGACTTTTGGAGACGAAAGAGTTGTCTTTTGAAAAAGCTGTCGAAGTAGCAACCAGTATCGAACTCTCGGAACGGGATGCAAACCAGTTGCATGGAGATCTACGCTCATCTGCAAGCACCATAAATACAGTTACAACAATGAAACATTCGATTCATCGACAAAATTATTCTTCGAAAAATACCAAAGCTAATAAATCTTTTAATTTCCATAGCCCAAATAAAACTAACCGAAATATTTGTTTCAGATGTGGTGATACAAACCATTTAGCTAATTCTTGTACCCGGCAAGGCCTTTTTTGTAAATATTGTAATCGGCCGGGGCATCTGCAAACCATCTGTCAAAAGAAAAAAAGAAGTGTAGCATCCGCTAACGCAATACAGGTAGCAGAAGTTGATGAAATTCTAGTGGTGGACTCCAGCTGTAAAAATCGGAACAAATTTATGGTCACGGTCTCAATTGAGAACAAATACGTTACGATGGAGATTGATAGTGGCGCTGCGGTTTCCATAATGGGTAAGCCTCAATTCGATTCTTTGTTTCAAGTGCCTCTTTACCCTGCCAATCTTAAGTTAATATCATATTGTGAGACAAAACTCGATGTCCTAGGCTGCGCCAAAGTGCGCGTTCAGCATAAGGGAAAAGAATTTTGTTTAGATCTTTATGTAACGAATTCCGATAGGCAAGCATTATTGGGTAGAGAATGGATTCGACCATTAGGTGTGAAACTCGTTACTGAAATTCCTTTAGAGATTCACAGCTTACGTAAATCCAAGGATCCGTTGTGCCTTGTAGACACATCTAATTTACCTTCTCAAGTTGTACCATTGATTACACAGTATGCTGATATATTTTCAACAAGCATTGAAAAAATTTCTGGGATACAAGCTAGATTACATTTGAAACCAAATACAAAACCAGTCTTTTTCAAGGCTCGGACGGCTATTTGTTTGCTATTTTACCTAGATTAGAGAAAGAGCTAGACGATTTAGAAAAGCAGGGAATTTTAGAAAAAACCGATCGCTCGGAATGGGCCACTTCTATTGTTCCCGTTATCAAAGCTTCTGGTAAACTCCGAATTTGTGGAAGTTTTAACTTAACTGTTAACCCCAATTTAGTCATTGATGAATATCCTTTACCAACTATAGAGGAATTGACATCAACAATGGCAGGGGGTGACAAATTTTCCAAAATTGATTTAAACCAGGCATATTTGCATTTAGAGGTCCGACCGGAGGATAGAGAGTACCTTACACTAAATACACATAAGGGTTTGTACAAATGCAACAGACTAATGTTTGGTCTCGCGTCTGGACCTGCTATATGGCAGCGAGAAATGGAGACGTTATTACGAGGTATTCCTGGCATAAGCGTTTTTCTTGACGATATTCGTATAACGGCGCCGGACACACCGACACATTTACAAAGATTAGAATCCATTTTTAAAATTTTTAAGCGACACAATTTACATATCAATTTGAGCAAAAGTACGTTCTTGGCGAATCAGATTGAATATTGTGGCTATATAATTTCTAAACACGGTATACAGAAATCACAAAAGAAAATAGATGCCATACAGCGAGCTAGGATACCGAGAGATAGAACAGAAGTACGTGCTTTTATCGGTCTCGTAAATTACTACAGGAGGTTTTTAAAAGACATTAGCACAATATTAAAACCGTTGCATGAACTACTAAAAAAGGATGCGACGTTCCATTGGTCGAAGAAGTGCCAATATTCATTCGATTTGGTTAAGCGGGAGATGCAATCCGATCGCATTTTAGCTCATTTCGATCCAAAATTGCCATTGGTTCTAGCAACGGATGCATCACCGTATGGCGTGGGTGCCGTCTTATCACACACTTATCCAGATGGAACGGAACGCCCTATACAATTTGCTTCACAGTCTTTATCGCCTACTCAGCAAAAATACTCCCAAATTGATAAGGAAGCTTGTGGTATAATTTTCGGTATTCGCCATTTTCACCAGTATCTCTGGGGCAACCGATTTACCCTGTTTGTTGACCATAAGCCACTTTTACAAATTTTTTCTCCCTCCAAGGCATTACCTACACTTTGCACAACAAGGATGCAACACTATGCCGTGTTTTTACAAGCCTATCAATATAACATTAAATACAAAAATACCGATTCACACTCAAATGTCGATTTTCTTTCTCGACTTCCATTGGAGTCCGAGTCTCTCTACTCTTATGATGAACCGGAGGCGGTAGATTTGAAGCTAATTGAAGGCATCCCTATTACAGCAGATCAGGTTAAACGAGAAACGGATATAGATCAAGAATTGGGACAGCTCATGAAATGTTTGCGTACGGGAAGGGGGTGTCCTCGATCTCATCGTTTTAATCTAGATCAAAGTGAATTCAGCATACAACGGGGATGCCTAATGAGAGGTCAAAGGGTAGTCGTTCCGCGTTCACTACGTCGCGAAATGTTAGCGGAATTACATTCCACACATTTTGGAGTAGTTAAAATGAAGCAATTAGCTAGGAGTTTTTGTTGGTGGCCTAATATAGTCCACGACATTTAAACATTAGCGAAAGAGTGCGTTATATGTAATACACATAAAAATAACCCAGTTAAAGAGCCAGTTATTAATTGGGAAATACCCAAAGGACCTTTTTCAAGGGTACATGCAGATTTCTGTGGGCCATTACATGGCGGGTACTATTTCATTTTGGTTGATGCATACACACGTTGGCCTGAAATTCATTTCCTCCAAAACATAACTGTTGATACTACCATTCGAATTTGTAGGTCAATTTTTGCCTCATTTGGAATCCCAGAAATACTCGTCACAGATAATGGCACACAATTCACTGCATACAAATTTCGAGAGTTTTTAAAGGCCAATATGATTACGCACAAACGAACGGCTCCATATCATCCATCTACAAATGGGTTGGCTGAAAGGTATGTTCAAACCTTGAAAAAGGCGCTTCGTAGTTTGCAGTGTGATAGGAGCAATAGAGAACTAAGTCTCGCAAAATTCCTAATTCACTACCGCATAACCCCACATTCAGTTACCAACCAGTCTCCTTCTGAATTAATGTTTGGTAGAACTATAAGATCACGTTTAAGTTGTGTTCTTCCGAAACCAACTAAGGAAAACTTTGTAAATCATAGTACGATGGAACCTAAAAAAATCTTTCTTGTAGGGACGAGGGTTTCAGCTAGAGATTATTTTGACAAGAAAAACAAATGGAAATTCGGTAGAATAAAAGAACAAAAAGGCACATTACACTATTTAGTTGAGCTAGATGATGGTAGAGTTTGGCACAGGCACTTGGATCAAATAAGAGAGATTGGCAAGGATACCCCAGTGCAACCTAGTTTACTGGAAATCGCAAACCAACTAGGCGAAACACCTTCGGATAGATCCACAAATATGTTTGATAATACCACAAATAAATTTGATAATACCGATTTGGACAAACGTGCAGATTTTTTGGAGAGAACTGGACAAATGGAGTCAGCAAAGAATACTTCATCAGGCTTAACAACTCCACCTACAATGGACACAGATATTGCAGATGTCCCAGTCGAAAAGGCTCCGGTTCAAAACGATCCTATAATTTTACGTAGGTCAAATAGAATAAGGAAACCTTTTGAAAGATTAGATTATAAATGAATTGTTTAAAGAATCCACTGAGGAAGGAAGGAAATGTTACGTTTATGTTGCGTCATTACAGTGTTTTAAAATATTATTGTATTTGGCTGCATTGTCATTTATCATCACCACTGAACTGTAATGACATTTGTACACACACCATTCCTGTTCCTCAACTTTTTCCGCCATTCGTTTTTCCACCACCCCGAGTTCCAGTCACACTTTTTAGATTTAAGAAATATTGAATAAAGTAATCTGCGTAAGAAATAGCACATATTTCTTTTATTTCACCTGCAAACACAACACTTGCTTTAAGCAATCTTCGAAATTTCGCGTTTGATTTTTTATATTGCACTAAGTTGCTTTGGGTGGGATGTTTTTGAAATTCTTTCAAGGCTATCATTTTTTCTCTCCGAAGTGATGTTAGTTCGGGGTTCCACCAGGGCACTACCCGTTTACACTGTTTTAGGTTTGTTTGAGGTATAGAAATATTTGCAGCGGTCCGGATTGCTTTTAGCAGCAGTGCGGCTTCTTTATCGATGTTTGAGGTTGGATTTTTGTCTGATAAATACGAAATAATTTTGTTCCTGAAGCTTGGCCAATTGGCTAGATCTGTTTTGAACTTTAAGTTAGGGGTGTTCTGCAAGGTGGTATATTCAGTTTTTATAGTAGTGAGTATGGGAAAATGGTCACTGTTGTGGAGATCATCGAGAATCCTCCACGTGGTTTTTGGGAGCAACTCGGGTGAGCAGGAACTTACACTCCGTCTCACTTGATTACGAACAGGGAGTTTTTTTTTAATGTTACGATATTTTCCAAACCCTTCGCTAATCTGGGAAAAACCAATTGCACAAGGAATGAAGGATATATTATGTTTATATTATAAAAAAAAATGAGATTAAGTTGATAAATGCAACTTTTATGACGCTTTTCCCAAAAGCTATTTTAAGGTCATCAAATTTAGCTATTTTTTTTGTCTCACTTGATTACGAACAGTAGCTAAATCTACCTGATAGAAGCTTTAAAGGTAAAAAAACGATACAAAATGTTTTATTTATTGTATCAATAAATGTTGGTTTTATTCAAAGAGTAGCAATAGTTTTTAGTAATGGGTACTACCTCCTGATCGCTGAATCACTTCAAGTAGCCTGCTGTGTAGAGATTCATAGAGTGCTGTCAAATAATCTAGCGAAATTTCGGACCAGACTCGTTTTATGGCTTCAATAATCTCTTCCGTTTCATCATATTGCCTTCCTCCTTCGTAGACTTTTCTTGAAAGCCAACCCCACACGTTTTCCATGATGTTCACGTCGGGTGAATATGGCGGCCATGTAAGTAGGTTTACATTTTGGTTCTGAATCCAGGGTTTCGTTGTAAGTGCGGTATGTATCGGTGCATTGGCTTGTTGGAAAGTCCATCGCTGTCCACCAAACATCTCCGAAAACTGCGGAAAACCTCTTTACAGTATCGATTTGTAAGTGATTGCCGTCATTTTGGAGCTTTGGAAATCCAGCTCCACAGTTCCGTAATAGCTTATTGCTCCCCATGCCATTACACCACCTCCTTTGCTGTGCAGCATTTGAAGATGCATTTCTTCATTCAATGGTGGTTTCCTCTTCATTTTTTCATGGCGAATATGGCTGGCCTTCTGTATCACGCGAAGAACAGTCGGTTTGCTAGCTGTAATTCCAGTTTCTGCCTTAATTTTACTTACGGAGAGGCTTGAATTTGAAGCAGCTCTCAGTATCGCCCGCCTTTCCTGACATGTTGTTGCTTTGATATTTGATATTTGATATTTATTGAGTAATTTAACAAACATTTACAAAGACTACAATAAAGTATCTTTAATGACGCAAATGTGATCATGATAATTAATTATATTACAATTTAACTTAATACAATTCGATAATTTATTTATGAAATACATTTAAATTTAAAATTGAATATATACACATTATTACAAAGAAAAAAAAGAAAGAAAAGTGAATGAACGAACAAAAAGGTCAAATATTTAAGAACCCTAACACCTATAATTGCCAGCCAGGTAAGAAAAAAGAGAAGCACTAAAACGAACTTCAAAACAGAGTCTTCTTATGCCAAGAGGGAGAGAATTCCATAAGCGAATAGCGTGAACACAAAACTGGCGCTCGGTTGTGATGCAAGTAGCACGCGGAGGTATTATCGTTAGAGTACGAGATGAATTTGAAAAAGTTAGTTTGTCATATAAGTATTCAGGTTTACGGGAAATTATAATCTTATGCAAACATTTTATCAAACAAAAATCTAAATATTTATCCAGTGTTAAACCAAGAACACTACTTTTATATGCAGAGATATGATCCTGGCGCTTTAAACCATACACATAACGAGTAACATTATTAAATACAACATTAAGTTTTCTCCTAGATTCCACACTGCAGTACATTGACACTTCAGACCCAAATGACAAAATTGGTACAATAAGAGACTTAACTAACATCAATCTTGTTTTGACAGGGGTATAATATTGTGACATAAACAGGTTACGTAGACATCCATATATTTTCCTATAACGATACGAGCATGAAGATCCCATCTTAAGTTGTTGTCAAACCAAATGCCAAGGTTTTTAGCCCTATCAACAAATTCAATCTGTTCGCCCCCTAGGTATATCTTAGAGAACCCACTCGGGTCTAAAGCATTTTTAGATATAAACATGTATTTCGATTTTTTGGGTTCAAACATAGATCATTTTTCCTTGACCACTGAAAGATGCTTTCAAGGTCACTATTGAATTTAAAAATGGCGTCCTCAATTAGTCCTAATCTACAACTAAAATACATCTGAACATCATCGGCATACAGAAGAATAGGTAATGCTATCAGGGAGGTCATTTATGAACATTGAGAATAAAAGTGGGCCCAATATAGATCCTTGTGGAACACCCATAAATGTACAATTGAAATTTGACATAGCATTACCCACCACGACTGCTTGGTTTCTACCAGATAGGTAGGAGTCTATCAATGTAGCTGCTGAAGACGAAAAATGAAATTGCGTCATGAGTTTAGATACAAGTTTTGAATGATTTACTGTATCAAAGGCTTTAGAGAAATCTAATAATGCTAACAGCGAAACATGGTCCTTTTCCATAGATATTCTTAAATCATCCGCTACTTTTAACAGCGCAGAGGTGCAGCTGTGATGTTTACGAAAACCTGATTGGTGTTTGCAAAGTAGGGCACTGTGTTGCAGATGGGATGATACTTGTTTATGAACAATTTTCTCAAAAACTTTGGACAGAAATGGTAATATTGAAATGGGACGAAATTCAGAGGGTGTTTGTGGATTTCCTTTGTTTTTTGGGATAGGTATTATATTAGCAGTTTTCCAAGCACTACTTATGTCCTGTATCCCCTTGTGGGTCCTAGGGCCTCTACTACGCCTACGCGCCATCGTGTACGGTTTCTGGCAATGTGTCTGAGTTCTCCCCAACTTTTCCCTAACTGCCGTGCCTCCTTCTCGACTGTTCTGCGCCATGTTTTCCGCGGACCGCCAGGTCTTCTGCCATCCTGAGTTAGAGGGTTCCATTGCATAGCATGGTTCACTATGGAGCTGTCACCCTTTCGGAACGTGTGACCAATCCACTGCCACTTCCGCCGTTGGATAGTTGTGCCTATTGGTTCCTGACCCGTTCTCTCGTAAAGGTGTTCGTTAGAGATACGATTGGGCCAGAAAATCCTTAAGATATTGCGCAGACACCTATTAACGAACGTTTGCAGCTTTCTGGTGATAGTAGTGGTCACTCTCCACGTGCTGCAACCATATAGCAGCACGGATTCAACGTTGGAGCGGAACAGTCTTATTTTGGTGCTCAAACTGATTGCATTGCTTCGCCATATTTTGGACAACATCCCGAACGCGGACTTTGCTTTGGCGATCCTGTTGGCTATATCCAGTTCGGTTCCACCATCGGTCGAGACAATACTCCCAAGATACTGGAAATCCTCTACTCTCTCTACCGGTTGTCCAGCAATGCATATTTGAGCCGATGAGTTAGTTCCAAGGCTGATGATTTTAGTTTTTGTCGTATTAATTTTCAGCCCGACGACACCTGCCTCCCTCTCCACATCTGCTGTCATTTGGTGGAGGTCCATAATTCTGTGGGAGAGTAAGCATACATCGTCTGCGTAGTCAAGATGCTTCAGTTGAGATGTAAGAGTCCATCGAATTCCTCCGTTTCCCGTCGACAAAGCTGCATGAAGCACATCGCTAATCACCAATAGGAATAATATTGGTGAAAGGATACAGCCTTGTCTTACCCCACTTTGGATCTCAAATTCCTCAGACAACCTTCCCCTGTGCAGAACGTGACATTTGGAGCCTTCATATGTAGCTTTGATAATAGCAATTAGTTTATCGGGAATGCCTCTCCTGCGTAAGGCACGCCAAATAAACTCCCTGTTGACACTTCTCAAAATCGATGAACAGCAGGTGCAGTGGCGATCGATATTCAACACACTGTTCGATGATAATCCGCAGGGTGTTGATGTGGTCGGCACAGGAGGATCCAGAGCGGAAACCTGCTTGTTCGGCATCGAGTGTGTCTTCGAGATGTTGTTTGATTCGCTCAAGGATGATTTTAGCTATTATCTTAGCTACAGCAGGCAGCACGCAGATACCCCTCCAGTTTCCGCACTCCATTAAATTTCCTTTCTTAGGAAGCTTGACGATCATTCCCTTTTTCCACTCGTTAGGAAAGCTTTCAGCTTCCCAAGCTCTATCTATAAGTGGAAGCAGAAGCTCAGCCGATGTTGTTGGCGTTGCTCGTAAGAGCTCTGCTGGAATACCGTCAAGTCCTACCGCCTTGTTGGTTTTGAGTGCCTTGATCGCGGTAATGATCTCATCTTTACTGGGAGTCGTGGTGCGAATTCGGGAACTTTTCACCTCGGGCATCTCAGTCTGATTTGGGAGCATATCGCTAGCGAATACACGGTTCAAAACCGTAGCAAAATGCTCTTTCCATCTCTTGAGCTGGTCCTCATCCGAAATGAGCAAGGAGCCGTCTAGGCTTTTCACTAGGTATATTTCCAAGCACTAGGAAAACATGATGTCATCAAAACTATGTTAAATATATGGGTCAAGACTGGAAGGATAAAAGGTAGGATAATTTTAATAAATAAGGGATGAATTCCATCAAGACCTGATGACTTAGATTTAATACTTAACACTGCTTTAACAACATCTGTCGGCTCCACCCGATGAAATTCAAAACCATCCTCAGTAGTAAACGTATTTGTAGGGCACAGATTTAGTGATGACGTCACAGGGGTTTGCACAAATTTGTTGTTAAGATCATTTAAATCTATTCCACAGAAATCAAACTCATCTTGACTACCAATGCCGATACTTCGAATATTTTTCCATAGTGTTTTAGCTGGTAAATTTCTATTTAGGGGCTTCGAATAAAAACCACGCTTAGCCTTTCGTATTTTAAAATTTACCACATTCCTTAGCACCCGAAAATCATTATAAAACTCTGGCAACCTAAACCGTTTCCATCTCATAAATGCCAAGTCCCGTCTGTTTTTGAGTTCCATGATTTCAGGGGTAAACCAGGATATGACCGAGTTTTTAATGGTTTTAGTTTTAATTGGAACGTGTGTATTGAACAAGCTAACAATTACATAATTAAACATATTGATTAGTTCGTTAGATGACGGATAATTATAAAAGATTTGCCAATTCACTCTTTCTAGGTCAGCTCGAAGTAAATTATTATTTATGGATTTGAAATTTCTATATGTGACAGATCGCGGGGTTTTGGAGAACGAAATATTAAAACTTGCAAATATTAAGTCATGCTTAGAAAACATTGGGGCCGAAGCTTGATTAAAGTAAACGTCATCAACATTAGAAAAAAATAAATCTATTAAGGTACTACTGGTGTTAGTGAAATGAGTGGGAACTGAGGAGTTTATTAGATTTAGACTAAGGAATTTCATATTGTTCAGAAATAAAGCGGTGTTTTCCTTATTTAAAACGTTGCAATTAAAATCACCGCAG
Source organism: Brachypalpus laphriformis (assembly GCA_945910035.1). Taxonomy (NCBI): domain Eukaryota; kingdom Metazoa; phylum Arthropoda; class Insecta; order Diptera; family Syrphidae; genus Brachypalpus; species Brachypalpus laphriformis. Next base: position 235,297,408 of record OX246753.1, on the reverse strand, counting down.
ATAATTACATCCGAATAGAAAGTTGAGATATTTTCAAGCAACGAGTAAAAGGGAGATATGTCGATTTGGTTATTTGGCCGGTAATATACCCCCAGAAGAGTTTTCCTTTTATCACCCACAATTTCGACAAAACAATACTGCGTTTCACTATCAGGAGGGGACGACAAAACATGTTTTGCTTTGCTGATTCTTCCTTTGCGGTTTTTCCATACTTCTCCGGGTCCTTAAAAAAGCTGTGTACAACAGTGGTGCCTCTTCCAATCTTGCTGGCTATGAAACGGATTGATTTTCCTTGTTCCCGGTAAGCTCGAATTTGGCCTATTTCCTCCTTGGTTAATGTCTTTCCTTTACGCATAGTTGTAGATTGTATGAAGTTATTTCTTGAACTAAGCTCCCTATTACTCGAAGTATCCTTTTATTTGATTTAAAACACGGTAACAGGTAGATTAAGCTACTGTTCGTAATCAAGTGAGACTTTATGACCTTTTTGGGAAAAGCGTCATAAAATTTGCATTTATCAACTTAATCTATTTTTTTTTTACAATATAAACATAATATATCCTTCATTCCTTGTGCAATTGGTTTTTCCCAGATTAGCGAAGGGTTTGAAAAATATCGTAAAATTAAAAAAAAAAAAAAAAAAACTCCCTGTTCGTAATCAAGTGAGACGGACTGTATGTCTATATGGGTAAATGTACTGTGTGTTGAGTACATGTACTGTCTCCTCCGAGAATTACAGGGGAGACGACTTGGTTAAGGATGTTGTCCAAGTCAAATCTAAATCTGTGGATAGTTTGGTCCTGGGGGAGGTACAAACCTATGTACGTTATTTTTAGTTTAAGTTGGAGTTCAACAGCTAGTACTTGAATATTAGAATTGAGAGGTAGGACTCTATGTGGAATGTTTTTTTTTAATCAAGATACCTATGCCTTGCTTGGATGTCGTGTTATTTGGTAATTTTTTTAAGTAGCCAGTGAAGGCTTTCGGAATTATTGGGGAGTCGTTGAATGGGCAGTGTGTCTCTTGGAGAGATGCAAGACAGGGATTGTGTTGTTTAATTAAAATATTTAGCTCATCAAAGTTGTTCACAAAACCTTTGATATTCCATTGCAAAAGTATTTGAATGGCATTGATTCCACGAGCTTTTATTGCGTAAAGCAATGAAAATGTGTTTTGCAGAATTTGGTTTTGCATTTTGAGGAAATTGGGTAGTATTATTTACGTTTTGTTGTAAGGAAATTGGGTTGGCGGTATTGGGATGTCCAAAGCTTTGAATCTGCGGTTCGGATGTTGAAGCAACCATGCCAACTGAAGAGCCTGGTTGATTCAATCCCCGAACAGCAGAGTCATGGTCTTGGCCATAAGATTTATTCTTACATGCTTTCATCGTCTGGATCTGAAGTGTTTGCATAGTAATCATTGTTCTTCAGAAGTGTTTGGGTTACTGTTGATATAGGTGAGTGAGTAACTATTTGGGTGTAGTTGACAGTGTTGGTGGTTGGAGTGGATGTGGGTTGAGTATGGGTTATGTTATTCGAGAGAGTGGGTGATATGTTTGAGTTTGTTGAAGTGGAATGAGTGTAGGACAGGTTTGAGTTTGATGATGTGGTTTGAGAGCTAATAAATGGTTTGGGTGATTGTATTGTGGTGTGCGTGGGTGATTTTTGTAAAGCTGTGTTGTTGTGCTCGTTTAGAACATGATTTGTTGTCGGGCTATTTACTCTTGAGCTGGATGATGCACTTGTATTTGCCGTTGTAGTATTTCTTATCGTCGGAGGTGGAGGACGACACATATTAGGCTGAGGGGTAATAGGTACATTTTGTTGGATCTGTGTATTGCGCTTAACTTTTTCGGCGAGTGTTTCTGCAATGAAAAGCGTTTGAGACGGGTTTTGTTGTTTATCACCCCTATTATGGTTAGCGAATCGAACGTTCGACTCAAGTCGAACTGTCAGCAAATTGCTTCTGTCGTGGTATTGCTGTTAGCAGACATTTTCATTCGATTAAAGAAGAAATGCTGACAAAGGAAAAACAAATGTCATCTGTGAAGTGTATAAAGCGACAGAAGTAATTCGCCGGGAGGTCCGACTTGAGTCGAAGGTTCGATTCGCTAACCATAATAGGGGTGTATAAATGCGTTTGGCCTCGGCCATAGTGCATTTTTTTGTGGTTTTTATTGTTATGATCTCTTTCGCCTGTTTGTAGCTGGGGCACGCTTTCGAGGATGATGGGTGGGGCAGGGAGCAGTTGGCGCACATGATGCGAGCACAGTTGTCTGGTGAATGTGATGGTAGGTTGCATGACTCACATTTCTTATCTCCGTTACAGCGCTTGGTGGTGTGGCCAAGAAGCTAGCAATTGCGGCATTATAGAAACCTATTTCAACAGATCTGGGCACTTGGAAAAGGTCGAATGTAAATAACATCAGACCTGTTGCTCTTTGTTTACCATTTTCATTTTTTGGTAAATTTATACCATACACTTCCGTGACTCCCTGAGGTTTCATTTCTGAAACGATTTCTGTTTCAGGCACGTTAATTAGGCACGGTGCATAAGCGATTCCCTTGGATGCATTTAAGCGATCATGAAGCTTCACTACAACGGGGCACACACTAGCAAGATTGTTTACCTTAAGGAAAATGTTAGCAATTTTCGGGGATTTCATCAAGATCAGTAAGTTTCCATCGCGTAGTTGAGATATCTGTTCGTATTATTTACTTACGTTATCTATCGCTTTCTTAAGCAAGAAAGGGCTGAGTGATGAGATGGGTTTTTCAACATTTTTTGGAGAGATAAGAATAAATCTAGGATTTTTTGCGTTTGATTTTGTTGGAAGTTCGGGGTAATCGTACAAAAATGTGAAGGTGTTTTTTTTGTTTTTTGTTAGGTTGGTTTTCGGGGTTTCAGGGTCTTCGTCTAGAACCCTGAAACGATTCCCGTACCTGTTCGGCCCGTGGGCCATTTTGCCCGTTAGCGAAAACACCCGCGTGAAATATATAGAAAAACCAATTACACTTAAAAAAATGTAAACGAAGAGAAAGAGGAGAGAAAGAACGCGGTGTAACGGGAGGTATCGGTATATGTATGTGCTTGGCAGCAGAAAAGAAACAACACAATAGACTGAGAGCGATGCTATCGGCTCGAAGGTCAGTCGGTGACTGTGTTAATAAATATAGATTAAGATATAGAGAAAAAAAAATATAAATATTATTATTCGAATTCAAAATCAAAGATTTAACTATTTAACATAGAGCTGAAAGTCGCTGCAGCTAGTGCTCTTAATACTCTATTAGCATTTTAATTGATTTCTTTGTTAATAAACAATAATAATAGATATCTATAGGTATGTACATATGTAGATATAATATAATTATTGTAAGTTTTAAATATCGTGAAATTTGTTGCAATTTGAAATTTTTTTATTGACTGACCATATGCTGGGCTCAGGAGATCAGCCAACTTTTTTCCTACTTCTGTTGAATTTTGACCTTGGACAGTTCACGAATATGTGTCATACAGAGAGCACTGTTCCACACTCTTCACATTGTTCTGCCGTTTCTTGGTTAAACAAGTGTCTGCTACTAAATAGGGTTTTCCCGACTCTTATACGAAACACTATAAGAGATACACTCTTCTCTTGTGAACCGGGTGTTATATGGAATGTGAGTATTTTTAGGATGATAGGTCTGGAGAAAAGTATTACTGTTCTTCCAAGATTCTTCAATTTCTCCGCATTGGGCTGTTAGGCAAATGCTTCGCGTTAGCTGAAAAAGTAAGGCGTTTCCAGAATAAGTGGCAGTTTAGAAGTTTCTTTCGCTGCTAAATCGGTAGCCTCATGTCCCGGGATTTCTGTGTGGCCTGGTACCCAGGCTAGAATAATTAGGCTGTTTATATTGCTAGATGTTATGACATGGGGGAGTGTGATTGGGAGGAACGGTGATCCTGATCAAAACGTGAACGGAGAGAATTTGTTGGATTTTTGTTGTGAAAATGGCTTATCCATCACGAACACTATCTTTCCACACAAAGACATTCACAAATACACATGGTACTGTCAGAGTCTTCAGCAGAAGTCGCTGATCGATTTCTTTGTGGTACCAACGTGTCTGAAGAGAATGGTTTGTGATGTTCGCGTATTGAGAGGGGCCGATCTGTCAACTGATCATCAGTCTTTATATACAAACTGTAGAAACTGTGTTCGTTCGGATAAACGGTGTTAAATCAACACCTTTCACTGTGGGCGTTGGACTCCGCCAGGGGTGCGTTTTGTCACCTCTCCTCTTCATTGTATATATGGATTGGATGTTGCAGCGCAGCCGTGTCGGGGAATGTTTCGAAGTGGGAGACCTAAGGATTAGTCATCTGCTCTTTGCGGATGATTTGGTCATCCTTGGGTCCTCTCAAACCGAACTTCAGCGCGCACTCGAAAGGCTTGTAGCCGTTTGTGATGATGCTGGAATGAGGATCAACGTGAACAAGTCAGAAGTAATGGTCGTTTCCAAAAAACCCATGCAGTGTACTCTGCATGTTAGTGGAGTTCCACTGAAACAGGTGGATAAATTTAAGTACCTCAGAGTCCTATTCACGAGTGATGGGAAGAGCAATGCCGAGTTATCCTGTAGAATTGGTCAGGCTGGATCAATTTTGAGAGAGCTTGGCCAATCTGTTGTAAGGAAGGCTAAACTTAGTGTTGAAGCTAAGCTATCGGTTTTTAGCTCGGTGAATGTTTCAACTCTCACCTATGGTCATGAAATTTGGGTAGTAACCGAAAGAATAAGATCGCGGATACAAGCTGAAATAGGTTCCTTCGCGGTGTTGCTGTAATAACTCGTAGGGATCGAGTGCGCAACACCAAAGTACGCGAGGCGCTCAATGTTAAGCAGCTACTTCTCCGAACCGAACGATCTATGCTTCGACGGTTTGGTCACGTAATGAGTATGCCACCAGACCGGCTTCCAAAACGTGCCATTGTGGCCGTGGCATGTATGTATGTATGTATGTATGTATGTAAATTGCTCCTGATGGACTCTAGGGACTGGCATTTATTTGTCGCGCTCTTGATCCCCACAAGGATGCCAAGGTTGTCCGTGCAGATAAGTGTTTTTTTCTGTCCAATTACAGACCAGACTTATAGCTGTTTTTATCGCCGCTAGTTCGGCATGTAGCTCGCTGCTGAATTCAGTAGGAGTAGTCCATGATGCAGAGTCACAGTTAGCCCATGCCGCTTCTGTTCAACTACTTCATATGAGCAGTACCCTTCTGTACGTGACCGATCAGTGTAGAGTATTTTTCCAGAGTTGATAGAATCAATCATTTGATTGTGCAGTTTTTTAAACATATCGTTCGTAGTCGAGTCTTTTTTATATCCCGCTGTATTGGTATCTATTTGAAGTAGATGTCTTTCCCATAGTGGACTTTGGATCACTCGGTTACTGAGGCCAATGAAATGCCGATGTCATCGCATTTGTCTGATCCAGGCGTTTATAGGCCTGCCTGTCCTACATCGCGATGTCTTTGGAACGCGCATAGAAATTGCCTTTTTAACAGGGTTCAAATGATCTCTTCTTTGAACGTGGCAATACCAGCTGAGCCGGTCGCGCTCTATTTTTTGTACGATTGTTTCCTTGATGTGAAAGCTTCCACGGATCTTCGAACTTCTTATTCGAACAAGCTTTGTCACTCCTGCTGTCATGCGAAGCATCTTCATCTCAGCTGCCGTTAATTTTCTCATACGTTTTGTACATCGTCCAACATTGTGAACCGTATGTGAGCGCTGGACGCACAACTGCGGTGTAGAGCCTCTCTTTCAAATTAGGTGCCATTTTTCTGTCGCAGAAGATAGCGTAATTTCCTCGACACTTCATCCACCCTACGCTTAAGCGTTGATTGATATTGTCATCATACGTTGCTTTACTATTGATCATAGATCCCAGATATTTGAACTTTTCGCACTTGGGAAGCACAGTTCCATTCAAATAAATGTCTGGAATAGGAGTGAGTGGATCAGAGAACGGGCAGCACAAGTACTCTGTCTTTTTTTTTAACTAATGCGATACCCATTTCTCTCCAGAACCTCCACCCACACCCTGCTCGTTGCAGGGATGTAGGATCCTCACTTATGATAGCTCCATCGTCAGCAAAGAATAACTGATGTACCTTGGGGTACATCACTTTACCTTCAAGCAGATAATCAAGGACTGTAATAAAGAGCAAATGACTTCAAACGCTTCCCTGGTGCACCCCGACTTTGATTGGGAACTCTTCGGTTACTCCAGCGGGGCATCTTACTCTTGTCTTTGCTGCTTCGCACATGTCCATGATCCTCTGTACATAGGTTTCTGGAACCCCTCGATGTCTTAAGATCTCGTGGTTGTCTGTCGAATGCCTTTTCAAAGTCAACCAATACAATATGCAAATCCTTTAAGGAATCACGATGTTTTTCCATTATGATCCTTATACTTTGGATTGCATCTGTGGTTGATTTACCCGAGACAAACCCGCACTGATCATCAGATAGCCGTATTATTTTTCGCAGTCAGCCACCTAATACCCGCTCAACGATCTTCATGGTGTGTGACATCAGCTCGATCGAACGGTAGCTATCACAGTTCCGCGTATCACCCTTCCCTTTGTATACAGGGAGAAGGTAACTTTCCCTCCATTGATTCGGCATTGGATCACTTCTCACGAATTTGGAGATGAGAATTCTGAGCCATCTGAACCCGATGTCTCCTATATTTCCAGAACTCAGAGGGCATCTCGTCTGGCCCAACCGCTTTTCGTTTTTTGGAGTATTTGACCTCACTAACTTCTTCGACTGTAATGTCGGGTATTTCTTCACAGTTAGGGGTGGCTCTTGGAAAGTATAGCCGGGGAAACTGTTCATTTAAAAGCTCTTTACAATACTGCCGCCACCTCTGCAGAATTTTGTCGTCATCCACAAGAAGCTGGCCATGAGCATTGCTAATGAACTTTGGCGAACGAATCTCCTGAGCATTTCTCCTTCTTTGGGCGGCTATTTTGAAGATAGTGGCGCTCTTGTTCATATTGTGTCTTTGCAGTTCCTGGATAGTCTGGTTTGCATCAACAACCGGGGAAGATATTTTCTCCAGCTCCCGATACAGGCCCTCCGTACTCTCTGCTTGAAGCTGGTCGCACTTCTTCTTCGCTTTTTTCTTGCAGCATCTGTATTCCATTTCGAGGCGAACTTTTTCGTCATTATTATTAGAGGGGCACTTTGACCAAGCTTTGAAAGCCGCTTTCTTCTCATTTATCACTTTCTTAGCTTCATCACTCCACCACCATGTTTCTTTGGCGTGTTGATGGTGGCCTTTTGAAGCTCCTAGCCGTGATTTGGCCTTCTTTAAGCAAGTTCGCTGTAGGGAATCCCACATATTTTGTGCTCTGCACTCTTCGTCCTCAACTCCGTTGATGGTGTGAGAGAGGTAATTTTTCATTAAGAAAACAAAAGCCTCGCCTTTTTCTTTGTCCAGATTGTACCACTTGATTTTCTCAGAGACCCTTGTTTTTTTGCTTTTCTTCGGTGTTTTCATAAAAATTTCTGTTACCAGGAGACGGTGTTGCCGAACGATTGTCTCTCCTAGGATCACTTTGCAATCTTTTACCCGAGGCTTCATGAAACTGGCTACCAAATGGTAGTCAATCTGAGTTTCATCTCCACCACTGTTGTCGGCTTTGTTTCATGAACATGGTATTTAACACGATAAGACCGTGTGATTTGCACATGCTTAGAATGTCTTCACCAGGAAGGTTCCTGGTGCCATATCCTAGTCCTCCATGGCAGTCTTCATAGTCTTCGTTTGACTTCCCGACATGTTCATTCAAATCTCCTCCAACAAACAGAAACTCTTCCCTTGGGATGTTCTTAAGGAGATTGTGGAAATCTATCCAAAATGCATCTTTATCTCTCTGATTGCACCCATTTTGGGGAGCATATGCACTGACAATATTCCACACCTCTCCTTGTATTACTAGTTTGAGAGACATCAAACAGTCGCTGGACTTCGAAATGCTCAAGACGTTTCCAAGTATTTCTGCCGCAAGGATGATACCGATTCCGTTCTTAGCCTTTTCCGTTCCGTAGTAGAACATCTTGTAATCTTTTGTTCTAACGGCTCCTTGTGTATTCATCTGAAAGAACAGGATAATGAGGAGATAGTAGAAGTTTGACCGCCGATGGGATTTTCCGCTTAGGTTTTGGATCTGATTGAGTACATTGTATTTGCATGTGTAATGGGTGGTGGATACCCAGATTACTAAAAGAGGTATACCCGGCTTCGATTCGAAGGGCATCGATTGGTGTGGTTTTTAGCGGACCTGTTGCCGTGCAGTAGCACTCATTGATGGCAATATCTATAATTTGTCTGTTGAATTCTGATGTCCACATGTAGATTGTTAGTCCATGCTGCAGGGTACCTTCTACCAGAATTTTTGCAATCCGTAGTGCAGTTTCCATATGTGGACCTTTTTTCCGTGAGCAGATCAGTTTAAGTATATTGTTGTGTGATTTTGATTTGCTATGACATTTTTGGTATGCAGGTTCCACTTAAGGTTACCTGTAAACGTTAATCCTTAAACCGGAAGCTCTCTTTTAATTGGGACTATTAGTCCACGAAGCTGAAAGGGGCTTGTCGTGCATTTGTTTTTTGCATAAGTGCAATGCTTCATTTTTAGAAGGAGGTAACACTGGACCTCGCTTCTGTGCCCAAGCATAGATGGCTGCGTCTGCTCTTACTATTATAGATTATACTCAGCAATACTGTGATCACCTGACGCTAATAAATATATATTGTCCGCCTATATACCAACAAAATCTAGATTGTGCATTGGTAGATTGAGTTCTTCTACTAATGAGTCGATGTAGGCGTTGTATGCGATCACCAAAAGTGGAGACCCTTGTGGGATTCCATTTTTAACACGTACTGATCGTGAATTACCACCTTGATCAAAAAGTTCCCGGAATTTATTCAGAAAATTAAAAATACAAGTTTATTCATCTAAATCTATATTGTCCCCTTCAAAGTAATCCAGTAATCAACACACTTATGCCAGCGCTTGATCCAATCTTCGAAACATTTTTTATATTCGGTTTTCGGTATGTCCATCCGTGCTTCCTGCGATTTTTCCATTACTTCCTCTCGGCTGCTGAAGCGCGTTCCCCGTAATGGGTTTTTTAACTCGATTGAACAGAAAGAAGTCACAGGGAGCCAAATCAGGTGAATTCGGTGGCTGTTGGATGGTATTTGTTGCATTTCTCGTCAAAAAAATACGAATAATGATGGCACTGTGCGACGGTGCGTTATCATGGTGCAAAATCCACGAGTTTTTTGCCCACAATTCTGGTCTGGTAAAAAATCGCCAACACACACAGAGATAGATGTACTCTTGGCTACGTAACTTTTGCAAATGTCAAGCTATGACGCTAAGATTTAGAGGGAATATCAACAACAGATGTACCAACTTAACAAAGAAAACAGAACTCAAATCAGAACGATGGGAGCGCCACACGGTTTTTATTCCGGGAACTCTTTGATCAAGGTGGTATATCCATCCACATTGACACTAAAGCTTCTTCCTGCGAGAAATGCCCACATGAATTTCAGGATCTCTTTTGGAATTCCCCAGAGATGTAGCTGCCGAATTACAGGGACTGCCGTTACTCGGTCAAACGCCTTTTCTAGGTCAAGGGAGAGCAAGATGTTGTGTTTGGCTGCTGCTAAGTTTTCTACTATTTTATGTTCCAACAGGTGAGCAAATGCATGTTGTCCCGAACTTATTTTATCTTCTATGACCCAAGCTATTCGTCTTGCAATGATTTTTTCAAAAATCTTTGAGAGAACCGGGAGAAGTAATATGGGGCGATATTCGTCATAGGAATGGCACACTTGTAATTTTTTGGGGATCGGCTTCAACTGCGCTTGTTTCCAGTCATGAGAGAACTGTCATGTTTCAAGGATTTGATAATATAATGAGCAAATTCTGACCTTGAGGTTGACAGGGCAAGCTCGTACCTCGTCGTCGTGCATTTAATAAATAAATAAAATATACTCTGTGGTGTTTTTCACAGAGCACACAGAACAATGAGCTTTTTCAGTATATACTGTCAGTATCGCTTTACGCAACTGTTTTTAGTTGCGCGACTCAGGAATCATCTACCGATTTTAAATTTACAGAAAATACCAATTAAGCAGCACTAGCTACCAGGACTTTCGGCTGGCAAATGGAAAAAAAAATTTGTTGACCACGAAGTCTGATTCATAAGACTGCTAATCCTCGACCACCCCACGATATGATTTTTAGATTGTTTACTTAAATTCTATTTTCTGAATTTAATTTCTAGATAAGTTTAAAATATATAATTTTTCATATTCTGTTCTGAGGGAACTGAGAATAGATTAAACAAATTTTTATTAAATAGTATGTTACTTAATTTAGTTACTTTTGAACCCTCAATTGTTAAATGCTTTAATTGGAATAATTTTACCTGATTGGCATTGGATGTCTCAAATTTTAATGAGAGGAGTCCGATGATTTTGGCGTGGCAAGATCGCATCATCACCTAATCGCGGTGCCCGCTGAATGCTATCTGATAGCGAACTAACGATGAGCGTGTGCTGAGTTTGACGATATATGTGTAGCTGAACACTCAGACCTGCGTAAGCACATCTGGATGAACTTCAGCGCGAATATGTTTAACCAGATGAGGCATCTCTTGTTAACCTGATTGGCTGAAATATGCTTCTCAGAAGTCTAGCAAGAGCTCCTCAGAAGGAGGACATGCGGCGGATGGATTCTCCCGATGGAATCAACGGTGACGTCTACAGGCCAGCGGACACCTTACTTGAGCTACTTCGACATATTTGGAACTGAGGTCTGTAAAGATTTTCAATACTGCGTCAGGGTACTGAAAAAGAGATGGTGGCGGATGAACCCTTAATGGGCCCACTGCAGCGCTCATATCCCCGAAGTGGGTTACTGGCATCGGTGTATCCGGCGTCATGTCCTAGGGGTAAAAAAAGGATCTGGTCATCCAGGTTGTGCCGTCGGGTTAACTTCCCTACCACGTTGACGACTCAAGCAAACGTAAAAAGGACAACGATCTTCGTGTCTGCACGTGGAATGTCAGGTCCCTCTACAAACCACGTGCAACCGAACAACTTGCGGAGGCCCTAAAGTGTGTCAAAGCAGACAACACCGCCATCCAAGAAGTGCGATGGGATGGGCCGGGCAAAAGGAAGAAACTGCGACATCTACTTCGGCGATTGCTACAGACAACAAGGACAGCGTCTATTCGGATGCGGATTTGCCATTGGAGACAGACCTAGGCAAGAAGTCTTGAGTTTCCGGCATGTGAACGAGCGTCTCATGACTATCCGTATCAAGGCCAAATTTGCCAACATTAGCCTAATATGCGCTCACGCCCCTTACGAGAAGATGGACGACGCGACCTAGGATGACTTCTACCAGCTCTTGGACAAGGCGTATAGCAATACCCTAGCCACGACGTTAAAATTATCCTAGGTGATTTTAACGCAAAGCTAGGAAGAGAGGACGTCTTTAGTTGCGTGCTCGGAAAGCACAGCCTGCACGACATAATTTCCGACAACGGACTTAGGCTAGTCGACTTTGCGGCGGGACGAAACTTTGTCGTAGCAAGTACGCGGTTCCCACGTCTCGATATTCACAAGAGAACATGGCTCTCCTTTGATCGAAAAACTGTCAACCAAATCGATCACATTGCGATCGACGCAAGGCACTCTTCCAGTATTCTGGGTGTCCGGACTTTCCGAGGAGCCAACATGGACTCGTATCACTACCTAGTTGTAGCCAAGGTACGGTTGCGGATATCCAGAACGGAGCGAAATCGCCAAAATACTGTGAGGAAATTTGACGTCGGGCGGCTACAATCGCAAGAGACTGCCAGAACCTTTGCCGATGGAGTTCCTTTTAATCTTAATCTAAGTCCTATGCCGCCAGCAGCAAATGCGGAAGACCAGTGGCAGCGTGATCTGCTTCTTCGTTGCCGCGTATTCCAGAATGACAGGGAAACCACTTATTTACTTAGGTGGCGCTACAATTAGGGGTGAACCTGGGCCTCAACCAACAAGCCTCTCCATTTAGCTCGGTCGTTAGCTAATTGCCTCCAGTTGCGCACTCCAAGTTAGTCGAGGTCCCCTTAAACTTGTGCGCGCCACCTACGGCGATGATTCCCTTTACTGCGTCGTCCCTCGGGGTTAGATTCGAAGACTCTGCGGGCCGGAGCGTTGGTGTCCATTCGCTCTACATGTCCTAGCCATCTCAGACGTCCAATACGCAGGTTTTTGACTAGGTCAATGTCGCTGTACAGCTCGTATAGTTCGTGATTGAATCTTCTCCTCCAAAACCCGTCAACGCAAACGGGACTGAAAATCTTACGAAGAATTTTTCTCTCGGAGCGACCAAGGATATCTTCATCCTATTTTAATAAAGTCCATGTTTCAGCGTCGTAAAGCAGGACTGGGATGATCAAGGTCTTATACAGAGTCTCCTTAGTTGTTCGAGATAGGGCTTTACTGTTGAATTGCCTTATAAGCCCAAAAAACAGCGATTGGCAATAGTTATTCTTCGCTTGATTTCTGCGCTGATGTTGTTCTCAGAGTTTATAGCAGAGCCAAGGTAGACAAAGTCCCTTACTACCTCAAAGTTATAGCTGCCCACTGTGACGTTTTGTCCAATTCGTCGGTGTTGGCTGTCCCTTCTTGTTGACAGCATATACCTATACCTGGTTTTGCCCTCGTTTATCGCTAAACCCATTTTGGTCGCTTCCGCCTCAATGCTTGCAAAAGCACCGGTGACAGCCCGCTGAGTTCTTCGGAGAATGTCTATATCGTCGGCTTGCATAGCAGTTGTACAGACTTGTAACAGATTGTTCCTTCGGTGTTGGCTTGTGAGTTCCGCACAATCCGTTCAAGTACAATATTAAAGAAGTCACATGACAGCGCGTCACCTTGTCTAAACCCTTTTCTGACATCAAAGGTCTCGGTGAGGTCATTACCGACCTTGATGGAGCAGCGAGCGTTCTCTATCGTCAGCCTGCACAGACGGACAAGTTTGGCATGGAGACATATAAAGCCTTGAAATCGATAAAGAGGTGGTGAGTATCGATTTGGAACTCTTGGGTTTTCTCCAGGATCTGCCGAAGTGTGAAAATTTGATCGATGGAGTCCAATCAGACTGTTGATAAAAGGTTTCAGGCGTTCACACAATATCGTAGAAAAGATCTTGTATGCGATGTTGAGGAGACTGATGCCTCTATAATTGGCGCAGTTGAGGGGGTCTCCATTCTTGTGGATCGGGCAAACGATGCTGAGATTCCATTCATCAGGCATACACTCGTCTGACTAAAGCTTAGAAATGAGTTGGTGTATGCACTCTATCAATTCATCTCCAGCTGCCTTGAAAAGTTCGGCCGGTAAGCCGTCAGGTCCAGCAGCCTTGTTGGATTTTAGCTTGGATATTGCTATCCTCACTTCGTTTTGGTCAGGTGGACGGAAATTTTGACTATCATCGTCTATGTTGAATGGTTCATTCTGCCTGACAGCGAGATGTTGGTCTTCGTCGCCGTTATACAATCTACAGAAGTAGTTTTTCCATATTCTCAGCACCGACTGAAATTCTACTGAGGTTTCCATTTTCATCTCTATAGGTTTCTGTATAGGCTTTGGTTCTCTGACACGTTCTTTTTACCTATTAGTAAAACTTCCATGCATTGTTCCTAGAGTATAAGCTCTCAATATTCTCGATCGTGCGCTTTTCATGATCTCATGAGAACATGGGCGTAATTCTAGATTCTAAATTAAATTGGAAGGATAATATCGAGGATTGTATTAAAAAAGCATGTGTAGCCTTTTACGCTTGTAAATTGCGTTTGGCAATACGTGGGGTTTCAAGCCCGTTGTGGTATATTGGTTATACACGGCGGTTGTGGAACTTATCCTAACTTATGGCCGCTGTGGCCGGCCTATGATTTAAGGAGAACACGTTTTCTCGTTAGGCTTAGTCGTAACAACACGTGCCCTGCCCTCGCCGAACGAAGAATGAGGACTCTCTTTAGCTTCTTCTTCACTGAGTTAGAGGACCTACGTCACATTGAACCTAAAGACCCCCTGAGATTCATATCCCTATCTAGGTGGTTCTAAGCCAGCGGTTCCCTTTTTTGCGCTGACAAACCCTCTGAGATTTATACTCTTATCCTTACTTACTTACTTAGGTGGCGCTACAGTTCGGGGTGAACCTGGGCCTCAGCCAACAAGCCTCTCCATTTAGCTCGGTCTTTAGCTAATTGCCTCCAGTTGCGCACTCCAAGTTGGTCGAGTTCCCCTTGAACTTGTGCGCGCCACCTACGGCGATAATTCCCTCTACTGCGTCGTCCCTCGGGGTTAGATTCGAAGACTCTGCGGGCCGGAGCGTTGGTGTCCATTCGCTCTACATGTCCTAGCCATCTCAGACGTCCAATACGCAGTTTTTTGACTAGGTCGATGTCGCTGTACAGCTCGTATAGTTCGTGATTGAATCTTCTCCTCCAAAACCCGTCAACGCAAACGGGACCGAAAATCTTACGAAGAATTTTTCTCTCGAAGCGAGCAAGGATATCTTCATCCTCTTTTAATAAAGTCCATGTTTCAGCGCCGTAAAGCAGGACTGGGATGATCAAGGTCTTATATAGAGTCTCCTTAGTTGTTCGAGAGAGGGCTTTACTGTTGAATTGCCTTATAAGCCCAAAAAAACAGCGATTGGCAAGAGTTATTCTTCGATTGATTTCTGCGCTGATTTTGTTTGCTGAATTTATAGCAGAGCCAAGGTAGACAAAGTCCCCTACTACCTCGAAGTTATAGCTGCCCACGGTGACGTTTTGTCCAATTCGTCGATGTTGGTTTTCCCTTCTAGTTGACAGCATATACTTGGTTTTGCCCTCGTTTATCGCCAAACCCATTTTGGCCGCTTCCGCCTCAATGCTTGCAAAAGCACCGGTGACAGCCCGCTGAGATCTTCCGATAATGTCTATATCGTCGGCGTATGCAAGCAGTTGTACAGACTTGTAATAGATTGTGCCTCCGGTGTTGGCTTGTGAGTTCCGCACAATCCGTTCAAGTACAATATTGAAGAAGTCACATGACAGCGCGTCACCTTGTCTAAAGCCTTTTTTGGCATCAAAGGTCTCGGTGAGGTCATTACCGACCTTGATGGAGCAGCGAGCGTTCTCCATCGTCAGCCTGCACAGGCGGACAAGTTTGGCAGGGATGTCAAAACTAGACATGGCTCTATAAAGCTCTTCTCTATAGATGCTGTCATAGGCGGCCTTGAAATCGATAAAGAGGTGGTGAGTATCGATTTGGAATTCTTGGGTTTTCTCCAGGATCTGCCGAAGTGTGAAGATTTGATCGATGGTGGACTTTCCTGGCCTGAAACCGCACTGATAGGGTCCAATCAGGCTGTTGATAAAAGGTTTCAGGCGTTCACACAATATCGCAGAAAAGATCTTGTACGCGATGTTGAGGAGACTGATGCCTCTATAATTGGCGCAGTTGAGGGGGTCTCCTTTCTTGTGGATCGGGCAAACGATGCTGAGATTCCATTCATCAGGCATACACTCCTCTGACCAAATATTAGAAATGAGTTGGTGTATGCACTCTACCAATTCATCCCCAGCTGCCTTGAAAAGTTCGGCCGGTAAACCGTCAGGTCCAGCACTCTTATCCAGATGAGTGCAAATTCAGCTTTTTTTTGCAGGTTCTCAAGGTAAAAATAAAGTAGGCACAATGGACTCTTGTTGGTCTAAGTGAGCAGTGACTTCGTCACAATGCACCCATCAACCTAACCTAAGCAAGGGCATCTGAAGAAGCAAAAAATACAGTACCCAGGATACAGCGCGGCAACCATCCTGTTTCGATAATGGTTTGGTGAGGCGGTATCCCATTAAGGAGTTATACTGTTCTCCATTTTTGTGAAAAAGGAGTCGAAACTGGGTTGCACCACCAATATATCCTAGAAGACGTCCTTAAAGACTTGACGATTACACTTTTAAATGGAGCAAGATGGGTTTCCAAAAAGCCACTCTGGGTGGTTTAAGATTAATATTCCCTACTTTTATTTCATTCGAGGATTGGAGTTCGGCAAGATCTGATTTAAATCCTTTGAATTATTCTTTGTCGTTTGTGTTGGATAGTATGGCCTGCTAGAGACCCCGTCGAATTTTGGAGATGCTCAAAAATGCTTTAACCAAATCAGTGTTGTCTATTCCCCTGAAAACTGTGAGTGCCGCTGTAGCCCAGTGGCTACACCTTTTGGACCTGCGTTAAAGTAAACTGCGGTCACCTTAAATAAACCACCTTTTTTAAATGCTTACTATTTAAGCAAATAAATTTTACAAATATTAATCCAAAATGTTGTTTTAATTTGTATAACATTATTTTATTATTTTATAACACTTGTACCAGAACTTATGGAGCCCCATGCACGGACGGGTTAAGAATATCACTGCAGCGCCCCCCAACAACTAGCGCTTGTCGTAAAAGGCGACTAAGGGGACAAATCAAGAGGAAAATTTGAAGAAACGCTATGCGAAATCATTCAGAGGGGTCTACGAATCACACAGAAGTGGTGTAAAACGGTAGGACTCAGAGTGAACCCTACCAAAACCACTGTGATACCCTTCACCAAGAAAAGACAGTTAAAGCGTATGCAACCCATCCTGTTGGAAGGGATCAGAGTTGACCCACAGAAACAGGTCAAGTATCTAGGTCTAACACTAGACAGCAAACTCCTCTGGAGAGAACATGTAGAAACTGTGGTAACCAAAGCCACCAGAGCACTTATGGTGTGCAAAAACATTTCAGGAAAGACCTGGGGTTGTAGCCCAGCCACACTGAGATGGATGTATCTGATGATAGTAAGACCCATCATCACTTACGGGGCAGCGGCATGGGTCAACAGATCTAGACTAACCACGACAAGGACATCCCTCAACAAAGTGCAAAGATTAGCCTGTATATGTATAACAGGAGCCATGCGAACCTGTCCCACAGCAGCTCTAGAAGTGATCGTAGGGATACCTCCACTACACATAGTGCTGGAGCGAATCGCCAAGGAGACCATTTTAAGAATCAGCAAAGAGGGCATCGGGAAAGGAACATGCATCGCAAATAAAGAGCGAGTAACCCTATCCAAATCGGTGCCGCTTCTGGACTGGCCCAGAGATGATATGGTCAAGAAATACTGCTTTGAAAGGAAATTTGACTCAAAGCTGAGCAACAAAAGAGATTGGAGCAGCGAATCCGATAAATACCAACTCAAACAACACACAATTAAATGGTACACAGACGGATCGAAAACATCTACTGGCACTGGGGCAGGAGTGTACGGGCCCAGGACTAGATACTCAGAATCACTGGGAACATTCCCCAGCATATTTCAAGCAGAAGTTCATGCGATCGAAAGATGCGCGCAATTCAACTTAGACAGGAAATATCGCGGGCAGGACATCGCAATACTATCAGACAGCCAAGCCGCTATTAAAGCACTGACCTCGCATGAAATCAGATCCAAACTGGTATGGGAGTGTCTCACCAGGATCAACAAACTGGGAGAAACAAACAAAGTAACTCTCTACTGGGTACCAGGACATGTAGGAGTAGAGGGAAACGAAGCAGCTGATGAGCTAGCTAGAAACGGATCAGACACGCCGTTCCTTGGACCAGAACCCTTCTGTGGGATAGGACCCCACAAAATAAGGGAAGACTTAAGGAAAGAAGAAGAGAACAAATGGGCCAAACATTGGGACGATATCCCCCAAATAAGACAGGCAAAGGAACTTCTGGGGAAATACAACCAGAAAAGAAGCAGAGCCTGCCTAAGAGTTAGTAAGAATCGGCTTCGCATCTTGGCGGGCATGTTAACAGGTCACTGTAGACTGGGAATAGAGGGAGACGGACACTGCAGATTCTGCAGGGACTTCGCAGAAACACCAGCGCACCTTCTTATGGAATGCGAAGCACTGATCCACAAAAGAAGGAATCACCTTGGTGCCTACCTCCTATCAGAAACGGATTTGCCTCCGCTGGATCCACTGAAGATACTCCGGTTTGCTGTAGCAGCTGGACTGGAGGAAGTGCTCTAGACCGAGTATATCATCGGCTAGAACCTTAGTAAGGCTGGCACAATAGATCTTTTATAGGTCGCAGTGCACTTGCACCTCTCAACAATATAAATCTATCTAAGGGGACAAATCAGATCTAGGCAATAAAACACCCAAGTGAGCCCAGCGACACATATACTACCTTAAAAACCCTCCCACAAGTGTGCATGCGAGTCCGTGGGTTGACATGACTGAAGATCACCGGTGTCATAGAAGAAAGATCAAACAAACACACAAAAATAAAACAGGAGCATGCACGTGTCAAACAACAAACACCATCGCAATATGGTAATATTGCAAAACTGTATCATTATGGTAACACTTGCAAAAAGGAAAGCCACTACCCCGCCAGGCACTACCACTGCTGTGCATGGTACTGATCCAGGACCGAGCAGAAATGTTCGGGTCAGAGCTATACGGATTCCGGGGCTAGCAAAATAATGAAACAGTTTCGTCAAAATTTGAGGGTCGCGAGTTGGAACGTTGGAAGCATGACCGGCCGAAGTTACGAGCTGGAAGAGATGATGAATAGAAGGCGGGTGGATTTCTTGTGTGTCCAAGGGACGAAATGGAAAAACACCGGAAATCGGTCGCGTTTCTTGGACGTTACGACAAAAGATTACAAGATGTTCTACTACGGAACGGAAAAGGCTAGGAACGGAATCGGTATCATCCCTGCGGCAGAGCTACTTGGTAACGTCTTGAGCATTTCGAAGTCCAGCGACTGTTTGATGTCTCTCAAACTAGTAATCTCAATAATGTGGAATATTGTCAGTGCATATGCTCCCCAAAATGGGTGCAATCAGAGAGATAAAGATGCATTTTGGATAGATTTCCACAATCTCCTTAAGAACATCCCAAAGGAAGAGTTTCTGTTTGTTGGAGGAGATTTGAATGAACATGTCGGGAAGTCAAACGAAGACTATGAAGATTACCATGGAGGACTAGGATACGGCACCAGGAACCTTCCTGGTGAAGACATCCTAAGCATATGCAAATCACACGGTCTTATCGTATTAAATACCATGTTCATGAAACAAAGCCGACAACAGTGGTGGAGATGAAACTCAGATTGACTACCATTTGGTAGCCAGTTTCATGAAGCCTCGGGTAAAAGATTGCAAAGTAAACCTGAGAGAGACAATCGCCCGGCAACACCGTCTCCTGTTAACAGAAATTTTTATAGAAACACCGAAGAAAAGCAAACAAACGAGGGTCTCTGAGAAAATCAAGTGGTACAATCTGGACAAAGAAAAAGGCAAGGCTTTTGTATTCGTAATGAAAAATTACCTCTCTCACACCATCAACGGAGCTGAGGATGAAGAGTGCAGAGCACAAAATATGTGGGATTCCCTACAGCGAACTTGCTTAAAGAAGGTCAAATCACTGCTAAGAGCTTCGAAAGAACACCATCAACACGCCAAAGAAACATGGTGGTGGAGTGATGAAGCTAAGAAGGTGATAAATGAGAAGAAAGCGGCTTTCAAAGCTTGGTCAAAGTGCCCCTCTAATAATAGTGACGAAAAAGCTCGCCTCGAAATGGAATACAGATGTTGCAAGAAAAAAGCGAAGAAGTGCGCCCAGCTTCAAGCAGAGAGTACGCCTGTATCGGGAGCTGGAGAAAATATCTTCCCCGGTTGCTGATGCAACCAGACTACCCAGGAGCTGCGAAGACACAATATGAACAAGAGCGCAACCATCTTCAAAATAGCCACCCAAGGAAGGAGAAATGCTCAGGAGATTCGTTCGCCAAAGTTCATTAACAATGCTCACGGTCAGCTTCTTGTGGATGACGACAAAATTCTGCAGAGGTGGCGGCAGTATTGTGAAGAACTTTTAAATGAACAGTTTCCCCGGTTATACTTTCCAAGAGCCACCCCTAACTGTGAAAAAATACCCGACATTACAATCGAAGAAGTTAGTGAGACGATCAAATACTCCAAAAAAACGAAAAGCGGTTGGGCCAGACGAGATGCCCTCTGAGTTCTGGAAATATAGGAGACATCGGGTTCAGATGGCTCAGAATTCTCATCTCCAAATTTGTGAGGTGATCCAATGCCGAATCAATGGAGGGAAAGTTACCTTCTCCCTGTATACAAAAGGAAGGGTGATACGCGAAACTGTGATAACTACCGTTCGATCGAGCTGATGTCACACACCATGAAGATCGTTGAGCGGGTATTATGTGGCCAACTGCGAGAAATAATACGGCTATCTGATGATCAGTGCGGGTTTGTCTCGGGTAAATCAACCACAGATGCAATCCAAAGTATAAGGATCATAATGGAAAAACATCGTGATTCCTTAAAGGATTTGCATATTGTATTGGTTGACTTTGAAAAGGCATTCGACAGACAACCACGAGATCTTAAGACATCGAGGGGTTCCAGAAACCTATGTACAGAGGATCATGGACATGTGCGAAGCAGCAAAGACAAGAGTAAGATGCCCCGCTGGAGTAACCGAAGAGTTCCCAATCAAAGTCGGGGTGCACCAGGGAAGCGTTTGAAGTCCTTTGCTCTTTATTACAGTCCTTGATTATCTGCTTGAAGGTAAAGTGATGTACCCCAAGGTACATCAGTTATTCTTTGCTGACGATGGAGCTATCATAAGTGAGGATCCTACATCCCTGCAACGAGCAGGGTGTGGGTGGAGGTTCTGGAGAGAAATGGGTATCGCATTAGTTAAAAAAAAAGACAGAGTACTTGTGCTGCCCGTTCTCTGATCCACTCACTCCTATTCCAGACATTTATTTGAATGGAACTGTGCTTCCCAAGTGCGAAAAGTTCAAATATCTGGGATCTATGATCAATAGTAAAGCAACGTATGATGACAATATCAATCAACGCTTAAGCGTAGGGTGGATGAAGTGTCGAGGAAATTACGCTATCTTCTGCGACAGAAAAATGGCACCTAATTTGAAAGAGAGGCTCTACACCGCAGTTGTGCGTCCAGCGCTCACATACGGTTCACAATGTTGGACGATGTACAAAACGTATGAGAAAATTAACGGCAGCTGAGATGAAGATGCTTCGCATGACAGCAGGAGTGACAAAGCTTGTTCGAATAAGAAGTTCGAAGATCCGTGGAAGCTTTCACATTAAGGAAACCATCGTACAAAAAATAGAGCGCGACCGACTCAGCTGGTATTGCCACGTTCAAAGAGATCATTTGAACCCTGGAGTGGAATCCTCTGAGGTGATAGTTGATTGTTGACGATCACAATCATCCCTTTTGCTCTCTCTAAGGTGACCAAACTGGTGATTGAAACTGAACCAGGTAATGAGACGAGTACTCGCCTGGATGGAAGCCCATGGCCTTAGTCTCGCCGCGGAAAAAACAGAGATAGTTCTTCTGACTAGGAAACGGATCCCGACCATTGCCGAGTTCCGTGTAGGTCCAGAAGTTATAATTAGCAAACCAGCAGTAAGGTATCTAGGAATCGCCCTGGACTCTAAACTCTCTTTCTGGCAACAGATTAAGTCCGCATCTGAGCGAGCTGCGAAGGTCACGTCAAGGCTGAGTAAGCTTATGGCAAATATCGGAGGCCCAACAATGAGTAGGCGACGACTCCTCATGTCCATCACCCACGCCATTCTTCTGTATGGGTGTGAGATCTGGGCAGACGCACTTAGACAGGAGAAGTACAGAAAGCAAATTGCCGCAGTACAAAGGCGAGGAGCTCTCCGAGTTGCAAGCTCCTATCGCACAGTGTCGGAACCAGCCGTCCTCGTAGTTGCGGGTGTGACCCCCATCGACCTCCTAGCGACAGAGAGGAAGTACGCCCACGACAAGAAGGCGGAAATAGGGGCTCAACTGGCAGTCGCTGAAGCGAAAGAGCTTACCAAGCAGGCTTGGCAGAGAAGGTGGAGCGCTGAAACGAGGGGGAGGTGGACAGCGAGGCTGATTACAGACGTCACGGCTTGGACAGAGCGGGAAAACGGCGAAGTGAACTACTTTGTCACTCAATTCCTAACCGGACATGGGTATTTCAACCGATACCTCCACAAAATGGGTAAAGTAGAGAGCGCAGCCTGCCAATATGGAGACTCAGCGGAAGACGACGCTTTCCACACCTTTTTCGCCTGTAGCAGATGGACAGAGCAGAGGAGTAGACTGGAGTCGGAAATAGGCGATTTTTCCCCGGAAAATGCTATAAGCAAGATGATCTCGAGTACCGACACATGGAATAGAATATCTTCCTTTATCGAGACAGTACTAAGATCCAAAAAGAGACAGGAAGACGCCAACATTCCGTCACAAATTACATAAAGTAGATAAAAGCCTTACCGGCAAGAATGTATAAACCCGCACCAGGAGCTGAATATGAAAAAGCCAGTCCCCAGAGGGGAAAGAAAACGACACCACTCTGTAGTAATGCGATAAGCGGTTCCGGAGTGGATGGTTAAAGGTGTTAAAGGTGGTTTTTTAGTGTGAGTAGTGAGTCTCACACTACTAGAAACAGAGCGGGACTGTTTCCCGTGCGCATTAGCGTTTTTCCACTACCCCCTAGGCAAAAAAAAAAAAAAAAAAAAAAATTACCATCAGCGTGATCATCACCTTTTTGCGATCGTTTTACAGAGAGCTAACAAAGTGTGATCATCAATTTTGACTGTCAAAAGTGTGACTATCAACTATCACCTTAGAGGATTCCACTCCTTAAAAAGGAAATATCAATGCACGTTCCAAAGACATCGCGATGTAGGAAAAGGAGGCCTATAAACGCCTGGATCACACAAATGCGACGACATCGACATTTCATTGGCCTCAGTAACCGAGTGATCCAAAATCGACGGGCCTGCCGATATTTTCAGAGATCAAATAGGCGAACCCCACAGGCGGATCAGTAGAAATGCGGTGAAGTGGAAGGGTTGTGATCCCTTATTTTCCGATCATAACCTCGCTGATAAAAGGAAGAAGTACCAGAACTTATGAAAAGACTACGTATAGAAGCACCATCTTTTTCTAAAAGGTCCTTCGTGGCAGAACTAACATTAGAATCTCTACAAATAGTTTTGTAACAAGTGCAAGAACTATATTAAAAGATAGAACCAAGTTGAATCATGTGTGGAACAAACACTGCTTTTAGTAATTACTTACAGAATTAAAGTTATAACCGATATTTTAGAATTCAATAGTCTCTAGATAGGATGTCGACCCCGAATATGAGTAGGGACTTAGGCTTAAGCTATATGTTTAATACGTAGCAGGTAATGGTTTACTTACGATCGTTTGTTAAGCAATCGGTCAAATGAGTCTTTCCAAATTTCGTCATCTAATGTTACTTCAAACAAGTCCTTATGATCCTCCATTTCGCAATTTTTACGCGGTGAAACACACAATACTTGTACTTACCGAAGTATTCTGTCAAACTGTTATTTTGAAATAAGTGTGGGTAAACAAACAATTTAGGGAAACAATCTTGACAGCTTCCCAATAGACACTACGTTTATAAAAAGAGTGGAGAAGTCGAGTCAAGATCGAGTTCAAATTTCGACCGAGACCAGCACTCGCCCGAGGCATTGAGTCCAAACTAGTTTGATATTAAAAATACCTAGTTCAAGTGACAGTTAAACACAGATACGTATTCATTAGGTCTGCCGCGTATTTTTTGCACCGAAATTCCTAGTTTGTCAAATTTCATTTACGCAAAGTAAATGAACGCGTTGAACAACAAAAGTTGCCCACTTTTTAAACGTCGAACCCTAAATCCAATTACACGCGAAAGAAAAAGGAGAAGAAAAGAGCAAAAAAAAAATTACATATACAGCGATTTGACAGATGTGACAGATTTCATAACTGACGATTGGACGCAAGCCTCTGGTGGCGATGTTTGGAAGTGAGTTACTACGATCGAATTCAACAGCACAGGCACAATTGTATAGATAACGCATAACGACATAAGTAAACAATAAAAGGAAATGATTCTTATAATTGTTTAGCGGAAAAAGCAGAGGAAAATTACAGACATAAAATTTAAACATTATGCATTATCTTAGGTGAACATATTCAGAACCATTGTAATGGATAAAGTCAGTGCTTTTGTATATATGATTTGGCTTCCTATGGTACTGTTTTGCTTTCAGATTATGCAAAGCCAACAAGGAATATGTAAAAAAATCCTCGCATTGTAGCGTTCCTCAAATGTGAATCCTACATAGGAAATGGGATTACAAAGAAGAATTAAA
This sequence comes from Brachypalpus laphriformis, assembly GCA_945910035.1. NCBI lineage: Eukaryota > Metazoa > Arthropoda > Insecta > Diptera > Syrphidae > Brachypalpus > Brachypalpus laphriformis. Next base: position 235,273,027 of record OX246753.1, on the reverse strand, counting down.
ATCAATTTTGTTTTCCACTTCGAATCTTGCAAATAACACATATTCTTACTAAGGAAATGCTTTGGGAAGGTACACTAACAGACCTTCATATGCAGGTCCATTTACAACTCAGCGACCTGCGAATGCGAACGAGCGAATATTCACAAATTTTGTCATTTCATTCACAACCATTTTTTAACAGGTCGCGATAATCCGCGACTTTCAGTTGTCATTCACATACATATACCTAAACATAAAAATACATAAATACATAACGTAGCTTTCATTTTTATTTCATATATATGAAATATACATATATTGTATTGCCTTCCGTTCGATAAATTCATCCACGATCTTACCCACCAATAGCAAAACAAAAGAAATGCGAGGTTAAAATCTCGCGACTGTGAATTACGTCCTACATGTGTGGAATGTGAATAAAAGTTGACAGTTCACAAAAAGTGTTCGTTTGCGAGAAAATCGGCGAATTGTTAATTTCTTCGTAGAAACTAATAACAAGAAAATTAAGCTCTCTTCTTTTGGAGTAGTATAATTGCCAATGATGTGCTTATAAATGTGCTAAAACGGTGCACAAAAATGTGCTTCAAAATATTTGCAAACTGTGAACTTTTAATGTTCATTCACAGCTCAGCGACCTGCGAATGCACGAACTGCGAACATACCATTCTTAGCACATTTATAAGCACGCCCTTGGCAATTTTATCATTCCAAAAGAACGTAGCTTAATTCATCTATCGATTAATATATAAAACACTGATTTGTAATTAGTTTCTCCGAAGAAATTAACAATTCGCCGATTTTTCTGCGAATAAGCGAATGCTTTTTGCGAACAGTCAACATTTATTCACATTCCACACATGAGGGACGGAATCCACATTCCCGCTACCAAAACATTCGCGAGAGTTTAGCCTCATAATTCTTTCGTTTTGTTCTTAGTGTGTACGATCGTGGTTGAATTTGTCGGAAGAAGGTAAGATATTACCTTCTGAATGAAAGCTACGCTATGCATTCGTAACCTTCATTCAAGTTTAGGCAATTAGTTACAAAACGAATGACAATAAATATGCCGCGACCAGACAAAAAAGCAGCTGTTAATAAAATGTCAAAATTGGCGAATATTCGCTCGTTCGCATTCGCAGGTCGCTGAGCTGTGGATGGACCTTTATTGTAGAAGCGCTTTAATTTACTTCATGTCCTGTATCCCCTTGTGGGTCCTAGGGCCTCTACTACGCCTACGCGCCATCGTGTACGGTTTCTGGCAATGTGTCTGAGTTCTCCCCAACTTTTCCCCAACTGCCGTGCCTCCTTCTCGACTGTTCTGTGCCATGTTCTCCTCGGACCGCCAGGTCTTCTGCCATCCTGAGTTAGAGGGTTCCATTGCATAGCATGGTTCGCTATGGAGCTATCACCCTTTCGGAACGTGTGACCAATCCACTGCCACTTCCGCCGTTGGATAGTTGTGCCTATAGGTTCCTGACCCGTTCTCTCGTAAAGGTGTTCGTTAGAGATACGATTGGGCCAGAAAATCCTTAAGATATTGCGCAGACACATATTAACGAACGTTTGCAGCCTTTTGGTGATAGTAGCGGTCACTCTCCACGTGCTGCAATCATATAGCAGCACGGATTCAACGTTGGAGCAGAACAGTCTTATTTTGGTGCTCAAACTGATTGCATTGCTTCGCCATATTTTGGACAACATCCCGAACGCGGACTTTGCTTTGGCGATCCTGTTGGCTATATCCAGTCCGCTTCCACCATCGGTCGAGACAATACTCCCAAGATACTGGAAATCCTCTACTCTCTCTACCGGTTGTCCAGCAATGCATATTTGAGCCGATGAGTTTGTTCCACGGCTGATAATTTTTGTTTTTGCCGTATTAATTTTCAGCCCGACGACAACTGCCTCCCTCTCCACATCTGCTGTCATTTGGTGGAGGTCCATAATTCTGTGGGAGAGTAAGCATACATCGTCTGCGTAGTCAAGATGTTTCAGTTGAGATGTAAGAGTCCATCGAATTCCTCCGTTTCCCGTCGACAAAGCTGCATGAAGCACATCGCTAATCACCAATAGGAATAATATTGGTGAAAGGATACAGCCTTGTCTCACCCCACTTTGGATTTCAAATTCCTCAGACAACCTTCCTCTGTGCAGAACGTGACACTTGGAGCCTTCGTATGTAGCTTTGATAATAGCAATTAGTTTATCGGGAATGCCTCTCCTGCGTAAGGCACGCCAAATAAACTCCCTGTTGACACTATCGATCGCCTTCTCAAAATCGATGAACAGCAGGTGCAGTGGCGATCGATATTCAACACACTGTTCGATGATAATCGGCACATGAGGATCCAGAGCGGAAACCTGCTTGTTCGGCATCGAGTGTGTCTTCGAGATGTTGTTTGATTCGCTCAAGGATGATTTTAGCTATTATCTTAGCTACAGCAGGCAGCACGCAGATACCCCTCCAGTTTCCGCACTCCAAATTAAAAATAAATTAAAATTTAAATTATTTAAATTTCCTTTCTTAGGAAGCTTGACGATCATTCCCTCTTTCCACTCGTTAGGAAAGCTTTCAGCTTCCCAAGCTCTATCTATAAGTGGAAGCAGAAGCTCAGCCGATGTTGTTGGCGTTGCTCGTAAGAGCTCTGCTGGAATACCGTCAAGTCCTACCGCCTTGTTGCTTTTGAGTGCTTTGATCGCGGTAATGATCTCATCTTTACTGGGAGTCGTGGTGTGTATTCGGGAACTTCTCACCTCGGGCATCTCAGTCTGATTTGGGAGCATATCGCTAGCGAATACACGGTTCAAAACCGTAGCAAAATGCTCTTTCCATCTCTTGAGCTTGTCCTCATCCGAAATGAGCAAGGAGCCGTCTAGGCTTTTCACTGGGTGTTGGCTGGAGCTGCGACCACCTGTCAGCTCTTTCGTGATTCTGTAGACGGTCCTGCTGTCGCACCTCCGTGCAGCTTCTTCTGCTTCTGTAGCCAGCGCGTTGATGTAGTTGCGCTTGTCACGTCGGACGCTACGCTGAACTTCTCTCATCTTCATGCGATATAGGGACTCTAGCTCGCTTCTCCCTGCTGCTGGGGTATCTGAAACGCTAGCTTTCAGGTGTTTTCGTTCGTCAATCCGTCTCCAGGTATCCTCGGAAAGCCACTACCTATGTCTTCCCTGCGATCGACCGACAATTCTTTCAGCACCAGATGTAAAAATATTTTTCACAGCACACCAATGATCTTGGATGGTTGCGGGCATTGAGCTGCTGATTGCTTCCACACCTTGCGAAAAGTGCTCCCTTAATTGTTGGCGCACTGAGGGATCACTAAGTCTATCGATGTTGAACCTGGGCATTCTCGTGTTATCGTGGGATCTTCGAACTGCAGCAGTGCGTAATTGGAGAGTAGCTATCATAAGATGGTGATCACGTACTATTCCCACATCTGCCCCTCGCCTGTTTCGGACGTCCAGGAGACTACTTCTAAAGCGGCGGCTGATAGCAAAATGGTCAATTTGGTTGGAGGTTGCTTGCCTGTCATTGGAAACCCAGCTGACTTTGTGGCAGGTCTTGTGCTCAAACATGGTGCCACCTATCACAAGGCGGTTGGCATTGCAGAAATCCACAAACCTTTCGCCGTTGTTATTGCGGTTGCCTAGTCCATGCTCCCCGATTACATGTTTCAGCCCTTCGTTGTCACTGCCTACCTCGGCATTCAAATCCCCCATCACTATGACAATGTCTCCATTTGGTGTTGTATTGAAAACGGCACTTAAGAGATTGTAGAAGCTCTCCTTTTCGTCCTCAGACGAACTATTCGTTGGGGCGTAACACTGTATGATGGTTACGCGTCGTACTCTAGTCCGGAATCTGGCCATCAAAATCCTATCACCATGGGGCTGCCAGGAAATTAGGCCCTTGCGTGCTGTTGTTGTTAGCAGTAGTCCGACTCCATATTCCCGCGGACTTCCGGATGGTCTTCCAGAATAGAGTAGTACAGTGTTACGCGTTGGAGACTGGTACTCGCCCGCTTCTAACCATCTTACTTCACTTACTCCCAAAATGTCCAGTTTATATCGCATGAATTCATTTTCCAATTGGAGGAATCTGGCATTGTAAGGACCTTCCCTTCCCGAGTCGAGGAGCGTCTTTACATTCAAGAAACCTATCTTTGTCCGTATACAATAGCCAAAAGTCGTCCAACACGTGATCATTCTTTATCCGAGGCATAGTGTCGGTTTCTGTAGCGAACAGAGTTCGGCAAAGCAGATTGTTGGCCTACGTCACCTAGTCTAGAATCAAGGCCATAGGCAACCCGAACTTGGAATTTTAGCCTACACGTATAAGGGTTTATACATATAGTTGCCCGGGGACCACCACTAGGAGGTAAAGTAAGCACTTCATCACGAACTTGATTGTTGCGCTACTGGCCCAATCCAAGTTTTGGGCAGTCAGTAGTTTCCCGATCAATCGCAATGCAGGTCCCCAAGTCACTGACATCGTGACTATGACAGGCTAACTGAAATGTTACACAACCTAGAGTTAGTGAATGTAATGCTCGTAGGGGACTTCAATGGTCGTTTAGGTTTGTCACAAAACAACTTTGTGAGTGGATGTAACTCACCAATCATGCATATCAATCGCAGGTCAAAAGATGGAATTTGTGACAACAAGGGTATAAAGATACTTGAGCTAGCTGATGCATTCGACTGTAGTGTTCTGAATGGAAGCTGTGAAGGAGATTTTGACGGAGAATTTACTTTTGTTCGCGGAATAGCTTCATCTGTAATAGACTACTGTTTTATATCAGGAACTTGGAAAAAACTTCTCGCCGATTTTCGTGTAGAGCTGGAGCACTTTTCGGATCATATGCCCCTTTAATTGAATGTACCTTACCCGGTTGGTCAAATGAAGGCAACACCGCAGAACTAGGGTTATTACCAAAATTGGTTTGGAATGAAAGAATACGCACTAGGTTCCAGAATAACATGAATGCCAATCTAGAGAGTTTAAAGTTTTCAAACATTTCCTTAAATATTGAGACACTTACAAATGTTATGCAAAATGCAAGAAACAGAACTATCTGCAAGCAAAAATGGTTTGACAAAGAGTGTGCTAACGCAAGAGACAAGTCGTTCGCTTTTTTAAAGCTATTTAGGGTGCATAACACAAGCATTTTCAAATTGCTTTACGGAGAAGCAAACAAGGTTTTTAAACGCCTTTGCTATGAAAAAAAGTAGCCTACGAGCAACAAAAGATTGCTGTTGTAAACAACTCGAGATCCTCTGCTGAGTTCTGGAGAGCTGTAAAGGTCATTGAAGAAATTTACATAAAAGGCCACTAAATGAAACACCAACTTAAACGTTATAAAATATATCTTTATTTTAGGGTTCGTGCGAACGAATTAAAGGTTGTATTTCGAAAAAATAGGTTCAGTGGGTGGGATGTATTTTATATGGGAATGGGGTGTGGTGAATTCAATAAAGGGGAAGTGGGTATTGTTTTGGCATTTACATATAGTGGTATAATATTTATTATGGTACGGGTTAAAGTTGTTTGGCGCGAACAGTCATAAACGGACAACCAAATACGATTGCCACCACGTTAAAAGCTCCTCTTCTGAGAGAACACTTTAGCAACCCGCTCAACGCTACGATCAGCTCTCCTTTGTTTCAGTATGCAGCCCCTCTTTTTACTGACGAGTTTTTGGATACTCCATTTTCATTGCAAGAAGTAAAAAAGGGAATCGATAGTTCAAAAAGAAAGAAAGCACCAGGAGATGACCGTATTCCATTTGAATTTTATAAAAATTGCACAGACGAATTTGTATATGCGCTCACGTCGGAATTTAACCGAATCTTCGAAACTGCATCGATCACAACGATCCAACTAACTATAGAGGAATATCTTTTTTGAACACCTCTGCAAAACTTTTTTCTGCTTTGATCTATAATAGGGTTACTCAGTGGGGTAAACACAATGAGGTTTTATCGGAGTTTCAAGCAGGTTTTAGAGAAAACTACTCTACTGTCGACCAAATATTTGTATTAACGAACATTGCTGAAATTTATTAAAAGAAACACGAAAAGTTATATGCATTTTTTATTGACTTTTGAGCGGCATTTGACTCCATAGCACGAGAGGCACTATTCTACAAATTACACAAAATCGGAATCTCCAACAAAGTCATCTACACCCTAAGAGCAATGTATGAGAATAATGTAGCGTATGTATGGAATGGAGAATCCATATCTGATGAATTCACATCAGCAATGGGAGTGAAGCAATGATGTATATTGAGTGCATTACTATTTATATTGTTCATCAATGACATAACAGATGTTGTAGGACGAGGTATAGATTTTTTCCGAACAAAGATCCCTGGAATGTTGTACGCGGATGATATGTTCTTCCTTGCTGATACGGTAAATGTTATGCAGCTAATGATGAATAGGCTAAGCGAATATTGTAAATGCTGGAACCTCTCTACCTGGAGAAATCGAAAACTATGGTATTCAGAGATGGAGGCGGCAGATATTCCAGAATCGAAAAATGGACATATTGTGGTGAGCTTGTTGAAAATGTGCGCAAATACAAATATCTTGGAGTTCTGATATCAGGCAACTTAAATATGAACAAACACTTGGAGGCGAAATTATCAGATGCTAAGCGAGCAATTTCTTCGATCTGGGCACGCTGCATTATGAGTAATTAAGTAACCCATAGCTCAAAACAAAAACTGTTTCGCGCAACTGCGGCATCAATACTATTATATGGAGCCCAGGTCTGGGGATACCGCTCTTTCTTAGCAGTGGAAACATTTTTCCGATATTTCCTGAAGCGAATCTTTCGATTGCCATGTAGTACGCCAAATTACATGTTATATCTAAAAACTGCGATGCCACCTATGTTTATGGAAACTTTGAAATTACACTTTAACTATATAGTCAAAGTAATGTCGATGGACGAAAAGAGGTTGCCAAAAATTGTTCTTACACATATTTTAACAACAAGAGCTAACTTCGTGGGTGAGTGGTAGAATCTTGCATCCGAGTGTGGTGTAAGCCTAAGTATTTCTCCAGATGTGCTGCCTGCGTTAATGAGATGTCAATTTAACACTCTGCTTGAAAAAATAGGAAACAATTTGTACGAGAGGTATGCCAATGAAGCCCAATCATCTCAGCATAGGTTACTCTATAGCAAATTAACATATCATCTCCAAGACAGTACGTATTTTCTAAACTCTAATTCAACGGATAAAATAAGTACTATATTTAAATTGAGAGGAGAGCTAGTACACCTAAATTTTATACCACACCGCCCAGACCTTCCAATTTTGTAAAATATGTGCAATTTTAATGTACGAGAAGATGTGTTTCACTTTCTTAGGTTAGGTTAGGTTAGGTAAGGTTGGCTGTCCACACGAGAGTGCTGACACACTTAGACCAGTGAAGGTCCTTTGTGATACCATGGATCAAACCAATAGGCCACTCAGGGGCTAACAAAACCAACCGGAGCTTTTGACAAAGCGATGGATGCTCATGACGTCCAAGGACGCCAGATCGCAGAGGTCGTCAAGGAAGGGGGACCCTAGATGGAGCATTCTTTTATGCGACAGGGCTGAACATGTGCATAGGAGGTGAAGGGTTAACCCCGTGCAGGGACGGGTTAAGAATATCACTGCAGCGCCCCCCAACAACTAGCGCTTGTCGTAAAAGGCGACTAAGGGGACAAATCAGATCTAGGCAATATAACACCCAAGTGAGCCTAGCGACACATATACTACCATAAAAACCCTCCCACAAGTGTGCATGCGAGTCCGTGGGTTGACACGACTGGAGATCACCGGTGTCATAAAAGAAAGATCAAACAATACTAAAACAGGAGCATGCATGTGTCAAACAACAAACACCATCGCAATATGGTGCAAAAATTGTATTGCAAAACTGTATCATTATGATAATACTTGCAAAAAGGAATGGCACTACCCCGCCAGGCACTACCACTGCTGTGCATGGTACTGATCCTGGACCGAGCAGAAATGTTCGGGTCAGAGCTATACGGATTCCGGGGGCTAGCAACATAATGAAACAGTTTGGACGCAATTTAAGGGTCGCGAGTTGGAACGTTGGAAGCATGACCGGTCGAAGTTACGAGCTGGAAGAGATGATGAATAGAAGGCGGGTGGACATCTTGTGTGTCCAAGAGACGAAATGGAAAAACACCGGGAATCGGGCGCGTTTCTTGGACGTTAGGACAAAAGATTACAAGATGTTCTACTACGGAACGGACAAGGCTAGGAACGGAATCGGTATCATCCTTGCGGCAGAGCTACTTGGAAACGTCTTGAGCATTTCGAAGTCCAGCGACCGTTTGATGTCTCTCAAACTAGTAATACAAGGAGAGGTGTGGAATATTGTCAGTGCATATGCTCCCCACAATGGGTGCAATCAGATAGATAAGGATGCATTTTGGCTAGATTTCCACAATCTCCTTAAGAACATCCCAAAGGAAGAATTTCTGTTTGTGGGAGGAGATTTGAATGGACATGTCGGGAAATCAAACGAAGACTATGAAGACTGCCATGGAGGACTAGGATATGGCACCAGGAACCTTCCTGGTGAAGACATCCTAAGCATGTGCAAATCACACGGTCTTATCGTGTTAAATACCATGTTCATCAAACAAAGCCGACACCTGATCACTTACAGCAGTGGTGGAGATGAAACTCAGATTGACTACCATTTGGTAGCCAGTTTCATGAAGCCTCGGGTAAAAGATTGCAAAGTGATCCTGGGAGAGGCAATCGCTCGTCAACACCGTCTCCTGCTAACAGAAATTTTTATGAAAACACCAAAGAAAAGCAAACAAACAGGGGTCTCTGAGAAAATCAAGTGGTACAATCTGGACAAAGAAAAAGGCGAGGCTTTTGTTTTCGTAATGAAAAATTACCTCTCTCACACCATCAACGGAGCTGAGGATGAAGAGTGCAGAGCACAAAATATGTGGGATTCCCTACAGCGAACTTGCTTAAAGAAGGCCAAATCACTGCTAGGAGCTTCAAAAGGCCACCATCAACACGCCAAAGAAACATGGTGGTGGAGTGATGAAGCTAAGAAAGTGATAAATGAGAAGAAAGCGGCTTTCAAAGCTTGGTCAAAGTGCCCCTCTAATAATAGTGACAAAAAAGCTCGCCTCGAAATGGAATACAGATGCTGCAAGAAAAAAGCGAAGAAGAAGTGCGCCCAGCTTCAAGCAGAGAGTACGGAGGGCCTGTATCGGGAGCTGGATAAAATATTTTCCCCGGTTGCTGATGCAAACCAGGCTATTCAGGAGCTGCGAAGACACAATATGAACAAGAGTGCCACTATCTTCAAAATAGCCGCCCAAAGAAGGAAGAATGCTCAGGAGATTCGTTCGCCAAAGTTCATTAGCAATGCTCATGGCCAGCTTCTTGTGGATGACGACAAAATTCTGCAGAGGTGGCGGCAGTATTGTGAAGAGCTTTTGAATGAACAGTTTCCCCGGCTATACTTTCCAAGAGCCACCCCTAACTGTGAAGAAATACCCGACATTACAGTCGAAGAAGTTAGTGAGGCGGTCAAATACTCCAAAAAACGAAAAGCGGTTGGGCCAGACGAGATACCCTCTGAGTTCTGGAAAAAGATGGGAGACATCGGGTTCAGATGGCTCAGAATTCTCATCTCCAAATTCGTGAGAGGTGATCCAATGCCGAATGAATGGAGGGAAAGTTACCTTCTCCCTGTATACAAAGGGAAGGGTGATACGCGAAACTGTGATAACTACCGTTCGATCAAGCTGATGTCACACACCATGAAGATCGTTGAGCGGGTATTAGGTGGCCGACTGCGAAAAATAATACGGCTATCTGATGATCAGTGCGGGTTTGTCTCGGGTAAATCAACCACAGATGCAATCCAAAGTATAAGGATCATAATGGAAAAACATCGTGATTCCTTAAGGGATTTGCATATTGTATTGGTTGACTTTGAAAAGGCATTCGACAGACAACCACGAGATCTGATATGGGTGGCGCTAAGACATCGAGGGGTTCCAGAAACCTATGTACAGATGATTATGGACATGTACGAAGGAGCAAAGACAAAAGTAAGATGCCCCGCTGGAGTAACCGAAGAGTTCCGAATCAAAGTCGGGGTGCACCAGGGAAGCGTTTTAAGTCCTTTGCTCTTTATTACAGTCCTTGATTATCTGCTTGAAGGTAAAGTGATGGACCCCAAGGTACATCAGTTATTCTTTGCTGACGATGGAGCCATCATAAGTGAGGATCCTACATCCCTGCAACGAGCACTTGATGTGTGGGTGGACGTTTTGGAGGGAAATGGGTATCGCATTAGTTCAAAAAAGACAGAGTACTTGTGCTGCCCGTTCTCTGATCCACTCAGGCCTATTCCAGACATTTATTTGAATGGAACAGTGCTTCCCAAGTGCGAAAAGTTCAAATATCTGGGATCTATGATCAATAGCAAAGCAACTTGTGATGACGACATCAATCATCGCGTAAGCGTAGGGTGGATGAAGTGGCGAGAAAATTCCGCTATCTTCTGTGACAGAAAAATGCCCCCTAAGTTGAAAGGAAGGCTCTACACCGCAGTTGTACGTCCAGCGCTCACATACGGTTCACAATGTTGGACGATGTACAAAAAGTATGAGAGTAAATTAACGGCAGCTGAGATGAAGATGCTTCGCATGACAGCAGGAGTGACCAAGCTTGATCGAATAAGAAGTTCGAAGATCCGTGGAAGCTTTCACATCAAGGAAACCATCGTACGAAAATTAGAGCGCGACCGGCTCAGCTGGTATTGCCACGTTCAAAGAAGAGATCATTTGAACCCTGTAAAAAAGGCAATATCTATGCACGTTCCAAAGACATCGCGATGTAGGAAAGGCAGGCCTATAAACGCCTGGATCAGACAAATGCGACGACATCGGCATTTCATTGGCCTCAGTAACCGAGTGATCCAAAATCGGCAGGCCTGCCGATATTTTCTGAGGTCAAATAGGCGAACCCCACAGGCGGATCAGTAGAAATGCGGTGAAGTGGGAGGGTTGTGATCCCTAGTTTTCGGATCATAACCTCGCTGATAAAAGGAAGAAGAAGAAGGAGGTGAAGGGTGGTTTCCTCCTCCTCCTCGTCCCTACAGCTTCTGCAGAAGTCGTTGGAGAAGAGACCAAGTCTTTTGGCGTGTTGGCCTATAAGAGAGTGTCCAGTGAGAACACCGAACACGCAGCTGATTTGTGTACGCTTTAACTTGATCAGATCGGCACTTCGTTTTTGATCCAGCTTAGGCCAGATCTGTCTCGAAATGTGACACGTTGAGCCGTTTCCCCATCTGAGGTTGGTTGTGCTAATAGCGTTCAGCTTTAGTAGATACTTACATGTAGCGAGGGGCATACCCAGGGCTTGCCTTTCAGGCAAAATCCTTACAGTGGTACCCTGTCTGGCGAGGTCGTCAGCCCTGCAGTTACCTGGAATGTCTCTATGGCCCGGCACCCAGCATAGGTGAATGTTGAACTGCTCTGTCATCTCCATAAGAGATAGACGACAGTTTAAGGCAGTCTTTGAAGTGAAGGAGAACGATTCCAGGGACTTGATTGCCGCTTGGCTGTCAGTGAAAATGCTAATATCCCTGACAGATAGTACATTACATTTCAGCCAGGACAGGGCTTCCTTAATCGCCATGATTTCCGCCTGGAAAATGCTACAATGATCAGGGAGGCGGAAAGAGATGCTCAGATTGAGCTGTTCGGAAAAAACACCACAACCCACCCCATCTTCCGTCTTAGATCCATCTGTAAAGAAGTTAACCGAACTACCATCGACAGGGGGGGAAGTGTCCCATACATCCCGGTTAGGGATGCTCGTACGGAAGTTACGGTCAAATCTCAATTTCGGCGGGGTGTAGTCCGTGTTTTCGTGTTTGAAGTTGAGAAGATCAAGGATCGAGGAGTGGCCAAAGCGATAGCTAGACCACTGAGAGGAGGCTTTCAAGCGGATGGCCGCGCAGGCAGCCAACTGTTTGCCGAAAATATCTAAGGGTAGCAGGTTGAACAAAATGTCCAGTGCCGCGGAGGGAGTAGTTCTAAGTGCACCACTGATGCAGATGCATGCAGCTCTTTGCACCTTAGCTAGTTGATTGAGGTGGACAGCCCTTTCAAGAGCAGGGCACCATACGATCACGCCATATAGTAGTTTAGGCCTGATAACGGACACGTATAGCCAATGGGTGATTTGAGGTTTAATACCCCAGCTCCTACCTATAGCCTGTTTTCAGGAATAGAGAGCTACATTAGCTTTCTTGACGCGCTCTAGTAGATTGGCCTTCCAGTTTAATTTCCTATCCAAAATAAGACCCAAATATTTTGCGTTGTCAGAGAAGGTGAGACTGGTGCCATTTATCAAGGAGGGTCTATGAGAGGAACTTTATATTTCCTCGTGAAAAGAACGAGTTCCGTTTTATGGCGGTTAACCCCCAGTCCACAATTGGAGGCCCATTTGGTGAGCCGAAGGAGAGCATATTGGAGGATATCCCTGAGAGTGTCCGGGTGTTTACCGGAGGCAGCAATAGCAATGTCATCAGCATAGGCGATCACTCTACAACCTGACGTATCCAGGTCCATCAGTAGTTCATTAACTACCAGGTTCCACAGAAGAGGTGACAAGACTCCACCTTGAGGTGTACCGCAGCGAGCAATTCTTCTGGCCGATGCTCCGCCCAGCTGTGTGTTAATAATCCTGCATGTAAGCAATTGATTGATCAACACTCCGAGCGAAACATCCACTTTCAGATTTATAAGTGCGTCCGTAATCGCCTTTGGTTTGACATTGTTAAAAGCTCCCTCTATGTCAAGGAAAGCCACCATGGTGTATTCTTTGATGCTCAAGGATTTTTCAATGATGCGCACAAGCGAATGTAAGGCTGTCTCAACCGATTTGCATTTGCAGTACGCATGTTGGGACGGCGAGAGCAGAGCTGGGCTAATGCTTTGCCGAAGATGGATATAAATTAACCTTTCTAAAGTTTAAAGCAGAAAGGACGATAGACTGATAGGTCGGAGATCCTTTGGTTCCACGTGCGAGCTCTTTCCTGCCTTAGGTATGAATATGACTTCAACCTCGGTCCAAAGTTTGGGAATATAGACCAGATTTAGACAGCCCGACAAGATGACTTTGATCCATGGAAGCACAATGTCCTCGCATTGCTGAATTTCAGCTGGAATAACACCGTCAGGTCCTGGGGACTTGAAGGGTTTGAAGCTGCGCATGGCCCATCGGATCATTTCTGTAGTTATCAAGACTAAAGAGTTGAGAGGGGGGACTTCCTACTTGCGATACAGCAACAGGGGAGCTACCAGGAAAGTGGGTATCCAGTAAGATGTCAATGGATTCCTCAGCAGAGGAGGTCCAGTGACCATCCGGATGCAAAAAGAAGCTGGGTATAGAAGGGCTTTTAGAGAGGATTTTCCGCAACCTGGAAGCTTCCGAGGACTCTCCTTCCTCAGTGAGATTTTGTATTTTCTGAGAGACAGTTTATAGGAGTCCCAATCGGCCGTCTCACGGGAGCTTTTAGCAATATTAAAAAGGAGCCTACTGTCTTTCCTGAGATTTCCATTCCACCAGGGAGCTTTCATTTTACCTCGAGGTTTGCGGAGTGGGCAGGCCTCGGACATGGCACCATTTAGTGCCGATGTTAGGGTGTTGACTAGATTGTCAAGGTCTTTAGTGCAAGAAGGTTCAGTAGGCAGGTGGGAGGGAATAAGCGTTAATAAACGTTTCCTATAAATCACAGCCAATAATGAGACCAGTGTTTTGGCTCTCCGCTTTAGCAATCAAGCTCCCCAAGATGTCCGGGGGGAGTGGGCCCGCAAGATCGTGACCTTGATAAGCCGATACTTACTTACTTAGGTGGCGCTAAAATTCGGGGTGAACCTGGGCCTCAACCAACAAGCCTCTCCATTTAGCTCGGTCTTTAGCTAATTGCCTCCAGTTGCGCACTCCAAGTTGGTCGAGGTCCCCTTGAACTTGTGCGCGCCACCTACGGCGATGATTCCCTCTACTGCGTCGTCCCTCCGGGTTAGATTCGAAGACTCTGCGGGCCGGAGCGTTGGTGTCCATTCGCTCTACATGTCCTAGCCATCTCAGACGTCCAATACGCAGTTTTTTGACTAGGTCGATGTCGCTGTACAGCTCTTGATAAGCCGATACCAGCCAGTAATTTCTTGATCGCAATTCTAGGTTGGTAGCGACTATGTCTTGATTGCTGAAATTAGAGAGTAAAAGGATGTTTAGATGGATCTTCGCAAGGATACAGGATCTCGGTTTACCTTCCTTTCTTGCGTAGATTAATTTGTAGTTTCGAGTCTTGAGTCCACAAACCCGGTTTCCAACAACCCATGGTTCCTGGATCAAGACTAAGTTTTCCCCGTATTTGCTGAGCCGGAGCGTACTAACGTGCTGCTTAGTAGCGTTAGAGTTGTGTCTTTTTGTGTTTTTGTGTTGTAATGATGAGGGAATTTAGGGTTGACTATACTAACATTCGTGGACTTAGAACAAATTTCTTTGACTTATACGCCCACGCTCATTCCCATAAACCAGCTGTTTTGGCACTTGGTGAAACACAGGTAGTTGAAGAATCATCCGATCTAAAGCTGCCTGGATATAACTTAGTGCCATTATTCTTTCCCCATCGCGGCCTCGCCATTTACGTCCATAGTGATATATGTAGCTTACCAAGTTCCACCACAGTATGGCCACTGTTGCAATCCGGAATTTAATTACAAATGGCTAAAATTCACCGTCCGCAAAGCAAATAATTCACTACTGTTTTATTTACAGAAGCCCTAGTGCGGATAGCAACTCAACTTTTAACGAGTTTGATGCGTTGTCCGATTCCATCACACGAATTGTCTCCCTGTATCCTCATACTGAAATCGTCATTTCGGGCGATTTCAATATACACAATTCGGATTGGCTTCGACATTCTGGCCAGACAACACCCGAAGGAAGGTATGTTGAACTTTTCGCTGAGATAAACAATTTGACTCAGCTTGTAAATGAGCCTACACGCATACCGGACATTGCAAGTCATTCTGCCAACACTCTGGATTTATTTCTTACCTCACACCCTGATAAATACATCATTGATGTCTTAGCGCCTCTAGGCCGGTCTGACCACAATATCGTATCGGCTAAATTCTCGAACTCTGACCACTCAGTTAAAGAAAAAACTCCCAAAAGAAAAGTATGGCATTACGAGAAAGCCAATTGGGACGGCCTTAACAGTTTCTTTAGGAGTTTTAACTGGTCGCTATGCTTCCTCGATAGCGACGTGTATGCCGCCGCCGATATGATTACTGACACCATTCTCTTAGGTATGGATGCGTTTATTCCTAACAGAATAAAAAGCATCAAACCTAAGGCAAACTCGTGGTTTGACCAAGCCGCAAAGAGGCTATCAGGTTGAAAGAGGTAAGTTTTCGGTCTTATAAAGCCAACAAATCTGAGGAAAACCGAAAGAAGTTTAAACAATCCAGAAATGACTGCAATGCCCACATTCGACGTGTAAAATTCTTACATGACCAGAAACTGAGACAAAAAATTCTACAATGTCCCAAAGGTAGTAAAAATTTTTGGTCATTCGTCAAAAATATTAAAAATTCTGTCTCGTCTTCCATCCCAACGCTCATTTACAATGACATTCCAGCTGTCAGCTCCTTGGACAAAGCTAATTTGCTTGCTGCTCACTTTGCGGCGAACTCCACCATGACAGATAGTGCTTTGTCTCCGCCTGTACTTGAGAGCGTCGAATATTCCATGGGACAAGTCCACTTTCGCAGGAGTACTCAAAGGTCTTAACATACACAAATCCGCAGGTCCAGATGGTATCTCCCCCATAGTTCTGAAGAGGTGTTCTTCCACGCTGCCAAAACCTCTGCGTAAGCTTTTCTGTCTGTCCTACTCTTCTGGGCTCTTTCCGAGTAGATGGAAAACAGCATTTGTCCAGCCCGTCCCTAAAAAAGGCGAATCTTCCTCCCCGTCCAATTACCGACCCATTGCACTTACGTCCCTTCTTTCCAAGGTCATGGAAACGCTGATAAATCATCAGCTTATGAAATATCTTGATTCACGAAAACTCCTCAATGATCGGCAGTATGGTTTTCGTAGCAACAGGTCCACTGGTGATTTGATAGCATATCTCACCGAGAAGTGGAACCAATCTCTACATCACTTCGGCGAAACAAAGATGGTTGCGCTCGATATTTCTAAGACATTTGACAGAGTTTGGCATCAGGCTCTTTTGTCGAAAATGCGTGCATATGGCATCGATGAGTCTCTTCTTCAATGGATTAGAAATTACCTTTCGGGCCGTTCAATACAGGTTGTCTTGGACGGCTTCAAGTCTGCAATTCACCATGTAAATGCTGGTGTTCCCCAGGGCTCCGTTTTGTCTCCGACTCTCTTCCTCATTTTTATAAATGACCTCTTGTCTGCAACTTCTAATCCAATCCATTCCTTCGCTGGTGACAGTACCCTCAGTTTTTCATATTCGTTCCCTAACTCACGCCCCTGCTCTTCGGCCGTAGAAGAGGAACGTCAACGTATGTTAAACACATTAAATTCCGACCTGGACAGCATAACCAAATGGGGTGCAATCAATAGAGTGGAATTTAATGCATCCAAAACTCAATACTGTCTTCTGTCTCTCAAGTGAAACCAAGACCCTCAACCATTATCCATGAATAATATTTCCCCTACCCCCTTCGGGTAGGGGTCAGAATATACCCGAGGTAGGCATGCCTGTCGTAAGAGGCGACTAAAATCCACCCTCCGTATACCGAGTATGGCGTATACAAAAACATGCAATGAACAAAACTAACGATTTTAATACCCCAGGTGGCAGTCCAGGTACACTGGAAAATCCACCCTCTTCTGGGGAGAGCCATTTATTGCACCTAATAAATCCCTTCTCAAAAAGTACAAGGGTATCTCGATCTCCACCAACAAGATCGAACGTCTCCGGAAAAGGAATTCCGCCGGAAGCGCAAGCGCGTGAAAAACGGGACTCAGCGAAATCAAAAAGCATTGAGGAGGAAAACGACGTACGCCGTACAAAGCTTACCGAAATGGAGCTACTCTATCGTGAGCTTAAGAAAGAGGTCGATTTGCTCAGACAAGAAAATAATGCCTTACAAAAACTCGTATCCACAAAAATAAAATACAGTTAGCCCACATCGCTCACCTAGTCGCGAATATCAGACGGACGAAGAAGAGCTAACACGTGAAACGAATTGGATCGAAAAGAAACGACCTAACAAAAAACGAAAAGCTGGTTCCTCACCGGAAGTCGAGCCACAAAAAGATGCAAAGCGCAAGGAGTTGCAAGAAAAGCCACAACAAATAAAATTACGTCCTCCGCCACCGATAAACGTCGTCGGAATTACGGACTATAATAAGTTGCATTGCCTTCTTAAAGGAACGCTGGCATCGAAATTTAAGGTGACATCTCTCCGAAACAGTACGTGGAGAATCAATGTCGATGATGCTGACGGTTACCGAGCAGTCTCCCAAAAATTTAATGCCGAGAAGATTCAGTGGTATACTTATGAAAATAAGTTAGAAAGACCACTGCGTGTTGTAGCAAGGGGTCTCCACCCCTCGTGCATTAAAGAAGATGTAATGAACGACCTTCAAGGCAAAGGCTTTAAAATTCTTGATGCAGTCAATATTATCAAGAAGGAGAAGCAACAGTCGGAGGGAGATCAGGAAAAAATGGTAAAGCGTGGACTTCCACTTTTCATGCTAACTTTTGATAAAGTCGAAAACAAAGATGTAATATATGGCATTAAGACTATTCTAAACATCGTGGTCAAAATCGAACCTATGCGTAAGAGCTCCAGATCGATCCCGCAGTGTAAGCGCTGCCAAGGCTTCAATCATACGCAGACTTACTGCCAGAAAGAACCGCGATGCGTGAGATGCGCAGGTAAACATCTCTCAGGTGACTGTCACCTAAATAAGCAAACCCCAGCCACTTGCATAAACTGTAAAGGAAAACACCCTGCGAACTATCGAGGTTGCGAAGTGGCGAAAGAGCTCCAAAAAAGGCGCGATACGCTCAAAATATCCATGGGCATGAATCCAAAACCAACTAAAATTAGACCCAAAATAGCTACGAAAAAAGCAGCGAAAAATAAAAAATCGGTCAATATTCCCTTAAGATCGGGTAACGAAGAAAAACCCAATCGTAGTAGAGAAAAGGTAACAGGAACTAAATCTTCGAATATTGGCGCGCAGTCTTATGCTCAAGCGGTGATGACAGTTAATGACAAGTACAAGACCGACAGCTCACGGGAGATCAAAGCAAGAAATGCTCCAAGCTTTAACGTAAAGACTCCTGCTCAAGCTGCGACATTGGAAAACATTGTTAGAAGTAGCTCACAAGATCATGTATTCAATGTTTTTTCCCTAATTCTTGCGAAACTTGAAGAGCAATGCACAACAAACAAACTTATTTTCGAGAAACTAGTTGCACTAGAAACCAACATTCATAACACGCGCACTTCAACCAGTATATGAAAGAAACGCTTAAAATTCTTACATGGAACGCCAACGGGTTCATACGACGACTCGATGAGTTAGAAATACTTATACGAGAAAAAGATATTGATATATGCTTGGTCTGTGAAACTCATCTGACAAAGCAATCGAATGTTAATTTAAGGGGATATAGCGTGTATCACGCCTTCCACCCATCGGAAAGAGCCAGAGGCGGATCATCTTTGTTTATAAAAGAATGTATCGAACACTCAGCGGAAGTAAAGATTGAATTAGAAGCAATGCAAGTAAGCACGGTACGCGTTAGAAATAGACATTTTGCTTTCAACGTTTCGTCTATATATTGTCCACTGCGATGTAAACTTAAAGAAAGTGATTTCACAAACATCTTCGACTTCCTTACCAAATTTTATTATTGGTGGCGATTTCAACGCGAAACACCCCTTCTGGGGTTCAAGGTACGCCTCTCTGAAAGGTAGAAAGCTTTATAATGCGGGTATGCAATACAGTTGTGATTTTCAGTCGACGGGTAAACCAACATATTGGCCGACTGATAGAAATAAGATACCAGATCTGATCGATTTCTTTATTGTTAAAGGTATATCTGGCAAATGTATAAAAGTTGAAGAAAGCTTTGATCTCTCCTTTGATCATTCTCCAATCATTATGACGATAAGCGATGCTCTGATTAAAAAAGTAGGTCCGGCCAGATTAGCCAGCGCGAAAACGAATTGGGATGGCTTCAAAAATGATATTGAATCAAATACTGAGCTGAGGGTATCACTTAAAACGCTCTATGAACTTGAAGTTGAAGTTGATCGCTTCGTCGAAATCCTACAGAATTCCGCGTGGAAGAATACTCCGAAACCTAAGAAAACGCCGGCCAGCTACATTCCAAATTATCCGCAGGAAATAAAAGAGATGATTAAGGAGAAGAGGAAAGCGCGCAAAAAATGGCAACAAACTCGGGCTCCGCAACATAAAGCAAATCTTAACCGTTTGTGTAACTTATTAAAAAGATCTATTAAAGACCTTAAGAATAATGAAATGCAAACTCACCTAGAAAGCTTAACGGCAGAAAAAGATTCTAATTATTCGCTTTGGAAAGCTATAAAAGGTATTAAAAAACCTCAAATTCAATTTGCCCCAATAAGGAAAAATCAAGACGAATGGGCCAGGCATGATAAAGAGAAAGCGCAAGTTTTTGCCGCCCACCTGGAAGAAACTTTCAAACCGCTTGATGGACAGGCTCTTATTCAAAATATAAATACGTAGTATATTGACAATCGTATAATAAGAAATGCAACACTAACCGAACTTAAGGAAGAAATAAAGAAACTTAAACCTAAGAAGGCTCCTGGATACGACCTAATCACGGGAGAGGTTCTTAAAGCACTTCCGAGAAAAGGTCTAATGAAGCTTCTGTTCATTATAAACGCCGCGCTTAGACTAGAATATGTTCCCAGTCAATGGAAAGTGGCCGAAGTCATAATGGTCCTTAAGCCCGGAAAACCGCCGAATGAAAAAACGTCTTATATCTTGTATCTTGGAATGACACTTGATGCAAAGCTGAAATGGAAAACGCACGTTAAGAAAAAACGCAAAGAACTAGATAATAAATATAGAGAAATGTATTGGTTACTTGGAAAATATTCCAAGCGTAATATAGAGAACAAACTGCTTTTATATAAGCAAGTGCTAAAGCCCGTATGGACATATGGTATACAACTCTGGGGTTGTACCAAAATAAGTAATATTAAAATTTTACAAACTTTTGAAAACAAAGTACTAAGAGGTATTATTAACGCGTCGTGGTATATCAGAAACAGCGATATCCACAGAGATCTTGGCATTAAAACTATAGAAGACGAAATCAAAAACTACGCGAGAAAGCATAAAATTCGACTAGAAAGTCACGTAAATATTACAGTCCTCCAAGTTTTGGATGAAAGAAATTTACTACGCCGTCTACAAAGAACCAAACCTTTAGACTTAGCGCGATAAGTAACCGCGTCCAAACTGCGGAACTAGCAGGAACTTCTAATGGGAAGGCAAAACGTCATTATTTCGTGAAATGAAAACTACTTGATAAGTCGAATACTTAGTTGTAGTAAAAAATGAAAACAAGTCTGTTTTGAAGGGAGGTTTTTTAGTGGGTAAGAATCCCACACTACTATGAGCACGCGCTGTCGATCCTCATAGTGTCTTCTTGAAGATTTGCACCTACCCTCGGGGAAAAAAAAAAAAAAAAAAAATCTTCCAATTATGGGTAGGAAGGGAGCTGTTATTTGCCTTCAAAATATCCAGTATAATTTTAGGATTAGAGGGTTCAGCTGGAATGGTAGCACGTGTTCTTGGTCGGTTTGGAATCTGGTCCTTTTCCACGACCTCCAACTGTGCACCTGGCCAAACCTGTCCTAATCTGGAGACAGCAAGTTTATAGAGATCCTTCGATCTTTGGTCAGCGCAGGCAATAAGTTTGACATGCCCTTGATGCCAGCCACCATCTCTGCAGGAAACATCAAGGCCGGGATGGTCACGTAGGATTTGGAGACAATTAGTGGCGAGTTTAATCTCCACCTTCCTCCACTTATCCGCCGTAATGCTGCCATCCGGATCGCTATGGTCAACGACCGCGATCTCCAAGTGTGCCTTAAGCACTTGGTTGAAGGGCTTGGTAGTAGCAATGGAAGGTACTACCTTGGTCTTTTTAGCAAGGGTGGGAGACTCATCCTGAGACCTCTGGTGTTTGGGCGATAGGTCCTTGGTGCATGAGTCGGGGGGGAGCTGGACACGTTTGAGTGCCAAGCTTAAAGAAGTCTTATGCTTCTGGGTTCTATCCTGCTCAGGAATTTCCTGGATGCGGCGAATTAGCTTATAAGCTAGCCGGCGATCTTGGTAGGAGATCTTCGGGGGGGGCGACATTCGGCAAGCTCGAAGCCGAGCCGTCCATCGCCTCTGAAAGGGATTTGAGAAGGGGATGTGGATCCTTCGAAGTGGAGGGCACAGCATGCTGTAAGCTCGAAGCCGAACAGTTAGCTGTCCCTGAAGGGGCAGAGATGTTAAGGGGCTTGCCCCCTCGCATTTCATGGTCTGGCTTTACGATGGGACCAGATGTTGACACCACTGTCCTATCCGCCAGTGTACCAGACACGCGTTCAGCAATCCTGGCGGCGACCACCTGCTTACAGCTGCTCGCAACGCTAGTGCTAGGCCTCAAGACCAATGCGCTAGACGGGATTGTCACAGCAGAGCTTGCGGGTATGCTTCCCAGGAGGCTGGAAGACGGTTTTTTAAGAGGGCCGTCCTCTTTTTTTACTTTTTTTTATATTTTTTGTATTTTTTTGGTTTCTATTATTGTTCATTAAATTGGACCCACGAGTGGCGGAGAATGGGAGGTCGACCTGCACAGAGATCCGCATTGTGCAGGCAAGGCAGGCTAATCCGGAGGTCGCCAGGTATCCGGATACTCCGTTTGCGACTGGACTAGGAGCAGACGGGCGTTTGAAAAGCCTAGACCGACCGGGCAGGACGTTGCTATGAATAGCACCGAGAAGCAGGTGAAGTGTTTCCGGTGTCAACAAGTTGGGCACTATCGGCGCAATTGTCCAGTTCAGCGAGGTGATGAGCGCAGACCTGGACAGTCCAAATTACCAGCTGGTAATGTACATGTCATTCTGGAAGCTGAGACGGAATATTGCAAAAGTGCGCGCGTCAATGGAAACGAAATCATGCGGAAATCCATTGCTGACAGTCGAGGTATCAAGTACGAGGCCAGTATTAGGAGCCTAAGCGGATTCGGTGGTGGAGGCTGTTTCGGTGGACCAGCTCACGGCATGGTGCGAAGTCCTAATCGTGCCAGATGACAGTCAACCATACGAAATAATTATCGGACGAAAACTCTTGGACCAACCACAGGTAAAATTGGTAAAATCATATAAAAAGTTATCCATTACAGATGCCATGGACGAGAAGCCACCGCCGATTCTCCTTGTCCACGATAGCCAGAAATTGGAGGGTTCGAATCTTGCAGGGGACGAATTAACTTGCGAAGAACTTGATGTAGGCGATATTGCAGAACCAGACAAGCAGAAGCTGGAATCCCTTGCTACGACTTATAGGGACTGTTTTGCCAAAACTGCGGACGAGCTAGGCGTATCAAAGTTGGGAGTGTACTCTATCGAGCTAAGAACTACACAGCCGATCTGCGTTCAGCCGTATAGGATACCATTCGCAAAGAGTGTCGTCGTGAGACAGAAGGTTGACGAACTGTTGAAGCAAGGGGTGGTCAGGCCATCTCTGTCCGACTATTGTTCGCCAATTGATCTGACAAAGAAGAAAGATGGCAGCGATAGGTTCTGCATTGACTATCGCGCGCTAAACAAAGTCACCGTAAAGCGGAGGTTCCCTATGCCCGTGGTGGAAGAGGTGTTATCGTCACTGGGGGGAAATACATTCTTTACAGTCTTAGACCTAGCATCAGGATACCACCAGATCCCCATGGAAGAAAACAGTAAAAAGTTTACGGCATTCACAACGGATGACGGGTCATTCGAGTTCAACAGGATGCCTTTCGGCCTGGTCAATGCGCCCGCTCATTTTCAATTCTGTATGAACTTGGTTAAGTCCCGTTTGAAGCAAGGTGATGTTTCGGTGTACCTTGACGATACTATCATCGCCAGTGCGACTGTGAAGGAAGGTTTGGAAAGATTGCAGAGATTCCTCGAGGTCCTAAAAGAATTTGGTTTGAAGCTCAACGTGAAGAAGTGTTCTTTTTTAAGACGAATTTGGAATTTCTGGGGTACCGGATCAGCAAAAATGGTCTACAACTTAGCGTATTGAAGACAGCCGCCATTCTAAAGTTTCCAGCACCTAGAAATGTCCACGAGGTTCGGCAGTTTTTAGGACTCACCGGATTCTTCCGGAAGTTTGTGAAGGATTACTCTGTCTGGGCCATACCACTTACGGACTTAACCAGGATTGATAAGGAGTTCAGTTGGACAGATAAGCAAGAGCAGGCATTCCAGAAGCTGAAGGAAGTATTGAGTAATTCTCCAATATTGACACTCTTCGATCCACGGTGAGAACACGAGGTTCATACTGACGCTTCTTCGGTGGGTGTAGCTGGAATCCTGTTCCAGCGTGAGAAAAGTAACAACGCTTTGCGTCCAGTGATCTTCTTTAGCCGGAAGCTGACGACGAACGAAAGAAAATACCATTCGTATGAGCTGGAGGTCTTAGCTGTCGTGGAGAGTCTGGACCGATTTAGGGTTTACCTGCTGGGTAGAACATTCAAAGTAGTCACAGATTGCGAGGCGATAGTAGCGACGAGCAACAAACAGAAAATTATCCTGAGGGTGGGCCGTTGGTGGCTCAAACTGCAGGCGTTTTCATTCGAAACAGTACATCAGCCTGGTAATAGAGCAGCTTACGTTGATGCCTTGAGTCGGCAACCTGTCGACGATGCAAAGGAGGTTGAGGAGGCGTCCTCGTTTATCTTCAATATCCATATTACAGATGGCTATTGGCTCGCTACGATGCAGTGGCAGGACAGCAAATTACGAAAGATCATCACGGTCCTGAAATCGACTGGAGTTACATCTGAAAAGAGGCAGCTTCAGAAAGAGTATGTGGTCAATGGATGCCGTCTCTTCCGCGTCGTGGAAGGTGGTGAAAAATGGGTCATTCCGAAGGCGATTCGATGGAGAATACTCAAATTATGCCATGACGATGTAGGTCATCTAGCGGACGAGAAGACCCTCCAACGGGCTAAAGAGGCCTATTGGTACCCGAAGATGCGAACCTACACAAGGCAATACATTAGGTCATGCGTTGACTGCGCTTACTCGAAGAGGAAAGGGGGGCTGACTGAGGGAGAGTTGTACAGCTCCGATCGAGTTCCTTTTCCTTTCCACACCGTACACCTGGATCATCTTGGGCCGTTTGTTAAAGGGAAGGGTGGTGCCAGGTATGTTCTAGCGATTATTGACAATTTTACTAAATATACTATATTGCGAGCTGTGAAGACTGCAAATACTAGAGGAGTGCTCTGTGCCTTGACTGAAGTGACCGGGTACTTTGGAGTGCCGGTAAGGCTGATCACCGACCGTGGAACGGCGTTCACTGCGAAAGCTTTTAGCCAGTTCTGTGAAGGTAACGTGATCCAGCATATCAAGACCGCTGTCCGGACACCCAGAGCTAACGGCCAAGTCGAAAGATGCAACCGCACGATCTTAGCAGCTATGAAGTGCATGCATTCAAACGAGAAAGGATTGGACTGGGCCAGTCATCTGCGCATGATCCAATGGAGTCTGAATACTGCCCGGCACTCGACAACCAAGGCAAGTCCGCATGCATCGTTATTTTCCTATACTCCTAGAGACATCTTGGGTAATAAATTGCTACTGGGTTTGGCAAAGCAAGTCGTCATCGCGCCTGGTGAGATGGAACAACGAAGGGAACAAGCCTTACTTAACATCCAGAAGAGTCAGCGAAACCAAAAGACGCGTTTTGATCAGATGCACCGAAAGCCCTCAAGATACAAGGTGGATGATCTTATCCTGATAGAAAATGAAGCAAGTTGGAGCGGCGATTCTCGTAAGTTGGAGCCCCTGTACCGCGGCCCGTACCTAGTCGCGAAGGTGTTGCCACATAATCGCTATTTGGTCCAGGACATTCCAATGACACAGAGGAATCAGCGAAAGTTCAGTACTGTAATGGCCGCTGATAAGATGAAGCCATGGTGCGAGCTGCCTGAGGAGAAGCTGTTCGAAGAAGTGGACTGCCAAGCGACCACCGATCATGAGGACACGATCGACGACAGGTTGGTCGAACTGTAAACATCTCAACGCAAGCACATCACATATCCCAATTCCTGTACCCTCATCCCATCCCTGTCCTTCCATTCCAAATTCCAAGCTATTCCCGACTATTGTAGACAGAGTAGAAAAGGAGGTTCGTGTGGATGCACGCAAATAAAAGTTGCTTCGTTTAAAGTTGAAATTACTGCTTTTTATTTCTTGGCTCGGGCATATATCTAACACATTGAAATCATCGCCAATCAAAATGTCCTTATATTTAGGGCCTAATTTCTGTAACGTATGTAAGTTATGAGTGAATATCTTTGTAGAGCCACGATTCTGACACCATAACCACATCTATTTTCGAAGTGCTAAGCATTTGGCACAAAACTGTTTATTTAGAACGAATGCTACCAGGATTTGTATGACAAATATTAAGCCCAGTATGCGCACTACACACCACATTGAGAACGACCCTAACAATGTCAGGATTTAAACCAAAGACCATAATAAAAAGACCTAAACATATCAGATAAAGCCATCACCAAATCAGAGGAAGCGATCTCCACAAATCGAACTGCGAACTATCGAACTGCCCGGTTGTCTATTCTTAAGTTCCCAAATATCATCGCTATCATGAAAAAGAAGAGTGACCGAGCTACGTTAATAGAATCATAATTTCATTTTAATTCATTTACTTATGCATAAACAGAGACAAATCAACAAAACAATTCAAAACGTTAGAGTAAATTAATTAGTTAAGAGCAAACATGAGAGCTTACGAAGAATACATAAAATCAAATAAAAAATAAAAATAAAGGGAAACAAAACAGCTAATCACCCAAGTTGGGATCTCCGCAATCAAATCTGTTGATAACAGCAACGGTTGTTGTATTTACATCAGCAGCGGGCGCAGTACCATCGGTTGTGTTGGCCTCAGCAACGGCATCGGTTGTATTAGTACCAAGTGCATTATTTCTAGCAGAAGAACGGTGAAGACAATTGAGCGATAGCATATTTGGGATGTATATTGGAGATCTATCAGCTAATTCCCATACGTACACTCTCCCATTGCGCGTAAAAGCAGAAGGCAGTGGTTACTCCGAAGTTCATTGGCCTTGCGAAAAATTGCATGGTTTTGCTTTGTAAGGCATTCATACACACGTACAAATTTGTTGCTGACAAAGCCAAGGTCACTTAGTGAAACGAGCTTAGAATGTTTTTTGTAGTATTCGGCTATTTTTTTCAGCAAATTAATTTTGCATTGCGCGTGCGGAAGTTTGATGATGATCGCGCTGAATGAAGAGTTATTCGTAGGTCTTGTGCGTATAATTGAGTTTGGTGTTATTGCCGGTAAATTCACTTTTGTGCACAGTTTGTTAAAAATTTCAAGTAAATTTTCATCCTCAGCAATAGGTATCCCGTGCATAACGACTTCGCCAGCAATATTCTTCCGTGCTAGTGCATCTATTTGCATTTGGAGTTCGGTGGTGTTGTTATCGGCTATTTGTGATTTCACGCCCAATAAATCGTTTTCAATATCATAAGGCGTTTTTCTTTTTTCGTTCAGAGCAGAGCTCTGAACAGAGCTCGAGCACAGCGTTCAGATTTGTTTATGACACACAATTAAGCACTCTGAGTCATTTGATTAGTAATTAGAGCTTGAGCTGTCAAAATATGAATAGAATGTCTATTGATAGTTATTTTTTATGTTATATTTACTTTCTGCACCAGAACAACAAATTTCGTCCGCCATTTCAATTGCTTTGCATTTTTTTTTCTTCGTCCTCTCCTGTCAAACACGAAAAACCACTGTGGTCAGGATTTTGCTCTGAACGCTCGGTCAATTAATCCAGAGCTCATAGAGTGCGCTCAGAGCATGCTCTGAACGAAAAAAGAAAAACGAGTTCTGAGCTCTGATGTGTCTGAGCTAAAAAAGAAACACGATTTTTTTTTGACAGTTCAGGCTCTGCTCTGAACAAAAAAAGAAAAACGCCTATACATACGATTGCAGTGACTTTATAACACCTCACGCCCAACACATCAAATGTGTTACCTCACACACACCAACAAAATTCTGGAAGAGAAAAGAAGCCTCCCCCCAAATCTTACATCTCACTCTAACCCATAGATTCTCATGAAGAGCTAGGCCACACCCCCAATCTTTCATCTCGCACTAACCATAGCACCATATGGGGCTCTCACTCTGACACATAGCATCGAATAGCTCCTGGGCCAGAATCCCTGCAAACTTACTACTGATGTGGTCGGCACAGGAGAATCCAGAGCGGAAACCTGCTTGTTCGGCATCAAGTGTGTCTTCGAGATGTTGTTTGATTCGCTCCAGGACGATTTTAGGAGGCAGCACGCAGATACCCTCCAGTTGCTCGTAAGAGCTCTGCTGGAATACCGTCAAGTCCTACCGCCTTGTTGGTTTTGAGTGCCTTTATCGCTGTAGTGACATCATCATTACTGGGAGTCTTGGTGCGTATTCGGGAACTCACCTCCGGCACCTCAGTCTGATTTGGGAGCATATTGCTAGCGAATACACGGTTCATAACCATAGCAAAATGCTCTTTCCATCTCTTGAGCTGGTCCTCATCCGAAATGAGCAAGGAGCCATCTAGTCTTTTTACTGGGTGTTGGCTGGAGGTGTGACCACCTGTCAGCTCTTTGGTGATTCTATAGACGGTCCTGCTTATTCTGCTTTTGTAGCCAGCGCATTGATGTAGTTGCGCCTGTCACGTCGCACGCTACGCTGAACTTCTCTCATCTTCATGCGATATAGAGACTCTAGCCCGCTTCTTCCTGCTGCTGGGGTAGCTGCAACGCGAGCTTTCAGCTGTTTTCGTTCGTCAATCCGTCTCCAGGTATGCTCGGAAAGCCACGCCATATGTCTTCCCTGCGATTGACCGACAATTCTTTCAGCACCAGATGTAAAAACATTTTTCACAGCACACGAATGGTCTTGGATGATTGCAAACAGTGAGCTGCTGATTGCTTCCACACCTTACGAAAGGTGCTCCCTTAATTGTTGGCGCACTGAGGGATCACTAATTTTATCGATGGTGAACGTGAGCATTCTTGTGTTGTCGTGGGATCTTCGAACTACAGCAGTGCGCACTATCCCCGTAGAGTAGCACAGGATTACGCGTTGGAGACTGGTACTCGCCCGCTTCTAATCATCTGATTTCACTTACCCCCAAAATGTCCAATCTATATAGCATGAATTCTTTTTCCAACTGAAGGAATCTTGCATTGTAGAGACCTTCTCTTTCCGAGTCGAGGAGCGTCTTTACATTCGAGAAACCTATCTTTGTCCGGGTACAATAGCCAAAAGTCGTCAACATGTGATCATTCCTTATCCGAGGCATAGTGCCGGTTTCTGTAGCGAACAGAGTTCGGCAAAGTAGATTGCTGGCCTACGTCACCTAGTCTAGAATCAAGGCCATAGGCAACCCGCACTTGCAATTTTAGCCTACACGTATAAGGGTTTATACATATAGTTGCCTGGGGACCACCACTAGGAGGTAAAGCGAGCACTTCATCGCGAACTTGAGTCAGTCAATAGTTTCCCGATCAATCGCAATGCAAATCCGCAAAATAGAGACGATACAACAAAACAAACACCAGGAAAAAATACTAAAAGTAAATAAAAAACAAAAAAGCAAAAGAAAATTGTTTTCAATAAGAAATGGAGCTTACCGTATAGCACACCCATTTAAAAGAAGAAGAAAAGGCAATCAGCCAACAAAACCGAACTTGTCTGAGCCAAAAGGAAAAAATCGGAGACACAGGCGGGTGAAGGATTGGCGAACCCAGACAGGAACGATCAACGATAAAGAGACAAAGACCAGCAAACAAGCAGTAGTGGATATAGGTGAAGGGACGTGAAAGAAGGAAACCAACCCGTCCCGATGCACTTGTGATAAAGGCAACAGGCGATTTTTCTTACGCGAACATGCTGAGGAAGGTAAAAACAGACCACTCACTTAAGAAGCTGGGAGAAAATATTGACCACGCCCGAAAGACCGTGAAAGGAGATTTACTGCTGCAACTGAAAAAACAGCAGACGCCCAGACTTCGGACTTCCAGCAAAAATGGAGGATCCTGGAAATCAAAGTCAGGACCGTGACATATGAGATGACAATAGAGGTAAAGCATCTTGATGAAATCATGACCAAGCAAGAGGTCGCCCTAGCCCTCTCAGAGCAGCTCAGTCAACAAAAGCCGATACCAGCAACTGCAGTAAAATCTATGAGGAAGACCTAAGCTGGGACGCAGACAGCAGTGGTAAGTCTGCCAGCAAGATATGCGGCCAACGAGCCTTTGAAGAGAAGATGGTGATGCACCAGGCATGCTTCGTGTGGGGCAAAGTTAGTGGCATTTACTTCTTTAGCTGCTACGTCCCTCCCAATATAACTGCAAGAATAAGAAGCCGCGCCATCATTGCATGCAACTTCGACGCGTGGGCGGTAGACTGGGGCTCACGTACCACAAATACCAGATGAAGAACTCTCCTAGAGGCGTTTGCATCGTTGGACACGCACAGTGATCACCAGGAAATCAAATTTCAGATACGCCCAAGTCATACAGGAAATAAGGCAGAGCAGAGAAGACAGGTTCAGAATAAGGGGTGGAAACCTCACACACTGGACGTCCAAATATTCCAGCTGATGATGCATGACATATCCCTTTGCGGATCTGCTGCCGATAAAGCGAAGCAACAAGAGCTTGTGATGCTTCCATGCAGCAGCAAATAGCAAACTTGCAACGGCCCCCAGTATACTGGTGGAATGATGAGATCACCAGACTGCGCTCTGAATGCCACAGGGCGCACCCACTGATAGATAGATAGATAGATTTTTATTTATGTACTTCACTATTATTACAAAGTTTTAACAAAAAATCAATAAACATGGCTTTGCCGTCTGCCTGATTGACAACATTAAATAAATTCAATATTAAAAATTGACTAAAATATGTATGTATATTTGTATATTTCTTTTATTTTAAGCGATTTTAGAAATCTTCATTAATGATCCTTTCACGATAATTTAAAGCAATTTTGCAGTACTGGGATAGCTTAAATACGTTTGGTTCGTTCAGAAGCATAGAAACTTGATCCACCGACAAAACATTACTTCCAAAGATATTTCTCCTAATTTCGCTTAAAACTGGATACTTCCCAACAAAATGTATGACATTTTCTCTTTCTGCCAAGTTGCACAGGTTGCATAGCACTGGTAGGTCTGCTCTGTGTGGAATATAATTAAGCTTTAGAAGCTCTCCCCGTAATTTAAACACAGGCGCTATTTCCGATATACTGTATTCATCGCGGAAGTAGTTACTTTCCTGCAGGTTATGACTTAAGCGGCTGTAGATCATTCTATGCAGTGATCCCGAAGCTTGCTCTAAATGCCTGAACCAAGCCTTTTCGTCCATACTTGCGATGAGTTGATAAAGTTGCGGTTTCCAGTCTCCGCTATTACCCAGATCCAAATGTATCCCACAGTCCTCAACAAGTTCCAACCACTCCCTGTACCATCCTGTCCTGGATTGTATTGCTTGCAGAACAGCTTTTTTCGGCAGTCTCGTATCCGGCATATTCAAAACCTTTAGAATGTAGTCCGCATGCAATTTAAAAGTTTTGATGTACAATGGGGGCAAGCCTGTTTCCAGTATTAGCATATAATTGGGAGTGTTGGGTGGAAGGTGAAATGCTCTCTTAACGTAGTACCACAGTAATTTCTTAACAGCCTCATACTTCCTTACTCCCCATTCTTGCGCAGCATAGAACATGATGAACTCTGACACCGCTACAAAAACCTTATATTTGCTGCTGTGGGCAATGAATTTATTACTGAGACATTTCTTCCATACAACATTGATGGCCATTTTAGACTTTGCTAGTTTTTCATTTAGATGTCTCTCCATATCTATATTTTTTGTAAAGTAGACCCCAAGATACTTATATTCCTTAACGACTTCAATACTTTCTCCGCTGTAGTACCATTTCTCGTTTCTACAGTACAGTAGTCATACAGCCTGTTGATCATTAGTTGTAAGGATTCAGGTGATTGCGCCATTAGTACTATATTGTCAATAGTCCTGCGTACTCAACACCTCCAGGCAGAATATCTACGATGTCCTCGATGTATAGCTCAAATAAGCTTGGACTCAGCGAACAACCTTGTCTTACTCCGGACAGTGACTGGAACCATCCTGACAACTCCTCACCACTCCACACTGCTGATTTGGTATCTGCATACAAATTTTGGATGACGCGTCCGAACTTCCTCGACATGCCCATGCAGTAAAGCTTATAAAATAGAGCATTTCGGTCTACCGTGTCAAATGCCGACTTAAAGTCTACAAAAAAGAGCATACAGTTTTTTACCCCTTCCAGTGTAAAACTCCACAATGCTCCTCAAAACAAATACGTGGTCGATAGTAGAGTATCCTGGCCTGAAACCCGCTTGATGTTCTTTAAGTCGATTATTTTCCTTTATCCATGTAGATAGTCGGTCCTGCAAGATTGCTGTGAATATCTTATATGAAGCATTTAAAAAAGAAATGCCTCTATAATTCGCTGGATCTGATGTACTGCCTTTTTTATGTATGGGGAAAATTTAGGCTTCTCTAAAACGGTTTGGAACTACTCCACTATTCAGGATATTATCAAACATCGTAGTAAGCTTGTTGTGCAACTCGTTAGTACCATATTTATAGAACTCGGGAGGTATCCCATCCGATCCTGCAGCTTTACCATCTTTTAATGCACTTAGAGCTCCGATAACTTCCTCATAGCTAATCGATCTGTCTAAGTTATGATTTTGAAATCCCGGAACAGCATAGTTGAAGACTAATTCACTAGGGGGTGGGTTCAGTAGTGCATTAAAATGTACTAAGAGGACACTGGGGATTAAATTCGTATTTATGACGCACCCACTGTACCAGCGTTCCGGGGAACACAGCAGCCACGGAGAACTCCACGAGAGATTTATAATCTCCCGAAGAAACTTAAAAGCTGCAATTAAAAACAGTAAAAAGAGAAGCTTCAAAGAACTGTGCAACGAAGCCAGTCAAAACCCGTGAGGAAAGCCTACCAAGTGGTTATAATAAAGTTGAAGGGTGACAGAAAATCCACGCCCACGTACTCAGTGTTCTTCTAAAATGTGATCTCTGCTCTTTTTCCACAACAACAGGGAATAGAGGAACCAACAGAAAGGAAAACCATGACGGGGGCGTTACCAAAGCCTCGAAGAATGGCAGGAGAGATAAAACTTTTCTGATAAAGGCAGGTGGACGCAGAGATTGATCCGCAATATAAATTCATGGATCAATAGGAAGCGTGAAGAGCTGAACTTCTAGCTGACGCAAATGCTTACTGGTCATGGATGTTTCAAAGACTACCTCCACAAATTTGGACACGAAGTCAACTCTTATTGCCCAACGTGCACGGAAGCAGTCGACGAAGAACGTAACTTGCTGGCGAACAGGCTGAGTTTGGACTTAACACCAGAGAACATCATCATACAAATGCTCAGCACACAGAAGCTTGGGAAACAGTAAACAAAACTGTGGCTACCATCGTGAAAGAGCAACGAAAAAAATAGGAACGCCAGCGAAACGTGGCCCAGACTGCTGTCAACACGAACGAACCGAGTATGTAAGGTTGAAGCTCCCCTCGCCTTGAAATGCTTGACGACAGTGCCGCGAGGACCAAGGGTAGGAGGGGAGGTGGGTTTAGTGGGTGCAAATCCCACACTATTACTAAGTACGGGCTCATTTTCGTTTTTGAAAGATTCCCACCTTCCAACGCCAAAAAATTCACACACACACACACAATGGCACGCGACACAGGTTGAAATGCACAGGTTTGACATCCAATTCCTGGAATCAAGCGTCAAATAAACTAACTGCTTAATTAGACAAACATGAAATATGATACCTTGCTTACATAAACAAATGAACGTCCAATTCCTGGAATCAGCACGCTAAAATAAACAAATCAACAACCAATTCCTGGAATCAGCCGATGCAAATCCTCCATCTAACTCTTACCGAAGGTCATCCCAGGGGCGTATTTTTCCTCTCCCTCTGTCTCAGAATTCCCAGGCTAAAGTGACGATACTTCTACTGCTGTTGCCTGAACCCATACTGACGGCCATTAAGACATGATTTCTTGCCAGGTATCCCATGAAATGGTAATTGACAATGCTTCCATGACCTTAGAAAGCACTGACGTTAAAGCTATCGGTCGATAGTTAGAAAGGGAGGTTATATCGCCGTTTTTGGGAATTGGCTGAACATGCGCTAGTTTCCACTTATGCGGAAAAGTGCCTGTTGAATAGGATAGTGTGGTTTGGCTAGGGTAAAAGATCATCTCTACAAAACAAGGGGCAGAATTCCATCTGGATCCAAAGATTTGTTTCAGTGTAGATCTTAAATGGCTCTAGCTAATAAATGGGTTCGGAAAGATATTTGTCCTAAAGAATATTGACTACGGCTTAGCATAGGTGAAGAAAGAGAGCAGTTTGGTACGGTGGAATTTGACGCGAGTATTGGAGCAAGCAGATCAGCTTTCCCTTTGGAGTCTGTGATATTCATATCATTGTACAATAGACAAGAGCTGGGATTGCTGATGAGGTGGATCATTTAATTATTTTAACGAAATACCAAGAAGATTTACTGCCTTTAGGATATTGCAGTATTTTTTTGCTTCACTTTTGGATCTCGTTGGAATTTAGCACACTTCAAAGTGACATTACACTTATTTCTAGCCCATCTGTAGACTTCGGTTTTTCTCAGTAGGTGTTTGGCGTCATAACGCAAAAGCGTCTTCCTTCTTCTGTACAGCAATTGCGCAAGTTGGATTGAATCAAAGTTCTTGCTTTGGTTTTGAGCTAACTGATTTGCTTGGAATGTTGAAGCACATTCCAAGTAAAATTAGGTCTGTGATCTTGTCAGCAGTGGCGTTTACGTTTCTATCGAGGAAGCATAGAGAACAGTTAAAAGCCCTAAAGAACGAATTTAGACCGCTCTAATCAGCATTCACGTATTGCCAGATTGTTCTTTTTGGGTACTTTTTGTTAACTGAATGCAGGTTGGAGTACGAGAATTTAGTTGAAAAAAAGAAAAATGTGTAGGATGAAAAATTGTCAGTTTGCATATACCATTCCGGGCTGACTATGCATTGACCGTGCATAGCTATGCACTTGTCATTTCTTGGCACCTTTGCATATGCAAGGTTATACACAGTGTGGTTAGGCTTTAAGACACATACAACTCTTAATATGCATATTTTGTAAGAGCCTGGCTACATTATCATGGGAATGAAAGTCGTTTGTTTCTGACACATTTTTTACGCTTTTTCGACTGTGTCGTCGAAGGGTTCACAAATGACTTATATAATTCTCTGTGGAGGTATCAGTATTCTGTTTTCAAAGCATTTCCATCTATAGATTTTTTTCATTTTTGCTGATCATCGGAAGGTGAATGGTGTGCGGAAGTCGAAAAGTAGAGTGCGAGGGAGATTGAAGGAAAGGTGGATTAAATCTACAGTAGGAAATCGATTCTTGATTAAAACCAAGCGTGTTGAGTATGCTGGTTATGTTGCTGTTGCTGGGCGGTAGATTCTAAAATACATCATAATTTTCTAATGACGCCCATCAAAAGAAGACAGTAATTAAAATAAAGGAAAAATCATAATGACGGGAACAGAAATATGACCACTTCGGAATTTATGCAAACCACTATATTTTGGGGAAAAACACACAAAACCTAATTGCAGATGCAAACCCAAAAGAGATACATAGTAGGGTAAATATCGAAATTTCATCCGTGTCTACCTACTACTTCAACGATGTGTTATGTTTTAGATTTCAGCGTACCCCATCTATCAAAATTGATTTCATTCCAACGAAGCCTCTTTCTGTGTGTAGCCACTATGTTCATGAGAATGACGTTCATGGGTAGGGAAGCGTGGCCACGCTCTAACATTTGACGAATTTACCTATTCCGAATTATTTTGAATACCTTTATATATTTCCTCAGTTAATTTGACATTTGAAGTGTTGTAGTTTGCCTTTGTAAGAAGCTTAACACTCAGTCTGGTGTTACACGATGACTCTTGAGTAATGACTCCTCTGATATTACACAAGTGCAAAAGAAAAAAAGGTCACACAGAAAAACAACAACCCGGAGTATGATGGGTAGAATTTCGATGCCCTATTTGATGTTCCTCCTTCCGTCTAAGCTTAATTTCATGTATTTAAAGCACAAACTCACAAAATTATCAAATTTAAATATTCTCAATACACTTTCCAAAAGGCGCTATTTTATTACCAGGTGTTCATTCCCATGAACGTGTGTAGCCAACACACAAAAAAGCCTTCGATGGAATGAAAGCAATTTTGACAAATGTGGAACGCTGAAATGTAAAACACAACATCATTTCTCTTATGAAGTCGAGTCGAAGGGTTGTAGATTCCATATCGCATGCATGCAATTGTTGAAATATAAGAGAACACACACTCACGTGCCTGGGAATGACATACCAGACTGTCATTGCTACATTCCCTGGCCTCTGTCATTTTATATACTTATGTCGTTTTCCATTGGGCCAAAAGGAGTACTCTTTTTGTGTTCTGCACAGAAAAAGCACTCCCAATCATGTTCCATTGGCTGTTTGGAGTGCTGTTCCGGGAGTGTTTTTCTGTTCCGGATTTTATTTGGGAGTGCTTTCAAAATGCACTCACACATATAAACCCTTACATCGGACTACTTGTCAAAGTCATATGGTACAAGACGCATTCCTTTGTTTATTTTATTTTCTCAGTTGGGGCAAGTTAATAGAAACAAATATTACATAGATATAATTAACAAATTGATAATATGTTAATAAAAGCATGATGGGATTGCTAATATCCTTTTCCATTGGGCAAAAAGAAGTAATTTTTTGCTGTTTGTCTGTAAACAAAAAATGAGACATTCACCAACACACGCAGAAGTAAGCAGAGGACAATTTCACATGTTCCATTAGAATCAAAAAGGAGTGAAATCGGGAGTGAAACCAATGGAAAACGACATTATTAATGTCTCGTTGTACGTAAATCGAACGCAGATTGTATAATGTGTGTGCTGCATGCAACGGTTGGGTCGATGTCGGTACAGCAAAAGTCGGTTCGACGGTTGAATCGTGTATTTCCCGCGTTATTCAGTTACGTCGGGGTAGATTGATAAACATACCTCTAATTTTCGGGGTGAATTTATAAATTTACCTATGCTTTACTAGTTTGAAAATTCGTAAGCAAATTCCACTGGAAAGTTTCTCTGTTTTACAGTTTGATTCGTGAAAGGTATACATCTGAAAGTTAATTATCTCATTGTAGGTGATCTTTGGTCTGCGCGTTGTTTTGCGGTAGTCGGTAACGAATCGGCATGTTTTTTGCATAATTGGTAGCATTTGAGAGAAGTATTTTGATTACTGTAAAATAAATTCAATTAAAGCAAATATTATGGTAATAATTTATAAGTGCTATACGAAAATTGCTCTCCTGTAAAAGATTCATTTGAAAATTATAATTATTGATTTTACAGTCTAAAAGAATGTCGAGATATCCTAGTGATCGTAAGGTTTATGTGGGTGATTTGGGAAATAATGCTCGAAAAAATGAGTTGGAATACGCATTTAGCTCCTACGGTACCCTTAGGAGTGTTTGGATTGCTAGAAATCCACCAGGCTTCGCATTCGTTGAATTCGAAGACGCCAGAGATGCAGCTGATGCAGTTCGTGGGTTGGATGGCCGTACCGTTTGTGGTCGCCGGGCCCGCGTGGAATTGTCTACAGGTAGATACGCAGGAGGAAGAAGTGATAGAAGAGAATCTAAAAGTGGTGCGCGGCCCTTTCATCCAGATGATAAATGCTACGAATGTGGCGGACGTGGGCACTACGCCCGTGATTGTCGTCGTTATGGCCGAAGACGCCGGTAAGTGAACAATATGACAGCATAAGTAATGATAAAGCCAAAAATTGCATGTTTTATTATTGACATTATCGTCATAATAGTTTACGCAGAGCTCGAAAGCTGTAATATCTTGTACGGCGTACTACATTAACCATTACTATATAAGATCCTACCAATATCTCAATATTTAGGCAATGTTGCACGCTAATTACTCTATTTAAAAAAACTAAAGTTATATGGAGTTAAATACAGCAATAATCAACCGTATATTCACAATATGAGAAAAGCACGAAAGAGAAAAAAAATGTAGGCAAACAACTCCTTCGAGATACAGTGGTCCGCAGAATTATTGCGTCTATACAGTATTGCTGCTCAAGTTTAGTTAAGTAGCAACCTAAATTCTATATATGTATGTATTAAGTAAAAAAAAATGTGTATCCACCTTGATACCACGTAGACTATAGGACTATCATTTTAACCCTTCGAGTTCACTAGGGGTCAAAATGAGCCTAAGCGCAACTTGCTTCAAATTACTATACGTTATTGGCGGCCAAGAATGATTTCTTGTTTCGCCGTTTTGAAAATTCGAAAACAATTTTCCGTGATCTCATTCTAAAGTGTTCAAACTAAAATACTGAATTTTTATGAGACGTTCGGAACAGTTAACGCGGCAATAGTTTAAACATGGCTGGGGTCATTGTGCCCCGTGCGAACAGCGCGTTATTTCCAGAACGTGTGATCTCGAAGGGTTAAGTAAGAAATATAACGGAGTGTATTATTTTTTAGATTTTTTTACCGACAGTTATACCGGTTCTTCGTTTTTTTTTTTATATAATATTCTTAAAATGGCTATTTTTTTAAAATGTAAATCAGTTTCAATGATTCTTTCGTAATTCCACCAAATCGATCAGTGTTGATAATCATGGGAGATTATGAAATCACTTGATCAACAGTTTACGTGCAAATTTGATACCAACAACCATTTTTAATGTTCGTAAAGGTTTTTTTCATTAAGTTAATTTTTACGAAAAATGCATAGTAAACTGACTTTTTTAATCCATAGTATGAACGTTTATTAGGAACAGTCTCGCAGTAGTCTCGATTATATAAACTAATTGATGTTAGATCGAAAATTCACATGTTCGAACAACCAACTTCTCATCTTAAATTCATTATTACATGCGTTAGGAAACAAAGAATTAGCATTTCCCTCAGGCAAAGTTTTTTTTTATCATAGATATGGACATTGGAGCAGCATTAGCTAGTTCTACATGGAGTTCTTGCAGGTATGGAGATAAAGGTCTTCATCACCATGACTGTAGAAGATGTCACTACTGCGTTTGAAAAATGTATCCACTTTGACCTTCCTCCAAGCATTTGCTAGATATAAGGCTAGGCATGAACTGATCTTGTGTAACAAATAGTTACAATAATTGAAGTGTTTTTTTTTTAAACCTAGCCAGCCAGTCGTTCATTTAAACGATTTGCCAGCCAGCCAAAGCCAGCCGATTTTATTTGTAGAGTTATTCACATCTCGGCAGATAGCTGAGATTTACCTATCCAAGGTGAATTTCTCCACTAGTGGATTAGGCTCTGATGGAGCATAGTCCTGGTTCTATAGCTCACATGAATAATTTTATTAGCTCTACGAAATTTACAAATAACAATTTTGATATTATGAATACTGTAACAAAAAAAAAAAACTGATGAACATAAATAATTAAAAAGATACAATTAAAAATTACTTCAATATACATATTTATCTAGATTTACTACAGTATATAACAAATTAAACACCAATCACTAACACTCGGCACTCTAATAATTGCTTTTAATAAATAAAATAAGTTTCTGTTTCAATACTAAAATTCTTGTCTCTGATTTTACTTCATTTGGCAATGTGATCAATCCATTATACATCAATGAACACTGTGCGCTGCTGCTGTTAAATCTGTTCGACCTAAAGTTGCGCGAATTCCTCAAGTTATACGACTGAACATCACCGATGCTTACGCGATTTGATTCTAAATATTCGGGCAGCATGTTGTTTCTCATTTATAGATGAACATCATAGCACTGAGTAATAGCCTCTGCTCAATATTCGAGCATTATTCGAATTGGAGTATAAATACTGCACTTCAAGATTACACGCATCGCCTTGTTTTGCAACAATTGAAGCCTATCTTTTGTTTTTTGTTGACAGCATCCAACAGAGTGGAACAGTAATTAAAATGTGGCAACACGATGGTATTGTAAATTAAAATTGCACTTTCGAATGTTAATACTTTTCTTATCCTTCTCAAGAAACCAATTTTCTTTGCTATTTTCCCACATATATAGTCTGTGTGAGTTTTGAAATTTAGCTTAGAATCCAACACTATGGCTAAGTATTTAATATAATCCACACATTCAATAATGTCCCCATCCATTCGCACTGTAATAGGATCAGCGAACTTATATTTCATACAGTTAGATTTTCTCACATTTTATTTTAATTTGTTCATTTTAAGCCACCTATTCACATTCGCTAAGTCCACATTCACTCTCTGATGCATACACTCCACATTCTTTCCGCTTACATAAATTAGAGTATCGTCCACGAATAACATAACTTTACAATACTGCACGCATTGCTTAATGTCATTAATGTACAACAAGAAAAGAATTACTCCCAACACCGATCCTTGAGGCACACCCAAGTCAACATCCACTGGGTCCGACAACACATCGCTCACCTTAGTCCTCTGTGATCTTCCCAATAAATATGATCTAAACCACTTGAGCTCAGTATCTTTAACACCATACAGTTCTAGTTTTCGTGCTAATATGTCTCTGTCAATCGTTTCAAAGGCTCGTTTGAAGTCCAAAAAGACAGCTATCACTGAATTACCATCATCTAATTCTTTCTTCCACTCAAATAATAGCCAATTTAATGCTGTCTCACATGAGTGTCCTCCTCTGAATCC
Source organism: Brachypalpus laphriformis (assembly GCA_945910035.1). Lineage (NCBI taxonomy): Eukaryota > Metazoa > Arthropoda > Insecta > Diptera > Syrphidae > Brachypalpus > Brachypalpus laphriformis. The sequence goes on along the minus strand of OX246753.1, from coordinate 235,232,699 downwards.
AATCTGTTCTTTAATAAACAATTCATTCACCTCCAAATAGACCTGGAATTGGTTAGCCACTACTCGTTCCATAATTTTTTCGCAGGTTGGTAGCATATTAACAGGACGAAACTCCTCACAATTGGCTGTGTTGACTACTTTCTCAACTGGTATAATAGTTAACTCCTTCCAATTATGAGGGAAAATTCCAGATTGTAAGGATGCGTTGAATATTTTCATCAGTATACGAACATATCTCTAGGAACCAAGCAACCTCGCAGTGGCAGCAACAACAAATAACTAAAAAACATTCGTTTTTGCGTCGCCTAAAATTAGGCATCACGAAATTCCCATCCAGTAACTTTTTGCTGGGGATAAAATCAACAGTAGTAGCCAGCCGGTTGTTGTATTTGTTTTATGTGTAAAATTTTACTTTACTAGCAACTACTGGCTGGCTAGGTTTAAAAAAAAACACGGCTAATGGGCCATTCCACGACAAATCGCCCAGCCTATATGGGGACCTCTGAACGACCCCTCCAATTTTGTAGAATTATATCTATATATACATATAAAACTAAGTTCATATTTTGTGCGTTTACGATAACTCACGTAATTTGCAAGCAATTTACTTGGTTTTTCTTTTAAACTATTCAGAAAAACAATGAGAAGGACATAGGCCCTTTTTAAAAAAAATTAAAAAAATTGACTTTTTCATTCAAGAAAATGCAAAATGTATATCTACGGACACATGAAATTCAAGACGAATGGCATACATTTTTTTAAAAAAACATCGAAATACAAAACATACGACGTTAAGTGAAACTGCGTTGCAAAGAGCAATTACACCACCAGTCACTACTTTGACTGCTTTTTTTTGCTTTATGCCAAAGTGACACATTTGCCAGTCAATTATTATACACGGAAGTCCCGCAGTATTACACATGGAATAAATCGACCAAAGTTTTTGAAAGACGCAAGCAAGGGAAGCCAGTTCCAGGTCATCAAAATGTATTTCAAACCGATGCATTAGGAAGACTTTATACAATTCATCCAAGATATGACGAGTGTTTTTATTTACGTCTTCTATTAATCAACGTTCGAGGACCAACATCCTTTGCAAATTTGAAAATAGTAGACGGATTAGAGTGCCCAACTTATCGTGAGGCATGCCGTCGTTTACATTTGCTCGAGGACGATGCTCACTGGGATTCTACGCTCGCTGAATCGTCAATTATTGCACCGCCTCATCAGATTCGTACACTATTTGCAATAATCATAGCAACGTGTAGCCCTTCGAACCCATCTGAATTGTGGACAAATTGTGCAGATTTTATGACGGAAGATATTTTGAATCGAATGCGTAGAACAACATCGAATCCGCATTTGCTAACAACACCAGAAATGCATAATGAAGCTCTCATAATGATCGAAGATATTTGCCTTACAATTGCAAACAAAACGTTATCCCAATTAGGCATGCCATCGCCAAATCGGCAATTACAAGATCTGTATAATCGAGATTTGCTGCGTGAACATGATTTCGATCGCAATAATTTAACTTAATTTGTTCTAACAAATGTTCCAAAGTTAAACGCACAACAAAAAGATGTTTACGACATGTTGATGCAAGCAATGGCAGACAAAAGTGGTGGAACGTATTTCTTTGATGCGCCTGGTGGCACTGGAAAAACTTTCCTTATTTCAACAATTTTGGCCACCATTCGTTCGCAAAATAAAATAGCATTGGCTCTCGCATCATCTGGAATCGCGGCGACGTTGTTGGACGGCGGCAGAACAGCGCATTATGCGCTTAAGTTGCCTTTGGACGTGAACTTCAACGAAAATCCAACATGTAACATAATATTACCAAAACGTCAGTAATGGCCAAAGTGTTGCAACAGTGTGAAATTGTCGTGTGGGATGAATGTCCTATGGCCCACAAGAGATCATTGGAGGCATTCAATCGTACAATGAAGGATATAAGAGGAAATCAACGGCTCTTTGGTGGCGCCCTAATATTATTAGCTGGTGATTTCCGGCAAACTTTGCCAGTAATTCCTCGATCCACCGCTGCTGATGAGGTTATTGCGTGTTTAAAGTCATCCACTCTGTGGAAATATGTGAGAACACTCGCATTAACCACAAATGTGCGTGTTCAATTGCACAATGATCCATCAGCCAATGAATTTTCAAAGCAGTTGTTGAAATTTGGAGATGGAAAAATGCCGATAGACAATAAAACTGGCTTAATAACGTTACAAACCAATTTTTGCAATGTAGTTCAATCAAAAGAAGAATTGATTCGAAAAGTTTTTCTAAACATTGGACAACAATACAAGACACATGTTTGGCTGAGCGAAAGAGCTATATTGGCGGCAAAAAACAAAGACGTTACAGAAATTAATGAGGCCATTTTGAAAGAGATACCAGGAGAAATGTTCACATTCAAGTCAGTCGATACCATTATGAATGAAGATGAGGTGGTCAATTATCCCACAGAATTGTTAAATCCATTGGATTTACCAGGCTTGCCACCGCACATATTGCAATTGAAAGTTGGAGCACCAATCATAATGCTTCGTAATATCAACCAACCAAAATTGTGCAATGGCACAAGACTTGCGGTTAAGAGGCTAATGACCAACGTTATTGAAGCCACTATTTTAAACGGGAAATTCAAAGGTGAAGACGTTTTAATTCCACGTATACCGATGATACCAACAGACATGCCATTCGAATTCAGACGTTGCAGTTTCCAGTGCGACTGGCTTTTGCAATGACCATCAATAAAGCGCAGGGACAATCTTTGCAAGCGTGTGGTTTGAATTTGGAAAATAATTGTTTCTCACATGAACAATTGTACTTAGCTTGTGTACGTGTAGGGAAACCTGCTTTTCATTTGAAAGAAAAGAAGAAATGTTTTCTAATTTAACAAACAAATAAAGGAAACGCTTAGCGAAGCGGACGGGGTAACGCTAGTACTAAATACAATACATACATTATGTGTTTTACATTTATAAAAATTCATAGATTAAATTATTAACAAAGAGAATACTTAGTAAAATTTTGAAAAATTTAGTTCAATGAGTTTAAAGAAATTCATTTACGATGAGGGTACGGCATTTCCATGCAATTTTAATGTGACTAACCAATATAAACCAATTTTGACCGTTCAGTATTGCAGTTAATTCATCCACTACAATAGCATTTTTTCCCCAGTGAGCACGCCTGATGGCGCCGAAGAAAGCACATACTCCTATGAGATGTGACATGTCCACTCTGGGCGTTTGATTGCAAAGCGTGCATTCCACATTGCGATCACTTCGATGAGGGATATAGTTGAGACGCAGGAGTTCACCTCTTGCTTTAAATATAGTGGTAATGGTTTCGATGCTAAAACTGTCGGTGAAATAGTGTTTTCCTTCAGATTGAGCTGTAGAATGCGATATGTTCTCCTAGTCTCACTTCGTTCCGCCCTATCTCTAAATAAAGCAAATTTAGATTCCCGTGTCTTCTCCCAAATCTTCTGTAGAGAGGTCCTCCAGGATGACGGGTCCTCTTCAAATAGTTGGACGTTATGCTCCACAGATAGACGTGACCATTCACGGATCGTTCAGTCGCGTTTTTGAAGAATTCATGTGGCACCCGATCTTCTCCAGGGGCTTTATCTGGCGGACATCAGTTTATGACATTTTTGACTTCTTGCACTGAGATTGTTCGATCCAGATCAGTGTGCTTTATAAGTGGGAGAGCGTAAATAATTTGACTAGAACCATGCGACGAGTTCAGCAGCTGCCTAAAATACTCAGGCAAAATGTCCACTTTGATTCGGGTAGCCCGAGCAAATAGCACACCGTTTAGAGTTCGAGCCAATTTCCAAAACGACCGACTATCTCTTACTTCCGACAGCGACTGCATCAGACGGGATGGGTATGTCTTCTATTTTTCCCTACAAATGGCTTTGTAGTGCTTGTTTACTTCCTGATATAATGTTTTAGCAGATTGTGTTCCGGATTGTCTTACCGTTCGGAGATAATCGTATGATATTTCTTTCCCAGTCTGCGTCGAACCATTTTTGCCGCTTATTAACTCTTCGTTTTGATTGAAGAGGCTTTGCAGCCTCAAGGATGAAAAATACTAGGGCATCTGTTCGTTGGCCAGGCTGCAGATCAGCATTATATGCAGAATTAAGAAGAGCGTCTAAGTTCCTTTGGTACCTGTTTGGTTTGGTACCCATTGCAGTTTTCACAATAAGCTCATCTCCTGTAAAGAAGACTCCTAGCATGTTCTCCACTTTATTCGAACATTTATAGGTAAGTGGTCAGAAAAGACGAACTCACAAACTTCTAGGTTGTCTACGCATCCAAGCCAGTCTCCACGTGCCAAGCAGTAGTCAATCGTTGAGCAGGAAGTTCCTCTTAAAAAAATCAGGTTGCCCTCCGCATCACTTTCAGTTCGCCCATTAAGCATTGTGAGGCCAACCGATTCGCACATCTCGATAAATTTTCTCCCATTACAGTCAATTTTTGAGTCAGTTGCATTCCTTATAGGGCACACCGTCTCGGTTATAAATTCTGGTTCTAGCTGTAATAGTTGTGTAGTTCCAACTCTGGCGCTACAATCTCCTATCACCATCAGATTGCTCCGTCCAAATTCCAATAGGAAATCGTACAGGTCCGAAAACTCGCTCATCCATTTGTTACTGTTTATGTAGACAGATATTATATAGAAAACTTTGCTGTTCGCCGTTATCTCTATTCAAATTCTTCCAATTGACAACTACTTATTAATTAAAAGTTATGTAACGGACCGATATTTCTACGTGAAGTACAAAGACGAATGCTCAGATCTCTATACAACTCAAGCTGGAGGTCCACAATGCAGTGTATTGGGGCCATTATTATACAACCTATTTACCAGTGATATTCCCCTTCCGTCTCAAACAACGTCAATGATCGCTACCTTTGCATGACATGGTTTTACGATGGGCGAATAAAAGTAAACGATGAAAAAACAGTACAGGTAATATTCACAACAAGGAGTAACTACACCGCTGAGCCATTAAAAGTTAACAACAAAAACATCTGCATAGATGCAGTAACGAAATACCTAGGGATTTATCTTGACAGCAAGCTTATATGGAAGCACCACATACAGCAAAAACGCAACCAAGTAAAGAACAAATTCAGACAACTATACTGGCTACTACGCAAAGACTCGTCATTGTCAATTAATAACAAAATACTACTGTATAAAGCTTTCATAAAACCAATATGGACCTCGGGAAGTCTTAAAATCGGTAAAACAAAATAAAGAAAGTATTGCAAAGCAAGAAAAAGCGGTGTTTGATATACTCGGGAAAATTAACGCCTTAAACAAATGTCAACTCCAAGTGCAAGGTACAACAAAAACGGAAACATATGCAAGTCAGTTACAAAAGTGTCCACCAGTTATCTTAAAACCGAAATGTAAACAAAGTGTAGAAAAAACAAAAGAGGATTTGAAAAAGAATGTTGACCCATCCAATTTAAAAATCAGTGACATAGCGGCAAGAAACAACGGAGTGGTTGAAATATCATGTGAGAGTGAGGGCGAAAGACATATAGTAAAAAGTGCAGTTGAAAAAAAGCTTGGTGAATCTGAAGTAAAAGTACCCGTACTTAAGAAACCAAGATTATTTATCACAGGTATGAGTGAAAGCATAAGCGAAGAAGAAATGGAAAAGAGCTTAAAAGCACAAAACTGTTCATTGAGTGAAAGCGTGTCAAAATCATACAGGTGGTAAACAAAAAGAGTCACAAGAACAGAGAATATTGGAATGCAGTGGTAGAGTTGGATTCTAAAAGCTTTCAAGTGGCCATGGGCGTAGGTAAAGTAAACATTCGGTGGGACAGATGTAAGATCTTCGAGGAATTAAGAATAAAAAGGTGCTACAAATGTTTAGGCTTTAATCATGAGTCAAAAGACTGTAAAAATAAGCCTAGCTGCAGAAAATGTTGTGGTGATCATGAATCAAAAAATTGTAATGAACCGGAAAAAATGAGTGCGTGAATTGTGCAATGACAAATACACGATTAGGTTTAAATTTGGATATTAAACACAAAACTCTGGATTGTAATTGCCCAGTTTACTTAAGAAAACTTGTTGCAAAAACTTATCTAGACTTTGTACTACTAACAGAAACGCATTTAACAAGTAATATAGAAGAGTGTGAAGTGAGTTTACCTGGTTACAGGAAGTATGATTGTTTAAGTAGCTCTAGACATACGGGTGGGGTGACTCTATATGTAAAAGAAAGTCTTAGATCAACCCAAAAAAATACCTTAGTGCGAAGAAAACAAATCTGGATCTCATCGGTAAAAATAACATATAAACGGGAAGTATGGAATATAATAACACTATATAGAGCCGGAACTATTAGAGTGAATGATTTTTGTGATATTATGATAGAATGGGTTCCGACTAATGTGAATGATAATGAATATGTACTAGTAACGGGTGATTTCAATATAGATTTTAGTAATACAAATAACTATGAACTGAACTACATCAGGCAATTCCTACTTAATATTGGTCCAAGACAACTAGTGAATGAACCAACGAGAATAGCAGCTACTTCAAGTACGCTGATAGATTATGTTCTCAGCGATTATACTGTAAGTGCGGATGTTAAAGTAAAAAGAGATCTTAAGATATCGGATCATGAGACTGTGTATATACGACTTTTCATAAATAAATTTAATCACGAAGACCCAATCAACTAAAGATCATTAAATATGACAGAAATCGGTTCATCAGCGAACTTAATAATCATATCTTATTGAACCCAGTTGAAGACATACATACTTGTGCGAACAAGTTAGAGGATGCCATAAAATGTGCATTATTGTCACAGACAAAAACCATCCCATCACAATAGGTAAGAAGTGCGCTGAGTGGTTTAATATTGAATTGGCGAGAAGTAAACGGGAAAAAGTAAGTTTATATAACAGCTGTATTAACTAATTTAAGAGTGGATTGGAATAGATATAAATTGGCTAGGAACTCATACCAATACCAGTGTATTAGAACGAAAAGTGCTTACATTGAACGTAAAATCAGTGAAGACGCTGGTGACCAAAAAGGCCTGTGGAAAGCGTTAAAACAACAAATTTTTAAGGAAAATAAAAATGTTCCCTGTGATCTTAAAGTCAATGGTATTACTTTAAAGACTGATTTAGAAATAGCGAATGCGTTAAATACCTTTTTCATTACCAGTGTTATAGACATAAATAATAGTATCCCATATGTCCAATATTCTGACAATATTGTGTGAAAGTAGATTTAAATTTTGTGAAATTGATATAAATAAACTTTTAGAGATAGTTAAATCAATTAATACAAAAAATGATTGCTATGGTTTGAATCGCAATTTAATACTGGACTGTAAAGATGAAATTCTACCTCTTCTTCTAAAAATAATTAATTTATCGCTGCGAAATGGAATATTCCCTGAAAGTTGGAAGATCGCGGATATCATACTGGTTGAAAAAGTGAGTAATGCGAGCACACCAGAGGAGTGGAGACCTATAAATATGTTGCCTATCTACGAAAAGATATTGCAAACAATAGTTTGTAGGCAATTAGTGTGCTTTGTGGAAGAAAAGAAAATTATGTGCGTAGAACAATCCGGGTTTAGGCGGGGACACTCATGTGAGACATCTATTAGTTGGGTAATAAATGAGTGGAAAAAAGAAAATGAGAAGGGCAATATTGTATTGGCAGTGTTTTTGGACCTAAAGCGAGCATTTGAAACCATAGATCGGGATATATTGGCGAGTAAACTCTATAAATATGGTATTCGTGGAAAGGAATTAGAGTGGTTTAAAAGTTATTTAAATGGAAGAACTCAGAAAGTGCGTATTAAAGAAACATGTTCAAGTCCGCAACTAATACCCGTTGGCGTGCCCCAAGGTTCGGTTATTGGTGTTGTACTCTTTTTGTTGTATATAAACGACATCGGAGATTCCTTACTTCATTCCAAAGTATGCCTTTTTGCTGATGATACTCTTATATACCTTAGTGGAAAGGATGTAAGTGTTAGTGAAAATATTCTACAGGGTGAAATTGGCAGAATGCATAATTGGCTGTGTAAAAATAAACTTAAGATTAATGTCCAAAAACTAAGTGTATGTGTGTCAATAGAAACAACTTTAGTGTAAACATTAGAATAAATGGTGAACTCATTGAATGTGTTCAAGAAGTTAAATTTGGGTGTGTACATTGACAGTAAACTTAAGTTTGATTACCATTTAGGAAGTTTATGTGCGAAAATATCAAAAAAGGTAGGCTTTCTCGGGAGAATTAGGAAATATACAGTGTTGGCCAAAACTAAAGCACGAAATTACCTCACTTTGAAAAAAAATAAATAAAATAAGAAAACGCTATCATAATTCCATAACTTTTATTTTATTCTAATTAAAATATATTAGTCTTCAATTCATAATTATTAATTTTATTATAACTCTTTACTTATTTACAAAACAACAAAATAATTCCGAACTTATTAAAAAGTAACTGGACAAAACTAAAGCACATGTCCCTATTATAGGAACAATTCACCCATATTTAGTCAATTTTACCGTTTACTTCCAATATGCTACAAATTTTACTGTTATTTTTCGTTAGCATGATCTAAACAATGAGAAAAATAATTAGTTGTGTGTTATCGGCGTTTCAGATTGAACGTTATAATTTATATAAAAAAAAGTGATCAAATGGCTCGCAATAAATATTCCACCGAACTAAAACAAAAAAAATAGTGTCTGATTTCACTAACGGTGAATCAATAACAGGTATTGCCAACAAATTTGGTATAAGCCATACAGTGATTTCGCGAATAGTATCTCGATTTCATTCTCGGGGAAATGTGCAAACGGTCCATAGTGGCGGTAGACCCCGAAAAACCACCAATCGCGAAGATAAAAGAATTATCAGACTTATCAAAAAGGACCCCTTCATATCATCGACATGTGTGAAAAGTGAATTAGGCTTAGAGATCTCAAGCAGGACAATCCGCAGAAGGGCGGTTGACAGTGGCTTGTTATCTTATCGAGCACTAAAAAAGCCATTTATTTCTCGAAAAAATCGACATGCAAGATTGGAGTTTGCCAACGCGCACTTGAACTGGACTGGCAAAATGGAAAACGGTTCTCTTCTCTGATGAATCTAAATTCAATTTGAAGGGATCTGATGGATTTCGTACGGTTCGGAGGCCAAAGGGCGAACGCATAAATCCTCGCTTCACAAAGTGCACAGTAAAGCACGGTGGAGGCAATGTTATTGTCTGGGGATGTTTTTCCAGTCCAGGAGTCGGGCCAATCCACAAGATTAATGGTATAATGGATCGATTCATGTACCGGGACATTCTTCAAAATGTCATGCTTCCTCACGCTGAAGAAAATATGCCGTTGCGATGGATCTTCCAACATGACAACGATCCTAAATATACCGCTAAACTTGTGAAGGATTGGCTTAACGAAAACCGTATTGCTGTTATGAAGTGGCCTGCACAATCCCCTGATCTCAATCCCATACAGAATCTATGGGCAATTGTAGATCAGAAAATTGATCGCACGAAATGCAGTAATTTAAACTCCATGCTTCAACAGACTCAAATTGCCTGGAATAACATCTCCATGCATATAATTGACAACCTTATTACATCCATGCCTCGTCGCTGTGCTGCAGTAATAAAAGCAAATGGCAAAGCTACTAAATATTAGAAGTAAACTCCTTTTTTTTTTTTTTTTAATGGTAGAATTCAAAAATGTGGTTTTGTCTACTTATCTTTTAATAAGTTCGGAATTATTTTGTTAATTAGTAAAGAGTTATAATAAAATTAATAATTTTGAATTGAAGACTAATATATTTTAATTAGAAAAAAATAAAAATTATGGAATTATGATAGCGTTTTTTTATTTTATTTAATTTTTTTCAAAGTGAGGTCATTTTGTGCTTTAGTTTTGGCCAACACTGTATATCAACGAATTGTGCTCAAACCATATATAATACTATTGTTCTTCCACATTTTAACTATTGCTCATCGACCATATACATGTGTTCCCTCGAATACCAAGACAAACTTCAAATTCTCCAAAACAGGGCTATGAGAATCATTTTAAAGTGTGACCGACAAACTCCTATATGCTTCAATCCTTACGATGGCTAAGTGTTTCCCAGCGGTTAAAGCTCAATGCCCTAGTCATGATTTTTAAAATAAAGCAAAACATGTATCCTGAATATCTGCAAAACAATGTTATGTATATAACAAACAACAGGTATAGTCTACGGAACCTTGGTGACTTTCGGCTACCCCTATACAGAAGAGCGGCTACCCAAAACAATTTGCTGTACAAAGGTCTTCAATTATTCAACCGACTTCCAAGTGTAATTAAGAATTTAACATATTTAAATTTATTTAAAACTAGAGTAAATTACTTATTAAAAAACAATTTTATTTGAAATACATTATTGTAATTAAAGTTAAGAGTTTACGAAGTAATAAAACCTCTAAATAAAAAAAAAAAAAGTTCAACTTTGGGGTACAGCAAAAAAAAACGAACACAAAAATAATAGAAAGACAACAATCAAAGATCTTATGAACGATAGTCAACGTCGAATGGTATATACCTAACTCAGACATTAAAGAAGAAAACTTGACTAGAATCAGTGCACACTCCAATAATAACATCAATACCCTGCCAAATCAAGAAATTGTCAACAGACGCAGATTAAAAAGAACAAGACCTACAGATTTAACCAATTTAAATGTTAACTATTAACAGAAACTGCAACAATTATGAAAAATTATATTTACGAGTATATGTATATTTATGTCAATTCTTAAACTTCTATGTGGATTTGACCACACATTATAGTTAATACTGCAAAACGTTCTTAACTTAAATTCAAATGTTTGCATTGGCAACAAGTCATATCTAATTGTATCTTGTAACTTCATTATAAAAAATATACCTAGTGTCGTCTAGACAGATGTATGTTTCATAAATCCTTGGATATTAAATTAAAAAAAAAAGATATTATTTTATAATTCTTTTACTTTTACATCTTCGGTGCACAGAGCATTTAGTCTCCTTAAACATAATTTGTGTGAACGCCATTACTTTAAAAATGGTACAGTCAGGAACATATTTTCTATTTTCATTTTTCAACTGAGCAGAGCTGGTAAAGCTGAACTACATTCCACATCGTATGGATATTGCAGCCTATGCAACTTTTCGGAGAGGGAAGATGGCATCCACCTTCTCGGAAAATGTCTTGTTCTAAGGAAATTACGAAAAACTTTCTAGGCAGCGACGTCAAAACAGAAACTCTCCTTAATTTTTTTTAAAACAGGAATTGCTGAAAATTATAAACAAAACCTTTTAAGATTACCAAAAAAACTATTTATTACATTGTGTCTAGTTTTCTTATCCTTTGTTCTCCTTTTTTCTAAGTTGATCTAATTGTCTAAATTAAAATCAATCAGGCAAACGGCAAAGCCATGCTCAAATGATTTCTGTAAATTCAATTTGTATTCAGCCTTATTTTGAGATTCGAATGAATAGTCGATGATTTTTTCGTATTTTGACATTCGAAGGAATAATGTTCATTAACGAAAGATATCGTGAAATGAACTTTAAATAAATTTTAAATCGTTTGACATTTCTATTTTTTGTATGGTGACCATATTTCCTTTTGTTTCTGTGGGGAGTCTTTTTATTATTTTATTAAATTTGTTTAAATATTCAAAATTTGAAAAATGTATTTTAAATAGTACAAAATGTGAATTTTTTTTTTTTTATATAATTTCCGTGTGCCAAAGGGATTATTAGATCGTTCCACAAACGTGTTGTTCGGCTTATAAACGAATCTCTATATTTGACAGTACGTCCGAAGTTGGGCTTGAGGGTGAACTGGTGTGCCTTCGAAGCATGACGCGTATTGCGGGTGAAGTTTTGAAGGGGAGGAATGCAGCTGGCTATTTCGCTGGAGCGTTTTTTTTTGTAAAAGAAGCGATAAAAAAGCGAAAGGCATGAGACATTTCTACGATGTTCAAGTGAGACTATGGAATTCACAATGTCTCTATCACCTATTAGTTTTAACGCGCAGTTCTGTACCCTATCTGAATGTGCAGAACGGTCTAGGGTACACCAGACCAGATGTGGGCATTATATTCCAGCTTTGGGCGGATGAATGCCTTATAGATGGAGGCCAGATCAGACGGGGTAAAATATTTCTTGCACCGCTTAAGGAATCCTAGACATTTTGCAGCATTTTTGGCGACTTCGAATATGTGATCGTTCCATCGAAGACGGTTATTGATTCCATACCGAGAATGGCAAGTCTTTCGGATTCAGCGATACAAGTACCATTCATGGATAATGGTTGAGGGTCTTGGTTTCGCTTGAGAGACAGAAGACAGCATTGAGTTTTGGATACATTAAATTCCGCTCTATTGATTGAACCCCATTTGGTTATGCTGTCCAGGTCGGAATTTAATGTTTAACATACGTTGTCGTTACGGCCGAAGAGCAGGACGTGAGTTAGGGAACGAATATGAAAAACTGTGCGTACTGTCATCAGCGAAGGAATGAATTGGATTAGAAGTAGCAGACAAGAGGTCATTTATAAAACTGAGAAAGAGAGTCGGATACAAAACGGAGCCCAGGGGAACACCAGCATTTATATGGGGATTGCAGACTTGAAGTCGTCCAAGACAACTTGTATTGAACGGTCCGAAAGGTAATTTCTAAACCATTGAAGAAGAGATTCATCGATGCCATATGCACGCATTCGACAAAAGAGCCTGATGCCAAACTCTGTCAAATGCCTTAGAAATATCGAGCGGAACCATCTTTGTTTCGCCGAAGTGATGTAGAGATTGGTTCCACTACTCGGTGAGATATGCCATCAAATCACCAGTGGACCTGTTGCTACGAAAACCATATTGCCGGTCATTGAGGAGTTTTCGTGGATCAAGATTTCATAAGCTGACGATTTATCAGCGTTTCCATGACCTTGGAAAGAAGGGACGTTAGTGCAATGGGTCGGTAATTGGAAGGGGAAGAAAATTCTCATTTTTTTAGGAAAGGGCTGGACAAATGCTGTCTTCTCGGAAAGAGCCCAGAAGAGTAGGACAGACAGAAAAGCTTACGCAGAGGTTTTGCCAGTGTAGAAGAACACCTCTTCAGATTTATGGGGGAGATACCATCTGGACCAGTGGGTTACAGTTTTAATTTAAATAAGTTTGTATATAGAAATGTTTAAATATCACAATAGCTATACTTTGACGCGTTAAAAACCGAAATTCAAATATTAACTTTTATGAAAGATGTTTTTTTTTAATTTTGCTGTTGAATTGCATACCCATATTATTAAAATCAAACATGCAAACAAAATAAAATAAAGCAATATGAATTTTTTTTGAATAAGGATTTGTTCCATCAAAAATATATCTCTCAAAATCAAAATATATCTCGGCGATATTTACTAAGTGAAAACAAATGGCAATTTTAAACCGTTTTCCAAGTAGATGCGTCTTTACTCGCAGGTCCGTGGCTATTCACCTTTTCTGAAGCATCCTTCCAAAATCGCTCCGTATCGATTCTGTCATTAGAGGAACTCCTCAAGGTGGGGTCTTATCTCCTATTCTATGGCTTATGGTCATCAACAAAATCTTGTGTAGACTTGATAGAGATGGAGTTAAGGTTGTCGCGTATGCGGATGACGTGGTAATACTGATATCGGGGATGTTTCCATCCGTAATCAGTGACATTCAGCCTGATTGTCGTTGGCGTTTGTCGCTTTTCGACTATTGTCGTTTTCTTCATAGCTACAACCTGCTGACTGTTAAACATTATTAAGCAATTTGTTTTTCATGTAGAATACTATTGCAACTCGTTCACAGTGTAAAAGTTCTGAAAATGGATTCGTGCTACATCTGAAGAATAAAACGACAATCGTCGAAAAACGACAAACGCCAACGACAATCAGGGTGATTATGGAAGGTGCCTGGGCAAGATTAGCTCATGGGCCACTGGATGTGGACTCAGCGTCAACCCAAGCAAAACAGAACTGAAGCTTTTTACTAATTCAAAACTAAGCTGGAAGCTTAACATTGAGCAGCGGGTAAAGAAGGCTTGTGTGACTTTCTATGCCTGCAGCAAGACCTTTGGTAAGAAGTGGGGACTTCGCCCGAAGATGGTCTTATTGATGTACACAGCCGTGGTGCGTCCCATTCTTTCCCATGGGTCGCTAGTCTGGTGGCCTGCGTTAAGGAAAGCCTATAAGATCAAACTTATCAACAGGGTACCTTTTACGGCAGAAGGTTTTGCTGTACGTGAGGCCTACGCCTACTTAAGCAAACCTCTACACCCTTAAATACCATTGCCATCCTCATTGACAGCCAGGCCGCTATCAAGGCTATAATATCTGGCACTACATCCTCGAGGCTAGTAGAACAGTGCAAAAAGGAACCCTTCTCGCTAGGTCATCGGTTAAGGATCTGTCTCCTTTGGGTTCCCTGTCACAGCAATATTGAGGGAAATGAGCGAGCTGATGAATTCGTGAGGCTGGGATCTGCCTTGATGTTTCCCTAACAAAGGCGGTGAACGTCCCGTTGGGGCCCTTAAGGAAGGCATCTTCGCGCATTATCTGCTAAATGCTGATAGTAGATGACAGGGGGTGCGGAACTGTGTCATCTCCAGGCAGATGTGGCCCAAATACATCCAGATATCGCAAGAGTTTTGGCAGGTAGTACTGGCCATTGGCCCATGGGGGTTCATTCGGCCAGAATAGGTATTCCTTTTAATGTTCACTGTCGCAGCTGCAATCCTGCTAACGAGAAGGAAACTATCTTACACTTCCTTTGTAAGTGTCCAGCTCTAGGTAAGGCCAGACAGCTCACATTAGGTAAACCATTTTTTGAGAACCTGATAGAATTAGCGGAGATAAGCGTTGGGGACATTATCAGTTTCCTTAACACGTTGAGTGCCACCATACAATCCGAAAAAAGTTCCCACAGGCCACCTCATTTTTTTTTTGCGGTAACACATTGGTCTCGCGCGGCCCCCAGGTATGAAGTAAATCTCGAAGGGTCTCACAGCCTCAAACCAAGGCAACTCAGTCTGCTGGGTGTATAGCTACGATAGTATGAGATTCAATACATGTTGTGAGTCCAATACAATGCTGCGTAGACAAATGCGTATGAACCAACTGTGAGACCACTGTGGTCTCACGCGGCACAGGTGTCCGAAATTCGTGTGAAGCCACGTTGGTCTCACATGGCACTCAACGTGTTAAAGCAACGGGGTGGATTTGA
Source organism: Brachypalpus laphriformis (assembly GCA_945910035.1). Taxonomy (NCBI): domain Eukaryota; kingdom Metazoa; phylum Arthropoda; class Insecta; order Diptera; family Syrphidae; genus Brachypalpus; species Brachypalpus laphriformis. The sequence goes on along the minus strand of OX246753.1, from coordinate 235,217,356 downwards.
ATAATCTTTACTCTTTCTCCCTTTCCCTACAAGCTACGCCCGTTTCACATCCGTTTAGGTCACTTAAGTTGTGGTATTAAAACGGCACTTTTTGTGCTAATTATGTATCAGCATGGCTTGCTGTTACAACCGCTTCTACCTACCTACCTACCTAAAATACACTTACATTTAATCTTTCGTCTGGAGAATTGTAAACGTATAAAAAATTACAGTTCTTTCGAAGGAATAAAATCTCAAAATACACATTATGAATGAACTTTCGTTTCGTAAAATAAACTCTCTCCTTTGAATGTCAAAAAACCAATCGTTCGACTTTTGCTCACTTTCGAATGAAAACGAATCTCAAAATAAGGCTGAATAAGTACTTACATATTATAAATGTGTACATTGAAGACAAATATCTCAAATCATCTATCTATCTAGTCAAAGTCTTCTTGTGTATGTCCTACAATCTCTCTTTCTCTGTCGCCCGTGACTTATTTTATCGTATTTTTTCTATTGTAATTAGAGAAGAAAACAGCATTACAAATTTCACACAGCAAAACATTTTCTCTTTATTTTTCCAGAAGTCGATCAAAAAGTCGTTCAAGAAGCTATTCCAGAGATCAGCGAACAAGATCCCGCACTGGTTCACGTTCGCATTCACGAAGTAAATCTACATCACCAAAAACGGAACACGGCTCCGGACCTAAATCCCGCACTAACCGAAAATCTGCAGAAAATGAGCAAGAGAACGGGGTTTCGAGGCATAATGATGAAGGTCGTAATGGTATTGCTCGCTCGCCGAAACGCCGTTATGATTCTTCGTGTTCTCCAAAGCGGGGTCATAGTCGAAACAGGGCTGATAGTATTGAGTCGAAAAGAAGCAGTACAAATTCTCGGCATGGCAATGGTGCTCGCTCAATATCAAGATCTCCGAATTTGAAGCATCGCAAAGATTAGTTGAAAGTCGACATGCCGACATCCTATCAACTAGTTACTGTGACAATTTTTCATGTCTACTTAAGTACGAAAAATGTCGTACATTTAAAATATGATTATTTTGTAAATTTGAAAGAAAGTAAACTATTAATATTTATTGTAAGTCCTGAATGAGAAAAGGGCGATTAATTAAATATTTTATATCGGCTACATACGCGAGTATGTGCTGAGTTTCAATTTATATTATTTTATATTTTATAATTCTTTTACTTTATCTCGTAAGAAATACAATAAAATGTCGAATTCAATCAAATGTATGAAGATTTAGTCTAATAAATTGTCATTAGATTGTTTTATTTTGATGAGAATGAAATAACCCTTAGGTTAAATACCCAAACAAGGGGTGGAATCATGTATTGCGAAAACGTCAAACTCTGTTTGTACGAATACTGTGCTTCATGTAACTTCAAAAGAAATAAACAAAAGCTATTTATTTGATGTTTTTTTATTATTTCTTTGGGTTCTATGCGAAAATTATGACGATAAATATTTACCAGCAATGATGTTGGGACAACACTTAGGCCACTGATAATAAACTTACCCAGATGTCGCATACCCATACAAAAAAATGTTGATCTTTTTTGCGATGAGCAAACAACGATGGGCAAACAAAAAGCTTTTCTGCTTCGCAAAGAAAAAAAAACGGAAAATAAATTTTGCTTTGCGAAAAGCTTTCACCACCAGCGTAGAGTTTGTGACATACCCACAGCAAAATATATATTTTGTTTTCTTTTGAATTCTCGTATTTTTTGTCCTGGCCTGCGACTTTGGCACGGTGAGGAACAGACAGAGCAGAAATATACCTACATATGTACATTAAATTTGGGTAGGTTAAGATCAAGAATAATTTTAATGCGATCTGCGATGATGTTAAGAATTTGTAGGTACGTTACAAAAAAATTAGATAGTAGGTACTGCAGGTATTGTAGGCTAACTTTATTTTACTTTACTTTATTCATATGTATTATAAGATTGAGGCTGAGACAAATAATTATGTTGATAATTGTTTGAATACATCTGTCTTTTACAAATCCTTGTGGTACTCCTACTCTCATTTACAGTATGTTCGATGTTTGGTCCTTACATTTTACATAAAAGAAGAGGTCTGATAGGTATCCATAGCCACTCTTTTATTATTTTTTTGTTCATGCACGTTAAACAATAGGAAACAAAATCAACTCTGCTCTTAGCCCACTTTAGTTAAAGGCATTTATGTGAAAATGCATTTGCAAAATATTTTTGTCTTTAGACATTTACATAATAGATTAGATTAGATAGATAGATTTATTGAATTTCCAGATTGTACAAAATTTACATAAAATAAAAATACTTAAATCTTAAAGACATGGCTTAAAGCCGTCTGCCAAAGACTATCAACCTTTTGGTACAATTTTAATCATTTTTCAATAATGTTTACTTCTAACTTTTTAGTTTTAAAAATCTTCTTCAATGATCATTCTTCTATAACCTAGCGTTGCTTTGCAGTATGATATGAGAGCTTTCCAACTAGAACCATTTAATAACTCAGCTACTTCTTCGCTCGATAATATGGCTTTTCCAAAGTGAAATCTCCTGATACCCCGGAATATTGGGCACATTCCCAAGAAGTGTATAGAGTTCATTTACATAATACATATTAGAAGTATGATTTTTAGCTATTCACAGTGCCTTAACCAAAGTAGTTTCCAGGGGACACGAACGCGGACGTGGCAGAATATTGACATCGAATATTAAAATGACTTCTTTGTCTTTTGGTTCCAATGTTAAAACATTTATTGTATTTCCTCAAAAACATTTTCGTTTAGACCAGGAGATAAACTTTTAAGTTTTATCCATCTATGCAATGAAGCTGGGTGTGGCAAGTGCAATTGCAGCTGATCGCGAAGAAAATTATATCAAGACGACGAGCGGAAAAATATACATTGGCAAATCCACCTTTCTTCTTGGGTAAATTGACGTTTGCCTTGTGATAAAATGAGTTTGCAAATTGTTTTCGAATTTTTATTTATATCATATAAGAAATCTATTTTTTCTTCTTCTTATTCTCTAAGCTGTGCTTTACTTTTTCTTAGCCTGCGGACTTTAATTGCCAGGATATTTCTGAATTTTAAACTTTTTACAGCTTTTTTGTTGAATATAAAAAAAATTGCTTTTTTTGTGTTCGCTTCGCATTTCTTGCATACAGATTCTATGGAATCTATAGATCTGTTGCAGTCTATAAGTCCTGAAACTTCATTTAGTTCATCAATGGATATATCGGTACTCGTTTGCACTTTTAATCTTTTGTGATTAGAGTAGTTTATTTTGGCTTTCTTAAAAAGTGTAGGAACAGCGTCGTGTTTTGATTTTTTTTTTTCCAAAAAATTTCAAATCGAAATGACTGCTAGCCAGTCATTATATTTCTTAGTTCCCTTTCTAAGAAATCTAAGCATTTTCCTTTCTAGAAATTGGGCAGTTGTTGCATTGCAGTATACAATACCGCACTTTATTCGCCACGACATTTCCTCTAAGTCGTTTTTTTTCGCAACTTTTTTGTATTTGTAAGTACCAAGGTACGTAATCAACCTGAAATAAACTTAAATAATATCTTCTACCTTTCCTAGATTAACTCTTCAAAATGTTTACTGGACACACACAGTAAAATATCACTTTTCACTTCGAAAAAATACAATTTAGATATTTTTTACCACACTGTTGCGATCACGTACCTTGCTTTCCCGTATTCGGGAGAAGAGTATGAATCGGAGTATAGTTTTAAAATAAAACAATTAGTTTCCTTGACAATGTTTATTTACTCTAGGGCCCGCTGTCTTAATGCTTGGCTGCGGCCGTTCGAGTTATAATCAAGAACTTATCCTGTTAAATTCTAAATCTATACTATCTTATTCCTACCCATTCTCCGCCTTATATAGTATCGATTCCATCCATATCATCCACATAAGACATTATGTACATTCGGTACCACCTTTAATCTTTGCGTACCTGATCATAAAGCGTATAAACCATTTCCTGTGATCAGGTACCGTCGGTGATGCGTTCCTATGTTTATTGCTTTAAGCAATAACCCGGATTAGTCGCATTTAATGTGTAATTAAAAAGCAACTTAAGCGATTACGCTTAAGAGTTGCTACGCGATTAGGGATGGAATCGATATATGTAGGTATATTGTTATTATAATATTTTGGGACGCATGTAGTGAGTCACTACAACACCACAGATCTACATAGATCGAAACTTCGGTCAATATAGCAAAATGAAAAGGGAAAATACGTACCTACATATGAATATATGTATGTACATACATATGTATGTACATACATATGTATGTATAAATGAAATTGTGTCTCGCAGTCGCAGGTCGCAGACGGTATAAAGAGTAGCAAAAGAAAAAGCTTTTCGCACAGAAAATTTATTTTCCGTTTTTTTTCTTTGCGAAGCAGAAAAGCTTTTTATTTGCCCGTCGTTGTTTGCTCATCGCAAAAAAGATCAACATTTTTTTGTATGTATTGTAATATTCTTGCTGGGGTTCGTTTAAATAAAACTGCCCTTTGTGTATTTAAATCGTTTACTTATTATCAAACACAGTATTCAATCACTTTATTCTTTATTTATTTCAAATCAAACGGTCGCTACAGACTTATTTCACAATGTCGCTTGTTTTCACCACTGGTCTAATATCTCTTGTAATCGCTGTATTTACTTATAAACAAATGTGTCCACGATGGTTGTGGTATGGGTATTTATATGAAAATGCAAGGGGTTCTAGAACATGCTAGATGTTTCTCCGGGTGAATCGAGGATCCTGGAATATTGGGATATTGTGTGGAACAATTGTGGAACGTAAGCTCATCAGGTTGGAATATTTACTGCTAACAGGTTTTGCAATAGATGTCGTTGCTACAGTTTGAGATACAGTGTTTTAGTTTTTGGTACACAAACCATTCTGTAGTCAATGCTACACTGCCCCCTCTTAAACTTGTTCGTCCCGAACAAGATCATCTGGATTACTGCCATGGTAACGATGAAGACGATCCAGGTGGACAATTTTCATCTTGCCTCTTACTCCACGCTGGATCCGGAAGACGACGTCATTGATGCGTGTGACCACTTTATAAGGGCCCTCCCAGTCTTGCTGCAGCTTGGGTGACCTCCCCTTTTGCCGGTGTGGGTTGTACAACCATACTAGGTCTCCCTCGTGGAAGCTGGACGTTGTTGCCTTTGTGTCGTACTGGTTTTCATGCGGTCACTCGCTATCCTTATCCTCGTCTTGGTCCTCGGATGTATGTCTCGGATCCTTTCCCTGAGGTCTGCCACGTAGTCCGCTTCACTCTTGGGCTCATCGTTAGGGGATCCAAACTTCACCTCACTAGGTAGCCGGACTGCTCGACCAAATAAGACTTCGGATGGAGTATGTCCAGTAGTACTGTGTACTGCATTTCGGTAGGCCATCAAGAAAAGAGGAATTTGTCGATCCCAATCGCGCTGGTAGTCTTCTACGACCTTGGAGAGATGTTCGTTTAAGGTTCTGTTGAAGCGCTCTACCATCCCGTTGGATTGCGGATGAAGCGGAGTCGTCCTCGTCTTTTTAATTCCTAGTTGTTGGCATACCTCTTGGAATATCTTTGATTCGAAGTTTCGTCCCTGGTCAGAATGCAGTTCCATAGGCACGCCGAATCTGCTCACCCAGTTGTTGACGATCTGTTCCACGATGGTCTTCGCTCCTGGTTAGGGATGGCGAACGCTTCCGGCCATTTGCTGAAGTAGTCCATGACGACTAGGATGTAACGGTTACCATTGTCGGTTTCCGTAAACGGACCAGCGGCGATCCGTTCAAATGGCGCACCCACGTTGTACTGTTGCATCTTGCCTCGCGTTTTCGTTCTGGGTCCCTGCTGGCCGCACACACGACGCATTTTTGGCACGTCTACGTCTTCCCTTGCGCTGAGCCAATAGAAACGTCCTCGCACCTTCTCCAGCGTCTTGTTCGCACCCAAATGACCTCCGGATGCTCCATTTCATTTCATTTATTTCATTTATTTATAAAGAACTTTTTACATTGGACTTATAAGTTAAAGTCTATAACAGTAAAAGTTAATAAATTTAAATTTCAGTAATTCATAATTTCATATTATCGGTTTTGCTTTCGTAAATTAAAATAAACTACACATGTTAACACTGGAGATATAAGTATTCGAAACACAGAGAGAGAAAAAAAAAGAAAAAGGAAAAAGATAAACTTTCTTATTATAAAATTCTTCTAAGCACTTTCGGTCAGATATTTAAATAAAACTTTATCAAATGGCTTGGTTCCACGTAGCATTCTAATGTTCATGGGTAGAGCGTTCCATTTTCTGACAACATAAACAAAATATTGGTTCTCAGAGTTTCTGCACGTAAACCTAGGTTGAATAAAAACTAAAGAACGAGAGGAAGTTGGGAACTGAAGTTTTTCATACAGATACTGTGGCTCTTTGCAAGTTAAAATGGTATTTAGTGTTTTAAGAGCGCAAAATTTGAAATAAGTGTGCAGGTCACAACCCAGAATCCTGTTAGTGTAACCAGAAACATGATCGAATCGTTTAAGATTGTACACATATCGTGTAATGTTGTTAAAAGCCGCTGTAAGATTCCGTCGTGTTTCTGATTTATGACAACAAAAAATTTGACATCCATAGGTGACGATTGGTAAAACCAAGGTTTTTGCTAAGCTAAGTCTTATATGCTGAGGTATGAAGTGCTTTGTCAATGAGAGGACACGTAAACATCCGTATATTTTGCCAATCACCCTGATTGTCGTTTTTCGACGATTGTCGTTTTGTTCATAGCTACGACCTGCTGACCGTTAAACATTACTAAGCAGTTTGTTTGTCATTGTAAATTAAAGAAGTTGAAACGAATAACGCACAAATGATGATACGTAATTTATTTCTGAAAGAAATATAAGGGTTTTACAAGAATTTACATATAGGTTAATTACCTACCGCGGTTTGCACTTCCTTCCTTGGCGGCTTCAAATGACAGAAAGAAAGAAATTCAATGGCGGAAGGTAGTGCGAACCGCAGTAAGGAGTTTACAAATATTGACAACTAGATGGCTTCTATAGTACAGCGGCTTAAGGGTACACACGCATTTTGGATCTATCACACCCCTGCCCCCGTGAATCAGCCCGATTCACAATCAGCAAGATCCAGAACTGCCAATTTTGACACCGGACGTCGCAGTATTCCTGTGTTTGTTGAAACGTCAGCTTTCCTTACTTCTCCGTCTGCACCTCGGTAGATTCGCAGAATCTTTCCTCTTCGCCACTGTCGTCTTGGAACACTCGCGTCGCAAATGAAAACCAAATCGTTTTCCTTGACTGGCTTCATCCTTCGGCACCATTTGACCCGTCGCCTCAGGGTCGGTAGATACTCCAATATCCACCTCTTCCAGAACCGGTCGCGTAGCTGGCGGGCGATTCTCCACTGCTTGCGTAGAGCACATAATTTTTCGTGCGGCTCGAGCAATCCTGGCGACTGGGCAGTGTTGGCGGAGCCCAGCAAAAAGTGGTTAAGGGTGAGTGGCTCTTCCTGGTCGACGGTGACTGGCAGATGAGTGAGAGGACGGGAGTTGACGACATTTTCGGCCTCAATCACTAAGCACTGGAGTGTGTGTTCACGTGGGGAGACTTCCTTGCGTGTGTAATATAGTACGCGCTTGACGCACTTCACCAATCGTTCCCACACTCCTCCTTCAGACGGGTTATTCGGGCAGTTGAATAGCCACTCGACTCCTTTCATCGACAGTTCATTTCGTATGTGTTCGCAGTCGAAAACCTCGGCAAAACGCTTAGCTTCTTGATCCGTTCCAATAAAATTTTTGCCGTTGTCGCTGCGCATTCGCAATGGTGTTCCTCGGCGATTAATAAAATTGCGTATAACCAGAACGCATGCATCCGTCGATAAATCGTGAGCCACCTCCAAATGTACGGCCCTCACCGTGAGGCAGGTGAACAGTGCTATCCATCGTTTTTCTATTCGGCGACCGACCGACACAGTGAGTGGGCCGAAGTAGTCGAGACCAGTATATGTGAATGGCCTCACGTACGGCATTACGCGATCCTCTGGCAAAGGTCCCATTATTGGCGTAGTTGGCGTAGCCTTGGCGATCCTGCAAATGTTGCAATTGGCGATAACACTACGCATGACTTGACGTAGGCGGGGAACCCAATATTTTCGACGAACTTCGCAAATCGCGGCCTCCGTGTTCTGGTGCTTCGACTCTTGGTGATGGTGGGCCACCAAAAGTGTTGTAAAATGATGATTAGATGGCAGGATGATTGGTCGTTTGGCAGCATACGAGAGCCAGCTGGCGGCGTCGATCCTTCCATACACTCGAAGAAGGTCGTCGCTGTCAAGATACGGCGTAAGTCTGGACAGTTCACTTCCCTCCAACACAGGCAGGTCACATCGAATTCGGCTTATGTCGGCGCTGAAAGCTTCTCGTTGGACGTGGCGACACACTAGCTTTACTGCAGCATCCATCTCGTCTGCGCTAAATCCGTCATCTTCGTTGCTGCTAACTACTCGGCGACATCGACTGAGGTATCGCAGCACCCAAGCCATAGTTCTTACGAGCCTTTTAAATGAGGAAAAACGGTTAAAATTTATAACACTGCTACTCACCGCCATTAAGGAGTACTTCGGCCGAAGCTCTTCCTCATGGTCGAAATGTTCATGGATTGCAGTGTTTACTGGCCAACAATCTTGAGCCTCACGTAGGTATGTCGGCCCTTTCAACCAACGTGATGACGGTGTAAAGTCCACATAGGCCTTGGACCTCGTAGCGTCATCGGCTGGATTTTCACCGGATGGCACCCATCTCCAGCTCGACTGCTCAGTAGACGCCAATATCTCCGCTATCCTATGGGCGACGAATGGCTTGTATCGTCGATGCTCGCTGTTGATCCATTTGATAACTGTGGCTGAATCACTCCACAGAACCTTCTGACTGACGTTGACGGAGTGCCCCTCCAGCACAGTTTTGATGAGACGAGAGGCCAGGACGGCGGCCTGGAGCTCGATCCGTGGTATTGTCATCATCTTCAGCGGCGCACACCTTGTCTTGGCACAGATAAAGGCGATGTCGACCATACCATTCTCGTACACCATCCTCCAATACGCAACGGCGGCAAATGCTTCTTCACTACCATCAACAAAGACGTGAAGTTGGAGATCCCTTGGTGTTCCGGCAGGAAAATAAAAACGAGGCACGGCAAAGTTGACTACCTTCGGCAACTGCATGCGCCATTTGTTCCAAAGGGCAGAAATTTCTTCAGGGAGGGGTTCGTCCCATAGGATGTCACGGCGCCAGACCTCACGCATTATTATTTTGGCGGCAACTACGAAGGGGCTTAAAAACCCAAGTGGGTCAAACACCGACATCACTATGCTTAACAGCTCTCTCTTTGTTGGACGTCTTACACCTGCCATTACCTCTTTGGACACACGGTGGAACTGGAGCTTATATTGAAAGTTGTCACTGGCTGGTTGCCAAAACATACCCAGAATCTTCTCGGCTTGTAGAAGACTCTCTTCACCAGATGTTAGGTCAGGCTTGACGCATTTTAATGCTTCGAGGACGGCTACTGAATTTGACGTGAAGTTCCTCAGCTCAAATCCTGCGGCTTTGTGTATCTCCCGGACTTGCGTCGTTATGTTTATTGCACGCTCTTGAGAATCAAAGCTATCCACGAAGTCGTCGACGTAGTGGAAATCCGTGATGGCTTTGATGGCGCGTGCGTCGTAGAGGCTGATATGTTCCAAAGCGTTTTTGATCTTGACGTGCTGAGCGGAGCAAGGTGAACATGCTGCTCCGAACGTCATGACCCTCATTTCATATATGTCCGGCGGCTTGCTGTCCTCTCCATCACGCCAAAGAAACCTCTGGGAACATCTATCTTCGCAACGAACCTGGATCTGGTGGAACATATCTTTGATATCTCCACATACGGCGACGAGTTCTTCCCGAAAGTTGAAAAGAATCAACGGCAACGGCTGGTACTCCTGGGGCCCTTTCAATATATGGGAGTTAAGTGAGACTCCTCTCACTTCGGCGGCGGCGTCAAAAACGAGACGCAGTTTTTGTGGCTTGTTGGGGTTGACGACCCCAAAATGTGGCAAGTACCAGGTCCTTGGACCTGTGACGGCGGCTTCTGATGGCTGTAGCTTTCGAGCGTATCCATTCTCGACGTAACTTCGAATGATTGACTTGTAGGCGACATCGAAGTCTGCATTCTGCTTCATCTTCCGCTCAACTCCTATAAGGCGCTTGAGTGCCATCGAGAAGCTGTCAGGCAACTGAACATTATTGCTTTTCCAAAGCAGTCCAACTTCAAATCCCTTGTCGATTCTTCTCGTCGTTGATTCGAGGATACTTTTGGCAAGACGATCCTCGTCGGCTTCAAGTGGAAGCGATGGTCTTACACCGAAACTCTCCATCCGGAAATAATCGCTGACCAGGTCATGGAGGGCTGCGTCGGCGGGCTTGGTACATGTTAGAAGACAAGATGGCGAGATGCGTATGGTTTTCGCTGTAGAACCAAATACAACCCAACCAAGTTTTGTGCGAGTTGCATATGGTCCATCCTTACGCAAATGATGAATCTTCTTCGACATTCCCAGGTGGCAGTGATCAAGGCCGATCTAAAGTTTCGGTGCGGCATTAACGTACGGCTGAATTGGCAATTCCTTCAGGTGGCTTGTGGAGGCACTTAAATCGTTCCTGCTTAGACTTTGTACTGGCAGCCTTAAGTTGCGGACTCCATATACGCTTCGAAGCGGATGCTTCTTGGCCATTCCTGGCCCACTAACATGCAAATCGACAACGACTGTCGGCTCCTGCGACCCATTGCAAGCTAAGTTGACGATGATTTCCAATGAGACCCAGTTCATCGATCAATGAGGCATCCAGCATGGATATAGACGATCCTTCGTCAAAGAGGGCGTACGTGTCAATGGCTTTATTCGGTCCATAAAGCGTAACGGGCAGGACACGGAACAAAAGATCTCCATCGGCGCTGACAGCTTCCTTGGTAGACAGAACTCTACCGGCAGAATGGGTTGAAACTTCTTGGTCGGCATTGTTTGTGTTGAGACTCCTTTGACTCGTTTGCGCTTCGTGGAGCAGCTTGTGATGTCTTCGAGGGCAGCCATCGATGGAACAGAAACTCTTCACATAGCAATTGCGAGTGGCATGTCCTTTTTGTAGGCATGTGAAACACAGGCCGTGTCGCTTTGCTCTGGACCAGCGCTCTCGTACTGTTGCTCCAACGAAGTTCTTGCACTCAGTGATCTTGTGTGGATCCGTACATATGGGGCAAGCAGCAGTACCTTGTTGCAACCTACCGGCTGTATGCAGCACCGGCAAGCGTCGCTTCAGTTCCTTTTCCTCGTTGTCCTGAACCGAGCAAACTAGTTTTGCAACATCAGACAACCAGTTACTGAAATTCACCACAGTCGGGTAAGGATGAATCTGGGATGCGTACCTTGCCCACTCCAATCTTCGGCTCATCGGCAGCTTCGACACAAGCTCCTTGAGAAGCGTTTGATTAGCTATATGTTGCTGCCTATGGACTGATTGTAGAAACACAGACAAATTCCTTGTCTTCGTGGCAAACGGTATGAGGCGACCCATGTTATTTTCGCTTACCGACGCTATGTCACGCACTTGGCTCAGCTGGCTGTTTATTAGTTGTTCGGGGCGTCCAAAGCGGAAACGGAGTTCTTCAATTATGCTGCCAACGTTGTCTGGGTGGATGAGGAGGGATTTGACAACCTCTTTCGCTTCACCCTGTAGACATTTCTGCAACCTCTGGTTATTCTCGAGATTGGTGTAACCGTAGGCAGTGGTTGAGTGCATAAATGTACTATAAAACGTTGGCCAATCATCGGGATTCCCAGAAAACGTTGGTAGGTCTTGAACCTTGCGTGGCATCGACGTGTACATACTAGCGATAGGAAGTTTGCTGGTGGCATTGTGGTACAAATGTCTGTGTGAATGTATGCGCTGGCAGTGTACATGTGTGTGATGGCTGTGTACACGAGTGTGGCAACTGTGCACACGTATACGACGGCATAGCGGTGTGGATCGATGAAACCGTTACCAACGGCTGTGTGACTGTATGGCTGTGACAGCTTTGCCATGACGGAGTTTCGAAACAGCTTGCCCGAAATGCAGGAATAGCAGGAAACATTTGATGTTGAGTTGGTACCGTATTTAGTGGCCTACCAACGGAAACAACAGGAACGTTAGGCGGAGGCTGAGGCGAAAGTTGTGTCACGGGTGGCAATTTGAGTGGGTTGCACTCCAAATCGCTAATTTTCAGCATCAACTGCATGCTCCTGAGCTGACTTTCTATGGCGGCAATTTGATCTTGCAGAGATTGAAGGGCTGCTAGCTCAGAAGCACTTGTTGAGTCTGATTGGGACGAGGCGGCAGAGGCATTGAATGGCGTAGCAGAGGTTTCGATCGTAACTGTACCCAATGCGGCAGTGGTGGTGACGTTGAATCCTGGCGAGGAATCGGTGGCGACGAACGTGTTTGGCACAGAAACACTTTGTGCTGCGACGGCAGGGGCAGCGTGGGCAAATGTGGATGACGTTGTTGTCGAGACATCCATGTCTGGCAAGCATGGACTTCGTCTAGACGGCGGCGTGTGAATCATCGTATTCCTGGCGACGTGCGCAATCCAAGTGCACGAAATAAAGAATTCCGCGCGTGCGCAATCCAAGTGCGCGAAATAAAGAATTCCTGGCGCGTGCGCAATCCAAGTGCGCGAAATAAAGAATGTAAATTAAGGAAGTTGAAACGAATAACGCACAAATGATGATACGTAATTTATTTCTGAAAGAAATATAAGGGTTTTACACGAATTTACATATAGGTTAATTACCTACCGCGGTTTGCACTTCCTTCCTTGGCGGCTTCAAATGACAGAAAGAAAGAAATTCAATGGCCGAAGGTAGTGCGAACCGCAGTAAGGAGTTTACAAATATTGACAACTAGATGGCTTCTATAGTACAGCGGCTTAAGGGTACACACGCATTTTGGATCTATCACAGTCGTGTAGAACACTATTACAACTCTTTCACGTTGTAAAGGTTATGAAAAAAGATTCGTACTACATCTGAATAATAAAACGACAATCGTCGAAAAGCGACAAACGCCAACGACAATCAGGGTGAATAACTATTTGAATATGATGGTCCCATGTGAGTAACGAATTGAACCAAATACCTAGATTTTTCGCAGTTTCGACATATTCCAAAATATTGTTACCTAGATATAGAGGTGGGAAATAACTACTGTCAAGCTTGTTCTTGTAGACTACCAAGCATTTTGACTTCGTTGAGTTTAATTTTAGGTGATTTTTTGCGGACCAAAGCGAGATTTGCTTAAGGTCGTTATTGAGTTTGTCTACTCCATCTTCTAACATTCCCAGTTTGCAGCTCAACCGAAGCTGCACATCATCAGCATATAGATGTATTGATGAGTGTTGGACTACTTGCGGGAGATCATTAATAAACATGGCAAACAGCAATGGCCCAAGAATTGATCCCTGTGGTACACCTGACATTAGCTGTAAATACCCGGAGGTGTTTTCCCTAACTGATACGGCTTGACTTCTATCACTTAAATAAGAAAGAATCAAGTTAGCAGCAGAGTTACTAAAACGGAAATTCCTCTTCAACTTTGAGAGAAGTATTCCGTGATTGACAGTGTCAAATGCCTTTGAGAAGTCTAGGAACCCAAGGAAAGATATTAAGTCGTGATCCATCGCACTTCTCAGATCATCTGTTATTTTCAAAATAGCAGAGACACAACTATGGTTTTCCCTGAAACCTGACTGTTGGACATTCAGCAGCTTATTACTTAAAAAAAAAAAACTGTCATTTGCTTATGAAGAAGTTTCTCGAAGACTTTGGATAAAAATGGGAGAATAGAAATAGGTCGAAACTCAGGCGGTGACAAACGAGTAGCCGGCTTTTTTACTATTGGTATAACCTTAGCAACCTTCCAGGCAGGAGGAAATGAACATGTTGTGATTATAGAATTAAAAATGTGTGTAAGTGTAGGAAGAATGTGAGGCAAGATTATTTTAATAAAGTGTGGATGTATTTCATCAAAGCTCACAGCCTTGGACTTTATTTGTAGAAGGGCGCTCAAAACATCGTTTTCATTTACTCTGGTGAATTGGAAGCAATGACTACTTTCAAGATTAGTGGAAGAATCATCGATACAGGATTCGCCAACGTCAGGCAAAGTACTTTGAACTTTCGCGAATTCAGAATTTAGGAAGTCAGGGTTTGTATTTTCAGGCATTATCACCTTTTGTCGACCAACACCAAGTTCTCTGATATTTTTCCACAAAGTTTTCGCCGGTAGAATTTTACTAAGTCGCTTTGAAAACACCCGCTTCTTAGCTTCCTTTATTTTTAAAGAAACACTATTTCTTAAAGCCCGGAAAACTGCGTGAAACTCATGGAGTTTAAAACGTTTCCACCGCTTGTAAGCCAGGTTTCGTTGTTTTATGGCTTCTCGTATTTCAGGTGTAAACCATGTGACAGTATTAGTTCGCATATATTTTGTTTTTGTCGGAACGTGTGAGCTATAGAGATAACGCATGGCATTTTGCATGAAATCAATTTGATCACCAGCAGAAGTCATAAAATAAACTTCTTGCCAATTTACCTGAAGTACGTCCTCTTCCAGCTGATTTAAGTTAATTCCCCTAAAATCCCTATACTTATACACAGAGGATGTTGATTGCGGCAGAGAGTATTTGAAAATTGCAAAAATCAAGTCGTGCTTTGACAACGCAGACGCTGACAACTGAGTGTATAGAAGGGTGTTTTCAGGGTTACTTGTAAGAAAAAGGTCCAACAGGGTTGATGAAGTACTTGTAAAATGCGTTGGATTGGAAGTGTTGATGGACCCTAGGCCCAGAGTACCGATTTTGTTTGTAAATGTCTGCGAAGTATTCTCAAGCAGGTCACAATTAAAGTCTCCGCACAGGATGATGTCGGTGTAAAGGGATGACAAGTCTTCTAAGACTGTGTAAAGTTCGGAAAAATCCACACTTTTATTATAGCGGTAAGCTACTCCTAACAAAAATTTGCCTGACCCGTCATTAGTTATCTCAACAAAGTAGTGATCAATTAAAGAAGTAGCTTCTGATTTAGTAACAAACTTAACCTTTATACAGTCGCGGATGTACAATGCCACTCCACCGCCGCCACGGCTTCTCCTATCAGCTCGATATAGCTTGTAGCCACTGATATCATACATAATATTCAGAATGTTGGCTTGAAACCATGTTTCGGATACGCACACTATGTCAACTTTTGACCCTACAAACACATCACGAAATTCGTCGATTTTGGGATAGAGGCTTTGTGCATTAATATGACATACCTGCAACCCTCTACACTGCTTGCAAAGGACCTCAAGCATAACACGCAAATTATTGTTTATGCTGTCAGCTGTAGAAACATTGGAACCACTAGTCATTTTCAAAGAAGAACAAATCTTTCACCCTAGGACATGAGAAAATCATAACGCAAAAACTAAAGTACTTAAAAGAGTTCAACATAAAGTAAAAGAAAGCAAAGAAAAGAGAGTTTACAATGACATGAAAAATATACCAAAAATAACACTGTTTACGAAATACCAGCATGATCATCTCCATCGACATCGGCAATTGAGTTTAAGCTTTCCAGTGAACTAATTAAAAGTGTTTTATCTGCTGCAGCAACTCGAATGTAGACTCTCCCACCTCTGGTAAAAACACTCGTAAGCTTCTTTCGTCGCTTCAGCACAAGAGCTTTCCGAAGAATGTGGCTGTTGAATGACGTTAAGCTTTCATTGACGTGAATGCGGCTGTCGGAATCCATTCCAATGTCACGAAGGCAGAGAAAGCTCGTTTTATTTGTTTTTCACCGCTGATGAATAGATCTCAGCAAAGTGTTTTTCTCTCCAGCTGTTTTGAGCTTCACAATGATTGCAGTGTCGGAGGATATTTGTTTATCTTTCGCACGGAAAATATTTTGTGGGACAGGTGCTGGACTGCAGGCAACGGATTGGCATAGTTTTGAGAATAAATCGATAAGGTTTTCATTCTCCACCTTAGGTATTCCATGAATGATAGCATCCGCAGACATTTTTTCCCGCTCGAGTTCATCTATGCGTTGGGCCAGTAAGATTGTGTCGGATTCAGTGGAAGCAGCAGGGGCTACGGGGGTCGCTTCAAGCTGTTGGACTCGTAATGAGAGATCGGCGACAACTTTGTTGACTTCTGCAAACCGTTGCTTAAAATCTTCCTCAATCTTATCTAGTTTTAAGGTCAGCTTAATGTTTTCAGCCACAATAAGTCTTTTCAGTTCCTCGATTTGTTTTGTCAATCTCGATTCATTGCAATTTTTGGTTTTTTTATCATCTACTGTGAGAATCGGTTTTTGAGCGGGTGAATTATGCTGTTGATTCTTCACAGCAGTTGCGCGGGTCTCAGGTCGCTGTAGTTGTTGTTGCTGAGAGGCCGACATGGTTGACAATTGACAAGGAAAGTGGAAACCGAGAAATTAGAATCGCGGAAAATGAACTGATTGCGCAATATTGGATAAGGATCAAAAAGCAGGCGCGTAATTTTTGTGTTTATGAACCGATAGAAAAGACACTTTTATTTGAATAAATAATCGTACTTCAATAAAACTCGAACTAAATTGCGCTTTGCAAATTTGTGTTAGCTTGTCATAGTTGGACAGATTATAAGATCATGCATCTCCCGTAGCACCTCGTGTACTTTTGATCGCGGCAAGACAAGCTGCATTATGAAGTCTTTCCCGTCCGACCTCTCCCATTTCGTTTTCAGCACACCTTCTTGCACATGAAGGGAGTCCCACTGAGCCCAGTATGCCTTGAGAGTGGGGCTCCTGTCCGAGATATCTCGTCCGTTTGGCTTTTCCATAAACTCCTTCCACGCTAATATCGGCTCGATGTCCGGGTCTTCTTTTTTAGCGTTGCGGATTTCTTCTGCACTCCAACCAGCTCTTACCCTTTGGATGGAAAGAAGGTTCTTCTCTTCCTGCCGCACAAACAATGCTTGCAGTCGCTTTTACATGGTCGGCGGGATAAGGCATCCGCATTGGAATGAAGTTTCCCTTTACGATGCTGTATTTTATAATCGTACATCTGCAGCCGTTCAATCCATCTTGCGACCTGGCCCTCCGGATTCTTGAACTGCAGCAGCCATTTTAGAGCCGCGTGGTCTGTGCGCAAAAGGAACTTTTGGCCGTAGAGGTATTTATGGAACTGTTTTGTCGCCAGAAGCAGCGCCAGAAGTTCTCGCATGGTCACGCAGTAGTTCCTTTCCGGCTTGGAGAGCACTTTGCTGAAGTATGCGACTACCTTCTCTTGGCCGTTGTGTACCTGCGAAAGAACCGCTCTGACACCGACGTTACTTGCATCTGCATCCACGATGAACATTTCTCCGGGAATGGGATATGCTAGTGTTGGTGCTTCGCATAGTTGTTGCTTAAGGTTCTTGAAGCTTTTGTCGCACTCACCTGACCACTTGAATTGCCTTCCCTTTTCTGTCAGTTGGTGCAGGCTCTTCGCGATTCCGGCAAAGTCCTTTACGAATCGTCGGTAGTACGTGGCGAGACCCAAAAAGCTCCTGAGTTGGTGTTTGTCTTTTGGAACCGGCCAGTTTTTCACAGCTTCCACCTTGTCTGGATCTGTTCGCACTCCTTCTGATGAGATAACATGGCCCAGGTACTTGACTTCGGATCTGAAGAGGTCACATTTCTTTGGGTTCAGCTTCAGGTGAGCGCTTCGAAGCCGTTCTAGCACATTCTTCAGGTTGTCGCGATGTTCCTCGAATGTTTTTCCTATCACGATCACATCGTCCAGATAAACCAAGCAAGTTTTCCAAGTCAATCCACGCAGGACGTGTTCCATTAGGCGCTCAAAAGATGCCGGAGCGTTGCACAATCCAAATGGCATTACTGTAAACTGCCACAGCCCATTTCCTGCAGTGAACGCAGTTTTCTCTCGGTCCTTCGGATCGATCTGTACCTGCCAGTAACCGCTCTTTAAATCAAGGGTGGGAAACCATCGAGCTCCTGAGAGTGTGTCTAATGTGTCATCAATCCGTGACAGAGGGTAGCTATCCTTTTTGGTGACGTCATTAAGTCTGCGATAGTCTACGCAGAATCGAGTGATACCGTCCTTCTTCTTGACCAATACAACAGGTGAGGCCCACGGACTCTTAGAACTTTCGATGAGCCCTTCGTTCTCCATCGTTGACACCATATCCGCAACCTCCGTCTGTTTTGCCAATGGTAGCCGTCTGGCAGGCTGACGAATTGGTCTGGCATCCCCAGTGTCTATGCGATGTTGCACCAGATGTGTTCGGCCATACTCCACCCTGTGAGGCCAATATATCAGCGTACTCGCCGATTAGATTTTCTGCCATGCTCGTTGATCCTGACCCAGTTCGCAGTGCTTGAGGATCATGTCACTTACTTCCGCCAACCTGGCTGATGAAACGGGCCTCGAAGATTCCTTTTCAGTTATTGTCGAGATCGAACATATCGGAACACATTTACCAATAACCTCCCCTTGTTTTAGTTTCACGCTGTGACTCTTTAAGTTAATGAGCCTTACTGGGACCAGGCTGGTCTTTGGCTCCACTAAATCCCACGATGCAGTTTGGGGAATTCCTTCCTAAATCTGGCTCCAATAGGTAGAATCGGTGGCTCCCAGGATCACCCTCTAGTTTTGTCCAAATTATAGTCTCGGAAGATGGTGGTAAGACTTCGTCCTTGCTGAGTATTGTCCTCAAATGTGCTGCATTCTCGTTCCCGTACACCATTGGAATCTCTACGTTCCTGTACCGCAGAACTTGCATCCCGATGTCGATGATTACGTCATGTTCTTTCATGAAGTCTACTCCGATGATGCATTCATCACATATGTCGGCCACCAGGAACGCATGAGAAAAGGCCAACCCTGCTAGTTGTAACGTGAGGCGAACTTCACCGTATACTTTCGCCGATTCCCCTGTCGCAGTTCTAAGACAGTAGCAGCTGGTGTTGTGGAGCCAAGACTTCCGGACGAAATCTCTTCTTACAATGGAAGCCGTGGCGCCGGTATCGATAGTAGCCACGCACTTGTTTTTGCCGATGAATGCTTCCACTGTTAGACTCTTGTTGCATCGTTTGGTTTGGGAGACCTGGATTGTGGTCTTGGGGGCGTCGATTCCATTAGCCAACTTCTGTCCCGCGAAGCTGGCTCTTAGGCGTTTCCCGACTCCTGGTTTCGGGGAGCCTGACCAACAGGATGGATGTTGTCCCTATAGGATGGTTTTTCGTTGTGTCGCCTATTCGCACGATGTGGACAGTTTCCGCGATATCCACAGAGACCTTGGCATTAAAACAATCGAAGACGAAATTCAAACCTACGCGAGAAAGCATAGAAGTCGACTAGAAAGTCACGTAAATATTACAGTCCTCCAAGTTTTGGAAGAAAGAAATTTACTGCGCCGTCTACAAAGAACCAAGCCTTTAGACTTAGCGCGATAAGTAACCGCGTCTAAACTGCGGAGCTGGCAGGAACTTCTAATGGGAAGGTCCCTGCAAAACGTCCTTATTACGTGAAATGAAAACTACTTGATAAGTCGAATACTTAGTTGTAGTAAAAATGAAAACAAGTTTGTTTTGATGGGAGGTTTTTTAGTGGGTAAGAATCCCACACTACTATGAGCACGCGCTGTCGATCCTCATAGTGTCTTGTTGAAGATTTTCACCTACCCTCGGAAAAACAAAAAAAAATTGCCGCAACTAAAGGAATTACTGAGCCAGCGGGCGCAACCTACGACTGGTACGAAAAGAAAATTGATTATTAAGTTGCGGAGAATAGTGACGGACGAGGGTGCAGATCCTGAAACAGCTTTTTTTGACGTCGAAGAAGAACAAGTAAGTACGACGAGTGACATGTCGGCCTTAATGAAATTGCTATCTGAGAAATTCGACGATCAGAATGGAAAATTCGAGAAGCTAGACAATTCTCTAGACGCCAAGTTCAATCAGCAAAAGAATTCTCAAAATGAAAAATTTGAGACGCTAGAAAATTCCTTGGCTGAACAAAAGAATTCCCTAGATGCTAAGCTGGATGTGCAAAACAAGAAGTTCGAGATACCAGAAAATTCCTTGGCTGAACAGAGGAATTATCTAGACGCTAAATTCGGAACAATTGAAGGACAATTCGAAAACGTACGGGCTAATATCGAGAACGTTGAAACAAAATTCGAGAATGTTCAAACAAAAATCGAGGCTGTTGAAGGAAGATTCGAGAATTTGGCAAAGGAACTCGAATACGTGAAGAAACAGAAAGTTCGGGAGTATTCAACCGACTGCCCGAGAACGAAAGAGATGCAGCCTCCCGCCTTCGACGGACAGACATCATGGGCGATATATAAGAGACAGTTCGAAGCTGCGGCAATGACGAACAACTGGGACGATGAAGAGAGGTCCATCGCCCCCACGCTTGCGCTTAGAGGATCAGCTGCAGAGCTTCTGCAAACTATTTCCGACGACAAGCAACGTAACTACGATAGTCTGGTAAAAGTCATCGTGATGCGATTTGGGGACGACCACATGCATGCATATAGGGTCCAGTTGCGCAGAAGAGTCCAGATGAAGGGTGAGACGCTTCAGCAGTTACAAGCAGACATCGAGCGGCTGGCACATTTGTCCTATCCAAACGCCGGCGAGGAGATCATTAACGATATGGCGATCGATGCATTTACCTATGCCATAGCCGATACGAAACTACAAATGGCAGTAAGAATGGCTGGAAAGAAAACGCTCGCCGAAGCTTTGGCGTTTGCTCTGATGATGGAGGCGGCAGACCAGGCATGTCAGGGAATCCACCGTATAAGGAAAGTAGCCGCCGTCGAATGCTCTTGCCAGAGGATGGACGTCGAAGTCCGAAACAGCGTTCGCCGAGGACAAATTCGTTGCTGGAACTGCAACAAAAGAGGGCACCTACAAAGGCAATGCAGAATTCTACCCAGCCGCGGAAACTATCCACACTATGGTAATTGGCGACGTAATGAAATACCATCCAACAGGTATAACATCCATCCTGTTGGTCAGGCTTCCCAAAACCAGGAGTGGGGAGACCGCTCAAGAACCAGTTGCGCGGGGCGGAAGTCGGATGTCGGAGTCGACGCCCCCAATACCACCATCCAGGTTCCCCAAACCAAACCCCATTCTAATGCAGATGCCTTATCCCGGCAATCATGCGAGATCGAATGCAAGCATTGTGTGCGACAGGAAGAGAAGAACCTTCTTTCCATCCAAAGGGTAAGAGCTGAGCCTATCTCGGGTTGGAGTGCAGAAGAAATCCGCAACGCTAAAAAAGAAGACCCGGACATCGAGCTGATATTAGCGTGGAAGGAGTTTATGGAAAAGCCAAATGGACAAGACATCTCGGACAGGAGCCCCACTCTCAAGGCATACTGGGCTCAGTGGGACTCCCTTCATGTGCAAGATGGTGTACTGAAAAGGAAATGGGAAAGGCCGGACGGGAAAGATTTCATAATGCAGCTTGTCTTGCCGCGATCAAAAGTACAGTACAGTTCTATTGGCTCAGCGCAAGGAACGACGTAGAGAATTGGTGCCGAAAATGCGTCGTGTGTGCCGCCAGCAAGGGACCCAGAACGAAAACGCGAGGCAAGATGCACCAGTACAACGTGGGCGCACCCTTTGAACGGATTGCCGCTGACATCGCTGGTCCATTTCCAGAAACCGACAATGGTAACCGTTACATCCTAGTCGTCATGGACTACTTCAGCAAATGGCCGGAAGCGTTCGCCATCCCTAACCAGGAGCGAAGACCATCGTGAAACAGATCGTCAACAACTGGGTGAGCAGATTTGGCGTGCCCATGGAACTGCATTCCGACCAGGGACGAAACTTTGAATCGAAGATATTCCAAGAGGTATGTCAACAACTAATAATCAAAAATACGAGGACGACCCCGCTGCATCCACAATCCAACGGGATGGTAGAACGCTTCAACAGAACCTTAAACGAACATCTCTCCAAGGTCGTAGAAGACCACCAGCGCGATTGGGATCGACAAATTCCTCTCTTCTTGATGGCCTACCGAAATGCAGTGCACAGTACTACTGGACATACTCCATCCGACGTATTGTTTGGTCGAGCAGTTCGGCTACCCAGTGAGGTGAAGTTTGGATCCCCTAACGATGAGCCCAAATGTGAAGAGGACTATGTGGCAGACCTCAGGGAAAGGATCCGAGACATACATCAGAGGGCCAGGACGAGGATAAGGATAGCAAGTGACCACATGAAAACCAGGTACGACACAAAGGCAACAACGTCTAGCTTCCACGAGGGAGACCTAGTATGGTTGTACAACCCACACCGGAAAAAGGGGAGGTCACCCAAGCTGCAGCAAGACTGGAAGGGCCCTTATAAAGTGGTCACACGCATCAATGACGTCGTCTTCCGGATCCAGCGTGGAGTAAGAGGCAAGATGAAAATTGTCCACCTGGATCGTCTTCATCGTTACCATGGCAGTAATCCAGATGATCTTGTTCGGGACGAACAAGTTTAAGAGGGGGCAGTGTAGCATTGACTACAGGAAAAACTAAAACACTGTATCTCAAACTGTAGCAACGACATCTATTGCAAAACCTGCTAGCAGTAAATATTCCCACCTGATGAGCTTACGTTCCACAATTGTTCCACACATTATCCCAATTATTCCAGGATCATCAATTCATCCCCGGCGACCTCTAGTATGTTCTGGAAGGACTTATATTTCATATAAATACCCATACCACAACCATCGTGGACACAGTTGTTTATAAGTGCATACAGCGACTACAAGAGGGAGAGTAGACCAGTGTAGCGACAGTTTAATTTGAAATAAATAAAGAATAAAGTGATTGAATACTGTGTTGAAGTAAAGTTAGTAGTTGACAATAAATAAACAGTGAAATACACAAAAAACTGTTTTATTTAAACGAACCCCAGCAAGAATATTACAGTATGTACCTCTGAAGTGTAAGTGGAGATATAAGTATTCGAAACACAGAGAGAGAAAAAAAAAGAAAAAGGAAAAAGATAAACTTTCTTATTATAAAATTCTTCTAAGCACTTTCGGTCAGATATTTAAATAAAACTTTATCAAATGGCTTGGTTCCACGTAGCATTCTAATGTTCATGGGTAGAGCGTTCCATTTTCTGACAACATAAACAAAATATTGGTTCTCAGAGTTTCTGCACGTAAACCTAGGTTGAATAAAAACTAAAGAACGAGAGGAAGTTGGGAACTGAAGTTTTTCATACAGATACTGTGGCTCTTTGCAAGTTAAAATGGTATTTAGTGTTTTAAGAGCGCAAAATTTGAAATAAGTGTGCAGGTCACAACCCAGAATCCTGTTAGTGTAACCAGAAACATGATCGAATCGTTTAAGATTGTACACATATCGTGTAATGTTGTTAAAAGCCACTGTAAGATTCCGTCGTGTTTCTGATTTATGACAACAAAAAATTTGACATCCATAGGTGACGATTGGTAAAACCAAGGTTTTTGCTAAGCTAAGTCTTATATGCTGAGGTATGAAGTGCTTTGTCAATGAGAGGACATGTAAAAATCCATATATTTTGCCAATAACTATTTGAATATGATGGTCGCATGTGAGTAACGAATTGAACCAAATACCTAGATTTTTCGCAGTTTCGACATATTCCAAAATATTGTTACCTAGATATAGAGGTGGGAAATAACTACTGTCAAGCTTGTTCTTGTAGACTACCAAGCATTTTGACTTCGTTGAGTTTAATTTTAGGTGATGTTTTGCGGACCAAAGCGAGATTTGCTTAAGGTCGTTATTGAGTTTGTCTACTCCATCTTCTAACATTCCCAGTTTGCAGCTCAACCGAAGCTGCACATCATCAGCATATAGATGTATTGATGAGTGTTGGACTACTTGCGGGAGATCATTAATAAACATGGCAAACAGCAATGGCCCAAGAATTGATCCCTGTGGTACACCTGACATTAGCTGTAAATACCCGGAGGTGTTTTCCCTAACTGATACGACTTGACTTCTATCACTTAAATAAGAAAGAATCAAGTTAGCAGCAGAGTTACTAAAACGGAAATTCCTCTTCAACTTTGAGAGAAGTATTCCGTGATTGACAGTGTCAAATGCCTTTGAGAAGTCTAGGAGCCCAAGGAAAGATATTAAGTCGTGATCCATCGCACTTCTCAGATCATCTGTTATTTTCAAAATAGCAGAGACACAACTATGGTTTTCCCTGAAACCTGACTGTTGGACATTCAGCAGCTTATTACTTAAAAAAAAAAACTGTCATTTGCTTATGAAGAAGTTTCTCGAAGACTTTGGATAAAAATGGGAGAATAGAAATAGGTCGAAACTCAGGCGGTGACAAACGAGTAGCCGGCTTTTTTACTATTGGTATAACCTTAGCAACCTTCCAGGCAGGAGGAAATGAACATGTTGTGATTATAGAATTAAAAATGTGTGTAAGTGTAGGAAGAATGTGAGGCAAGATTATTTTAATAAAGTGTGGATGTATTTCATCAAAGCTCACAGCCTTGGACTTTATTTGTAGAAGGGCGCTCAAAACATCGTTTTCATTTACTCTGGTGAATTGGAAGCAATGACTACTTTCAAGATTAGTGGAAGAATCATCGATACAGGATTCGCCAACGTCAGGCAAAGTACTTTGAACTTTCGCGAATTCAGAATTTAGGAAGTCAGGGTTTGTATTTTCAGGCATTATCACCTTTTGTCGACCAACACCAAGTTCTCTGATATTTTTCCACAAAGGTTTCGCCGGTAGAATTTTACTAAGTCGCTTTGAAAACACCCGCTTCTTAGCTTCCTTTATTTTTAAAGAAACACTATTTCTTAAAGCCCGGAAAACTGCGTGAAACTCATGGAGTTTAAAACGTTTCCACCGCTTGTAAGCCAGGTTTCGTTGTTTTATGGCTTCTCGTATTTCAGGTGTAAACCATGTGACAGTATTAGTTCGCATATATTTTGTTTTTGTCGGAACGTGTGAGCCATAGAGATAGGTTAGGTTAGGTAAGTGGGCAGGTGTAGGGGGATAGAAAACCTCCACACCACACTCAGGTCAGTATAGACCCATTGTGATACCCAAGGGGGGAAAGGAGATAGAAAAAGGAAATCTCTACCTCGTGGAAAAATACCGTCTTGTAAGTATCCTAAAGAAAGGACTAAGTACTCACTGTGTCCTAGATACAAACCATCCAGAGGATTTGATGAAATTTGCGATGTCATTTATTGGTCTGTTGGACAACTCTTCTAGATCCTCAAAGAAGTGTTGCCCAAGGATCTTATTTCTCAAATGATAGAGGCCTGGGCAATGACAGAGAAAGTGGGCGGTGTCCTCCTGAGCCTCCTCGTCGCCGCAGCCTCTACAAAGGTCTTCGCTAGTCACACGTAGTTTTTTCATGTGGTACCGCATGGTGTTATGCCCCGTAATGACTCCAATTAGAGTAGAGAGGGATTTTCTGTGCCTCTGTATGAGTCTATTGGTTCTTACTCTGTCAAAAGCGGGCCACAGCTTCCTCGTGGTGACACAAGTATCTAAACAGGTCCACCTATTGTTAGCCTCCGTTATGGCTTTGTTTCCTGCTACGAGCTTAAGGGCGCAAGGCGGGATGTTCACCGAGGGGTCGGATTGGTCCGAGCTTAGTGCTGAGCCACCTCTAGCCAATTCATCGGCTTTCTCATTCCCTGGTATGCCTTCATGACCAGGGACCCAGCAGAGCCTTACCTCGTGCTGTGTTCCAAGAACCTTAAGCTCTTCTCTACAACACTTCACAAGCTTCGATTTTATTTCTATAGCAGATATTGCTTTTATCGCTGCCTGGCTGTCGATGAAAAAGGTGATATCCTCTCGTGGTATTGCCCTCATCGCAGTCTCACGAGCTGCTATTGTAACTGCTAGGACCTCCGCCTGGAAAACGCTGCTGTAGTTCGGAAGCCGAACTGACATGCAGAGGCCAAGCGTTTCAGAGAAGATGCCTGCGCCTACACCTATTTCCATTTTGGATCCATCGGTGTAAACAGCTAAGGATCGCTCGTTAGGTGTTCTGTCATTTTTCCAGTCCTCCCTGCTCGGATAGGTGCTAGAGAATGGTCTTAAGGAGTCTAGGTAAGGCGTTAAGTAGTCTGTATTAGATACACTGCCTAGATATCTCTGCAGGATCGTGGTGTGACCCATTGCATTTGGTCTCCAGCTATCTGTTTGGCTTAATCTTACGGCACTATGGGCTGCCGATACTTGTATAAAGATGTCTAGCGGAAGCAGATTGAGAATGGCCTCGAGTCCTGCTGTAGGTGTCGTTCTCATCGCACTGGTTGTGGCGATGCACGCTAGTCTTTGTACTTTTGTGATAGCAGCTAGGTTATTTATTTTGCTGGCTGCCTGCCACCATACAAGGCTGCCATACGTTAGTATTGGCCTTACTATAGCTGTATACATCCATAGGATGATTTTGGGGCTCGGTCCCCAAGTCTTCCCAAATATTCTATTGCACGAGTAAAAAGCTATCGTGGCTTTTTTGACTCTTTCGTTGATGTTTAGTCTCCAGTTCAGTTTCCTGTCGAGCACCAGGCCAAGGTATCTCGCACTATCGGAGATACTCAGGGGAGTACCCCTTACGGAAGGAGTTACGAATTGTGGAATTATTCTTTTGTTAGTGAATAGTACTAACTCTGTCTTCTGGGGATTAACCGCCAGCCCACATCTCTCCGTCCAGGAGTCAATGATTTCCAGCGCCCCTTCGATTTGTTCGCTCAGGGTCGCGAGAAATTTACCTGTTGCTCGCAGCACAACATCGTCCGCATATGCAATGGCCTTGACGCCGCTGTTTCTAAGTTTAAGAAGGACTTCGTTCAGGACAATAACCCACAGTAGTGGGGATATAACCCCTCCTTGAGGGGTGCCTCTTGAGGCATAGACTTCGAGCTTAGTACCTCCGAGTTCAACTTTGATATGTCTTTCCTTTAGCATATTGACGATCCATTTTATCACAGAATTGTGAATATTAAGGTTCGTTAGAGTTCTATTGACCGCTTCCGTTTTGACATTGTTAAAGGCTCCTTCAATGTCCAGGAAAGCGGCTACTGTATATTCTTTATTTTTCAGTGATTTTTCTATTGAGCCGACTACACAGTGCAGCGCTGTCTCTACGCTTTTTCCTTTCGTATAAGCGTGCTGCGCTGGGGATATGTCACCTGGGCGTAGTTTACTACGGATGTATATGTCAGCTAGCCTTTCAAAGGTCTTTAGGACAAAGGAGGTAAGGCTAATTGGCCTAAAGTCCTTTGCAGTAGTGTGGCTTGCTTTACCGGCCTTGGGTATGAAGACCACTTTGACCTCTTTCCATGATCTAGGTATATACCCCCACATGAGGCTGTTGAGGTACAGTTCTTTAAGTACCGGGATGATTGTGGTTATTGTTTTCTGTAGCATGATCGGGATAATCCCGTCGGGTCCTGGGGATTTAAAGGGAGAGAATGATCCGATTGCCCACTCAATTCTTTCCTCTGTGATAAAATCCGTCGGAGTTTCCGTTACAAAACTACTGTTAGTTACGATGTTTTTATCTGGATGGGCCGTACAACCCGGAAAGTGCGCTTTTAGCAGGGAGCTAAGCGATTCTGCACAGGATTCAGTCCACCTTCCGTCGGATTCCTTGAGAGATCCAAGAGTTTTTGATTCCCTGGATAGAATTTTTCTCAGTCTCGCAGATTCTGTCGTACCCTTGATTTCATTACAGAAGTGCTGCCAAGAGTGGCGTTTGGCCTTCTGTGTCTCGTTTTTGAAATTTCTCTGACTGGACTTATATTGTTCCCAGTCCGCTTCTAGCATAGTTCTTTTGGCCTTATTTAGAAGGTGTCTAGTTACTCTCCTAATTCTAGCTAGTTCAGATGACCACCAAGGTGGTGATTTTTTATCTTTTCGTTTGGTTTCTGGACATGCTTTGACATAGGCTTCATTAAAAATGGATGTAATATCCTCCGCCTTGCGGTCAATGTCGGCAGGTCCGAACCAGTTGCTATCCTGCAGGGATCTTACACCTTTCCTCACCTCGTTGTTAAATAGATCCCAGTTGGTTTTCCTGGGGTTCCTGTAAGGTTTGGGAGAGTCATAGTTGTTACCCACGAGGAATTCGATCAATTTGTGGTCGGAGTAGGACTCTTCCCCTATCACGTTCCACTTGTCAATAGTTAGGGTGCTCGAGTTACTGGCTAAAGTTACATCTATAACTTCTTGCCTGTTCTTTACTACAAAAGTAGGTTCGTTACCCCTATTCGCTACAATAAGGTTATTTTCAATTATAAACTCAAATAAAGACTCACCGCGTAAGTTTGTGTTGCTGCTACCCCATTGAGAGTGATGAGAGTTGGCATCACACCCCAGCAGCAAGTCCCATCTTTCCTGTTCCGCCTTTTGCACAAGAGAGCGGGTCAGTGTGGATGGCGGTCCCTCCTTGGCATCAAAAGGCATGTAGACGGCTGATAGAATCAGCGGGGAAAGCCCCCTCCGCTCAAGCCTTACCACTGTTTGGTCCTCATTGCTGTAGCTAGATAAAAGAAAAAGGTTAATTTGTTTCCTAGCTACGATGCACGTTCTGTTCTTACATTCCGCGTGTAGCGGTTCGATGCTGTATGTAGTAAGGTCTTTATGCCTTAGCCCACTTATTTTGCCACGGGAGATCCATGGCTCTTGAATTAGGGCAATGTCTATGTTCCTATCTCCCATGAGATAGATGAGGTTGGCGCTAGCTGCTATGCTATGGTGAAGGTTTATTTGAGCAATCTTCATCATTGATTTACCTTATCACCCGCCTTCCTTCTTTTCTTTTCGTCCATCCCAACTAAAGGTCTGGCCTTGCATCGGGTAATTCCAATGCGAACCTTATAGTTGTATCTCCTTAGGATGGGCATGGACTTGTGGTTAAGCAACACCACAATCTCAGTTCCGGCTTCTGTATGGGTACCCACTTCTAACACCTCCCAATTTTCGCTATATAGCTCGGGGTTGAGGTGTTGGAGGTCTAGGAATGTGTGGGCCCGGAATGAGAATGCGGCCTTTAGGCCTAGTGAATTCCAGCAGATCTGTTTTTTCCACAAGTCGCAGGTCGGCATTCGCCCAAGGAGCCTGCGTGCTGGTTACGAAATTCTTGAGCCAATTGAGTGTTGTCTCGTTGTCACACGACATGACCTTGAAGCCTTTGAAGGTGGTGAGCTGCTCAAAGAAAGGGATAGTTCCCTGATTCTTGACTATGGCGTCGTTTACTCCGTCGAGTATACGCAGCTCCACCAGCCTCCATTGGTCTCCGGAAGCTTACGGTCAGGGTTATTGAAATCGACGATCGCCACCTGAAGATTAGCTCTTTCTTTTCGTGATGCCATCTTGGCTTTTTTGCTTATTCTTCGTGTTGGCGGCGATGTCGTGTCGTCGTGCCTACCTCTCTTGGAACACCCCGCAATCGGCTCGGCCGTGAGCCTTGCGGCCCCATCCGAAACGGTTGGCGGGGGCTTGAGTCTGTCCGAGACTGAGGTGGATGGCAAGAGGCTTTCCTTCCTCGACTCGAACAATCTCCTGCCTGTTCCCCTAATCTGCCCTATGCTACGTCGATTGTTGCCTGAGTCAGCAACAGAACGCCTCGCAGTCGACCTAGGTTTGGACTGTGCGTCCTTGCTTGGATCGACTGAAAGCGGTTTAGGTCTGTCCCCGGCTGAGGTGGATGGCAAGAGGCGTTCCCTCCTCGCCGCGGTCAGTCCTACACCCGTTCCTGTTGCGGTCGAGTTCCGTGACGTAGTCGCCTTATTGGAACAGCCAGCAACCGGCTCAGAGGTTGAGTCTGAGTCGGTAGCTGGCCGAAGTCTCCTCGCGGCTGAGGCGGGGAGCAAGAGGCTTCCCGGCCCCGCCGCGAGGGGACTTCTTACCTTACGGCCCGTCCTGTCTTGTCGGGTGGATCCTCTCAGCTTAAGCGTGTTAGTGGCTCTATCCAGAGCCACTCTTTCCTTGTCCGTGTAGGACTCCGGATCACGCTTTTTAAGCCGCCGTATTAACCGGATAGCATTGCGTATACGGTTGCGCACCGTCGTCTGTCTTGGGTAGATGTCTACGTCGCTGGTCTTCCCTATTTTGGGTGGTCGGGCTAGTCCCAAACCATGGCTACCTAAGCTAACTACCGTCGCGAAGCTGCAGGCAGAAGAGTCAACCCTAGGCTCAGCAGGACTGCAATCGCCAGGTTGCTGAGGTGTTGACGTATCCTTCCCGCGTGAGTAGCTGAGGCTTGACACGCTGGAAGTGTCCATCTTGACCATCTTGGCATCCTCCAAAGTCGCACTCTCACCTAACACTGGGACTACGCCAGTCGTCGAGTCAGAGGCTTTATCGGTAGGCTTTTGCAATACCAGTGAATCACGATTGTGCTCCGGATTGGCCGATGAGATCACCTTGCGTCCTGACTGGCTAAGGCTTGTCGCAGACTTAGGTGGTCCCATCAACCCTTCCTCGCTCATGAATTCTGCCGTCACTGTTCTTTTTGGAGAGCTAGCAATAGGCTTACACTCCGCCAAGGACTGTTCCTGCAGGAAGGCACGTGCGTTATGGAGCCTCTTCCGCTCGCATTCCGTTAACTCCTCCCATTTCTTAGTCCCTAATCTCCGGACTGTCAACTTGCAATTTTTTGAGAGCTTGGAGGATGTTGACATATTGGAGAAGGATGAACTGGCAATGGAGCAAGTGTCGCTTGATTTCAGAAAAAGATTTTCAAGATTGAGGTCAATTGCACCAACGCTTTCCTCATCCGACGTACGGAGAAGAATTGCTTCTTCCTCCACTCCTACACCTTGATCGGTTTTTATAGAGCTAGGAGTGCCCGATCGAATTACACTCTTCGCTTTTGGTTTATTATTTTTTGAAGTATTTTGCATTGGATCCCACGAGTAAGGGGGAAGAAGATGTCCGCCTGCACTCACCCCCTGTATGCAGGTAAGAGGAATTAAAATAAAACTGAAGGTCCCCAGGTATTCAGAGTTTGCGCTCGCGACTGAGCTTCCCCCCAGCCATGCAGGCCTCGGCGCGTCGTACCTTGCCTTGGGTGATCACCTTTTGGTCTCTAAAACCTCCCCTTTAGTCGAACCGATATGTGGGAAAACATCTAGCTGGACGCAGACTAGATTTAGTTATTCTCCTCGGCTCGACCTTCGGTTCATAGGAAATAGATTAAGCCTCTCCACCACGACAAGGTAGGGATCGAGGAGAGGAGAGCTATAGAGATAACGCATGGCATTTTGCATGAAATCAATTTGATCACCAGCAGAAGTCATAAAATAAACTTCTTGCCAATTTACCTGAAGTACGTCCTCTTCCAGCTGATTTAAGTTAATTCCCTTAAAATCCCTATACTTATACACAGAGGATGTTGATTGCGGCAGAGAGTATTTGAAAATTGCAAAAAATCAAGTCGTGCTTTGAGAACGCAGACGCTGACAACTGAGTGTATAGAAGGGTGTTTTCAGGGTTACTTGTAAGTAAAAGGTCCAACAGGGTTGATGAAGTACTTGTAAAATGCGTTGGATTGGAAGTGTTGATGGACCCTAGGCCCAGAGTACCGATTTTGTTTGTAAATGTCTGCGAAGTATTCTCAAGCAGGTCACAATTAAAGTCTCCGCACAGGATGATGTCGGTGTAAAGGGATGACAAGTCTTCTAAGACTGTGTAAAGTTCGAAAAAATCCACACTTTTATTATAGCGGTAAGCTACTCCTAACAAAAATTTGCCTGACCCGTCATTAGTTATCTCAACAAAGTAGTGATCAATTAAAGAAGTAGCTTCTGATTTAGTAACAAACTTAACCTTTATACAGTCGCGGATGTACAATGCCACTCCACCGCCGCCACGGCTTCTCCTATCAGCTCGATATAGCTTGTAGCCACTGATATCATACATAATATTAAGAATGTTGGCTTGAAACCATGTTTCGGATACGCACACTATGTCAACTTTTGACCCTACAAACACATCACGAAATTCGTCGATTTTGGGATAGAGGCTTTGTGCATTAATATGACATACCTGCAACCCTCTACACTGCTTGCAAAGGACCTCAAGCATAACACGCAAATTATTGTTTATGCTGTCAGCTGTAGAAACATTGGAACCACTAGTCATTTTCAAAGAAGAACAAATCTTTCACCCTAGGATATGAGAAAATCATAACGCAAAAAAGAAATATAGAAACAGATATTTGACTAAAGTACTTAAAAGAGTTCAACATAAAGTAAAAGAAAGCAAAGAAAAGAGAGTTTACAATGACATGAAAAATATACCAAAAATAACACTGTTTACGAAATACCAGCATGATCATCTCCATCGACATCGGCAATTGAGTTTAAGCTTTCCAGTGAACTAATTAAAAGTGTTTTATCTGCTGCAGCAACTCGAATGTAGACTCTCCCACCTCTGGTAAAAACACTCGTAAGCTTCTTTCGTCGCTTCAGCACAAGAGCTTTCCGAAGAATGTGGCTGTTGAATGACGTTAAGCTTTCATTGACGTGAATGCGGCTGTCGGAATCCATTCCAATGTCACGAAGGCAGAGAAAGCTCGTTTTATTTGTTTTTCACCGCTGATGAATAGATCTCAGCAAAGTGTTTTTCTCTCCAGCTGTTTTGAGCTTCACAATGATTGCAGTGTCGGAGGATATTTGTTTATCTTTCGCACGGAAAATATTTTGTGGGACAGGTGCTGGACTGCAGGCAACGGATTGGCATAGTTTTGAGAATAAATCGATAAGGTTTTCATTCTCCACCTTAGGTATTCCATGAATGATAGCATCCGCAGACATTTTTTCCCGCTCGAGTTCATCTATGCGTTGGGCCAGTAAGATTGTGTCGGATTCAGTGGAAGCAGCAGGGGCTACGGGGGTCGCTTCAAGCTGTTGGACTCGTAATGAGAGATCGGCGACAACTTTGTTGACTTCTGCAAACCGTTGCTTAAAATCTTCCTCAATCTTATCTAGTTTTAAGGTCAGCTTAATGTTTTCAGCCACAATAAGTCTTTTCAGTTCCTCGATTTGTTTTGTCAATCTCGATTCATTGCAATTTTTGGTTTTTTTATCATCTACTGTGAGAATCGGTTTTTGAGCGGGTGAATTATGCTGTTGATTCTTCACAGCAGTTGCGCGGGTCTCAGGTCGCAGTAGTTGTTGTTGCTGAGAGGCCGACATGGTTGACAATTGACAAGGAAAGTGGAAACCGAGAAATTAGAATCGCGGAAAATGAACTGATTGCGCAATATTGGATAAGGATCAAAAAGCAGGCGCGTAATTTTTGTGTTTATGAACCGATAGAAAAGACACTTTTATTTGAATAAATAATCGTACTTCAATAAAACTCGAACTAAATTGCGCTTTGCAAATTTGTGTTAGCTTGTCATAGTTGGACAGATTATAAGATCATGCATCTCCCGTAGCACCTCGTGTACTTTTGATCGCGGCAAGACAAGCTGCATTATGAAGTCTTTCCCGTCCGACCTCTCCCATTTCGTTTTCAGCACACCTTCTTGCACATGAAGGGAGTCCCACTGAGCCCAGTATACCTTGAGAGTGGGGCTCCTGTCCGAGATATCTCGTCCGTTTGGCTTTTCCATAAACTCCTTCCACGCTAATATCGGCTCGATGTCCGGGTCTTCTTTTTTAGCGTTGCGGATTTCTTCTGCACTCCAACCAGCTCTTACCCTTTGGATGGAAAGAAGGTTCTTCTCTTCCTGCCGCACAAACAATGCTTGCAGTCGCTTTTACATGGTCGGCGGGATAAGGCATCCGCATTGGAATGAAGTTTCCCTTTACGATGCTGTATTTTATAATCGTACATCTGCAGCCGTTCAATCCATCTTGCGACCTGGCCCTCCGGATTCTTGAACTGCAGCAGCCATTTTAGAGCCGCGTGGTCTGTGCGCAAAAGGAACTTTTGGCCGTAGAGGTATTTATGGAACTGTTTTGTCGCCAGAAGCAGCGCCAGAAGTTCTCGCATGGTCACGCAGTAGTTCCTTTCCGGCTTGGAGAGCACTTTGCTGAAGTATGCGACTACCTTCTCTTGGCCGTTGTGTACCTGCGAAAGAACCGCTCTGACACCGACGTTACTTGCATCTGCATCCACGATGAACATTTCTCCGGGAATGGGATATGCTAGTGTTGGTGCTTCGCATAGTTGTTGCTTAAGGTTCTTGAAGCTTTTGTCGCACTCACCTGACCACTTGAATTGCCTTCCCTTTTCTGTCAGTTGGTGCAGGCTCTTCGCGATTCCGCCAAAGTCCTTTACGAATCGTCGGTAGTACGTGGCGAGACCCAAAAAGCTCCTGAGTTGGTGTTTGTCTTTTGGAACCGGCCAGTTTTTCACAGCTTCCACCTTGTCTGGATCTGTTCGCACTCCTTCTGATGAGATAACATGGCCCAGGTACTTGACTTCGGATCTGAAGAGGTCACATTTCTTTGGGTTCAGCTTCAGGTGAGCGCTTCGAAGCCGTTCTAGCACATTCTTCAGGTTGTCGCGATGTTCCTCGAATGTTTTTCCTATCACGATCACATCGTCCAGATACACCAAGCAAGTTTTCCAAGTCAATCCACGCAGGACGTGTTCCATTAGGCGCTCAAAAGTTGCCGGAGCGTTGCACAATCCAAATGGCATTACTGTAAACTGCCACAGCCCATTTCCTGCAGTGAACGCAGTTTTCTCTCGGTCCTTCGGATCGATCTGTACCTGCCAGTAACCGCTCTTTAAATCAAGGGTGGGAAACCATCGAGCTCCTGAGAGTGTGTCTAATGTGTCATCAATCCGTGGCAGAGGGTAGCTATCCTTTTTGGTGACGTCATTAAGTCTGCGATAGTCTACGCAGAATCGAGTGATACCGTCCTTCTTCTTGACCAATACAGCAGGTGAGGCCCACGGACTCTTAGAACTTTCGATGAGCCCTTCCTTCTCCATCGTTGACACCATATCCGCAACCTCCGTCTGTTTTGCCAATGGTAGCCGTCTGGCAGGCTGACGAATTGGTCTGGCATCCCCAGTGTCTATGCGATGTTGCACCAGATGTGTTCGGCCATACTCCACCCTGTGAGGCCAATATATCAGCGTACTCGCCGATTAGATTTTCTGCCATGCTCGTTGATCCTGACCCAGTTCGCAGTGCTTGAGGATCATGTCACTTACTTCCGCCAACCTGGCTGATGAAACGGGCCTCGAAGATTCCTTTTCAGTTATTGTCGAGATCGAACATATCGGAACACATTTACCAATAACCTCCCCTTGTTTTAGTTTCACGCTGTCACTCTTTAAGTTAATGAGCCTTACTGGGACCAGGCTGGTCTTTGGCTCCACTAAATCCCACGATGCAGTTTGGGGAATTCCTTCCTAAATCTGGCTCCAATAGGTAGAATCGGTGGCTCCCAGGATCACCCTCTAGTTTTGTCCAAATTATAGTCTCGGAAGATGGTGGTAAGACTTCGTCCTTGCTGAGTATTGTCCTCAAATGTGCTGCATTCTCGTTCCCGTACACCATTGGAATCTCTACGTTCCTGTACCGCAGAACTTGCATCCCGATGTCGATGATTACGTCATGTTCTTTCATGAAGTCTACTCCGATGATGCATTCATCACATATGTCGGCCACCAGGAACGCATGAGAAAAGGCCAACCCTGCTAGTTGTAACGTGAGGCGAACTTCTCCGTATACTTTCGCCGATTCCCCTGTCGCAGTTCTAAGACAGTAGCAGCTGGTGTTGTGGAGCCAAGACTTCCGGACGAAATCTCTTCTTACAATGGAAGCCGTGGCGCCGGTATCGATAGTAGCCACGCACTTGTTTTTGCCGATGAATGCTTCCACTGTTAGACTCTTGTTGCATCGTTTGGTTTGGGAGACCTGGATTGTGGTCTTGGGGGCGTCGATTCCATTAGCCAACTTCTGTCCCGCGAAGCTGGCTCTTAGGCGTTTCCCGACTCCTGGTTTCGGGGAGCCTGACCAACAGGATGGATGTTGTCCCTATAGGATGGTTTTTCGTTGTGTCGCCTATTCGCACGATGTGGACAGTTTCCGCGATATCCACAGAGACCTTGGCATTAAAACAATCGAAGACGAAATTCAAACCTACGCGAGAAAGCATAGAAGTCGACTAGAAAGTCACGTAAATATTACAGTCCTCCAAGTTTTGGAAGAAAGAAATTTACTGCGCCGTCTACAAAGAACCAAGCCTTTAGACTTAGCGCGATAAGTAACCGCGTCTAAACTGCGGAGCTGGCAGGAACTTCTAATGGGAAGGTCCCTGCAAAACGTCCTTATTACGTGAAATGAAAACTACTTGATAAGTCGAATACTTAGTTGTAGTAAAAATGAAAACAAGTTTGTTTTGATGGGAGGTTTTTTAGTGGGTAAGAATCCCACACTACTATGAGCACGCGCTGTCGATCCTCATAGTGTCCTGTTGAAGATTTTCACCTACCCTCGGAAAAACAAAAAAAAAATTGCCGCAACTAAAGGAATTACTGAGCCAGCGGGCGCAACCTACGACTGGTACGAAAAGAAAATTGATTATTAAGTTGCGGAGAATAGTGACGGACGAGGGTGCAGATCCTGAAACAGCTTTTTTTGACGTCGAAGAAGAACAAGTAAGTACGACGAGTGACATGTCGGCCTTAATGAAATTGCTATCTGAGAAATTCGACGATCAGAATGGAAAATTCGAGAAGCTAGACAATTCTCTAGACGCCAAGTTCAATCAGCAAAAGAATTCTCAAAATGAAAAATTTGAGACGCTAGAAAATTCCTTGGCTGAACAAAAGAATTCCCTAGATGCTAAGCTGGATGTGCAAAACAAGAAGTTCGAGATACCAGAAAATTCCTTGGCTGAACAGAGGAATTATCTAGACGCTAAATTCGGAACAATTGAAGGACAATTCGAAAACGTACGGGCTAATATCGAGAACGTTGAAACAAAATTCGAGAATGTTCAAACAAAAATCGAGGCTGTTGAAGGAAGATTCGAGAATTTGGCAAAGGAACTTGAATACGTGAAGAAACAGAAAGTTCGGGAGTCTTTAACCGACTGCCCGAGAATGAAAGAGATGCAGCCTCCCGCCTTCGACGGACAGACATCATGGGCGATATATAAGAGACTGCGGCAATGACGAACAACTGGGACGATAAAGAGAGGTCCATCGCCCCCACGCTTGCGCTTAGAGGATCAGCTGCAGAGCTTCTGCAAACTATTTCCGACGACAAGCAACGTAACTACGATAGTCTGGTAAAAGTCATCGTGATGCGATTTGGGGACGACCACATGCATGCATATAGGGTCCAGTTGCGCAGAAGAGTCCAGATGAAGGGTGAGACGCTTCAGCAGTTACAAGCAGACATCGAGCGGCTGGCACATTTGTCCTATCCAAACGCCGGCGAGGAGATCATTAACGATATGGCGATCGATGCATTTACCTATGCCATAGCCGATACGAAACTACAAATGGCAGTAAGAATGGCTGGAAAGAAAACGCTCGCCGAAGCTTTGGCGTTTGCTCTGATGATGGAGGCGGCAGACCAGGCATGTCAGGGAATCCACCGTATAAGGAAAGTAGCCGCCGTCGAATGCTCTTGCCAGAGGATGGACGTCGAAGTCCGAAACAGCGTTCGCCGAGGACAAATTCGTTGCTGGAACTGCAACAAAAGAGGGCACCTACAAAGGCAATGCAGAATTCTACCCAGCCGCGGAAACTATCCACACTATGGTAATTGGCGACGTAATGAAATACCATCCAACAGGTATAACATCCATCCTGTTGGTCAGGCTTCCCGAAACCAGGAGTGGGGAGACCGCTCAAGAACCAGTTGCGCGGGGCGGAAGTCGGATGTCGGAGTCGACGCCCCCAATACCACCATCCAGGTTCCCCAAACCAAACCCCATTCTAATGCAGATGCCTTATCCCGGCAATCATGCGAGATCGAATGCAAGCATTGTGTGCGACAGGAAGAGAAGAACCTTCTTTCCATCCAAAGGGTAAGAGCTGAGCCTATCTCGGGTTGGAGTGCAGAAGAAATCCGCAACGCTAAAAAAGAAGACCCGGACATCGAGCTGATATTAGCGTGGAAGGAGTTTATGGAAAAGCCAAATGGACAAGACATCTCGGACAGGAGCCCCACTCTCAAGGCATACTGGGCTCAGTGGGACTCCCTTCATGTGCAAGATGGTGTACTGAAAAGGACATGGGAAAGGCCGGACGGGAAAGATTTCATAATGCAGCTTGTCTTGCCGCGATCAAAAGTACAGTACAGTTCTATTGGCTCAGCGCAAGGAACGACGTAGAGAATTGGTGCCGAAAATGCGTCGTGTGTGCCGCCAGCAAGGGACCCAGAACGAAAACGCGAGGCAAGATGCACCAGTACAACGTGGGCGCACCCTTTGAACGGATTGCCGCTGACATCGCTGGTCCATTTCCAGAAACCGACAATGGTAACCGTTACATCCTAGTCGTCATGGACTACTTCAGCAAATGGCCGGAAGCGTTCGCCATCCCTAACCAGGAGCGAAGACCATCGTGAAACAGATCGTCAACAACTGGGTGAGCAGATTTGGCGTGCCCATGGAACTGCATTCCGACCAGGGACGAAACTTTGAATCGAAGATATTCCAAGAGGTATGTCAACAACTACTAATCAAAAAGACGAGGACGACCCCGCTGCATCCACAATCCAACGGGATGGTAGAACGCTTCAACAAAACCTTAAACGAACATCTCTCCAAGGTCGTAGAAGACCACCAGCGCGATTGGGATCGACAAATTCCTCTCTTCTTGACGGCCTACCGAAATGCAGTGCACAGTACTACTGGACATACTCCATCCGACGTATTGTTTGGTCGAGCAGTTCGGCTACCCAGTGAGGTGAAGTTTGGATCCCCTAACGATGAGCCCAAATGTGAAGAGGACTATGTGGCAGACCTCAGGGAAAGGATCCGAGACATACATCAGAGGGCCAGGACGAGGATAAGGATAGCAAGTGACCACATGAAAACCAGGTACGACACAAAGGCAACAACGTCTAGCTTCCACGAGGGAGACCTAGTATGGTTGTACAACCCACACCGGAAAAAGGGGAGGTCACCCAAGCTGCAGCAAGACTGGAAGGGCCCTTATAAAGTGGTCACACGCATCAATGACGTCGTCTTCCGGATCCAGCGTGGAGTAAGAGGCAAGATGAAAATTGTCCACCTGGATCGTCTTCATCGTTACCATGGCAGTAATCCAGATGATCTTGTTCGGGACGAACAAGTTTAAGAGGGGGCAGTGTAGCATTGACTACAGGAAAAACTAAAACACTGTATCTCAAACTGTAGCAACGACATCTATTGCAAAACCTGCTAGCAGTAAATATTCCCACCTGATGAGCTTACGTTCCACAATTGTTCCACACATTATCCCAATTATTCCAGGATTATCAATTCATCCCCGGCGACCTCTAGTATGTTCTGGAAGGACTTATATTTCATATAAATACCCATACCACAACCATCGTGGACACAGTTGTTTATAAGTGCATACAGCGACTACAAGAGGGAGAGTAGACCAGTGTAGCGACAGTTTAATTTGAAATAAATAAAGAATAAAGTGATTGAATACTGTGTTGAAGTAAAGTTAGTAGTTGACAATAAATAAACAGTGAAATACACAAAAAACTGTTTTATTTAAACGAACCCCAGCAAGAATATTACAGTATGTACCTCTGAAGTGTAACTGCCATATTATTCACTCACTTTAACCTGGGGGCTAACAATGCAGTTCGCCGCGAATCGTATTAATTGCGATTCATTCGTTGATGTCAACTATACACAACGATCGCTTGGAATATCGACTTTCCAGAAGATTTCCATATTTCCACAAACATTTCCATTCATCTGTCAAAGTGTCATAGAAGAATGTACTTTGCTTTAAAATTTTGATAAAACACCAGTGGCTAACTAGAACAATGTTCTCACAAGGTGGCGCTGCAGTTCGGGGTGAACCTGGGCCTCTCCATTTAGCTCGGTCTTTAGCTAATTCCCTCCAGTTGCGCACTTCAAGTTGGTCGAGGTCCCATTGAACTTGTGCGCGCCACCTACGGCGATGATTCCCTCTACTGCGTCGTCCCTCGGGATTAGATTCGAAGACTCTGCGTCCCGGAGCGTTGGTATCCATTCGCTCTACATGTCCTAGCCATCTCAGACGTCCAATACGCAGTTTTTTGACTAGCTCGATGTCGCTGTACAGCTCGTATAGTTCGTGATTGAATCTTCTCCTCCAAAACCCGTCAACGCAAACGGGACCGAAAATCTTACGAAGAATTTTTCTCTCGAAGCGACCAAGGATATTTTCATCCTCTTTTAATAAAGTCCATGTTTGAGCGCCGTAAAGCAGGACTGGGATGATCAGGGTCTTATACAGAGTCTCCTTAGTTATTCGAGATAGGGCTTTACTGTTGAATTGCCTTATAAGCCCAAAAAAACAGCGATTGGCAATAGTTATTCTTCTATTAATTTCTGCGCTGATCTTGTTTGTAGAATTTATAGCAAAGCCAAGGTAGACAAAGTCCCTTACTACCTCGAAGTTATAGCTGCCCACTGTGACGTTTTGTCCAATTCGTCGGTGTTGGCTTTCCCTTCTTGTTGACAGCATATACTTGGTTTTGCCCCCGTTTATCGCTAAACCCATTTTGGCCGCTTCCGCTTCAATGCTTGCAAACGCACCGGTGACAGCCCGCTGAGTTCTTCCGATAATATCTATATCGTCGGCGTATGCAAGCAGTTGTACAGACTTGTAAAAGATTGTGCCTTCGGTGTTGGCTTGTGAGTTCCGCACAATCCATTCAAGTACAATCTTAAAGAAGTCACATGACAGCGCCTCACCTTGTCTAAAACCTTTATTGACATCAAAGGTCTCTGTGAAGTCATTACCCACCTTGATGGAGCAGCGAGCGTTCTCCATCGTCAGCCTGCACAGACGGACAAGTTTGGCAGGGATGTCAAAACTAGACATGGCTCTATAAAGCTCTTCTCTATAGATGCTGTCATAGGCGGCCTTGAAATCGATAAAGAGGTGGTGAGTATCGATTTGGAATTCTTGAGTTTTCTCCAGGATCTGCCGAAGTGTGAAGATTTGATCGATTGGACATAGGGTCCAATCAGGCTGTTGATAAAAGGTTTCAGGCGTTCACACAATATCGCAGAAAAGATCTTGTATGCGATGTTGAGGAGACTGATGCCTCTATAATTGGCGCAGTTGAGGGGGTCTCCTTTCTTGTGGATCAGGCAAATGGTGCTGTTTTTCATTTATTTACATTTTCAGTTGAAAATCCACCGCCAACAGCCCTTGCGCCATCAAAATATCTATCGATTTTGAACTCGATCGAATGGCGTTCGCATTTACCACCCCTATTATGGTTAGCGAATCGAATGATCGACTCAAGTCGAACTGTCCCCGAATTGCTTCTGTCGTGATATTGATGTTAGCAAACATTTTCATTCGAATAAAGAATAAGTGCTGACAAAAGAAAAAACAATGAAATGTCATCTGTGAAGTGTATAAAGCGACAGAAGTAATTCGCCGGGAGGTTCGACTTGAGTCGAACGTTCGATTCGCTAGCCTAATAGGGGTGTTAAATTGTATTACATTTCCAAGTATAAAGACAAATTTGTTGATCGTTTTACACAGAGCAAGGAGCAGTTGATAATCAAAAATGACTATCAACTTAGTCGATTCCACCCCTGGTTTGTAATAGATAAAAGGATAGGGATTTGGACGTTGGGATTTGAAATTGGGATGTGGATGGGACCTAAGGATGTGATGGGGCCGGAAAGGGAAACAGTGTCGTGTGCGGGGAACATGGCACGCTTGCGAAGCACGGCTAAGCTCGCCGGAAATGAGGGGGCCACCCCCCTGAAATCTTGTCTTTAACAAGCCATAATTAATTTAAACAGTAAATGAAACTTCGGCTCATCTAGCGTGACTCACAAATTTATTTTTATTTCAATTTTAGAATAAACAATCACTTAAAAAATTTTTTTTTTTCGAAATTAAAAAAAAAATTATTTAAACTAATCTGAGAACTGAATTAATTAAACAAAAATAAATAAACTCAATAAAAAGGCAAAATAAAGAAAACAAAACACTATAATTTAAACTGAAATAATAACTAAAACTAATAAAACCAAAAAAAAAAAAATAAATAAATAAATAAGAAAACTCAATGAAAACAAATAAAAAGGAAACAAAAACCATATAAAGTAAAACTAAAATAAACGGAAAAATTTACACTATATAAAATTACCTTTACCCTAACTCGGTTTCCCACCGTAAGTAACTTTTTTGAATCTTGTTACGGCACTACTACGTAAAAAAAATAAAAAGATATAAATGCTACCTGGCTAGAGCTCTGGTTAAGTATTGTATTTCAATTTGCCCCATACCCCAAGTCGGTTTCCCACCGTACGTAACTTTTTTGAATCTTGTTACGGCACTACTACGTAAAAAAAATAAAAGATACAAATTCTACCTGGCTAGAACTCTGGGTAAGTATTGTATTTCAATTTGCCCCATAAACGGGAACGCACCCTATATATCCGACTTATTAGGGAAACAGAATTTCACACAAAAAAAAAATACTCATAAAAAATGTATACTCAAAAAAAAAGAAAAATAAAGATCCAAACAAGAATTTAAAAAAAATTAAGAAAAATTAAATTTAAATCATCTATTAACAAAAAAAGGAAAGGAATCTGTCACGATAATAATTAAAAAAAATCGATGTTACACCACTGTAGTTCCTGTCTGTTTTTATCAGGTTCGGGTACTGCTGTTCGTGAACCGCATTTGATTCCGAACGCAAAGGATTTTATTTACGGGTCCCCGAGCGGCTATGCTCCCGTAATGTATTTAGTGCTAACTGCACTTTGAGGCTTCGATGGGGCTTTTATTTGGACGGATCGAAATTCCTCACGTGGGAATAAATAAAAAAAATATTGGCGGCCACTTTGTAGTTTTAATGTAAAATCCCATTTAGGGTATGTAGGATTTGTGACCGCCAATACTCGATCTGGCTCGCAAAATAATTTAAATTAAATATTTTTCTTTTAATGCACTTCTTTCACTTAAGCCTAACACTTACCTCCAAACGAAATAAATATAAACTCACTGCCTGTAGTATCCACATGTTGATGTCGCACACCGCCTCGATGCAGTCCATGAAACCACGACATGGAATCTATGGTGCCAACTACTTCCACAGCCGCCGTAAGTAGCGCGGTCACCGCAGGGACTTCTGAAAGTGATGCCCCAGCCGGCGCATCCACAGCGAATCCTGCCCCGATTCCACCAGCCGCACTAACTGAGACTCCTGAGTACATTGCGTCGATCTTGTCAGCTGCCACTGAGACTTCCGAGTGCACAGCGCCCCTGCAAATGCAAAACAGAGCAAATGCAGTAACAAACTCTTCAGCCATGAGTGGGACTCCTGGGTAGATTCGATTTTTTTAGATTTAGATTTGATTTTATTTATGTCGCTTATAAAAATTACAATCGTGTATTTAAGATACAATCAATAAATGCATGGCATTGCCGTCTGCCTGATTGACAATTAAAATTTACAAATTATTAAATAAGAGTTTTTTTTTATATCTCTAGACGTTGATCTTTAAAAATGTTCATTCAATATTCTTTCTCGATAAGCAAGTGCTAATTTAGGAGTAGTGACTCGCAGTGCAACACGCTTAAACTGGCGATGCAGTCATTGCCCTTGTACCAGCCTATCAGTCAAGCGCCACTGCCAGTCAAATATGATCAGCCGCCAGCTGCCCAGGCAAAGATGTCATTCGTTCATGCCCATGCCAAGCCGTCAGCCACATATGCACCACCGCTAGGTGCATATGCACTGCCGTTAACAACATATGCACCACCGTTAGGTACATATGCACTGCCGTTAGCCACATATGCACCACTGTTAGGTACACATGCACCACCGTTAGGTACACATGCACTGCCGTTAGTCACACATGCGCCGCAGCCAGCGACGTATGCACCGCAGCCAGCCTCGTATGCACCGCAGCCAGTCGTGAATACGTCGCTACCTGCATCTACGTATGCACCACAATATTTGCATACACAGCCGTCACATATGTACGCACCGTCGCCACATTCGTACATACAGACTCCACTTTCTCAAGAACGACAGCCGTCCTATTTAGGCAATGTTCGGAGCCAGTTGTCGGGAACCAACGTATACACCTTGTCGCCACGTAAGGTTCAGGATCTTCCTATGTTTTC
This sequence comes from Brachypalpus laphriformis, assembly GCA_945910035.1. Lineage (NCBI taxonomy): Eukaryota > Metazoa > Arthropoda > Insecta > Diptera > Syrphidae > Brachypalpus > Brachypalpus laphriformis. The sequence continues at coordinate 235,172,888 of OX246753.1, read as the reverse complement.
CGGGAATCCAGACGACTGGCCGATGTTTTACAATATGTTCTTGCAGACAAATGCCGCCTCCAACTATACGAATTTGGAGAATAACCAGGGGCTTCAAAAATCTCTCCAAGGTGAAGCAAGGGAAGCCGTCAAATCTCTCTTGATTCACCCGGACCATATAGGAAGTATCATGGAAGATTTGCGCTTTCGTTTTGGTCGCCCGGAACAACTCATCAACAGCCAACTCAGTCAAGTTCGTGAGATACAGCGCGTCAACGAATCCAATATGGCTCGTCTCGTTCCATTCGCAACAAAGGTGAGGAACTTGGCAGAGTTTTTACAATCTGTCAACGGCCAACAGCACATTGCAAACCCATTACTGCTTAAGGAGCTAGTTTGCAAGCTGCCTATGCCAAGCGAATGGAATGGGCGAGATACGCAACAATGATGCAGCCATACCCAACGATCGTCAACTTCAGTGACTGGCTCTCTGACGTAGCCAGATTAGTTTGTTCCGTCCAAGATAATGATGACAAGGAGCCGAAGCGACGCCTACCGGTGTTGCACACTATGGATCCCCAAGATGCTCTTTGTGTCATGAGGTACACAAGGTCAATGAATGCAGAAAGTTTGTTAAAGCAACGGTGAAAGAACGATGGTTGAGTGTGAAGCAACATGGTCTATGCTTCACGTGCCTAAAGAAAGGACATACCACTCGTAGCTGCCGTGTGAAGAATATGTGTGCCACAAATGGATGCCAGAGAAGACACCACAAGTTACTACATGATGTCCTGCCTAACCCTACTCCGTTGACTAATGTGAGTCAACAAACTCCTCAATGTTCCACCACTGGTAGTGTGCTAGCTACAAAGGAGATTGCCAACAACGACCGGAAGCTCTTGTTTCGTGTTTTGCCAGTGACGTTGCACGGCCCAAATAAATCCATCAATACTTATGCACTTTTCGATGACGGATCGTCGATTTCGATGTTGGATGTGGACCTGATTAAAGAGATGGGCCTCAAAGGTATCCCGCGCCAGCTCAACATGCAATGGGTTGCTGGAAAACAAGCACAGGTGCCCTTGTTGGTTGTTGACCTGCAGATAAGTGGAGCAATTTTGAAGAAAGGGTATGCACTTCGGCATGTATATGGTGTTTCCGGTCTCAAGCTACCAACTCAAAGCCTCAAGGAGTCGGATTTGAATGCAGTTTCAAATCGCCTGAAGGAGTTTCCTATGCAGCCATACTCCAACGCTGTTCCGAGACTTTTGATCGGGCTCGATCATTGTCATTTGGGTATGACGATGGAACTACGGAGTTTCGGTAAGCATGGACCGTATGCAACGCGGACGAAGCTTGGTTGGGCCGTGTTTGGTCCAACGCCGATGATCACGCACACGAGCACACCTGCGTGCCTCCTGACCTACACCAAGTCCGCTGATATCGTTATACATGACCTGGTTGATGACTTTTTCCGCACGGTGAGTTTTGGAGTCAGAGCATGTCCCGCAGTCGAATCCAAGGAAGACATTCGTGCCAGAAGCATTCTCGACTCAACTACAAGGAGGATTAACGGTCGATTCGAGGTCGGCTTGTTGTGGAAAGCTAATGATGTTGTTTTGCCAGCCAATTATTCTATGGCACAGAAGCGCTTAGTCGGAGTAGAGCGCAAGATGAAGAGGAAGGAAGACTTCGCCGCCGCCTACAAATCGATTATGCGAGATTATGTGGATAAAGGCTATGCCCGTAAGCTGCAGCCAGCAGAAGCCGCCGTCACAGGGTCAAGGACGTGGTATTTGCCTCATTTCGGGGTAGTTAATCCCAACAAGCCTCAAAAGCTTCGCCTAGTTTTTGACGCTGCCGCCGAGATGAATGGAGTATCACTCAACACCTACCTACTGAAGGGTCCTCAGGAGTACCAGCCACTGCCATCTGTTTTCTTCAAGTTCCGAGAAGGAGCAGTCGCTGTCTGTGGGGACATCAAGGAGATGTTCCACCAGATTGGAATTCGCCAGGAGGATAGAAGCGCCCAAAGATTTTTGTGGCGAGATGAAGATGACAGCAAGCCGCCTGATGTTTATGAGATGCTGGTGATGACGTTCGGAGCGGCCTGCTCGCCATGTGCTGCTCAGCACGTCAAGCTCAAAAACGCCTTAGAGCACAACAGCATAGATTTTCGTGCCGTCAAATCCATCACTGATTTTCATTATGTGGACGACTTCGTCGACAGCTTCGGATCCGTCGAGCGTGCAATTCGGATCTCAACTCAAGTTCGAGAAATACACAAAGCCGCTAGTTTTGAGTTGCGGAAATTCAGCTGGGTGGCAAACGACTAACAAAGGCCTCGTAGGGGCAGCATCTCCCGATAGGTGTTGGTCCGCTAAGTAACGAGAAAGAGCCACTGCAGCCGAAAACCTAGCAGCTCTGTTAGTAAGCCCTACTCCCACCTCCTCGTGGTGCCATCTGAGGATTTCTTTGGAAATTGCTAACGGGAGAGGACGAATGGCGAGCTTCCTGCGCCAAAAAACAGGATAAGTGTCGGTTGGTCTGTGGCCCAGCGAGCCGCAACCGTAAAAACAAATCTTGCTCCGAAACGCAAACCAACGCCTCAGATACGGACGGATAATTTGATGACGACCTTTGGCTATCGGACACGGACAACGATCGGATTCTGGAACGTTAAGACCCTCCTAGACTCACTCAAGGAAGGGCCTTATAACGCCAGATTCCTCCAATTAGAACGCGAATTCGCACGGTATAAAATCGACATCTTAGGGCTGAGCGAGATAAGATGGTTCGATGCTGGGGAATTCATCTCCCCAACAAAAAGCACTGTCATGCTCTACTCTGGTAAACCAGCTGGAAGTGCACGGAGTTCCGGAGTAGGACTCATGCCAACACCAGCAGCACGTAGTAGCCTCATATCCTGGAAACCCCATAGTGACCGGATATTGACGGTTAGGTTCCAGAGTAGAGTTAGGAAAACTACCATCATACAGTGTTATGCTCCGACTCTAGACGCGACTGAGGATGAAAAGGATGATTTTTATAGCCACTTAGGCGCCGTCTACAACCAAACGCCTAATGGGGACATCGTAATGGTGATGGGAGATTTCAATGCCAAGGTGGGTAGCGACAACACCATGCTTAAGCACGTGATGGGAGTTCACGGCGTGGGAGACCGTAATGATAACGGTGAGCGGTTTGTGGACTTCTGCAATACCAACCGCCTAGTCATCGGAGGTACGCTGTTTAAGCATAACACCTGCCACAAAATCAGTTGAGTCTCTACTGATAGGCAATGAACATCCAACCAGATCGACCACATTGCGATCATTCGCCGCTTTAGAAATTGTCTTCTAGACATCCGAAACAGACATGGAGCTGACGTCGGACTAGAACGAGATCACCATCTCATGGTAGCTCATTTACGCCTTCGTACTTCATCCGTCAACAGCAACCGCTCAAACCTACTTAACATCACAAAGTTTAATATCGACAGGCTCAAGGTTCCCCAAGTGCGCCAACAGTTCAGGAACCATCTTGCCTTAGAAGCAGAAGCAATCAGCAGCATAGAGAACATGGATGACCACTGGAGTGCTGTGAAAAATGATTTTTTTTTCTTTAACATGTTTACACACAGTGCGGGCGTTGGAAAGGGTGGATAGAGAGAGAGAGAGAAAGATTTTTTTTTGTGTAGTGGTTCTTGAAGCTCAGTTGTTTATGCTTCAGCTATTCTCCGGGGATGGCGTCCAGATAACTGGAGAGATTTTTGTTACTATTGTCTTTGCTTTTGATTCACAGTACTTTTTTCCCGATAATCGATGTCAAGTGCGACTGGGGCACGCACGTATGTTGGTAAAAAGCAGAAACACCACCGCACATGGCTTTCTACAGACACCTGGAAACGGATCGATGAGCGTACAGCAATCAAGGCTCGGATTGCAGCGGCCTCAGCAGTAGAGAGAACCGAGCTTGAAACCCAATAACGTGCGAAGAAGAAAGAAGTGCAGCGTAGTGTGAGACGTGACAAACGTCAATATGTCAACTCACTGGCCTCAAGGGCTGAAGAAGCAGCGAGTAGGTGCGACAGTAGGACTGTTTATAGCATTACTAAGGAGCTCATCGGTGGTCGAAACTCCAAACAACATCCAGTGAAGAGTCTAGACGGTAACCTTCTGATTTCGGATGAGGATCAGCTCACTAGATGGAGAGAACATTTTGCTACAGTGCTAAATCACATAGACGATGGCGGTATGATCTCGAATTCGAATGAGCAGTTCGAAGCAACAAATTCCCGAATTCGCACCGCACCTCCCAGTAAAACCGAGATAATAACAGCAATCAATTCCCTCAAGAAGAACAAAGCGGTGGGTATTGATGGCATCCCTGCCGAGCTATTTCAAGCGGCGCCAAATACATCGGCAGATTTGCTGCATCCTCTAACACGGAGAGCTTGGGATAGCAAACAATTTCCACAGGAGTGGAAAAGGGGGATGATCATTAAACTTCCAAAGAAGGGAAACTTGATGGATTGCGGTAACTGGAGAGGTATATGTGTTCTTCCAGCCGTGGCTAAAATAATAGCTAAAATAATTCTAGAACGAATTAAAGGAAATTTAGATTCAACTCTCGATGTCGAACAGGCAGGCTTTCGAGCTGGATCCTCCTGCATCGACCACATAAACACCTTACGGATCATTATCGAGCAATGCGTTGAGTATAGGTCTCCGCTACATTTAATGTTTATCGACTTCGATAAAGCTTTCGACAGATTGAATCGAGATGCTATCTGGTTGGCCTTGCGCAGGAGAGGCATCCCAGAAAAACTTATAGCTATTATCAAGGCTACATACGAGGGCGGTAAGTGTCACGTCGTGCACAATGGTAAGGTGTCGGAGGATTTTGAAGTCCAAAGTGGAGTACGTCAAGGGTGCATACTGTCACCACTATTGTTTTTGGTGGTTATCAGCGATGTATTCCGTGCAGCATTGACGGAAGGCAACTATGGAATTCGTTGGACGATGACATCTTACCTTGAACACCCAGATTACGCTGACGATGTTTGTCTACTTTCACATCGAATAATGGATCTTCATCTGATGGCCTAAAATCTAGAAGCTGAGGCAAACAAAGCGGGGCTAAAAATAAACACAGCCAAAACAAAAGCCCTGAGCACTTCTTCTAACAACCGCGCTCAACTTTACATTGCCGGACAGGAAGTCGAGAAAGTTGATAACTTTCTTTATTTAGGAAGTGTGGTCTCGGCTAATCGCGGTGGCACCGAACTGGATGTGTGCAGCAGAATCGGGAAGGCTAAAGCTGCGTTCGGAATGCTATCTAAAATCTGGAGAAGCAATGTTATCAGCTTAAGAACCAAGCTGCGACTATTCCACTCCAACGTAGAATCAGTGCTGCTTTATGGGTGGAGTACTTGGAAGGTGGACACCATTAACACACGAAAGCTGCAAGTCTTCGTAAACAAATGCTTAAGAATCATCTTGAGGATTTTTTGGCCGAACCGCATCTCTAACGAACAACTTTATCTGAGAACGGGCCAAGAACCTATAAGCATTACTATACGAAGAAAAAAGTGGCAATGGATTGGACACACCCTACGGCGCGAAGACAACTCCATTGCGAAATACGCCATGCAGTGGAATCCGCTCACCCAGGCAGGCAGAATAGCGGGACGCCCTAGGCAAACGTGGCGCAGAACAGTTGAGGAGGAATCGAGCTCTTTAGGAATGAGTTGGAGGCAGCTCAAACGCGTTGCAGAACTTCGAACAAGATGGCGCGCAGGCGTGGTTGACGCCCTATGCCTCCGGAGGGGTTAAAGGATCTAAGTAAGTAAGTAGGTAGAACTTCAGCTCGAACTCAGAAGCCGTCTTCAGAGCTTTGAAGTGTCCTACAGCAGCTAACGGAGAGACCCTTCTGCAAGCTGAAAAGGTCCTGGGAATGTTCTGGCAGCCAGGTAAGGACAAATTCTAATACAAGATGCAGTTCCACCGAGTGAGCAGGGACGTCATTGATGGATGCCGACGTCCCACAAAACGGGAGCTGCTCAGCATCGTAATGTCGGTGTTCGATCCGCTTGGATTCTTGTGCCCTTTCGTGGTAGCCACGAAGCTGGTGATGCATGAAGTTTGGCGACGGGACTTGCTGTGGGATGATGGACTGCCGGATAATATCTGCACCTTCTGGAACAAATGGCGCCTCCAGTTAGCCAAAGTTATTGAGATGACGGTTCCTCGATATTACTTCCGAGGTGGTGCCCCTAAGGAACTTCAGCTCCACGTTTTTGTCGACGGAAGTGAGGACGCCTTTGCAGCCGTTGCATATTGAAGGGCAACGAATCAGGATGACGTGGTCAAGATCGCGTTCATATGCGCGAAGACGAAATGCACTCCATTGAAGCCGTTGACCGCGCCTCGTATCGAGCTTCAGGCGGCAGTTTTGGGTTCAAGGCTCATGACAACCGAGCTTGAAGGACATTCTGTAGCTGTTTCCGGAAAGGTCTTTTGGAGCGACTCTTCGACGGTGATCAAATGGATTCACAGTGAGAGCCGTCGGTACAAGCCGTTCGTGGCTCATAGAATCGCCGAAATTTTGGAGACCACGGAGCAGACCAGCTGGAGGTGGGTGCTGACAACCGAGAATCCAGCAGACGACGCTACGAGGGCCAAGAGTCAGGTTGACTTCAGTTCATCATCCAGGTGGTTGAATGGTCCAGCCTTTTTGTCACAGTCGGAGGAGAACTGTCCAGTCAATGCCAACGTCCAAGGTTCTTACGACGTCGAGGAAGAGCTCCGCCCTAAATACGTCCTCGTCGTGGTAAGTTACAGCCTGATAGATTGGAACCGTTTTTCTTCTTTCAGACGGACCGTTAGAACTATGGCCTGGGTGTTGCGTGTTTTCAATAGCAATAAGGATTACGCCTTAACAGCTGATGAGTTGGATGCCGCCGAAAGACAGCGTTGCCGCCAAGCTCAACGCCAAGCCTTTAGCGCTGAAATAAGTCTAATTCAGCGTGGCTTACCAGTTCCAGAGAGGAACGAGCTCTCTAAGCTTATGCCGTACCTTGACGAGGAAGACGTCCTCCGCGTCTATGGGCGCATTGATGCCGCATCCTGGTTGACGCATGCTGCCAGGAGACCTATCATTCTGCCTTCTGTTCACCGATTTACAACGCTCGTGGTTGCCCATTGCCATGACAAGATGATGCATCAGAATACGGAAGCTGCAATTTGCGAGGTACGTCGCAGGTACTGGTTGCCCCGCCTGCGTCAGGTTATGCGGAAAGTCGTCGCCAATTGCAAGGTCTGCAGACTTCGTAAAGCCATTCCGATTCCGCCAGTGATGGGAGCCTTGCCAGAGAACCGGCTTATCCCGTACTTGAAACCATTCTCGTACATCGGTTTGGACTACTTCGGTCCGCTCACCGCCTCCATTGGTCGCCGTATCGAGAAACGGTGGATAGCGCTATTCACTTGTTTGACGGTGAGAGCCATTCACCTGGAAGTAGCGCATGACCTGTCAACGGATGCGTGTATCATGGTTATACGCAATTTCATTAACCGCCGAGGATTGCCACTAAGGATACGCAGCGACAATGGGAAGAATTTCATTGGTGCCGACTAAGAAGCGAAGCGTTTTCTCAGGTCTTCGACTGCCACCGGATCCAAGACGAGCTGTCAGCGAAGGGGATCGACTGGCGCTTCAATTGTCCAAACAATCCGTCCGAAGGAGGTGACTGGGAGCGCATGGTGCAGTGTGTGAAGCGTGTTCTGCGACACACGCTCAAGGAGGTTTCGCCACGAGAGCACACTCTACAGCGCTTGGTATTTGAGGCAGAGAATGTGGTAAACTCTCGACCGCTACCCCACCTGCCAGTGACGGTCGACCAGGAGGAGCCGCTTACTCCCAATCACTTTCTGCTGGGTTCAGCCAACACAGCTCAGACACCTAGGATGCTGGAACCAGACGAGAAGCTATGCCGCTTAAGGAAGCAGTGGAGAGTCGCCCGCCAATTGAGGGGCAGGTTTTGGAATCGATGGGTACTTGAGTACCTTCCAACTTTGACACGGCGAGTTAAGTGGTGCCGAATGACGAAGCCGGTCGAGGTCGGAGATCTGGTTCTATCTGCGACCCCAACATACCCAGGCGAGAGTGGAAGCGAGCCAGAGTTCAACGTGTACACCAGGGAGCAGATGGAGTCGTCAGGCGCGCCGAGGTGCAGACGAACACAGGAGTTCTATCTCGTCCAGTTTCAAGATTGGCCGTATTGGATGCGGAAGCCGATGGTGAATCGGACCGATTCACGGGGGCGGGGATGTGGAAAACCCATTAACCCGAAAGCGCCATCTATTTGACAATACGCATATAATTTGAATTGGCATTACTTTTCTTGCTGCGGTTGACACTTCTTCCAATGGTCAGCCATTTTGTTTCCGGCTTTTACATTTATTCTCGATCTCGTAGCCAAGGGAAGAGGTGCAAACCGCGGTATGTATTATATATACGTTTACATGAAATTTTGTAAAATCGATTACATCCTTTATAGAAATAAACGTGTGATTTTCAACGTTTGAGCGTGCGCTTTATTTTCCCTAATCGAGAACACTTACTAAGCGCTAATGACAAAAAAATGAAATTTAAAATCAGTCTAAAATTTTAAAGAAGCTTCACTACTTTTTTTTTTATAACATGTAAAATACACTGGCACTATGTGGTCTTTAAAAATATACTGGCACTTGTGCGTGGTGTCTCTGTGGACTCTCGATTTCGTAATGGCTAAATTTTCTTTATCCAATACCCTATACCCTTCCAAGAATCCCTCTAGCCTACGGGTTATTCCACTAGCCGTTCGAGAGCTCTCTCAGCTAGAGGAATTTCAAACCGTAACGTCTCTTTAGTTTAGAAATTCCACTCAAAATTCTCGCTGAACTTGAGCTCACTTGATGGGATAAGCTCTAGTACAGTCTGCGGAATGATACTGAAAGTCCAAGGGAAACTGAGGAATTCGAACAGACAAATGTCAAAAAAACCAAAAGCGGCAAGAGTCTTTGGGTAAGTTTCAGTTTTTTATTCATTTTTTTCCTACTAATTCTTAAGTTTTCCATCCGAATTCTACAGAATACGATGGTGACTTTTCCTAGCCTTACTACCACAAAAGCAACAGAAGCAGCATATTTCGCGTAAATATTTATTTGTAAGATTTTTTCCTTTTGTTTACTTCTTTGTATTTGCATGTTCGGGCCACTCGCGCCGGCTATATGATTGGACGGACAGACGGAAGGACTTTCAACACACCCATGCTTGCTTCCTGTGGTAAGTGCCATTAAAAAAATTGTGCGAATGTTAGTTCTTTGTTTATCCACAGGGTAGCTGCAACAGGTTGTTTAACCCGATCAAATTTAAACTTCCATCCGGAGACCATTTCAAGTACTTTGACTCGTAATGAGCGGGATCAACCTACGGCTGGAACCAAAAAATTATTGATTATTAAGCTGCGGAAAATAATGTAATATTCTAGCTGGAGTTCGTACAAATAAAACCGTCTTTTGTGTATTTCAACTGTTCATTTATTAACAACTAGCGGGTACCCGGCGAGAGTTGCTTCGCCTAACAAAAAAGAAAACAACTGTCAAGCAGGCGCCTGGGGTAACAACTGTCTGGCAGGCGCCTGGGGCCAACAGTGAGGAAGTGGTCCAACCTTAAATAAATATATATCAATTTTTTGAGTACTAATGTACTATAACACTAAAGTAGTGAGCAAACTGCTGGACTGACGGTATTCGTCGTGCTTTGATGCGACGAACAAAATAGAATTTTTTTAGTACTAAAGTACTATAATACTAAAGTAGTGGACCGATTTTGACCAATCTCACAGGAATACTTTCAGGTCAATACCGAAGATTGTCTGAAAATTTGAGCTCAGTCGGTTTAGTGGTTGCGGAGTCCTTAGTATACAAACATAGGTGCACACATGTAAATGTAGAAGCCAAAATTGTAACATTCGAAACAGCAGTGGAAGGAAAATTCAAGAACGTTCAAACCAAATTTGAAGCTGTTGAAGGGACAGTCGAGAATCTGGCGAAGGAATTAGACCGCGTGAAGAAACAAGAAAGTTCCCGAATTTTCAACCGACTGCCGGAGAAGGAAAGAGACGCGCTTCCCGTCTTCGATGGTCGAACATCATGGTCCATATATAAGAGGCAGTTATAAGCTACGGCAATGACTAACAACTGGAACGATGAAGAGAAGTTTTTTGCCCTCACGCTTTCGCTTTGAGGATCAGCTGCAGAGGTTCTGCAAACCATTCCCGAGGACAAACAACGCAACTACGATAGTCTGGTGAAAGCCATTGAGATGCGAGCGAGTTTTTCCGAAGTTCTTGACTAGTGCGTCTTTCAAATCTGGCCACTCTTCATAATCGTTATATTTTATTATGACATTATGGACGATGAAGAAAAGTTTTTTGCCCTCACGCTTGCGCTTAGAGGATCAGCTGCAGAGCTTCTGCAAACCATTCCCGAGGACAACGCAACTACGATAGTCTGGTGAGATGCGATTTGCGGACGACCACATGCAGCAAGTGTATAGGGTCTAGTTGCGTAGAGGGGTCCAGATTAGGGGCGAGATGCTCCAGCAGTCGCAAGCAGATATTATGCTGGCGGCTGGCACATTTGTCCTATCCAAATGCGCGCCAGTGAGGATATCATTAACGAGATGGCAACTGAAACTTTTACCCATGCCATACTCGATACAGAATTACAGGCCCATTCATAAATGCAAGCTTTGCAAAGCAAACACAATACAAAGCAGGAAAAGCTGTGCAAATGTAAGTTTAACTTAAGCAATACGCAATATGATTCTGACAGCTGCACGATTGCGCTCAAAATTACGCAATGAAAAAACCTTTATTACATTTATGAATTCTCTGCTTCGCAGTGATGCCAATCCGTGCATTTGTGTCGTATGCATCGCAACGCATACGAGCGTCGTATTTTTCCGCTATTACGGTAAATTCAACTGGTCGTTTGATGACCGTATTTGTGTGATATTTTACTAGCATTCAAAATTCGCTACGACTCGGCTTCAACGTGAAGCAAAATAAAAAAATAAAAAGTAAAAATGTAAGTACATGTATTTTTACTAAAAATTATCTAAATTTGTTGTTTTGTGTGCTTTTATTGTAGGAAAGTCAGGAATCGTGGCCAATTTGAAAGGCGGTCTTCTGCTATGCTAACAACACAGGGTGTTCCCAAGCGGTTCCCCATCTAAGTACTAACCGCGCCCGACGCTGCTTGATTTTGCTGATCGGACGAGAACTGATGCTCAGCATGTTATGGTCGTCGGAGTAATTATTCAAGAATCCGGAGGGCCAGGTCGCACACTGGATTGAATGATTGCAGATGTACGACTATGATATACAGCATCGTAAAGGGAAACTTCATTCTAATGCGCATGCGTTATCCTGACCATGTAAGATCGACTGCAAGCATTGTGTGCGACAGGAAGAGAAAGGCCTTCTTTCCATCCAAAGGGTAAGAGCTGAACCCATCACCGGTTGGAGTGCAAAGGAAATCCGCAACGTTCAGAAAGAAGTCCCAGACATCGAGCCGATATAAGCGTTTAGTTTATGGAAAACCCAAATGGAGAGAATATCTCGGACAGAAGGCAAGATGGCATACTGGGCTCAGTGGGATTTCCTTCATGTGCAAGATGGCGTGCTAAAAAGGAAATGAGAGAGGCTGGGTGGAAAAGATTTCATAATGCACCTTATCTTGCCGTGATCAAAAGTACACGAGGTGCTACGAGAAATGCATGATGGAGTGTCCGGAGGTCATTTAGGTCCAAACAAGACATTGGAGAAGGTGTGAGAACGTTTTTATTGGCTCAGTGCAAGAGAAGACGTAGAAAGTTGGTGCCGAAAATGCATCATGTATGCAGCTAGCAAGTGACACAGAATGAAGACGTGAAGCAAGATGCAGCAGTACAACGTGGGCGCGCCCTTGAACTGACGGCCCATTCCCGGAAACCGACAATGGCAATTGTTACATCCTAGTTGTCATGGACTACTTCAGCAAATGGCCGGAAGCGTTCGCCATCTCTTACTAGGAAGCGAGGACCATCGTAAAACAGGTCGTCAACAACTGGGTGAGCAGATTTAACGTACCTATGGAACTGCATTCTGACCGGGGACAAAACTTCGAATCGAAGATATTCCAAGAGGTATGTCAACAACTAGGAATTAAAAAAGACGAGAACGACTCCGCTTCATCCACCAAAAGGGAGGAGACTGGGACGGCCCCTATAAAGTGGTCACACGCATCAATAACACTGTTGATCGAATCCAGCGTGGAGTAAGAGGCCAGATGGAAATTGTTCACCTGGATCGTCTTCATCGTTATCACGACAATAACCCAGCTGATCTTGTTCGGGACGAACAAGGTTAAGTGGGGGGCAGTGTAACATCGACAAAAGTACCATCGCACTGCATGATTTGTTTATCGACTAACTGTAACTACGCTACCTATTCGCCAAAGCTGCTAGGCTGCTCATCGGTTTACTCCATATTTCACATTTACCACAGTCAATTCATCCCCAGTGACGTCCAGCATATTTTAGAACCTCTTGTATTTGGTATAAATACACGAACCACAAACACAGTTGATAATAAGGTGAATACAGCGATTAAAGGAAAGATTCAATCGGTGGTGAAAATAAACGATATTAGCCCTGTTTTCGTGAGAAGTGTATAGCCACTTCTCAACAAAACGCCTATAATCATTTTACTTTACTACCAAGATACATTTAATGGCATTCGATGTCAGCTCTCGACGACACAGATGAAAAAACAATTATTCTACTGTTGTATCTCGATATACCACAACGTACATAATGAAAAAAGGTAAAGGCGTGTTTTAGTGCGCGAGATGGGCTTATCAACCAGACTGCCTCATTCGTCGTCTTCGCTTTTCCTCTGCTTCTGCCTCTGCTTTCTTACTTTGTGACTTTTCCACTATGGGAACTATCACACTTAGCTGGGCCACATGTGTCATTTTCCAATATTGACCTCTCTGGGTGGCTCAAAGGGAGTAACCCACTTAAGTGGCCCACATGCATCACCTTGTATTATGTCATTATGCCAATATCGGTCACCAGTCGCATTGCATGTGCTATTGTGTTTTATTATATCACACAATATCGTATCACATTGCAATGTCGATCGCTGGTTGCACTGCAAGACATATGACACATGGAAATGGTCATTCGGAATTGGAATCATGGCACATGGTCACTCGGTCACTTGATCGAGTGCGGTGTCGTTTGATGGTGGGAATGAGGGTCGTGTGTGGCCTCTCGTTTGGGCGCACAACAGTCCTCCCCCCTTAAAATACGAAAGGCGCACGAGGTATGAGTAAGATCTTTCGGCACTACGGCATGTAAGGAAAGCGACGAACGATAAGTGGAGCAGACTGAAAATGAATGAATTATTATTATGTATACATACAAATTTTTGCTAACGGATTTACGTACTAACTTAACATTATTTATTTATTTATACAGTTTTTTTTCCTTTTCCTTTAAGTGTTTTCGATTACATTTTTTATTTCTAGTGGTTTTTGAAAAGTATTAACACTACTAGGATTAAAATTATATTTATTGATACAATGATTGTTATGTTTGTTACATTGAATACATTATTATTATCTACCATTACATACGCTTTCTTTTTTTGTATTACATCTTTTATATTTATGCTGTATTTGCTCTTCTAGGTGTATGGCTTGTGGTGGAATTCGGGAAAGGTTTGTGGGAATGTCTAGTGCGTCTGTTTGTACTGAACTCTCAAAATAGTATACGACTGGGGTTACGTTAAATTGTGCGGTTGAAGCTTGAAGATATACTTCGTTAGTTAGGGCTTTGCAGTAAGGGGTTTATCAGGATTCTGCTATTGGACAATTTTATTGTTTCGGCTGCGTTTCCGCACAGGATTCTCACGTTTGTTGGTTCCGGCATGACGTAGAGCCATGAATTCTTGTTTATAAGGTTGAACCATATTTCGTGATTTAGCTGAAATACTTTGGTTTCGCAGGTTGTTGAATTTGTATTGCGGGAGGTCAATTGTATGATGCAATTATTGACATTGTGATTGTGTATCACGAAATTTTGTTGGCATAGATAGTGGTTCGCGGAGTATGTTCTACATTTCGTCGATCCAAATGCAAACTATCGAATGATAAAATCCAAATGCAAACTATCGAATGATAAAATCCCTGGTTTTTAGGAAAGGCATATCTTGCATATCTGTACATGAAATAAATAAAACAGTCGATGCTTTTTTGTTCGTCATTGTATGTAGGTACGTTACAGGCTAATTGTTGTGTTTTTCCAAATATTAATTATTAACTTATTATTTAAACGCTTTCGATACATTTTTCATTTTTCGATACTTTGCATTTGGATCGACGATTTGCTCAAGTCTTTTCCGTGTAGGAATATGTAGCGCCTGTAGTTTTCATTAGTAGCGATTATCTCGCTCTCCATTGCTACGTACCGGTAAATGTTCGATTTCAATTTAATCGGGAGTGCTGTAATTCTGAACAGCTGAAGTTCTTTGGTTTGAAGAAAATAAATGCTTTATTGAATTTGGTAAGATCATCCTGAATGTAAGGGTGTATTTGTTATATATGTATGCGTCTGGAATTGGTTTAAGTGTTGCCAGTTTTTCGTTTGAGTTGAGGCTTTGATTTGACTTACCATGACCAGGCATTTGATTTGACTTAGCCTGTACGTTATGTTGATCTTGGATGTTGGACTTAGAATTTTGAGACGCATCGTTTTGATTTTGATTTTGAGAATTTATTTCTCGATTTTGGATTTTGGATTTAGGATTTTGAGGTGTTACCTCGAATGCTATCTCTCGATTTAGTATTTTGTAATTCTTTTGTTGATCTTGATTAAACAGTTTAGTAGGCTTACAGCTGAATGTGACGATTGCCTTTTGAGTCAGTGATTCGTTTTTCGGACTGGGCATTCTATTCAGGAATTTATTTAGTCTTTGTACTTGTTCCTGAGTTCGTTCTCTGGTAAATGTTTGGTTTTTTGTTTTTTTTTATAATTTGCGCGCACTCAAAGGGTTATGAATACCTTTAACATGTTTGCACACAGTGCGGGCGTTGGAAAGGATGGATAGAGAGAGAGAGAAAGATTTTTGGTGCAGTGGTTCTTGAAGCTCAGTTGTTTATGCTTCAGCTATTCTCTGGGAGTGGCGTCCAGATAACTGGGGAGAATTTTTTTGTTACTATTGTTATTGCTTCTGATTCACAGTACTTTTTCCCGATAATTGATGTCAAGGGCAAATCATCATCAACAGAGCGAACAATTTTTCCAGCCACATGACCAAACTACTGCCAGTGTTATGCCTTCGCGGTAGTGTTCACACAAGCTTTCGCAAATGATCGGACTGACTTGGTATATTTCATGAGAAATAAATAAATGCTTGCTGACATCAGGATTTGAACCATGAACCATTAGCGTGGCAATTGACGACGTTACCACTACATCATTGCCAATAATATATTTCTATCCCTAACCTTGACTTCAATTTCGGGGTTATTCACTATTTGCTTTACACTTGACTTCGGCTTTTGGAAACCTTTGCTTGGGCACAGAGAGAGATTTAGGGACCTTCGTTGATTATGGGGAGCTTTATCCCAATTTAGAATTCAATTCAGAGTTTGACCTTGAAGGATATTTCCTCGATTTTGTATTTGATTTAAGGATTGTATTTGAGGGAAATTTCCTCGAGTTTGAATTTCATTTTAAGGGACACTTCCTCAATTTTGACGGATTTTTCCTCGATTTTGGATTTGATTTAGAATTTGACTTTGAGGTAACGGTTGTTTTACCGTCTGAGATGGCCAGATCACAGTTCTTGTACTGTGACTGGCAGTGGTATTTGCTAGTGATTCACTAGAACACCTCGAAGATTTGGAGATACGCCAACAGCCCTTCAAGCGGACTCACTTGAAGATAAATAAAAGTCCTGGTTAACTGAATGACGATATCGAACTTAATTTTATTTTACTTCAAGTATTTATACATAAAAATTGCTTAGTCTACGGATTTACTAAAGGTGAGAAATAGAAAAAATTGCTTAGTCTACGGATTTACAAAAGGTGAGATACAAAAAACATAATTGATGAATAAACAAATCGAACCGTGCATGTGCATTGTGCAATGTGCATGGGTCGGGTTACATTGTGGTTGAAGCCAAAAAATATGCTGATAAATGGAGTTGTATTGAACTAGAGACAAATTACAGTGTGACAAACAATTGAGTGTATTGTTATTATAGTATGACAAGAAAGAGAAAATTCATTGATATTGTAATATTCTTGCTGGGGTTCGTTCAAATAAAACTGTCTTTTGTGTATTTCACTGTTTATTTATTGTCCACTACTAACTTTACTTCAACACAGTATTCAATCACTTTATTCTTTATTTATTTCACATTAAATTGTCGCTACAGATATACTTTCAGTACGTCGCTTGTTTTCACCACTGGTCGAATCTCCCTCTTGTAATCGCTGCATGCACTTAGAAACAACTATGTCCACGGTGGTTGTGGTATGGGTATTTATATGAAATTGCAAGGGGTTCTAGAACATGCTAGATGTTTCTCCGGGTGAATCGAGGATCCTGGAATATTGGGATATTGTGTGGAACAATTGTGGAACGTAAGCACATCAGGTTGGAATATTTATTGCTAACAGGTTTTGCAATAGATGTCGTTGCTACAGTTTGAGATACAGTGTTTTAGTTTTTTGGTACACAAGCCATCCTGTAGTCAATATATATATATATTTGGCGCAACAGCTCTTTTTAAAGTGCCAGGGCCTAGCTTCTCGCAACCACTCATGTTGTGTGCGTTATATTTTTCACACGAATGGAAGGGACCTACAGTTTAATGCCGAATCCGAACGGCGGTTTGAGAAGCTTTTTCGTAACAACAATACTCTCGGATGTTTGTCAGACGCTCGCGAGGGGTGGGACCGTGAAAAAACTTTTTGGTATTTTCTGGGATTCGAACTTGGAACCTCATGCGTAGTGATCCGACACACTAACCACTTACGCCACGGCGCACACATCCTGTAGTCAATGCTACAATATTTTATAATTATGGTTTCTTAAAACTAAACATCCTGCCCCGCGCTGATGATCCTTGTGTTCATCAGAGTTAGACATTTATGGTGTAGCTTGAAGAGTATGCTGTTCTGGGTGATGGTATAGGTTTTGTTGATTCACGCCTGCATATGATGGAGCGATATTTCCAAAACAAGACTATGATAACTGCGACTACTAGGAGTAAACCAGAGGAACTCAAGATCGTATGCCGGATATTATGGTGATGAATCTGATTTGGGAGTTCCAGCTGTTGGGAGTTAATCTGTTCACGTAGGTTTTGTAGTTCCATTCGATAAGTGCTGATATTTGGTGTATAGTATCGAAGTGCTGCTATCCGGGCCACATTTGTATAATTTATGTCGCTGGTTATGTTATTTATTCGACTAGTTATCTGCTCTAATTGTGTTACGAGCGCATTATGCCTTTTGACCATATCTGCTTGTCTTTGTTTAATTATGTTCGCAGTGGAATCCAAAATTGACGTGTGGTTTTTTAATAGCTTTAATAGATGATCTTCACTTGAGTATATCCTTGCAATGTTTCCAGACATTTTTTCAGCGTATCGGGCGTCAAGAATTCCATATAGCGAGTTTGCAATGTTTCCAACGATATCCAGTGCTCCTCTTTTTACCTTCTTATTTGAGCTCCGCTTGGGTGCAAGTAACAAATTTTCTTCTGTGAGTTCGTTGTTAATGAATTTAACCCGATGGGTAACTTCTGCGCATAGACTCTTGAATGTCATTTGGTTGCAGAGATGATCTAGTATCATTGTACTGTTTTTTAGAGCTTCAAATTCTCGTTTGTATGGCTCAAGGTTGTAGTAAACGAATAAATTCCATCTGTTTTGTATCAAATTAATCATTCCTTGTTGTTCAAAATGTATTCCAGGTTGTGCGACATTGAATTTAGTAATTTCCACGTCACTTGCTGCCACTATTGGCAATAGTTAGCCTATTAATAATAATGCAAGTAGGGCTGATCTCGAGAAATGTTGCTTTTTTTGTTTCTTTTGTCCTTCTGCTGTTCCGGACGATGTGCTGGGCTGGTCGGAGTCGACCTTGTTGGTATGTCTACGTTTTCGATCTGGTGTGGTCACTGTCGGCTGGCTATCTGGCGAAGTCATTATTTCCCCTTCCGATGCTTCTTCTTTGATAAGTGGAGCCAATTTGTGTATTGTTCGGCGTAGCACTCCGGATTTCATGCGTACATCCGTCATCACCGTAATACACCTTAACAATTCTTCCAAGTGTCCATTTCATAACGGGTGTGTTTCCTTCTTTGATGATGACCACGGTGTCGATTTCAACATTGTTGGATGAAGTCTTCCACTTGGTGCGAGGTTGTAATTCATTCAGATATTCTCGGGACCAGCGTTTCCAGAATTCCTCCTTAAGGTGTGAAACTAACTTCCACCTGGTGCTCAGACTTCCTCGCAGGAGTTGTGCATGCGCGTCAACTACAGCCCTTAGTGGTTCTCCAATCAAAAAGTGGCCAGGCGTTAATGCTGTCAGATCGTTTGGATCACTGGACAGAGGTATGAGCGGCCTGGAGTTCAGAATGGCCTCTATATCTACATTACTGTACATAGCTCTTCGTTAGTTAGAGCTGCAGATGATATTTTTCTTTGCAATAAGTACTTTGCTGATTTCATGGCTGCCTCCCACAGGTCACCAAAATGTGGAGCTCGTGGAGGAATAAAACGGAAATCTATTCCTCTTGAATTACACGTGGATGATATCTTAGTCTGAGCTTGGTCTGAATATATGGTGCTTGTTAATTCCGTTAACTGATTTCTCGCACCGACGAAGTTGGTGGCGTTATCGCAGTATAGATTTTTACAGTGACCTCGTCGACCTATGAATCTTCTTAAAGCTCCGATAAATGCGTCTGTGGATAAATCACTGACGACTTCGATGTGAACAGCTTTTGTAGTAAAACAGCAAAATATCGAAAGGTAGCTTTTTTGTGAACGGCTCCCTCTCGTACGGTAATAAATGCATATTGGCCCACAGAAGTCTACTCCACAATTAATAAATGGACGAGCTGGTTGAACTCTATGACGTGGTAGGTTTCCCATCATTTGGGAATACATCTTGGGCTTGGCTCTAATGCAGCGTGTGCATTATTGGACAATTGAACGTGCAATGTTCTTCCCTTTAATTGGCCAAAACATTTGCATTGTTAGCGCTAGGAGACCTTGAGGACCAATGTGTAAATTTTCAGTGTGTATGTCTGTCATTAATAATTTGACAAACGGGTGTGCATATGGTAATAATATTGGATGTTTGGCATCGTAAGCTATATCTGATGCTCGTAATCTCCCTCCAACTCGCAATAGTTCCGTTTGGTCCAAAAATACTGCAAGTCCTATCAGAGGGCTTTTTTTGTCCAATTCCTTGTGTGTTCTTGAACGAAGTATGTCTGCTCTGAATCCATGGTCCTGAACATTCCTTAGGATGAGTTGAAGAGCGTCGTTTAATTCTTGAACTGATAGTGGCCACCTATTTTCAACAGATTGTTGACGATTTTTCCTTATAGAGCTAATTTTTTTGTAGTATTGACCGCTCTTTAGCAATCCAATGACTCGTAGACAATAAGCTTCTACCCTTTGAAGCTTACGGAATGAATGTGAGTGGTGTATTTGTTCAATGAAAGGTCCCGGTCGCTCAGTAATGGCTAGTAAGGTTATCTTCTTTCTTTCTTCTTCACATGGGGTGCTGGTTTGATAGGGCGGTGGCCATATTGATTCCTTACCATCCAGGAATTTCGGGCCATAGATCTATAGGTTGTGATCCCGTAGTTTTTCTGGCGAAATCCCTCTTGATAAGACATCTGCTGGATTATCTTGTGACCTGACGTGTCGCCACTGAGTACAGTTGGTTAGCCGCTGAATGGTCGCAATTCGTTGTCCTACGAAAGTTTGAAACGAGTCAGCTTTAGAGTTAATCCAGCTAATCACAATTTGAGAGTCTGTCCAAGGAAAGGTGCTTGCGTCATCAATTTTTAAATCGGTCTTTACACGTCTTGAAATCTCAGCAGCTAACAAGGCTGCACATAGCTCTAGGCGAGGGATGGTTATAGATTTAATTCCTGCTGAAGTTTTGGTAACTGGTGCTACTCGAGATTTGGAGCATAGTAATCGGACTATTACGGCGCCATCCTTGTTGATCGACCTTATACATACCGCAGCTCCGTACGCCTTTTCTGATGCATCGGCAAACGTATGCATCTGCACTGAAGAGGGAACACATTTGGCGAATACGTGTCTCGGGATTCGGAACTTATCTAATTCTCGTAGACCTTCACGATACTTGCACCATCTAGTACACATTTCCACAGGTAGAGCAGCATCCAAATCGTATTTCAGTTCCCATAACTCTTGGAGAAATAGTTTAGCAACAATCACTACTGGAGCGACTATTCCCAAGGGATCAAATACCCGTGCTATGTCAGATGCAACCGATCTCTTGGTGAACCTTTTTTGAGGCATGCAGTTTGTTTTTATGCAGAATAGATCCGACTTGGGTAGCCATATCAGTCCTAAAGTTTTGATTGATCCCTCATTATTGCCTTCGTCAAGAGGAAACTCCTTAACTTGAACCCTCACTCTAGGAGAAGTGCTGATAATTGGGCCTGAATGTCCTTCGCTGTGGTCAGGCTATTTGCACCGGTCATTGCTTCGTCTACTTAAAAGTCTCTCTGTAGTACTTCCGAACCTAATGGATATTTCATGGCATGGTCTTGCGCCAGTTTCTGTAGACATCTCGTGGCCAGATATGGGGCTGAAGTTGTTCCATAAGTTACTGTGCAAAGCTGATAACATTTTAGAGGTTGGTTTGAGTCAGCTCTCCACCAGATTAAATGGAACCGTTTATCTTCCTCTCGGAAATGTATTTGTCGATACATCTTTTGAATGTCGGCCTTTATTACAAATTTCGGCAACCTGAAGCGTAACAAGATTGTAAATAGTTCGTCTTGTATGGTTGGTCCTGCATGCATGATGTCATTTAGAGATATGTTGGACGATGTTTTGGAGGATGCATCGAAAACCACTCGTAGTGTTGTGCTACTGCTATCCGGTTTAAGCACGCTATGATGTGGTAGAAAGTAGTGTGGTGTTTCAACAGAGTTGTAGTCAATTTCTTCCATATGGCTCAGGTTGATGTATTCGTTGATAAATTCCGCGTATTGTCCTCTTAATTCCGTATTTTGCACTAATTTACGCTCTAAGAATCTGCTTAATGCAATGTCCATGGATGCGCCCAATTTGTCTGGATCATCGAAAAATGGTAGACTTACAATGAACCTTCCTGTACTATCCCTCTTAATTGTTTGGTTGAAGAGCTCTTCGCATTTTTGTTCCGCAAGAGTGTGTTTTGAACTGGATGTAGGCAGCTCCTCGGTTTCCTAGAATTTCCCGATTGTCCGTTCGAGGGACTCGTCGCCTGGTGTAGACACCACAAGTTGCGGCTGATGAGGACTCTCCAACAACTCGCCCGGTGACTATCCACCCAAGCAAGGTATTTTGTAGCAAGGGCAGTTCTTCTCCCAGCTTGATTTGCCCAATGCAAAGAAGTTGGTGGAAATATTCCGCTCCAATTAGCAGATCAATACGATTTGGCACGTTGAATTGTGGATCCGCTAATTTGATGTTCCTTGGCAGCTTCCAAGTGGATATATTAACTGTGAGTTTGCAATGTATGCAGATGACACAGGAGTATATTCATCCGATGAGACTGGGTTCGTAATTGAACGCAATCTTCAATCGGCCATCAACACTATTACGACTTACTTTGATTGGTGGAAAATAAAAATAAATGCTTCGAAGACGCAAGCCATCTTTTTCACAAGAAAAAGGAAAACTTGTCTTTTACCTCGCAGTCATTTATGCATAACTAATACTGATATCAATTGGAGTGATACTGTGAAATACTTGGGTATATCTTTAAACAAAAGACTTACATTCAACAAACAAATTACAAATACGCTGGATAAAGTTAAGAAAACAATTAAAATAATGTATCCGCTTATTAACCGAAAAACTCTACTGAGTGAAGAAAATAAGCTAATTATATTTAAGATAGTCTTTCAGTCCTTCATGTTGTATGGTAGTCCAGTGTGGAGTAAATGTGCAAAAACACACATCAATAAGCTACAAATAGCGCAAAATAAACTGCTAAAACTTTTATTTAAGCTTCCCTGGCACTTCTCGACCCTCGAGCTGCACGATAAGGCCAACATCGATCTCATTTACTCAAGAATTAGTAAACTCAATAACAATTATATATTGAATTGTCAAATGTCCGATAATGCTCTAGTCAACAGCATTGTTACTTTGTAAGTTAATATAATATATATTACATATTTATCTGTTTGCTTATTTTTTCATTAACTATGTGTTTATATGTATATACATTATGTTTGCTATTTATTTATTTATGTACTAATATATTTATTTATTTTGACTAATTAATTAATTAATTTATTTATTTATTTATTCATTTATTTAATTATATATTTATTTATTCGCTTATTTATTTGCTTAACTATTTATTTATTTATCTGTTTATTCGTTTGTTATCCACTTATTAATAGTAATGCCGTTTGCCAAAATATAATAGAAAATAGAAAAACATTAAGCAATGAAAATGAAAATTATAGTATAAAAGAAATTAAAAACCATGAAGTATTGTCATTTAAAATATTAAGTTATAATGTTGCAGGCCTGAAAAACAAGTTATTTTTTTCGGATTTTTTTAATTATATTAAAAAATTTGATATATTTATGCTTTATGAAACACATGTTTTAGTCAGTGAAGAAATTAGGTTTAAGAGTATTTTTCTGGACTTCGAAACGAAATGGATTCCAGCAGTTAAAACTAATGTCTTTGGAAGAGGAAGCGGTGGTGAACTTATGGGTTATCGTAAATCTCTTAAAGAGGTGGACATACATTTTAAGATGGTGGAAGGAACCTGTGTTGTCGATGTAAGGATCAATGGCGGAACTTTTTGCATAGTACCTGTTTATTTGAACTGCACTCAGTGGATGCGAGATTACGATAAACTCTCCGATATGCTGCAGATCTTAGGTTCGACGGACCTTCTTCTTGCTGGTGATTTCAACGCGAGAATAGGATTATCGCAAAATAATTTTGCAAGTGGACCTGCGTCAACAATTATAAACGCAACTCGGAGTTCCAAAGATGAATTTTGCGATGGAAAAGGCTCCAAAATTATGGAAATTGCTGATGCGTACGATTGTAAGATCTTAAATGGCAACTGCAGCGGTGACTCAGATGGTGAATTAACGTTCATCCGTGGAACATCGTGCACCGTAATAGATTATTGTTTTATGTCCGGTAATTGGAACTCAATTGTTAATGATTTTTCAATAGCTGTTCAAACATTTTCCGACCATATGCCGTTGGAAATTTCGTGCACTATTTGGAAGGCAGGGGATACGTCTAACTCAAGGCAGCTGGCTCTCCTTCCGAAGTTGGTTTGGAATAACAGTTTTCGTGCCTCTTATCAAAGTAATTTGAATACGGAACTTTTGAGTCTGATGGAACATAATTCAGCTCCACACATTGACGTCCTAACGCAAATTATAAAAAGATCTGTACCGTCTAACGTCAATGCAAGACGTATTGTAGCCAGTAAACAGAAGTGGTTCGATATCGAGTGTCTAAAGGCGAGGAAACGATCATTTGCATTGCTATGGCGCCTAAGGAAGCAAAATAATGACCATGTCAAAGAACTCTATGCAGAAGCAAATAAATATTTCAAGCGTCTTTGTATAGAAAAAAGGAAAAAATTTAGCCAGGAAGTCATTGCAGTTCTTAATACTTCAAGGTGTTCAGCAGACTTTTGGAAGGCGGTTAAAATTATAACTGGAAGAACTAACTTGATTTCGTCGACTTTACAAGCTTCTGATCTGAGGGAGTATTTCAAAAATTTACTCAACACTCCACAGTTTTCTCCGTTACCGCAATATGCAGCCCCTTTCTTCACAGACGAGCTCTTAGACTCACCATTTACTCTTTTGGAAGTGAAACGCGCAGTTGATTGCTCTAAAACGAGGAAAGCCCCAGGTGACGATCGGATCCCTTTCGAATTCTACAAGAACAGTTCCACAGAATTTCTCACTGCACTCACAAATGAATTCAATAAAATTTTTGAAACAGCCAATGTCCCAGAAAGCTTTAGAAGAGCGATAATTTTCCCATTGCACAAAAAAGGTGAACTAGATAATCCAGCTAACTACAGAGGCATTTCTTTTTTGAATACTTCGGCAAAACTATTTAGTGCTTTGATATTTAATAGGCTTACACAATGGATGGCAAACAATCGAATTTTAAATGAATACCAGGCGGGGTTCAGAAAGCATTATTCAACACTGGATCAAATTTTTACTCTCACCAACATTGCAGAGTTTTTTAAACAAAGTAGCAAAAAGCTATATGTCTTCTTCGTTGACTTTCGTGCAGCTTTTGACTCCATAGCGCGTGAAGCTCTTTTCTATAAGCTGTACAAAATTGGTTTATCAAGTAAAGTGATAAATGTGCTAAAAGCGATGTATGAGAGCAACGTGGCGTACGTATGGAATGGAGAGAATGTATCGGAAGAATTTGGAACACAAATGGGAGTTAAGCAAGGATGCATCCTAAGCACGCTACTCTTCATCATATTTATCAACGACATAGTAGGAGAAGTAGGAGGAGGGATCGAGCTTGGTAGTGTGCGGATACCGGCGCTAAAATTTGCGGACGATATAGTGTTTTTATCGGAGACAGTTGAAGGGATGCAGCTTACTATGAACCGTCTTGAAAACTACTGTAAGCAATGGAATTTGACGGTGAATTTATCAAAATCAAAGATGATGATTTTTAGAAATGGCGGTGGAAGATACTCTCGCAACGAAAAGTGGTTCTATCGAGGTGAAAACGTTGAAATAGTGAAAGAGTATAAATATTTAGGTGTGCTAATTACATCCAACCTCAATATGAAAAAACACTTTGAATGTCAGCTAGCAGCAGCTAAAAGAGCTATTTCATCAGTTTGGGGACGTTGCGTCGACAATAAGTTTATCGATCACACAGCGAAGAATAAACTATTTCGTACAACTGCTGCCTCTATACTGCTGTACGGAGCCCAAATTTGGGGTTATTGCTTTTTTGAAGAAGTTGAAAAATTTCTAAGGTACTTTTTGAAACGAATCTTTCGACTTCCAATATGTACACCGAACTATATGCTGCATCTAGAAACTGGAGTCCCTCCTCTCTTCTTAGATACCCTAAAGCTGCATATAGATTATATTGTTAAAGTAGTGGAGATGGATGATGGAAGACTGCCCAGGATTGTTCTGAAGCATATACTTTCGACAAGAGGGCATTTGGTTCAAAAGTGGGAGGAGTTGGCAGCAAATAATGGCGCGAGCTTAAATATTGCATCTGATATACAACTTTCAATGATAAAACCTATGCTTACAAATGTTTTGAAAAATGCAGGTAATTCCATGTATGAGAGATTTGTAGCTGAAGCACATTCATCGCAACATAGGCTGATCTACAGTAGGCTGAATTATAACCACATTGAAAGCGACTCAACGTACTTCTTCAATCGTTACTCTCTGCATATGATAAGCACAATATTCAAATTTAGAGGTGAACTAACAAGTCTTTATTTTATTCCACATCGACCCGATCTGCCAATTTTATGTGACCTGTGCAACCTTAAAGAGAGGGAGGATGTTTACCATTTCATCGGAAGATGTCCCATTTTAGGAGAATTTCGCGCGAGATACTTCGGAGTAATTTCGCTAGACTTGGATGAGGTGATCAACGTACTGAACGGAAGTCATGGTTGGGATGTTTTGTACAACTATGCTACAGCTGCAATCCGCTACAGAGCCCGTATTTTGGAAGGCGATTTTTAAACAGAAATAGCAACCATATTGTCAATCTGGTAGACGGCCTTAAGCCAAACCATAAACGACTATGTATATACTGTTCGTGAAAATTATATGAAGTTAATAAAAAAGTCTAACTAACTAACTAACTAACTAACTTATCCACTTATTTATATACTTATTCATACTTGTATTCACTATTTATTTTTTGTGTACATATTTATTATTTTATTTATTTATTTACTGTTCTGTTAATGTATCTATTTTATTAACTTATTATATATACCTGCATAAACGGTTCATAAATTGTTTTATTTATTTATATCTATAATTTTTTTTTTCTTTTCTTTTTTTTTTAAATCACATAGAAGGTTTTTTCTCGTAGCCTTTCTGTTAGTATTAAACCATAAACACGGCATCACAGTGCGCCTGTCATCACCGTACTTGGCATCACTGTGCGCATGACATCATCGTTTTGTGTCAGACTGCACAGCTTATTCGTATTTCACCACTTGAACTTTTTCTCGCTCACTGCGAACAACCATCGGCGCCGTCTCTACACTTTAATCGTTTCTATATCTTTTGTCTACGAATAAACATTCGTTTTTCTTAATCTACAGTTGCGTTTTTTATTCAACAACCTGAGTTGCAGATACAGGAAGATTCTGACACTTTCCTTTCCAAATATTATTCAATTCTAGTCCCTTTTCACTTCACAAATATGAGTTTTCAGTAGTAAGATAGATTATCATAACTCTGTGTGAATTGTGCGGTTACAACCAAATATTGTAAAAATAATTTATAGCTACCAATAAATATAAATAAATAAGTGGATATATTGAATTGTTGTGTCGGTTGTGGAGACACTATCTGTGGTAGTACGACTGCTTCTATTCTCGTGGAGAAGTTCGTTACGTTAGACATTAGACTGATGTTTGCTCTGCGATGGGCATCTCTCTCGACTGTCCAATTCCTTGCACCACTATTCGGTTGAATGTTAGTGGTATCTCTAGTTTCCGCATCATTCTTTCTGTAATGATGTTGACTTGTGATCCGGAGTCCAGCATCGCACGGCAGTTGACGGTTGTTCCATTGTCGCCAACTAATTTTACTACAACCGTACTGAGGAACACATAACCCTCGTTCTTGTTGTTGCTGACTGCCGCTAGTGAAGAACTATCCTGGAGTACAGTGATACCCCTATTTGCTTGTGGTGCTGGGGTTGTAATATTTGGAGAGGTCTGATAACAGAGAGTTGTTGATGATATAGGTTTTGGTCGGCTGTTGCTTTCCGCATCATGGAAGTGTACTGAAGTGTTGTGCCTTCTAGTACATTTCGTGCATTCTCTGTGTGAGCAATTTGAAGCGAAATGTCCTCCTTTCAGGCAATTGATGCACAGCTTCTGTCGTTTAAGATGGCTCAATTGATTTGATAGTGAGAGCCGCAAAAGGTCACTGCACGAAAATAGCTGATGTGCTCCCTTGCACATCGAGCAGCTTGATGTATCTGTGGCGATAGAAATTGTAGCTCTCTGCAAGGTTCTCCTCTTCGTATTGTCTTCTTCTTTTGTGTTCCCAGAGCACAGTGCTTCTAGTGATTGGAAATGAGTCTCTAGGAATTTTAGGAACTTCTCCATTGATTGCAGTTCCCTTGGTGTGGTTAACGATTGTTCATATAATGTATGAGTCGTTTTGTCGAGTTTTTTCAATAAAATGTGGAGCAGCAGTGGATCCCAATTGTCGATTTCAATTCCTAAGCTCTCGAGACCGTGCAGGCATTCTTGAGTAGGGTCATGTAATGACTTGATAATAGCCGCAGAAGTTACTTCTGATGCATGAGATGGTAGAGATAACAGCCGATTTATCAGCGCGGACACCAGTAGCCTTGTTGTTGTTGTAACGATCCCTCAAAAGTTTCCAAGCCGATGCGTAGTTTTCGTCTGACAGAGCCACATGTCTTATGACTCTTTCTGCTTCTCCAGTCAAATTTGTTTTTAGGTAGTACATTTTTTCACAATTTGACATTGGTTGTTTGTCTACCATTTGGGTGAACAGGTCGTGAAATTGTGTCCATTTCAAGTAGTCTCCATCAAACTTTGGCAACACGATCTTTGGTAAGTTCATTTTGGTAGGTTCATGGGACTGCTGTGATGCAGAACCTTCTGCCAATATTTCTGCCAAAAGAAAAAGTGCTTGGTGCACCTCACCCTCCAGTTGAATGTGTTGCTCGTTGTCATATCCGATGCGTTTAATGTCGTCTGTAGATTCCCAAATTGAATTGTGGATGTCTTCGATTTGCGCCCAATATCGGCATATGGTTTGTTCTTGAAGGTTGTAGAACTGTCTTGATTTTCAACCTTCTCGTGCATTTTGTAATGCTCTACGTAGCCAGTACTGACTGTTGTCTTCTCATTAGCCTCACATAGTCGTAGATTTGGTTTGTGTGTATAGCAGGGGGCTGTTGCTCATGTGCTGCCCCACCTGCTTCTGCTACCTCCTCCATTGGAATCTTTTGATGATCTCCCTTCTTATTCGTGGCAGCGTCTTCGTCTGGTTGCTTGAGTCTCTCAATGTGGTTGGAGAATTCTTCGGTGTACTGTATGTACACCTGCTTCACCGCGTCATAGTATCTTCTCACATAACATGAATGTGCCAATTGGTCCGCAAAATTCTCCCTGATCTCAGTATCAGTGGCTTCGAAATGATCCCAAAGTTCCTCCAGCCTACACAGTCGCTCGATGTAGTAGTCGAGGGTCTTCCTCGATGAACCATCCTTCTTGTAGTTGGTTATCACTTGCTGTATTTGTGCTCCAGTTAACTCTTAAAGTTCAGCCTTCTTGTCCATGTTGACCGCTGAGAATACTAATGTTAAATTCGCAATTCAAGTGGTACACCTGAATCGCGTCGGGGTCACCAAAAATGTAACAGTTGTTTTACCGTCTGAGATGGCCAGATCACAGTTCTTGTACTGTGACTGGCAGTGGTATTTGCTAGTGATTCACTAGAACACCTCGAAGATTTGAAGATACGCCAACAGCCCTTCAAGCGGACTCACTTGAAGATAAATAAAAGTCTTGGTTAACTGAATGACGATATCGAACTTAATTTTATTTTACTTCAAGTATTTATAGATAAAAATTGCTTAGTCTACGGATTTACTAAAGGTGAGAAACAGAAAAAATTGCTCAGTCTACGGATTTACAAAAGGTGAGATACAAAAAACATAATTGATGAATAAACAAATCGAACCGTGCTTGGGGACCTGCATTGCGATTGATCGGGAAACTACTGACTACCCAAAACTTGGCTTGGGCCAGAAGCGCAACAATCAAGTTCGTGATGAAGTGCTTACTTTACCTCCTAGTGGTGGTCCCCGGGCAACTATACGTATAAACCCTTATACGTATAGGCCAAAATTGTAAGTGCGGGTTGTCTAGGGCCTTGATTCTAGGCTAGGTAATGTGGGCCAGCAACCTGCGTTACTGAAAGCAGCTCGCTACAGAAACCGACACTATGCCACGGATAAGGACTGATCACATGTTGACGACTTTTGGCTATTGTACCCGGACAAAGATAGGTTTCTGGAATGTAAAGACGCTCCTCGACTCGGGAAGAGAAGGTCCTTACAATGCCAGATTCCTCCAACTGGAAAAGGAATTCATGCGATATAAACTGGACATTTTGGGGGTAAGTGAAGTAAGATGGTTAGAAGCGGGCGAGTACCAGTCTCCAACGCGTAACACTGTACTACTCTATTCTGGAAGACCATCCGGAAGTCCGCGGGAATATGGAGTCGGACTACTGCTAACAACAACAGCACGCAAGGGCCTGATTTCCTGGCAGCCTCATGGTGATAGGATTTTGACGGCCAGATTCCGGACTAGAGTACGACGCGTCACCATCATACAGTGTTACGCCCCAACGAATAGTTCGTCTGAGGACGAAAAGGAGAGCTTCTACAATCTCTTAAGCGCCGTCTTCAACACAACACCAAATGGAGACATTGTCACAGTGATGGGGGATTTGAATGCCAAGGTTGGCAGCGACAACGAAGGACTCAAGCATGTAACCGGGGAGCATGGACTAGGCAACCGCAATGACAACGGCGAAAGGTTTGTGGATTTCTGCAATGCCAACCGCCTTGTGATAGGTGGCACCATGTTTGAGCACAAGACCTGCCACAAAGTCAGCTGGGTTTCCAATGACAGGCAAGCAACCTCCAACCAAATTGACCACTTTGCTATCAGCCGCCGCTTTAGAAGTAGTCTCCTGGACGTCCGAAACAGGCGAGGGGCAGATGTGGGAATAGTACGTGATCACCATCTTATGATAGCTACTCTCCAACTACGCACTGCTGCAGTTCGAAGATCCCACGATAACACAAGAATGCCCAGGCTCAACATCGATAGACTTAGTGATCCATCAGTGCGCCAACAATTAAGGGAGCACTTTTCGCAAGGTGTGGAAGCA
Source organism: Brachypalpus laphriformis (assembly GCA_945910035.1). NCBI lineage: Eukaryota > Metazoa > Arthropoda > Insecta > Diptera > Syrphidae > Brachypalpus > Brachypalpus laphriformis. Next base: position 235,142,332 of record OX246753.1, on the reverse strand, counting down.
ATCAGCAGCTCAATGCCCGCAACCATCCAAGACCATTGGTGTGCTGTGAAAAATGTTTTTACATCTGGTGCTGAAAGAATTGTCGGTCGATCGCAGGGAAGACATAGGGCGTGGCTTTCCGAGGATACCTGGAGACGGATTGACGAACGAAAACAGCTGAAAGCTCGCGTTGCAGCTACCCCAGCAGCAGGGAGAAGCGAGCTAGAGTCCCTATATCGCATGAAGATGAGAGAAGTTCAGCGTAGCGTACGACGTGACAAGCGCAACTACATCAACGCGCTGGCTACAGAAGCAGAAGAAGCTGCACGGAGGTGCGACAGCAGGACTGTCTACAGAATCACGAAAGAGCTGACAGGTGGTCGCAGCTCCAGCCAACATCCAGTGAAAAGCCTAGACGGCTCCTTGCTCATTTCGGATGAGGACCAGCTCAAGAGATGGAAAGAGCATTTTGCTACGGTTTTGAACCGTGTATTCGCTAGCGATATGCTCCCAAATCAGACTGAGATGCCCGAGGTGAGAAGTTCCCGAATACGCACCACGACTCCCAGTAAAGATGAGATCATTACCGCGATCAAGGCACTCAAAACCAACAAGGCGGTAGGACTTGACGGTATTCCAGCAGATCTCTTACGAGCAGCGCCAACAACATCGGCTGAGCTTCTGCTTCCACTTATAGATAGAGCTTGGGAAGCTGAGAGCTTTCCTAACGAGTGGAAAAAGGGAATGATCGTCAAGCTTCCTAAGAAAGGAAATTTAATGGAGTGCGGAAACTGGAGGGGTATCTGCGTGCTGCCTGCTGTAGCTAAGATAATAGCTAAAATCATCCTTGAGCGAATCAAACAACATCTCGAAGACACACTTGATGCCGAACAAGCAGGTTTCCGCTCTGGATCCTCCTGTGTCGACCACATCAACACCCTGCGGATTATCATCGAACAGTGTGTTTAATATCGATCGCCACTGCACCTGCTGTTTATCGATTTTGAGAAGGCGTTCGATAGTGTCAACAGGGAGTTTATTTGGCGTGCCTTACATTCCCGATAAACTAATTGCTATTATCAAAGCTACATGTGAATGCTCCAAATGTCACGTTATGCACAGGGGGAGGTTGTCTGAGGAATTTGAGATCCAAAGTGGGGTAAGACAAGGCTGTATCCTTTCACCAATATTATTCCTATTGGTGATTAGTGATGTGCTTCATGCAGCTTTGTCGACGGGAAACGGAGGAATTCGATGGACTCGTACATCTCAACTGAAATATCTTGACTACGCAGACGGTGTATGTTTACTCTCCCACAGAATTATGGACCTCCACCAAATGACAGCAGATGTGGAGAGGGAGGCAGGTGTCGTCGGGCTGAAAATTAATACGGCAAAAACTAAAATTATCAGCCTTGGAACTAACTCATCGGCTCAAATATGCATTGCTGGACAACCGGTAGAGAGAGTAGAGGATTTCCAGTATCTTGGGAGTATTATCTCGACCGATGGTGGAACCGAACTGGATATAGCCAAAAGGGTCGCCAAAGCAAAGTCCGCGTTCGGGATGTTGTCCAAAATATGGCGAAGCAATGCAATCAGTTTGAGCACCAAAATAAGACCACTACTATCACCAGAAAGCTGCAAACGTTTGTTAATAGGTGCCTGCGCAATATCTTAAGGATTTTCTGGCCCAATCGTATCTCTAACGAACACCTTTACGAGAGAACGGGTCAGGAACCAATAGGCACAACTATCCAACGGCGAAAGTGGCAGTGGATTGGTCACACGTTCCGAAAGGGTGACAGCTTCATAGCGAACCATGCTATGCAATGGAACCCTCTAACTCAGGATGGCAGAAGACCTGGCGGTCCGAGGAGAACATGGCGCAGAACAGTCGAGAAGGAGGCACGGCAGTTAGGGAAAAGTTGGGGAGAACTCAGACACATTGCCAGAAACCGTACACGATGGCGCGTAGGCGTAGTAGAGGCCCTAGGACCCACAAGGGGATACAGGACATAAGTAAAGTAAGTAAGTGCATGTGCAATGTGCAGTGTGCATGGGTTGGGTTACATTGTGGTTGGAGCCAAAAAATATGCTGATAAATGGAATTGTATTGAACTAGAGACAAATTACAGTGTGACAAACAATTAAGTGTATTGTTATTATAGTATTGTAATAGTCTTGCTGGGGTTCGTTTAAATAAAACCGTCTTTTGTGTATTTTAATTGTTTATTTATTATCGAATACCAACTTTACTTTAACACAATAGTCAATCACTTTATTCTTTATTTATTCCAAAATAAACAGTCGCTACAGATTTATTTTCACAATGTCGCTTGCTTTCACCACTGGTCGAATATCTCTTCTAATCGCTGTATTCACTTATAAACAACTGTCTCGACGTTGGTTGTGGTATGGGTATTTATAGGAAATTTCAAGGGGTTCTAGAACATGCTAGATGTTTCTCCGGGTGAATTGAGGATCATGGAATATTGGGATATTGTGTGGAACAATTGTGGAACGTAAGCACATCAGGTTGGAATATTTACTACTAGTAGGCAATAGATGTCGTTGCTACAGTTTGAGATACAGTGTTTTAGTTTTTGGTACACAAACCATCCTGTAGTCAATGCTACACTGCCCCCCTCTTAAACTTGTTCATCCCGAACAAGATCATCTGGATTACTGCCATGGTAACGATGAAGACGATCCAGGTGGACAATTTTCATCTTGCCTCTTACTCCACGCTGGATCCGGAAGACGACGTCATTGATGCGTGTGACCACTTTATAAGGGCCCTCCCAGTCTTGCTGCAGCTTGGGTGACCTCCCCTTTTGCCGGTGTGGGTTGTACAGCCATACTAGGTCTCCCTCGTGGAAGCTGGACGTTGTTGCCTTTGTGTCGTACCTGGTTTTCATACGGTCACTCGCTATCCTTATCCTCGTCCTGGTCCTCGGATGTATGTCTCGGATCCTTTCCCTGAGGTCTGCCACATAGTCCTCTTCACATTTGGGCTCATCGTTAGGGGATCCAAACTTCACCTCACTAGGTAGCCGGACTGCTCGACCAAACAAGACTTCGGATGGAGTATGTCCAGTAGTACTGTGCACTGCATTTCGGTAGGCCATCAAGAAAAGAGGAATTTGTGGATCCCAATCGCGCTGGTGGTCCTCTACGACCTTCAAAAGATGTTCGCTTAATGTTGCGCTCTACCATCCCGACGGATTGTGGATGAAGTGTGGTAGTTCTCGTCTTTTTAATTCCTAGTTGTTGACATACCTCTTGGAATATCTTCGATTCAAAGTTTCGTCCCTGGTCAGAATGCAGTTCCATGGGCACGCCAAACCTGCTCACCCAGTTGTTGACGATCTGTTCCACTGTAGTCTTCGCTTCCTGGTTAGGGATGGCGAACGCTTCCGGCCATTTGCTGAAGTAGTCCATGACGACTAGGATGTAACGGTTACCATTGTCGGTTTCTGGAAATGGACCAGCGATGTCAGCGGCAATCCGTTCAAAGGGTGCGCCCACGTTGTGCTGTTGCATCTTGCCTCGCGTTTTCGTTCTGGGTCCTTTGCTGGCTGCACACACGACGCATTTTCGGCACCAACTCTCTACGTCTACCCTTGCGCTGAGCCAATAGAAACGTTCTCGCACCTTCTCCAGCGTCTTGTTTGCACCCAAATGACCTCCGGATGCTCCATCATGCATCTCCCGTAGCACCTCGTGTACTTTTGATCGCGGTAAGACAAGCTGCATTATGAAATCTTTCCCGTCCGGCCTTTCCCATTTCCTTTTCAGTACACCATCTTGCACATGAAGGGAGTCCCACTGAGCCCAGTATGCCTTGAGAGTGGGGCTCCTGTCCGAGATATCTTGTCCATTTGGCTTTTCCATAAATTCCTTCCACGCTAATATCGACTCGATGTCTGGGTCTTCTTTCTGAGCGTTGCGGATTTCTTCTGCACTCCAACCAGCGATAGGCTCAGCTCTTACCCTTTGGATGGAAAGAAGGTTCTTCTCTTCCTGCCGCACACAATGCTTGCAGTCGCTCTTACATGGTCGCCGGGACAATGCATCCGCATTAGAATGAAGTTTCCCTTTACGATGCTGTATTTCATAGTCGTACATCTGCAGCCGTTCAATCCATCTTGCTACCTGGCCCTCCGGATTCTTAAACTGCAGCAGCCATTTTAGAGCCGCGTGGTCTGTGCGCAAAAGGAACTTTTGGCCGTAGAGGTATTTATGGAAGTGTTTTGTCGCCAGAAGCAGCGCCAAAAGTTCTCGCCTGGTCACGCAGTAGTTCCTTTCGGGCTTGGAGAGCACTTTGCTGAAGTATGCTACTACCTTCTCTTGACCATTGTGTACTTGCGAAAGAACCGCTCCGACGCCGACGTTACTTGCATCTGCATCCACGATGAACATTTCTCCGGGAATGGGATATGCTAGTGTTGTTGCTTCGCATAGTTGTTGCTTAAGGTTCTTGAAGCTATTGCCGCACTCACCTGACCACTTGAATTGCCTTCCCTTTTCCGTCAGCTGGTGCAAGCTCTTCGCGATTCCGGCAAAGTCCTTTACGAATCGTCGGTAGTACGTGGCGAGGCCCAAAAAGCTCCTGAGTTCGTGTTTGTCTTTTGGAACTGGGCAGTTTTTCACAGCTTCCACCTTGTCTGGATCGGTTCGCACTCCTTCTGACGAGATAACGTGGCCCAGGTACTTGACTTCGGATCTGAAGAGGTCACATTTCTTTGGGTTCAGCTTCAGGTGAGCGTTTCGAAGCCGTTCTAGCACATTCTTCAGGTTGTCGCGATGTTCCTCGAATGTTTTTCCTATCACGATCACATCGTCCAGATACACCAAGCAAGTTTTCCAGGTTAATCCACGTAGGACGTGTTCCATTAGGCACTCAAAAGTTGCCGGAGCGTTGCACAATCCAAATGGCACTACTGTAAACTGCCACAGCCCATTTCCTGCAGTGAACGCAGTTTTCTCTCGGTCCTTTGGATCGATCTGTACCTGCCAGTAACCGCTCTTTAAGTCAAGGGTGGAAAACCATCGAGCTCCTGAGAGTGTGTCCAATGTGTCATCGATCCGTGGCAGAGGGTAGCTATCCTTTTTGGTGACATCATTAAGTCTGCGATAGTCCACGCAGAATCGAGTGCTGCCGTCTTTCTTCTTAACCAGTACAACAGGTGAGGCCCACGGACTCTTAGAACTTTCGATGAGCCCTTCGTTCTCCATCATTGACACCATATCCGCAACCTCCGTCTGCTTTGCCAGTGGTAGTCGTCTGGCAGGCTGACGAATTGGTCTGGCATTCCCAGTGTCTATGCGATGTTGCGATGAGGATCCTGTCACTTACTTCGGCCAACCTGGCTGATGAAACGGGCCTCGTAGATTCCTTTTCGGTTATTGTTGAAATTGAACATATCGGCGCACATTTACCAATAACCTCCCCTTGTTTTAGTTTCACGCTGTGGCTCTTTAAGTTCATGAGCCTTACTGGGACCAGGCTGTTCTTTGGCTCCACTAAAACTTTTCCCACGATGTAGTTTGGGGAATTCCTTCCTGAATCTGGCTCCAATAGGTAGAATCGGTGGCTCCCAGGATCACCCTCTAGTTTTGTCCAAATGATAGTCTCGGAAGATGGTGGTAAGACTTCGTCCTTGCTGAGTATTGTCCTTAAATACACCATTGGAATCTCTACGTTCCGGTACCGCAGAACTTGCATCCCGATGTCAATGATTACGTCATGTTCTTTCATAAAGTCCACTCCGATGATGCATTCATCACATATGTCGGCCACCAGGAACGCATGGGAAAAGGCCAACCCCGCTAGTTGTAACGTGAGGCGAACTTCTCCGTATACTTTCGCCGCTTCCCCTGTCGCAGTTCTAAGACAGTAGCAGCTGGTGTTGTGCAGCCAAGACTTCTGGACGAGATCTCTTCTTACAATGGAAGCCGTGGCGCCAGTATCGATAGTAGCCACGCACTTGTTTTTGCCGATGAATGCTTCCACTGTTAGACTCTTGTTGCATCGTTTGGTTTGGGAGACCTGGATGGTGGTCTTGGGGGCGTCGATTCCATTAGCCAACTTCTGCCCCTCGAAGCTGACTTTTAGGCGTTTCCCGACTCCTGGTTTCGAGAAGCCTGGCCAACAGGATGGATGTTCTCCCTGTAGGATGGTTCTTCGTTGGGTAGCCTATTCGCATAATGTGGACAGTTTCCGCGTCTGGGTGGATTTCTGCATTGCCGTTGTAGGTGTCCTATTTTGTTGCAGTTCCAGCAACGAATTTGTCTTCGGCGAGCGTTGTTTCGGTCTTCGACGTCCATCCTCTGGCAAGAGCATTCGATGGCGGCTACTTCCCTCACACGGTGGATTCCCTGACATGCTTGGTCTGCGGCCTCCATTGTCAGAGCAAACGCCAAAGCTTCGGCGAGTGTTTTCTTTCCAGCCATTCTTACAGCCATTTGTAGTTTTGCATCAGCTATGGCATGGGTGAACGCTTCGGTTGCCATCTCGTTAATAATCTCCTCGCCGGCGTTTGGATAGGACAAATGTGCCAGTCGCTCGATGTCTGTTTGTAACTGCTGGAGCGTCTCACCCTTCATCTGGGACCTTCTGCGCAACCGGGCCCTATATACTTGCTGCATGTGGTCGTCCCCAAATCGCATCTCAATGGCTTTCACCAGAATATCGTAGTTGCGTTGTTTGTCCTCGGGAATAGTTTGTAGTAACTCTGCAGCTGATCCTCTAAGCGCAAGCGTGAGGGCAATGGACCTCTCTTCATCGTCCCAGTTGTTCGTCATTGCCGCAGCTTCGAACTGCCTCTTATATATTGGCCATGATGTCTGTCCATCGAAGACGGGAGGCTGCATCTCTTTCCTTCTCGGGCAGTCGGTTGAATACTCCCGAACTTTCTGTTTCTTCATGCATTCGAGTTCCTTTGCCAAATTCTCGAATCTTCCTTCAACAGCCTCGAATTTTGTTTCAAATGTCTCAATTTTTGCCTCTACGTTTTCAAACTTCTCATCAATTGTTCCAAATCTTGTTTCCAAATTTTTATTTTGTTCATCGAATTTGCTTTCGAGAACATTTCTTTGATCGAATAGCTGTTGCTCTAGAGAATTCTTTTGTTCATCGAGCTTGGCATCTAAAGAATTCTCAAATTGTTTATTCTGTTCCTCGAGCTTGGCGTCTAGAAAATTCTTTTGCTCGTCAAAAGAATTATCTAGCTTCTTGAATTTTCTATTCTGATCGTCGAATTTTTCAGATAACAATTTCATTAAAGCCGACATGTCACTCGTCGTACTTACTTGTTCTTCTTCGACGTCGAACAAAGCTGTTTCAGGTTCTGTACTCTCGTCCGTCATTATTTTCCGCAACTTAATGATAAATTCTCTCTTCGTACCAGCCGTAGGCTGATCCCGCTGGCTCAGTGCTTCCTTTAGTTGCACCAATGACAAATCTTCTAGCAATTTCCGAACCATTTTCTTTTCACTTACACAATAAGCAATACACAAAATTTGTTTTATCCCACTTCTGACACCAATGTAATAGTCTTGCTGGGGTTCGTTTAAATAAAACCGTCTTTTGTGTATTTTAATTGTTTATTTATTATCAAATACCAACTTCACTTTAACACAATAGTCAATCACTTTATTCTTTATTTATTCCAAAATAAACGATCGCTACAGACTTATTTTCACAATGTCGCTTGCTTTCACCACTGGTCGAATATCTCTTGTAATCGCTGTATTCACTTATCAACAACTGTGTCTATGGTGGTTGTGGTATGGGTATTTATAGGAAATTGCAAGGGGTTCTAGAACATACTAGATGTTTCTCCGGGTGAATTGAGGATCATGGAATATTGGGATATTGTGTGGAACAATTGTGGAACGTAAGCACATCAGGTTGGAATATTTACTACTAGTAGGCAATAGATGTCGTTGCACAGTTTCAGATACAGTGTTTTAGTTTTTGGTACACAAACCATCCTGTAGTCAATGCTACAGTATGACAAGAAAGAGAAAATTCATTGATATTTTATAATTATGGTTTCTTAAAACTAAACAGCATTTTTCCTCGATTTAGACTTTGATTTTGAGGGATTTTTACTCGATTTAGAATTTGATTTATAGAGTGATGGTTCTGGTGTCTGACGACTTTTATGCACGTGGATAGATGTCTTTTACCTGACTCCGCCTGCCGGACGGGCCAGGTCGCTGGGAGTTTCCCTGACTAGAGCTAACTTGAATACTGGGATTCTTATTGTTGTTGAAAGCTCTTTGCGCCATTCTTCAATAGAATGACCCCGATTCTTGCAGTACTTGCAGCAGATCACATTTTGAATCGCATTAACACCTAACTCTTTTGACAATGCTTGGATGTGGTTGGAAGTGTGTCTATATAAAAATGGTTGATTATTATTGGGAAATGGTCTGTGATTTGTGAATTTAGTGTAATCAGCGTCGTTGTGGTTAAGACTATTATTTCGGGGCTAAAGACATTCACTGGTGTTATGTGTTTTTGTTTTGCATCTCTGACAGTATATATTCCATTTGTTTGGGTACTGTCTACTCGTAGAAGTGAGAAGTTTTTCTTCCTCCATAGCTATATCAACTGCATCGTCAAATTCTTTGCATCTTGTGCTTTTGACGAGGAGTTTCAGCTGTGGTATCAGACCGTTACAAAAACTGTTCAGAATCATGCTGCTGTTTAAAGCACGGTTTGCCTTATTTGCAGCATCATCAGGACTATTTGCGTTTGCATTATTTAACTCGTCAAACAGCGAGTTAGCCCTTTCCGCGTAGGAAGCGACTGATTCAGAGTATCCTTGTCTGAACTGAAAAATCTATGTTTAAATAACTGGTATCGAGCCAATTTTTCTGAAGTTCTTGACTAGTGCGTCTTTCAAATCTGGCCACTCTTCATAATCGTTATATTTTATTATGACATTAAAAGCTTGGTCAGTCAACTTTGACTTCACAATGTCAACAAATTCGGCTTTATCCAAATCGCCAGTCGCCATTATTGACTGTAGGTCGATTAACTGGATAAATCTGTCCAGATTTCGTGCAGAATCATGAAACTTGGGTATGCGTTTTATGGCTTGCGAAGGATTGAATGCCATTTTAGGTAGGGTTTTTGTGGTACTAGGGATTGTGTTTTTATCGCCTGCGGAGGTTTGCCGTTTGGATTCTAAAGAAATCTTTTTGGTAATAAGTTTAGACCTACTCGTGTGACTTGGATCGGTTAACTCTTTATCTTCGCCACTTGACGATTCACTTTTTTGTGGTGAGTGTCCGACTGTCATTGGGCCTGAATTTGTGTTTTCGGATTCTGATAGTGGCCTTAACGGTTCTACTACTGGTCCTTTCACCTTTGTTACGTGCAAATTTCGCACGAAATCCTTGTTCCCCTCCATCCTACAATTTCTCACCCGTCCACCATTTTTGGCCTTTCATTTTTATCCCGTTGTGTTCTTGAAGCAGTGGTCTCGTTAAGCGTTCCTGGATGGTTCCGCCATTCAGTGCTTATACCTTTCCACACGCTTCAAGGGGGCAACAAAAGCAGGTACTCCGGGAAACAGAGCCCAACGGTCGGTTGGCCACCCTCTGATGCGGATGGACCGTCCGCCAACGATGTAAATCAGATCAGCGACGAGGGAGACGAGCGACGATGAAGAAAAGGGTGGAATGCCCTAATATCTTGCCCGCACCACCAGGGCATATGTATCTATAACATAAAGGACGATTACACAGCAAGATACATCATGAACAATACACATTTACCCAAACATCCCAAACATACCAACACATAAACATAATCAACACAACTTTGTACGACCATGAGCAGCGGTCAACGGACTCAAAGAGGTTCAGTCCAAATTCAGCGATGGGCGAGAGCCCGACGTTTACACTAAATTATTTGTATGGGCTGGCATGTCATCGGCTAGTCCCTTTCGCCCAGATCAGCGTAGAATTCCACTGGGATAGGTAGCTTTCGCGGATTTAACGTTATAATAGGAATACGAGTGGGTACTCACGTAGCGGCGTTCAAGGAACGGTTGCATGCTTCAGCAAAAGAGCGGAGTACTGCACATAAAGCCGTCCCTGAACTTTTGAATGGCTGAATAAGCGGTAGGCCAATTTACAGAGAGAGGCTCTCGGTCGGTTAGGCAAAGTACTGAGGCGAGTTCAGCACTTCTTGGTTGACCACGAGAGTGTGCGGAAAAGCGCTAAGGTGATTGAGGATTTTTTTTTTTTTATTAGCAGTTAGCAAGTTGGCTTATTTTTTTGAACGAGCGGAAAAGTCCAGAAGGGGACTGAAGTGAAATACAGAAGAGAAGGAGACTCAAGGAGAAGGAGTAAATAGGAGCATTAGGAAGATTTGCGGAGGAACACTTTCGAGGCGAGGAGGAAAAGGCAGATTACCCACTCCGAAAAAAGAACAGATAAGTTGAATTATATTTTGCATTCTTTTTTTCGATTAGTGTTGGATTTTGTTGTGTTCAATCCCGGTAGGATTTCATTTCGGTTACTTCCCGGTGAAAGCGGGACGCGCAACCTAAGTCAGTTTTAACGTTTAAAGTTTTGGGACCGGTGATAGCGGGCCACCCCAACGGCTTCATATACGTAAATACGGTTAAATACATCCTTTGTCTTTTTTTTATCTTTTGCAATTTCCTTCCTGTGGAAAAAGACTATTTCGAAAATTTTAAATAAATTGGCCGTACTCGTAAAGAGTGTTATAACGCACGTTCGTTGTTCTTTTTTTCTTATTGGCACAATTTCAGGATTCCCACCCCATCCCAAAAAAGGTTTCCCGATCCCTTTCAAAGATCTGGTGGCGCCCATTTTTGCAACGTGTGTTAAAAGACTATTCTAGATTAATCGCTATTCGAAGTAAACCGACCCCAGCTGAGCAACCGGGAGAGCAGCATCCTACAGGCTGCTGTTGTTGCAATTTCCCGATCCTCTTTGCATTATCTGTGGCTATCTGTCACTTTCGCTTTATTCCCTCGCGTGCGCGGCCGTCTTAACTTTTGTGTTTCTTTCTTTTTTAATTAATTTTCGGAAATAATTTATTGCAACAAATTGCCGCCCAACATGGGGCGTTTCTTAGTGATATATTCACGTTAAGACCCGACATATATCGTTAAACGTGCCAATAGAAAATAGTACAACAGTAGACAGGTGTGTGGTTAGGAGAGTGAGGTTAAGGGATATATATGCATGTATATTAAAACCACAGAGAGGGGTCAGACACAAACAAAAAAAAATAAAATATGTATGGTGAAGTCGCAAAATATTTGGGTCTTATTTTGGATAGGAAATTAAACTGGAAGGCCAATCTACTAGAGCGCGTCAAGAAGGCTAATGTAGCTCTCTATTCCTGTAAAAAGGCTATAGGTAGGAGCTGGGGTATTAAACCTCAAATCACCCATTGGCTATACGTGTCCGTTATCAGGCCTATACTACTATATGGCGTGATCGTATGGTGGCCTGCTCTTGAAAGGGCTGTCCACCTCACTCAACTAGCTAAGGTGCAAAGATCTGCATGCATCTGCATCAGTGGTGCACTTAGAACTACTCCCTCCGCGGCACTGGACATCTTGTTCAACCTGCTACCCTTAGATATTTTCGGCAAACAGATGGCAGCCTGTGCGGCCATCCGCTTGAAAGCCTCCTCTCAGTGGTCTAGCTATCGCTTTGGCCACTCCTCGATCCTTGATCTTCTCAACTTCAAACACGAAAACACGGACTACACCCCGCCGAAACTGAGATTTGACCGTAACTTCAGTACGAGCATCCCTAACCGGGATGTATGGGACACCTCTCCCCCTGTCGATGCTAGTTCGGTTCACTTCTTTACAGATGGATCTAAGACGGAAGGTGGGGTGGGTTGTGGTGTTTTCTCCGAACAGCTCAATCTGAGCATCTCTTTCCGCCTCCCCGATCATTGTAGCGTTTTCCAGGCGGAAATCATGGCGATTAAAGAAGCTCTGTCCTGGCTGAAATGTAATGTATTATCTGTCAGGGATATTAGCATTTTCACTGACAGCCAAGCGGCAATCAAGTCCCTGGAATCGTTCTCCTTCACTTCTAAGGCTGCCTTAAACTGTCGTCTATCTCTTATGGAGATGACAGAGCAGTTCAACATTCACCTATGCTGGGTGCCGGGCCATAGAGACATTCCAGGTAACTGCAGGGCTGACGACCTCGCCAGACAGGGTACCACTGTAAGGATTTTGCCTGAAAGGCAAGCCCTGGGTATGCCCCTCGCTACATGTAAGTATCTACTAAAGCTGAACGCTATTAGCGCGACCAACCTTGTATGGGGAAACGGCTCAACGTGTCACATTTCGAGACAGATCTGGCCTAAGCTGGATCAAAAACGTAGTGCCGATCTGATCAAGTTAAAGCGTACACAAATCAGCTGCGTTGTCGGTGTTCTCACTGGACACTGTCTTATAGGCCAGCACGCCAAAAGACTTGGCCTCTTCTCCAATGACTTCTGCAGAAGCTGTAGGGACGAGGAGGAGGAGGAAACCATCCTTCACCTCCTATGCACATGTCCAGCCCTGTCACATAAAAGAATGCTCCATCTAGGGTCCCCCTTCCTTGACGACCTCTGCGATCTGGCGTCCTTGGACGTCATGAGCATCCATCGCTTTGTCAAAAGCTCCGGTTGGTTTTGTTAGTCCCTGAGTGGCCTAATGGTTTGATCCTGGTATCACAAAGGACCTTCGCTGGTCTAAGTGTGTCTACACTCCCGTGTGGACAGCCAACATAACCTAACCTAACCTAACCATGGTGAAGTCAAAAAAAATGTATGGATAAAGAGAGTCAAAAAAAAAGAAAATGTATGAAATTTACAATACTATTTCGGTTTTTCTTACATATATCACAAATTTTACTTTCGTTATACAGGGTCTCCCAGTTAAGCAGTATAATCCTTTAAGAGGAGATACCTGAAGTTCCGCCGTACAAAAAATTGTATGGCAGGGGGGGGTCTATTCTCATCACATTACAAGTTATAGCCCATCAAAATGGGTGACCTCTTATTTGGAGGTGTAACCACTTTAAACGCTATAACTTCTAAAGTGTTATAGGTACAAAAATAGTTTTATACATTTTGGAAAGACAATTAGTATATAGTAGCGCATACAAGTTTTAAACGCATTGGGTATAGCTGTGCAGCTACAGAAAAGTAATGGCTCCTTGAACTCAAAATAATGCAAAAGTGCAGCTACAAAAAAGTTATGGCTCCTTGAACAAACGCGGCTGACTGAGGAAGAGTTCGCGCTCGGCATGAGTTACTATGAGCTGAATACTGTAACCTACGGCACGTTAGCTGCACCATATTTAGCAACCCGTTGCCTCAACCACCTAGCATTAGAGGAAGAAAACAACTTCGCGTCTGCCTCAGCAGCTCTGCTTAAGGATGCATACGTCGATGACATCATGACCGGTGCCTTCAACTTAGAAGACGCTATTACACTTCAAGCAGACCTGATTCAACTGTTGAGTAAGGCACGTTTTGACCTCCGCAAATTCTGTTCAAATGAATCGTCACTGTTAAGCAAAATTCCAGAAGAGCATAGGGAACCCTTTCTAAAAATTGGTCAAACGGATGTGATCAAAACACTGGGCCTCGCTTCGGAACCCTCTCTAGATGTTTTTGTATTTCATATTTCGATAAGCGATCACGAAAAAATCACAAAACGCAGTGTTCTGTCTAATCTTGGCAAGATATTTGACCCACTCGGTTTAATCGGACCAGTCGTTGTTCTAGGCAAAATATTTTTGCAGGAATTGTGGAAGGGCCAATTTTCCTGCGACGAACCACTTTTAGAATGTCATCAACAAAAGTGGTCTCAATATATTCAGCAGCTAAACTCGCTCAATGGCTTGAAGATTTTTGCGAACTGTCAACTTTCACCCTTATTGTCGACGACGTCCACGACTCAAAAAAAAAAAAAAACAACGCGTCTGTTTGGCATTATCGAATACAAATGAACGACTTTTGTCACCTCGACGATCGACAAAAGTCGTTTGAAATGCCAAAGAATGTGGATTGTATTTTTCGACAACGATCGTCGCATTGTGTAATTCATTTTGCGACGACGTTTGTCGTGGAAAGGGACCATTTTCGTGGTAGAGAATTTTGTGGACGACTGTGTGATTAGTGACAAGGAAAAGTATGTGCATTTAATTTTTAATTAACAAACTGAAGGAAAATGTAGTATTTTCCGAATGAAGGTCACAAATAAACGACAGTTTCAAGCATTAGTCCGTGAAATGGAAGAAAACATCCCTTTGGCAAAATCCTTTACAAAGGGCCTAACGAAAAGTGATGTAAATCGCAAATGGGATGAAATATCATTAAAACTGTCTTAGACCACCTACCAGAAGCGGAGAAGAATGGCAAAAAGTTTGTTTGAAAAATGTGTGTATATACATTTGTTTATAATCAATCTTTTTTAGGTTTGGAAAAATGCTAAATATAAAGTTAAACTTAAACTACAGCATAATAAAAAAGAATGCCAGGTAACAGGAGGAGGAAGATACAATCAGAAGCAGTTATCTGACTTGGAGGAAGTAATTTCGAGGATTGTTTCCTACGATGGCTTAATAAATCCAAAAGGAGCTGCCATAGGTGTTTCCCTTAATACGTCTACGATACAAGTTCAGCCTAAGTCACCATTGGCTCCGTCCATAGATCCTGTTTCCTCAATACCCGCTCAATCGTCATCCAGTCCTGGATTAATTTCAACAATTTCGAATTCAATGCACGACTTATCAACGCCCATATCAGACATACCATCTACATTGAGAGCTGCTAGATCAATAATACCCACTGATCGACTAGAAATGTTACGAAAACAGACGACGGTACAGGAACAACTCTATGCAGAGGTAAAGGAATCCCTAGCACGTATCGAGAATCATTTAAATGAGACTGCAAGATACGAGAGAAAGCGGTATTATTTGGATGAACAAAGACTGAACCTGTATAAGACTCAGTTAGAGCGTGAGGAAAAACAAAGAATAGACGACAACAAATCTAAACTTATGGATTTTGAAATCCGACAACGTCAATTGGATGTTCAAGAGCGGAAGATGCAATTACTCGGAAGGTCTAATGAATAAATAATTGAGAACAAGTGACTACATTTACGTTTAAATAAATATATGTATTTTTTTTTTTAAGTTAACCTAAAGAACTGATATTGAAGTATAAATGAATTAAATGAATTTAAGTTAAATAAAAGAAGCAAATGATTTCAATATACTGTAATATTCTTGCTGGGGTTCGTTTAAATAAAACCGTCTTTTGTGTATTTTAATTGTTTATTTATTATCAAACACCAACTTTACTTCAACACAATATTCAATCACTTTATTCTTTATTTATTTCAAATAATATCGCTTATTTTCACCACTGGTCTAATCTTCCTCTTGTTATCGCTGTATGCATTTATAAACAACTGTGTCCATGGTGGTTGTGGTATGGGTATTTATAGGAAATTGATAGGGGTTTTAGAACATGCTAGATGTTTCTCCGGGTGAATCGAGGATCCTGGAATATTGGGATATTGTGTGGAACAATTGTGGAACGTAAGCACACCAGGTTGGAACGTAAGCACATCAGGTTGGAATATTTACTACTAGTAGGCAATAGATGTCGTTGCACAAAGTACCTGACGATGTACATGATACTACACTGCCCCCCTCTTAAACTTGTTCGTCCCGAACAAGATCATCTGGATTACTGCCATGGTAACGATGAAGACGATATAGGTGGACAATTTTTTATCTTGCCTCTTACTCCACGCTGGATCCGGAAGACGACGTCATTGATGCGTGCGACCACTTTATAAGGACCCTCCCAGTCTTGCTGCAGCTTAGGTGACCTCCCCTTTTGCCAGTGCGGGTTGTACAACCATACTAGGTCTCCCTCGTGGAAGCTGGACGTTGTTGCCTTTGTGTCGTACCTGGTTTTCATGCGGTCACTTGTTATCCTTATCCTCCTCCTGGTCCTCTGATGTATGTCTCGGATCCTTTCCCTGAGGTCTGCCACATAGTCCTCTTCACATTTGGCCTCATCGTTAGGGGATCCAAACTTTACCTCACTGGGTAGCCGAACTGCTCGACCAAACAAGACTTCGGATGGAGTATGTCCAGTAGTACTGTGCACAGCATTTCGGTAGGTCATCAAGAAAAGAGGAATTTGTCGATCCCAATCGCGCTGGTGGTCTTCTACTACCTTGGAAAGATGTTCGTTTAAGGTTCTGTTGAAGCTCTCTACCATCCCGTTGGATTGTGGATGAAGTGGGGTCGTCCTCGTCTTTTTGATTCCTAGTTGTTGACAAACCTCTTGGAATATCTTCGATTCAAAGTTTCGTCCCTGGTCGGAATGCAGTTCCATGGGCACGGCGAATCTGCTCACCCAGTTGTTGACGATCTGTTCCACGATGGTCTTCGCTTCCTGGTTAGGGATGGCGAACGCTTCCGGCCATTTGCTGAAGTAGTCCATGACGACTAGGATGTAACGGTTACCATTGTCGGTTTCTGGAAATGGACCAGCGATGTCAGCGGCAATCCGTTCAAAGGGTGCGCCCACGTTGTGCTGTTGCATCTTGCCTCGCGTTTTCGTTCTGGGTCCTTTGCTGGCTGCACACACGACGCATTTTCGGCACCAACTCTCTACGTCTACCCTTGCGCTGAGCCAATAGAAACGTTCTCGCACCTTCTCCAGTGTCTTGTTTGCACCCAAATGACCTCCGGATGCTCCATCATGCATCTCCCGTAGCACCTCGTGTACTTTTGATCGCGGTAAGACAAGCTGCATTATGAAATCTTTCCCGTCCGGCCTTTCCCATTTCCTTTTCAGTACACCATCTTGCACATGAAGGGAGTCCCACTGAGCCCAGTATGCCTTGAGAGTGGGGCTCCTGTCCGAGATATCTTGTCCATTTGGCTTTTCCATAAATTCCTTCCACGCTAATATCGACTCGATGTCTGGGTCTTCTTTCTGAGCGTTGCGGATTTCTTCTGCACTCCAACCAGCGATAGGCTCAGCTCTTACCCTTTGGATGGAAAGAAGGTTCTTCTCTTCCTGCCGCACACAATGCTTGCAGTCGCTCTTACATGGTCGCCGGGACAATGCATCCGCATTAGAATGAAGTTTCCCTTTACGATGCTGTATTTCATAGTCGTACATCTGCAGCCGTTCAATCCATCTTGCTACCTGGCCCTCCGGATTCTTAAACTGCAGCAGCCATTTTAGAGCCGCGTGGTCTGTGCGCAAAAGGAACTTTTGGCCGTAGAGGTATTTATGGAAGTGTTTTGTCGCCAGAAGCAGCGCCAAAAGTTCTCGCCTGGTCACGCAGTAGTTCCTTTCGGGCTTGGAGAGCACTTTGCTGAAGTATGCTACTACCTTCTCTTGACCATTGTGTACTTGCGAAAGAACCGCTCCGACGCCGACGTTACTTGCATCTGCATCCACGATGAACATTTCTCCGGGAATGGGATATGCTAGTGTTGTTGCTTCGCATAGTTGTTGCTTAAGGTTCTTGAAGCTATTGTCGCACTCACCTGACCACTTGAATTGCCTTCCCTTTTCCGTCAGCTGGTGCAAGCTCTTCGCGATTCCGGCAAAGTCCTTTACGAATCGTCGGTAGTACGTGGCGAGGCCCAAAAAGCTCCTGAGTTCGTGTTTGTCTTTTGGAACTGGGCAGTTTTTCACAGCTTCCACCTTGTCTGGATCGGTTCGCACTCCTTCTGACGAGATAACGTGGCCCAGGTACTTGACTTCGGATCTGAAGAGGTCACATTTCTTTGGGTTCAGCTTCAGGTGAGCGTTTCGAAGCCGTTCTAGCACATTCTTCAGGTTGTCGCGATGTTCCTCGAATGTTTTTCCTATCACGATCACATCGTCCAGATACACCAAGCAAGTTTTCCAGGTTAATCCACGTAGGACGTGTTCCATTAGGCACTCAAAAGTTGCCGGAGCGTTGCACAATCCAAATGGCATTACTGTAAACTGCCACAGCCCATTTCTTGCAGTGAACGCAGTTTTCTCTCGGTCCTTTGGATCGATCTGTACCTGCCAGTAACCGCTCTTTAAGTCAAGGGTGGAAAACCATCGAGCTCCTGAGAGTGTGTCCAATGTGTCATCGATCCATGGCAGAGGGTAGCTATCCTTTTTGGTGACATCATTAAGTCTGCGATAGTCCACGCAGAATCGAGTGCTGCCGTCTTTCTTCTTAACCAGTACAACAGGTGAGGCCCACGGACTCTTAGAACTTTCGATGAGCCCTTCGTTCTCCATCATTGACACCATATCCGCAACCTCCGTCTGCTTTGCCAGTGGTAGTCGTCTGGCAGGCTGACGAATTGGTCTGGCATCCCCAGTGTCTATGCGAAGTTGCACCAGATGTGTTCGACCATACTCTCCATCCTGTGAGGCAAATATATCAGCGTACTCACCGATTAGATTTTCTGCCATGGCACGCTGATCCCGATCCAGTTCGCAGTGTTTGAGGATCCTGTCACTTACTTCGGCCAACCTGGCTGATGAAACGGGCCTCGTAGATTCCTTTTCGGTTATTGTTGAAATTGAACATATCGGCGCACATTTACCAATAACCTCCCCTTGTTTTAGTTTCACGCTGTGGCTCTTTAAGTTCATGAGCTTTACTGGGACCAGGCTGTTCTTTGGCTCCACTAAAACTTTTCCCACGATGTAGTTTGGAGAATTCCTTCCTGAATCTGGCTCCAATAGGTAGAATCGGTGGCTCCCAGGATCACCCTCTAGTTTTGTCCAAATGATAGTCTCGGAAGATGGTGGTAAGACTTCGTCCTTGCTGAGTATTGTCCTTAAATACACCATTGGAATCTCTACGTTCCGGTACCGCAGAACTTGCATCCCGATGTCAATGATTACGTCATGTTCTTTCATAAAGTCCACTCCGATGATGCATTCATCACATATGTCGGCCACCAGGAACGCATGGGAAAAGGCCAACCCCGCTAGTTGTAACGTGAGGCGAACTTCTCCGTATACTTTCGCCGCTTCCCCTGTCGCAGTTCTAAGACAGTAGCAGCTGGTGTTGTGCAGCCAAGACTTCTGGACGAGATCTCTTCTTACAATGGAAGCCGTGGCGCCAGTATCGATAGTAGCCACGCACTTGTTTTTGCCGATGAATGCTTCCACTGTTAGACTCTTGTTGCATCGTTTGGTTTGGGAGACCTGGATGGTGGTCTTGGGGGCGTCGATTCCATTAGCCAACTTCTGCCCCTCGAAGCTGACTTTTAGGCGTTTCCCGACTCCTGGTTTCGAGAAGCCTGGCCAACAGGATGGATGTTCTCCCTGTAGGATGGTTCTTCGTTGGGTAGCCTATTCGCATAATGTGGACAGTTTCCGCGGCTGGGTGGATTTCTGCATTGCCGTTGTAGGTATCCTATTTTGTTGCAGTTCCAGCAACGAGTTTGTCCTCCGCGAGCGTTGTTTCGGTCTTCGACGTCCATCCTCTGGCAAGAGCATTCGATGGCGGCTACTTCCCTCACACGGTGGACTCCCTGACATGCCTGGTCTGCGGCCTCCATTGTCAGAGCAAACACCAAAGCTTCGACGAGGGTTTTCGTTCCAGCCATTCTTACAGCCATTTGTAGTTTCGCATCAGCTATGGCATGGGTGAACGCTTCGGTTGCCATCTCGTTAATAATCTCCTCGCCGGCGTTTGGATAGGACAAATGTGCCAGCCGCTCGATGTCTGCTTGCAACTGCTGGAGCGTCTCACCCTTCATCTGGGACCTTCTGCGCAAGTGGACCCCATATACTTGCTGCATGTGGTCGTCCCCAAATCGCATCTCAATGGCTTTCACCAGACTGTCGTAGTTGCGTTGTTTGTCCTCGGGAATAGTTTGTAGTAGCTCTGCAGCTGATCCTCTAAGCGCAAGCGTGAGGGCAATGGACCTCTCTTCATCGTCCCAGTTGTTCGTCATTGCCGCAGCTTCGAACTGCCTCTTATATATTGGCCATGATGTCTGTCCATCGAAAACGGGAGGCTGCATATCTTTCCTTCTCGGGAAGTCGGTTGAGTACTCCCGAACTTTCTGTTTCTTCATGCATTCGAGTTCCTTTGCCAAATTCTCGAATCTTCCTTCAACAGCCTCGAATTTTGTTTGAACGGTCTCGAATTTCGTTTCAAATGTCTCAATTTTGGTCTCTACATTTCCAATCTTCTCGTCGATTGTCCCGAATCTTGTTTCCAAGCTTCTATTTTGTTCATTAAATTTGCTTTCGAGAACATTCCTTTGATCGAGTAGCTGTTGCTCTAGAGAATTCTTTTGTTCGTCGAACTTTTTCGCTCGTCTAAAGAATTGTCTAACTTCTCGAATTTTTTATTCTGATCGTCGAATTTCTCACATAGCAATTTCATTAAAGCCGACATGTCACTCGTCGTACTTACTTGTTCTTCTTCGACGTCAAACAAAGCTGTTTCAGGATCTGTACCCTCGTCCGTCATTATTTTCCGCAACTTAATGATCAATTCTCTTTTCGTACCAGTTGTAGGTTGCTCCCGCTGGCTCAGTACTTCCTTTAGTTGTGGCAATGACAAATCTTCTAGCAATTTCCGTACCATTTTTTTTTTCCACTTACACAATAAGCAATATACAAAATCTGTTTTATACCACTTTTCTGACACCAATGTAATATTCTTGCTGGGGTTCGTTTAAATAAAACCGTCTTTTGTGTATTTTAATTGTTTATTTATTATGAAACACCAACTTTACTTCAACACAATATTCAATCACTTTATTCTTTATTTATTTCAAATAATATCGCTTATTTTCACCACTGGTCTAATCTTCCTCTTGTTATCGCTATATGCACTTATAAACAACTGTGTCCATGGTCGTTGTGGTATGGGTATTTATAGGAAATTGCAAGGGGTTCTAGAACATGATAGATGTTTCTCCGGGTGAATCGAGGATCCTGGAATATTGGGATATTGTGTGGAACAATTGTGGAACGTAAGCACACCAGGTTGGAACGTAGGCACATCAGGTTGGAATATTTACTACTAGTAGGCAATAGATGTCGTTGCACAAAGTACCTGACGATGTACTTGATACTACAATACATATGAATAACTATATATTATTTAGTAGTCGGTTGCGTATTTCCACAGCTAATTGGTCGTCGTTCTTACTAATGGAAGATCCGGCTTCTGAATCAGCTTCATTGTCCACAGTGTATGTATTCTCATCTACGGGTATATCTGATCTGTAGTGTAGGCATATGTTGTGTAATGCCGAGGAAACATGTACGATTTGCGCTGATTTTTGCGGAGTGTAGTGAAGTTGCCTTGCACCAAGGAGACACCGAAAACGATTTTTAAGAACTCCTATCGTTCTTTCAACAATGTTTCTCGTTTTCGAGTGCTTTATGTTAAACATGCTTTGAACGCTTCCCTCCTCCGGTGATCTAAATGGCGTGATGAGGTACGGTTCCAACGGATAGCCTGCATCGCCTATAGAAGTAAAATTTTGATAAATCTTATACTCGTAGTTATTGAACAATTTTATGAAAAAAAACAACCCAAGAGCCAAGTATTCCTTCGCCACTCTCGTAGTTTGATCTTAAAGTCGTACAAAGCTGGCTTAAATTCCATACAAAAGAATCATGAGCGGACCCAGGATGTCTTCCATCTATGAATCTAATATTCATTTTGTGATCACAGACCTGAAACAAAATTCATACTGAAATCTAAAAATAATTCATTGTAGATCTTACTATCATTGCGTTCAAGCTGTAGAATCCCTTTCGGTTATAGTACAAATGTTGTTCTTGCTTAACTGGTGCCAACATTTTAATATGAGTACCGTCAACGCAGCCCACTACACCTGGGATTCCGGCGCACTGAAAAAAAAGCTGTTTTGCTTGGTTTTTTTCTTCTTCCGTCATCTCGAATTTAATCCATTGCGGGCAAATGTGTGTTTCCATTGTATCTAACATTTCTTTGAAAATTCCACTAAATGTCGGTTGTGATAATCCTAGATTGAAATTGTTCCCAACACTTTTCTGGTAACTGCCATCTGCCAAGAACGGTAAAGTTGGGGCGAGTTTTAGTATCACTGGCACTAACGTTGAACGTGGATGTTCTCCCAGCTTATCTTTAATTTCGTTTAGTAAATACACGAATGCTTCCTTTGAAATTCTAAAATACATTTTAAATCTGAAAATAATTGTGATTGAAACAATTGATTAGAATTTATTTATTTCTCCCACTCACTTAACTCCGGACAAATTCAATGGATTGGATTTTGTTCTGATTTCCTTTCTAATCCTTACAAGCTCTTTTTTCTTATTTTCTTCTTCGTCACTGCTCTCGAAAAGCATCTCTACACTATTCATTTTTAAATAATTTTTGCAAATCATTCACACAGAAAAATAAAAATTCGTCGAATCAAATGTCAAAACACATGTGTGGAACGCATGTGGAATGTAAGTGTTCAGAGAGTCGTGTCGTTTTATGTTGTGGACATCACAAGCAAACAGACCTACTGGCTTTTCACCAGTCATCTGTCAGCTGTCATAAGCCATGTGCGGATCTTGACATATCGATTCCCATTCGATTATAACCTGCCCACCAATAAAGTCTGATATTGTATCTAATCTTATTTTCTTGAGTTTTAATGTTGTATAAGTATACAACATTTTAGTTACGCAATGAGAAATCACAAACGCCTCGACTTGACTGTCGTTTTCGACAGACGACGTCGACGACAAGGGTGCTTTATTCACATTGTACACATGTAAAACGCAATCCACATTCCCGCGACCAAAACATTCGCGAGAGTTTAACCTCACAATTCTTTTGTTTTGTTCTTGGTGGGTAAGATCGTGGTTGAATTTGTCGAAAGAAGGTGAGATATTACCTTCTCAATGAAAGTCACCCTATGTATTTATGCATTTTTCACGTTTAGGCAATTAGTTACAAAATAAATAACAACTGAAATTCGTAGCTGTGAATAAAATGCCAAAATGTGCGAATATTCGTCCGTTCGCATTCGCAGGTCGCTGAGCTGTGAATGGACCTTTACTGGCTTCCTCCGAGTCAGAAGATGAAGACGTCGATGTTGGCAACGCCGCCAACATCAAGAACGTCATCTAGGAGTTGACAGTTGAATTTCGCAATCGATTGCCAACTTAACGAACGCAGCCGAGAAATTGAATGACTGAAACCTTGGAGCGAGGGAGAAACAAGACTCGAGGATCAGAAAGAAGAGAACCACTCTGTCTTTCTTTATTTAAAATAAATATTCCATACGTTTCTTATAAAATTAAGGTTCAATAAAGTAAAAACGTTATATTGTAAACAGTGCTGTTAAATTTATTAATCTCAGTCCGTCAATAGTTGCAGTTCGCAACAATTCTTTAAATTTTTTGTGACTCCGTAAGTTCCGCATAAGACTATTTCTTGGAAAAACAAAATGGCGGGCACGCACATTGATAACTCGGCGATGTACTTGCCAACTACGAGTCAAACCGCAGCTCAGCCTAAGATCGAATCAACTCACCGTCCGCCACAACTGCCACAAGTACTGCACCCACAACAGAAATGTCATCCTCTACCACCAACCAACTCTCAACCTACTGGCTGGATGCATCCGACAGCACAAATATCCGACCCAGCAGTCACGATTGGACTGTACACTGATGGATTACCTCACAGCTCAACTAATGCAAAGTACGAGTTTAAACAACAGCTGCAGCTCAACAAACTGTAATTACAAGTCATCAGTTAGCTGCTCGACAATCTCTACCAAAGGAGCTGCCAATCTTTAGTGGCCGCCCTGATGATTGGCCTCTATTCATCAGTACCTACGAAGGAACTACATCGGCTTGCGGTTTTGCTGATGCCGAAAATCTGATACGTCTGCAGAAGTGTCTGAAGGTTAAAGTACTCGAAGCCGTACGCAGCAGATTGTTACTTCCAGTGAACGTGCCCCAAATAATTCAAACACTAAGGATGCTATATGGTCGACCCGAACATATAGTTCAATCGCTGTTGCAGAAGGTGCGTGCTGAACCCAATCCCAGAGCGGACAAGTTAGAGTCAATTGTTTCATTCGCTTTGGCAGTCGACAACATGTGCTCAACAATGGAAGCATGTAACATGTTTGCCCACCTCTACAACCCGATCTTGCTACAGGAGCTTACTGAGAAGCTCCCACCTTCAATTAAATTGGATTGGGCGACGTACAAGTACAACATTCCGGATGTCAACTTGGCGACGTTCGGCAAGTGGCTAATGCAGCTAGCAAACACCATTAACAGCGTTACATTCACCTCCTCATACTTCGGCACGAAAGGAGAAAAACATGTCACTCAAGAAAGAAGCCACGTTAATCTACACGATGAAGGGTTTAGCCCAAAGAAGAAATCGTGCTGCATCTGCAATAAAGTTGAAGACTGCAATAAGTTCTGTAACCTGAGTCTCGCCGATAAATGGAATGCCGTTAAGCAACACAACCTATGCCGAACGTGCCTTTTTTCGCATCCCAAGTCTCGATGCAGAAGTAACCCTCAATGCGGAGTTAATGGATGTTTCTTCAGGCATCACCGCTTATTGCATAACGCAAAAAGAAATATCTGCAGCAGCACAATGCAACACTCACTCCGCCAACTCTACATCGGTGCTCTTTCGAATATTACCAATATTCATTCATGGCAAAAGTGGCCAAATCAGGGCATACTCCTTTCTTGACGAAGGTTCATCGCTGACACTTATGGATGAGTCGCTGGCCGAGGAATTGGGACTTGATGGACAACGGGACCCTCTGTATCTGAAGTGGACAGGAGAAACACATCGCGTGGAGAAGGATTCCAAAATCGTATCAATTCGAATATCAGGAGTGAGTAACGCCAAAATAAAGTACGACGTCAATAATGTACGAACTGTGAAGTCGCTAAATCTACCAGTTCAATCCGTTTGTATGGACCAAGTTACTACGCATTGCCCATACCTCAAAGGAATTCCGATTGAATCATACGAAAATGCAACTCCACGATTACTGATTGGCCTCGACAACTGGAAATTGGGCCTACCGCTGAAGTTCAGAGAAGGAGCCACCAAAGAGCCCATTGCTACAAAGACCCGTCTCGGCTGGAATATCTACGGGCCATATCAACATCAACGTTGCTCATCCGTAAATATTCACGTATTCCATAGCCTCCACCATTGCGAATGCCAGCAAGCCAAAGATACTCAATTGCATAACATGGTGAAAGAGTATTTCTCTCTCGATAGTTTGGGTGTGTCAGCGAAGTCAACAGTTTCAACTATGTCGAAGGAAGACCAACGAGCTTGCCAGCTACTCGGTACCGAAACCACCCGCATAGGTGACCGATTTGAAACAGCCTTGTTGTGGAAGTATGACAAGGTAAAGCTTCCAAATAGTTTCCCTATGGCAGGCCGACGTCATCAATGTCTTCAAAATAAGCTGAAACGAGATCCCGAATTAAAACGAAATCTTTAAGGACAAATAGCAGATTACGTGCTAAAGGGATACATCCGTAAGTTGACGCAAGCCGAGCTACGGCAGAGTCATCCTCGCACATGGTACTTGCCGATCTTTCCGGTTACAAACCCCAACAAGCCGGGCAAGATAAGGATCGTTTGGGACGCCGCCGCACAAGTGAATGGAGTATCCTTAAACTCTGTTCTACTCCTGGGACCGGATCAGCTATCTACAATGCTAGGCGTCCTCTTCCGGTTTAGAGAAAAGCGAGTTGGGATTTGTGGCGATATCCGTGAGATGTACCACCAAGTTCGAATAAAAGAGGAAGATCAACATGCGCAACGTTTCCTCTGGTGCCAGGACGACTTCAATGGTGAGCCAGATACCTATGTCATGCAGGTAATGACCTTCGGTGCCACATGTTCACCAAGCTGTGCCCAATTCGTCAGGAACAAAAATGCGATGGAGTTCACTGACAGGTTTCCCAGGGCTGTTACGTGTATCACCAGGAATCACTACGTGGACGATTTACTGGACAGTGTCAACACTGTTGCTGGAGCGATTCAATTGGCCGAAGAAGTCAAGTTTATCCATCAGCAAGGTGGGTTTGAAATAGGCAAATGGATTTCAAACTCTTCCAACGTTGTAAAGGAACTCGGCGCCGATCCAGAAAACAGAGGACGCAGTCTTAATATGAGTCCTGAAATCGGAGCAGATAAAGTTCTTGGAATGTGGTGGTGTACTTCATCCGACAGTTTTTCATACATTGTTAAACGCAACGAATGCAATTGCGACATTTTGCTGCCGAAACGCAAGCCGACAAAGAGAGCGGTGCTTCGTATATTGATGACCATCTTCGATCCATTCGGTTTCATAGCGAACTTCCTCATCTACATCAAGATCCTGCTCCAAGACATCTGGAGGACCCCACCAGGAGATAGCCCAATAGGATGGGATGATCCTGTGACCGACGAGCAGTTCGAGAGATGGCGTCAATGGGTTCAATTGCTGGACCAAATCGAGAAGCTACAAATTCCGCGATGCTACCTCCACGAGATGAAATTTGGTGAGGATGTTTCCACTGAGCTGCATATATTCGTTAATGCCAGCGAAAAAGCCTTTGCAGAAGTGGCTTATATAAAAACATCTGAACGAGATAAAGTGGAATGCAGATTAGTAGCAGCAAAGACACGTGTAGCTCCATTAAAATTAACATCCATTCCTCGATTGGAGTTGGAAGCTGCAAGATTGGGAACCCGTTTGGCATCTTCAATCATCGAGAATCATTCCGTACGATTCGGCCGCAGACAATTCTGGTCAGACTCAAAGACGGTTCTCTGCTGGATCCAGTCCGATCACAGGAGCTACCGCCAATTCGTAGCCTTTCGAGTAGCAGAAATATTAGAAACAACAAACATCAACGAATGGCGATACGTACCCACAAAAATGAACGTTGCTGATGAAGGTACCAAATGGCAAAAATGTCCAAAGTTTGAGTCATCCAGTCGCTGGTACAGCGGACTATCATTTCTGCTACTTCCTGAAGACGAGTGACCGCAAGATATTCCGAAAGATTCTACCACAAACGAGGAGATGAGAAGTCACTTATTTATACAAACAGTTGAATTTGAAAGTGTCATCGACGTCAACCGATTTTCACATTGGCAGCGCCTACTTCGAACTCAGGTATTCGTTTTGCGATTTATATATAATATTAATTCAAGAAAAAAAAAAGGAGTGGCTAAGCATCTAGGATATGTCACGAAGGAAGAATATAACGACGCAGAAAGTTATCTGTACCGCGAAGCACAGTTTGCTGCCTATGCCGATGAAATCCAGGCACTCAAAAACAACCAGCTGTTGCCCATCAGTGGAAGAAAATTGCTGAAAATGAGTAGCCATATCTACAAACTTTCACCATATTTGGACGACAATGACGTATTACGCGCTCGGGGCCGTATAGATGCAGCTCTGGGAGTAGCATCTGATGTCAAGCGGTCAATCTTGCTGCCGAGAGGACATCACATTACGCATCTTATTATACGACACTTCCATATGCTGTATCATCACCAGAACCATGAAACAGTGGTAAATGAGCTTCCACAAAGGTACTGGATTCCGAAGATTCGAGTTGCTGTGAAAGTTGAAATTAGAAGCTGTCAACTATGCAAAAACAAAAATGCACATCCGCGACCTCCAAGGATGGGTGACCAACCAACTGCAAGACTTTCTACATTCTGCCGACCATTCTCCTACGCGGGCATTGACTACTTTGGACAGATGACCGTTGCTGTAGGAAGACGAGTTGAAAAGCGCTGGGGAGTGCTTATTACGTGCCTGACCACAAGAGGGGTCCACATCGAGTTGGCCAACAGTCTTTCATCTGACTCCTGCATTCTGGCAGTCAAGCGCTTTATTGCTAGACGTGGAATTCCGATCGAGTTTCACAGCGATAACGGAACAAACTTCCATGGCGCCGACCGTGAACTTCAAGATGCATTCCAGCGTCAGAACGACCTCGCCGAAGAGTTTTCTAGCCCAGCAACGAAGTGGATCTTCAACCCGCCATCATCGCCTCACATGGGAGGCAGTTGGGAGAGGATGATCCAAACAGTTAAAAAGGTGCTTAGGCAAAGAACGCCTACTCGAAACACATCGGATGAACTGCTGCATAGTATGATGCTGGAGGTGGAAAAGACCATCAATTGTCATCCACTGACTTATGTGCCACTGGAATATGAGACCGACGAAGCACTAATTCCGAATCACTTTTTGCTCGGATCATCAGATGGAAGAAAGCCCGACTGCATCCGCTCTGATGATAGAGCCCTCTTAAGAAGCAACTGCAGTATAAAAACATCTTTTGGAAGCGATGGCTGAAGGAATATCTGCCTACACTCAACCGGAGAGCTAAATCGTGCGGACTGGTTAAACCAATCCAAGTCGGAGATATTGTGGTCATCGTCAACGATGCTAACCCTCGAAATATGTGGCCTAAGGGACGCATATTGGACACCGCTGTCAGCAAGGATGGACAAGTGCAAAATGTGACAGTCCAAACGAGCTCCGGAATCTTCGTGCGACCGGCAGTGAAAATAGCAGTTCTTGATGTCCTTAAGCCAAGTAAGCCGATCACGGGGATCGACGTACCAAGGGGGAGTGTTGGCAACGCCGCCAACATCAAGAACGCCATCTAGGAGTTGACAGTTGAATTTCGCAATTCATTGCCAACTTAACGAACGCAACCGAGAAATTTAATGACTAAAACCTTGGAGCGAGGGAGAAACAAGACTCGAGGATCAGAAAGAAAAGAACCACGACGACGGCAACAACACAAAATTTAAAGCTCTGTCTTTCTTTATTTAAAATAATAATGGAATATTTATTCCATACGTTTCTTATAAAATTAAGGTTCAATAAAGTAAAAACGTTATATTGTAAACAGTGCTGTTAAATTTATTAATCTCAGTCCGTCAATAGTTGCAGTTCGCAACAGTCGAAGTGGAATGTAAAGAGTTAAACAATAGCATCTGACAGATCCGAGAAAAGGTGGATGTCATCAAGATCAAACAAATAGCCAGACGTGAGAGGGAGCGACAACTGGAACACACTCAACAAGAACAACAACACCAGCAGCAGCCTTCACAAATCCAGTTGCAAACAGAGAGGCAGCCGCAACAGCAGCAACAACCACAACAGCCAAGGGACAACGGCAGCCAAAGCTGAAACAACAGCAGCAGCAGCAACCACAACGGCTGCAAAAACAACAGCTAGTAGAACACCAGCAACCACAACAACGGCCAAAACAGCAGCAACAACAACAACAACAGCAGAAATTACAGCAGACTTAACAGCAACAAAAACAACTGCAGGAGAAACAACAACAGCAGCAACATCAGCAGCAGCAACAACAGCAGCAGCAACAACAACAGCAGCAGCAACAACAGCCGTAGCTACAACAGAAGACAAAAGAAAGAGCGCCGCCAATCAACACGTTTAAGATCGAGTTGAAGGAAACCATTAATCTATTTAAGTCGGCCATAAGTAATAATTTCTTTATAAAACGGTTAAGCGTAGATTTGCATGCTATCCACTGCAATACAGTGGAGCAGTACCATAAGAAACTCGTAAAAGATTTATTGAGGGACTTAACGCCGGAGTTCTTCTTCTTCAACCCGAAGGGGGAAAAGTTGCAAACCTTGCTGCTGATGGAACAGTCTACCGAGCCAGAGGAACTCTTAAAGATACTCAAGGAGAAAGAGTGCTATGAGCTCAGCTAAGGCGGGAAATACCGTTCTTCCTGGTTCAGATCTCACCCAATATCAAACTAGATGGTCTAAGGAGTCCTGGACTGCCAGGTTGTCACCTGGGAAAAAGTGAAGAGGGGCGAAGGCATGTTGCAGTACGTTCGCTGGCAAAGGTTCGGGCACGCCGCGTCGATCTGCGATATGCAGCCTTGATGTGTGAAGTGTGACAAGGACCACAAAGCAGAGGAATGTGCACTAGGCAGGGCTGGCGCGACTGAAAAAGTCAGCAAACTTGCGCAATATGTAGGAACGCTGGGCATAGCTCAAACTATCGGGGTTGCCCTAAATTCCAATATATAAAAAATGTAAATCTGGCTCGTCAGCATATGGTGGAGGTCAAGCGTCCGCCCGTTGCAAAACTCCTTGCACAATCCACTACTACCCAAGTAACCTACGCCCAAATGGCGCCAGGCCTGCCGAATATGGTACAGTCGCAGCCGAAGATTATTCCGCAGGCCCCAAAGCCGACAGCATCGGAGGCTGAACTTGCTTTGTTGCCTATCTTGCTCCCTATCCAGGGACAGATGGGCCAACTTCAGCCACAAATTCAAGAGCACGCGACACGTGTGGACCAGATTTACGTGCTTCTGCGGGACCTAATGCACCACCAATCGTAATGGGTACGAACATGGCGGAGCAACCCTTAAAGATCCTTGCGGTAAACGTGAATTCACTGATTAGGATCGAAGGAAGAGCTGTAATTTTCAAGTTGCTTGAAGACCGTTCTCCCGATGTGCTGTGCTAAGCTATCCCAGAAACAAAAGTTGAGACACAGTAGTTATAATAAAAGGAGAGACCAAACTAACTCTGTACAAGGAGGAGGTGTCGCGATCTTCTTTAGAAAAAAGAGGAGCGTCATAAAGTATCGTACGGTACACTGCGTGGGCTCCAGGAGCTGGAAGCATGTATCGTGTATGTCCTCCTCCACAGTGGAAAGAAGATTTACCTATATGGTTGCGGTCTATCCTCCTGAAGCTACTCAAACCATTTCTTTTAACGACCGACAAACGTTAAACTGCTTACATACTTTTGTGTATGACAGTGATCATTGCAGATTCAGTGTCGAAATAACTAGTCCTAACGAAATTGCGGAATTGGAGGAGTTTGTCCGATTGCTCGCCATCATTTACAGTAAAACGCGTTGGACTCGCTTCTCCAGACAGTTAACGAGAGGACTCTTCTCGAACTTGCTCGACCTACCGTCCAAAAGGAATCTGTCAAACGAGGAGATTGATAGATACCTAACACAAATGGACGAGAAAATAAAACGAACGATGGATAGTACGATATCCCGATATACCTTGTACACACAGTTTACTAACAAACAGAACTCGGAGGTGGTTAGGATGCTGAAGTCGTTGATTAGAAACCTCTCGAAGTTAAGGAGAATTACAGATTTTCTGCAAATTCGCACTAGGACAGGAAAATTCGGGCTGTAAAATCGAACAACCCGAGTATGTTTCTGGAAATAGGTAAGCGAGTTGTTTCGGAGGAATAAGTAAAACGACCTTCCGCGTCTTAAAATCCCCGAACAACGAACAATGCACAAATACTAGTGACAGCATAGAAATAGATCCGGATAACGCAGCTGAGTATGACAATTTCTTTGTGGTCGAAGATTCGCATCAGAAGGTAGAGGCTATGGGAGCGACTTTCCGGGATGTGTATAAGGTGAATGATAGCTTTTGCCCGAACCACGACCTGGAAAGTCGGGTCCTTGTGAACAACTTTTGCCTTCGAAATGACATGGAGCACTGGAGATCTGAGAAGACTGGTTTCACCGTGTTCAATGAAAGAAATATGACAAATAATGCCGTCGCCGATGAAAGGGTACATCCCCCGTTCATTTCGAAGGCAGAGCTCCAAGCGATCTTGGAATCACTGAGAAAAAAGAAATTCATGGGAATCGATGGTATACCAAACATTGTACTTAGACGTCTTCCTCCAGAAGCCGCGAACATTTACACCATCCTGTTTAATAATGC
This sequence comes from Brachypalpus laphriformis, assembly GCA_945910035.1. Taxonomy (NCBI): domain Eukaryota; kingdom Metazoa; phylum Arthropoda; class Insecta; order Diptera; family Syrphidae; genus Brachypalpus; species Brachypalpus laphriformis. Next base: position 235,110,513 of record OX246753.1, on the reverse strand, counting down.
AACGAATAATGCCCATTATCCAGCGCATTGGAAAACAGCGGTGGAGCAGCTCATTCCCAAAAGAGATAAAGACAGTTCCAATTCGGGGAATCTCCGGTCGATAAGTCTCCTTCCGAACACCAGCAAGGTATTCGAAAAAGTGATCCACAGAGCGTTGACTAAGTGGGTTGAGGACATGCACAAATTCCGGATAACAAATACGCTTTCAAGGCGGGGGATAATATACATGCCGCGTCTAAACTGGTATCGGATATCCAATGGAACAAAAGCAAGAAGCAATGCACGGGTGCATGTCTGGTTAACTTGGAGAAGGCCTTCGATACCGTACAGTTAGACGGAGTCTTCTACGAATTGAGCAGGCTGGGCATAAGTAAATCACTGCTGTACATAATTTATGACATGTACACTAGTAATAAGTTCATTGTGAAGAATGGCAATGTGATGTGTAATAACTGAAAAGGAGAATTCTATCGCCACGTAAAAAAACAAAACAAATTCGGGACAAATAAATCTTTATTCTTGGTTGTACGACGCTTTTACAGAGACTCACGTTAGGATCTATCGATCGTTGGGAATAGGGATCGTTATGGTGGATTAGTGAGTTGTGGTGATTTCATGGTGTGTGGTACGGGTACGGAGAGTACATGCAGGAAGTGGAATATATGTAGGTAGATAGGATATGTAAGTAGGTAGAATATATGCAGGGAGTAGGATGTATGTAGGTAGGTAGGATATGTAAGTAGGTAGAATACATGCAGGGAGTACGATGTAGGTAGCTGGTTCGTCTTTTATTTCAGATGTCTGCTGCAACTTTTGAGCTAAAACATGGTCTGGAACAGGGTGCGTTTAATTCGCCGATCCTATTCAATAATTACACGATCAATCTCATAGGTTCACTTCACCATGCCATAGCGTACGCAGATGACTTAGTCGCGTACAGGTCAGGGCCTAAGATCGAGGTCATTGCTTTTTCAGTCCGCGATATTGTAGATGTCAGTAGGCAGCACGACCAATTTCGGTAGCTTAATGAAGAAGAGTGAACCCCGTCGTCTTTTCCCCCTAATCCGGGTTAGCTTGTAACGGGAAAGAGCGGTTCGTGTATTTATTTTATATATAAGGCCAGCTTACGTAGTTTTAAGGTTGTCTTAAGTTTGTACATAATACATTATAATTAAAAAATCAAGCACAGAACTTGGCTAATCAAAAAAAAAAATAAATTAAGAACAGTATTCGCTTAAAGAAAGAGTGTATTTAATTACACATCGTAGTCAAGTTAGCTCAAGTTTATTTTTAAGGTAGTTTATAAGTTTTTTTTATACACGTGCAAACAAACAAGTTCTTATATTAAGTTTTTTCTTACACAATAAAACATTTTTCTTAGTTTTAAATTTCATAGGTAGTTCATATAGATATTAAATAAATTAATTAAGTTAAGTTACGTCGAAAGACACAGTTTAAGTGTTAGGGTTTGTAATAGGCTGGAGGGAGGTTTCGGGAGTTGGGATTTGAAAAGGACAGGAAACAAGGATGTAGATGGGACTTTAGGATGGGATGGAATGGAAAAGGAAAAAGTTTCGGCTATGATGGACGTGGCATGCTTGCTATACGCGCAGCTCAACTCGCCGGAAATGGGGTGGTTCTTGCCCCCGCAGCACGACAACCTACTACAAACAACATATATCATGCCAAATTTTACTTACTTATTTTTCACCATCATATACCGGATGGACGTTCACCACACTGAGGACGCTGCAGATAATGTAACAGCGTTGGCCTTTGCCCTCCAACCCACGAAGTCCGGTGGCCTTAACTAGGACTTCCCAATGACTAATGCTGCTGCCAGGTCACTCCACCATCGCTGAAAGAGTTTTAGTCACCCTACCGCAACCCGTGAAAAATTCACTTTAACAAGCCATCAAGGTCATACGGCCTTGATCGTAATCAAAACATACACACTTCATCTCTGTGGCCTGTGGCCGCCTTGCTGACACGAGTTTTGGAGCCTAACTTTAAATAGAATTAAAATAGCATTCACAAGATAAGCACTCATCACTCACTCCTTAAAACAGATTTGAATCCCTTTTTTTTAACTATATTTCCTTCTCCTCCTTCACTGGCACACTTCCTGTACGTTAAGTTTTTGATTTCTTTATTATTCAATGTATATGTTACACTGACTTCTGTAGCGAAGGTCTTTATAGGTAGCACTGCACTGTACTTTTAAATATGTTCTACTTTGAAAATGTGTTCTAAAATGAAGGCAAGTGTTGCCTTCCACCACTAAATGAGGAATGCTGTATTACTCTATGGCTCTATACCAGCCCCGCAACGTCGACCGAGAATCCCTCTAACCATACGGATTGCTTCGTGGTCTGATTTTAAATTTATCCGCTACTAGAAAAGGCGAAAAATAAAAAAAAAACTACCAACATCCCTTTCATACCCCATCTTTAAGCAGTTGGTTTGTGCATAGGCTTAGGACAGTTTAGAACTGGTCTAAACAATGATGGTGTCCATCCAGTGCCAGCTGACTGCTGTCAAAACAAACAAAAAACACAAACAGGCAAAAACGAATTTTGTGTAAGGCTAAGTCCGATATTATTTTGTTGTTTTTCCTTTACTTATTGCTAATTTTCTTTTTCATTTTCGCTTGACTAACTCCTGAGGGATGCGGCTACGCTTTTCTTATGCCTCGCAGCTGTCTAGCGACAGGAGTACTGCCGAATGAACTCGGCTGTTTCCGGAGGACACTCATGACTTTCACAAACCGTCGGGGAGGAGTACGTACTCAATCATCCAGACTAATGCGCCTGGATAGACAGGAACTCCAGGCATCAGCATGGCCAACGATTCGTGCTCCCAGAACAACCGGTTCCACGCACCGGAACAACTCGGGGACATCACATCGACCAGGGATCGTTGACCTTAGTTGCAGTGCTACTACAACAACAACAACACATCATTCGCAGCTGATAAAGGAAACCAAACTATTCTAAGTAAGTTCATGGATTTATTTTGCCATAAATGAAGTAACATAATTTTCTTCAAGGGTAGCTGTAACACATTTCCGAGCTTGGAAGGACACCTAAACGACAAGGGTGGAGACATCAGGTACCTGGAGCATAACCGTGGGGAAGAATCCCACTATATGAAGCCGGGCACTAAGCAGGTAAACAATGCTATTTATCTTAATGCAGCAATATGTGTACATAAATAAATACATATATTAACGTAAGCTTTTTATGCTGTCAAATTCCTATTGCTTAGCTAAATAATTTATGTTTATGTTTACATGCATTTACATTTGCGTATAGTACCTCACAATATGTTTATTTATCTACTTTTTTATGTTTTCCCATGTCTGTAGGTAACGGACTCGACGCGGATACAACGAGACTGCAGTATAGAAATTAGGAATGTAGCGAGCAGTGAAGCTGACTCCATATATAATCTGTTGGTGAGTGAGACGCTTCTTTAATTAAGAGATTTAAATGTATCTATGCATGTTGATTCTAAAGAAAAGCAGTTTTTTAGAAACTTTGATTTTAATTTGTTTATAGATTTTAATGTTAAAAATGTTTGTAAAAAGGGAAAAATTATCAGAGCAACTAAAAAATTCTGCTGCCTTTGACTGCTTCTTTTTTCTTCTGATCCTTTAATAGAAAGCTGATCGCCTATTGGCTTATTTAAAGCTCAAATTTGATTGATTGTTGACTTCGAGTTGTACGGATGCGTCCGACGATCATTCTAAAGGTCTGTTTACATTCTAGGTGCGTTGTCAGCAACATTCTCCCCCCCAGTGAGGGAGTCTCCTTCTCCAACTGCCTCACTTTCCGCCTGCCTGCTAACGTCAAGCAACGCTAACTTCACAACCGGACGTTCGTAAATGCCACTTAATGTTCTAACCGTCGCTCTCCTAACTTGCCCATCCTTAGAGATTACAGTGCTGATAACAACTCCCTTTGGCCAAGAGTGTTTCGTAAGTTGTCATCCACTATGACCATGATGTCTCCTTGCTTTACTGGTTCAACCCGTTGAAACCACTTGGTTCGCCTTGTGATGGTAGTCAAATATTCTTTTATCCATCTCTTCCAGAACAGGTTTGACATTTGTTGACATCTCCTCTAGTTTTTTCGTGACATCAGCTCTCGGTCGTCAAACTTCCCAAATACTTTAGTCCCGCTCGACGGCCCCAGAAGAAAATGGTTCGGTGTCAGTGCCTCGTCACTTTCATTCTCCAATGGTACATACGTTAGCGGACGAGAATTTAATATGCCTTCAACTTCAATCAGCGTGGATTGCAGCGTTTCGTCGTTGATGCGTTGATTTGCGACCACTTCCTTGAAAATCTTCTTTACGGATCCAACCAGCCACACCCAGCTACCACCCATATGTGGCGCGGCCGGTGGATTGAAAAACCATTTTGTTCCTGATGTTGTGAACTCTTCCAGAATTCTGTTCTTATTCACTGCTTGAAAGGCTTTCCACAGTTCCTTGTCAGCTCCCACAAAGTTGGTACCGTTATCTGAATAGATTTCTCTCGGAGTTCCTCTTCTAGCCATAAAATTGTGGATGCAGAGTATGCAGGAATCCGCTGTAAGTGAGTGAACCACCTCGATGTGAATTGCTCGAACCGTCAAGCAGGTAAATAGAACGCCCCATCGCTTAACTAAGCTTCTGCCTTGAGTTACCATGATGGGTCCGAAATAGTCCACCCCTACAAAGGTAAAGGGTCTATGGTACGCTGCGAGCCTTGTGTGTGGTAATGGCGCCATTTCAGGACATCCCGGAGAAGCATTCCTTAGCCGATACATGGGGCACTTGTGGCGAACAGCTTTAACCAAAGGCCTCAAGCCCGGAATACAATACCTTTGCTTAATTTCATTAATAACTGTCTCATTACACGCATGTTTGTATTTTCGATGGTAAAATTCAGCAAGAAGGAAACACCCTACTCTGCCTAAGCAACAACACCGGACGTCTCACAGAATCCTCAACGTACTCAGCGCAATTGATATGTCCTCTTAGGCGAAGTACTCCTTCCTGATCAAAGTATGGTGAATATTTGAAAAGTTGACTGGACTTTGGCAAACACTTGCCTCTTCTTATCATTAACAACTCATCTCCGTACTCGAACTGTTGAACCATTTTCCATATGAAAACCTCAGCCAATCTAAGTTCTTCTCCCGCAACTGGACCAGAAACCAAACGTTCTTTTATCTATCTATCAATAGTTTGCTGATCCCAACAGTTAACAGAAGATACTTCGGCCGAATCTCTTCCTTATTTGTAACTTCTGGTTCGCACACTGCTTCCACAGGCCATCTTTCTTCAGTCTCGTACAAAAAACTTGGTCCCTTAAACCACCTGCTGTCCTTTTCGAAGTTTGGTACCTTGCTCCATTTGGTCGCATCGTCCGCCACATTCAATTTAGACGGCACCCATTTCCACTCGTTGCTCTTGGTGTTCTCTAGGATTTCTCCAACGCGAAACATCACAAACTGTTTGTACTGTTTAGAATCGGAACGCAGCCATTGAAGTACATTTTTGGAATCCATCCAGAATACTCGCCTGCTGATTTTGAACTTATGGCTTCGTAAGATCATGCCTGCCATTCGAGAACCGATGAGGGCTGCCTGCAATTCCATTCTTGGTATAGACATTGGTAGCAACGGGGACACTTTGCTTCTAGCTCCAATGATTGCACATTCCGTGGACACTCCGTCACAGAACCGTAGATATGCCACAGCGGCCATCGCATCTTCGCTGGCATCCACAAAGATTGTAGTTTCTTCACCAGAAATCAACGCTGAGTAACACCTCGGAATACAGACATCTTTCACCTTCAAAAGTAGTCGCCGCCAGCTCTCCCACTTTTGTTCCAGATATCCAGAGATCACCTCATCCCATTCTATGCCCTTTCGCCAAACTTCTTGCAAGAGGACCTTAAGCCTCACCACATAAAAGACCAAGAAGCCCAAAGGATCAAATATAGACATCAGCGTTCTCAATAATTCACGCTTCGTTGGGGCTTTTGTTCCGGATAGGATATCCCTTTGGGTCTGTAGGAGACTTAAAGAAAAGGTAAATACATCCTCACCTGGTTTCCACCAAAGTCCTAGCACCTTAGCAGCGTTGCTTTCACTATTCAGGCTGTCTAGAGTCCGTCCTTCACTGCTTGCAGTCTGATCCAAGGCTTGCAGCACCTCCATTGAATATGATAACCAGTTCCGTATGTTGAATCCAGCTTTCGAGTGTATGTACCGGATATCTTTCGCAAGACGAATTGCCTCTTCGGTTATTCCAACGCTGTCCAACAGATCGTCAACGTAATGATGTTCTAGGATGGCTTCAACAGCTCGAGGATACTCGGTTGCGAACTCCTTTGCATTAATGTTTTTAACATATTGGGCAATGCTTGGTGAACATGATGCTCCAAACGTAAGTACCTGCATCTCGAAGACATCTGGTTTACGATCGGTTTGGCCTTCGTGCCACAAAAATCTCTGCGACCACTGATCCTCTTTTCTGACGCGGATCTGGTGGAACATCTCCTGGATGTCCCCTGCAATGCCTATTTTCTTGGATCGGAAGCCATGAAGAACTTCTGGAAGCGCCGTCAATTGATCAGGACCCTTGTGTAACATGTTATTTAGCGAGATTCCGCGTGTCGTAGCCGCCGCATCCCACACCAATCTCTGTTTGCCTGGTTTGATCGGATTTGTGACGACGAACGTGGGCAAATACCAGGTCCTCGGATGATGTTCGTCTTCCTCCCGTTGGGCACACTTCCTAGCGTAGTCCTTCTTTACTAAATTTGTCATCTGGGCGTTGATGTCCGTTATAGCTATAGGATCTGCAGATACCCTCTTCTCCAAACAACGCAACCGCTTCAATGCCATATGATAGCTTTCTGGCATATTGATATCATCGTAGCGCCACAGCAGTCCGCATTCATAAGCTTCGCCTACTCGCCTCGTAGTTGTCTCCAGGATTGTCTTCGCACGAAGCTCCTCAGCTGTCTCTAAGTGCTTGGCTATCCCGCTGTCCTCCAGAGCGAAATGCTTTTATACCAGTTCATGCAGGTCCTTGTAACATTCGCAGGCCTCATAGCTATGAAAGACGCCGTGATCCTTGCCCTCATACGTGTCACCTCCGCTTAGGCACCAACCTAACCTTGTTTTCACCACTACTAGTTGATTCCACTTGCCTTCACGTATCCTCAACGGTAATGTTAGTTTCTCGTTCATCAGTCCGATTAATATGCTGCATCTCGCTTGGCTGTAAGATGGTAGTGGCAGCCCTTTCATGAACTCATATCGCTGAAGTTTGTTTGTTGGTTGAAGTGATTGAGTAGGTAAAGCTAACTCCTTAACTGTTCGCACGCCTTGTAGAACATATTTCCGGTTCTCCTTTTCATCGCTGGAACGGGCCGAAATTGAAAGAGGGACGATTTGGGGACCCTTTTCCCAACGAGTAGTGTTAGCCGTCCACTTTAAACAGAGTGGCTTATCAACGCCACGCAAGCCTAGAGCTCCAGACATGTTCTCCTCTATCAGTGCCAACGATGAGCCATTGTCCAAAAAGGCATAGGTGTCCATCTGTCTATCCTTTCCATACAACGTGGCGGGAACGATTCTGAACCATGCTTCGTTTCTATCCTGATGAGCATTACAAGCCCCGATGTGTTCCAGTGTTGGTGACTTGCCAACATTGTGCAGCAGCTTGTGATGCTTACCCTTGCAGCTATTGATTGTGCATCCTTTCTGGTCTCGTCATCTGTACTACTTTGGATGTTTCAGACAAACTTCACATAAAGACTTTTCGTTGATCACTCTCCATATTTCACTGTAGCTAAGCCTGCCGAAAATATTGCAATCGATCAGCCGATGATTCCGGTTACATGCGTAGCAACTTCCCTGGGGCAGCTCCTTCGAACGACGCTCTCGGGGTGGGCTCTCATCCTCATGTGCATGCAGTATCCCACACGCTTATCTGCTTTCCCAACACTTGCGGCAAAACGTGTAACTATTGCCGCCGCTTCTGCCTTCGTGAACAGCCACTTTGAAAAATGATCGATGTTAGGTCTGCTTACCTCGGCGACACTCACGGCCCACTCCAGTTTCATAGACGCTGGCAGCTTGTCCACTAGCTCTTGTAGCATTGACGGGTTAGTTATGTGGTCCATAAGTCCAGACGCTTTCATGGAACTGCTTAGGTTTCTGACAAAAAGAGCGAACGAAATAACGGTCTCCAATTTCTCCAACTCGGGTGAGGGTTCGGCTTTTACTTTCTGTATAAGGTCCTGTATTAAGTGTTCTGGCCGACCGAATAGCATGCTAAGCGTTGGAATGACGTCCGGAACACTGGACGGAAGCAACAATTGACTGCACACTGCTTTGTAGGCATCGCGCTTAATAGCCCGCTGTCGTGTCACGTTCTCAGCATTTGAATAATTGCATAGCCTTGTGCTGTTTTGAAAATTGCTAATAAAAACAGGTCATTCCTCACCCTTACCAGTAAATATCGGCAACTCCCTGGATAACCCCTTTCGTGATGCGATTTGGTTTTGTGTGAGCATTTCCCCACGCTGATCTGGAGAAATCACAGCAATTGAATCTTGTGGTTGCTCCTGGCAGCACATTTTAGACTCGCGGACCCAATCCCCAGTAAGACGATTTGAAACACTGCTTTGCTTCTGCTACTGCCGCCATCACATTCTTATTCTTCTTTCTGTCTAAGGATCTCGAACTTTCTCTCCAAGAATTGATTTTGCTTCTGCTTTCTCTCCTTCAGGAACTGATCCTCCATCCTCTGCTCTTCTTCAAGCTTTTGCAGTTCTAACTCTAAAATTTTAGCTCGACTTCTATTGGAACACCTTGACGCGCTTTGAGCTTTCTCAGCAACTGTGCGGTCCACACCAAACTCCGTCTGCACCGTGTCGTCTGCCCCCACTTCACTGAATACTTTCCCAGTGCATCTATTGCACTTCCAACTCCGATCCTTCACGGTCTCATCCACACCAGCACATCCGTAGTGATGCCACACCTCACAGTTGCCACATTGAACCATGTCTTCTTTTTCATTTGGCTCAATGCATTGATCGCAATCGCCTAGTTTCAGCATTTCCACTTCTTTGGAAGACATTCGTATGCCGCAGTCCTAGCGCTCCGCAAGCCACTTGACGAACAGAATAGTTAAACCAGCAGAATTTTTTTTAGAATTGGTTAATTCTAAAGAAAGACAGTTTTTTAGAAACTTTGATTTTAATTTGTTTATTGATTTTAATGTTAAAAATGTTTGTAGAAAGGGAAAAATTATCAGAGCAACTAAAAAATTCTGCTGCCTTTGACTGCTTCTTTTTTCTTCTGATCCTTTAATAGAAAGCTGATCGCCTATTGGCTTATTTAAAGCTCAAATTTGATTGGTTGTTGACTTCGAGTTGAACGGATGCGTCCGACGATCATTCTAAAAGTCTGTTTACATTCTAGGTGCGGTTGTCAGCAACAATGCATGTATACAACTCTAAATGCATGATTGGAGATATGTACTTACGCAAATACTTAATTAAGTGTAAATATATATGTATATAAATGTATTTGGGGATCATTGCTAGGTATAAATACATAAATAAATAACAGGCATCTCACAGAATAGTCAGGTATAAGTCTAGGGACAGACATAATAAAAAGGTTAACAAATGAATCTATAAATAAATAAATCTATAACAAATAAATAAATAGTTCTATAAATAAATAAATAAATCTATAGTAAATAAAGCTATAAATAAATAAATAAATATATGAATAAATAAAGCTATAAATAAATAAATAAATCTATGAATAAATAAATAAATAACTATATAATAAATAAATCAATCTATAAATAAATAAATAAATAAATAAATAAATAAAAATAACTTTATAATAAATGAATGCATAAGTGCACGATACACACAAATAAGTAAAAACAGATAACAAATAAATAATTAAATAAATCTACAAATGAACCAACATAATCAATACATATGTAGGAACATAGAAAGATAAGTTTATTTATAGTATTATAGTTTATTGTACTCATATACGTTGATTTAAATAAATCGAAAAGATAATTATTTGAAAATACACATGCTTCTTTATTGCTTAATATCATTAGCATGGAAAATGCCTATTTTCTTTCCAGCCAAGTTTTCTAATTCATACATATTATTTCCGATCGGTTTTACAATCCGGCATTTCATGTTCTTCGGACAAAGTTTTGGCGCGAGGTATTTAGAGGTGTCGCTAACGACAAAGTTTCTTCTGAATACCTCTTGTCCGGGAAGGAAACGTACCTTTCGCGTTCGTACTTTGTAGTTTCGTGCACTTCTCTCATTCGCCTTAAATATATTTTCTTTAAGTTTTTCACGTACGCATTGCAACCGGTTTTCTCGGGGGAAAGCCAATAGTTCGCTGTCGTCCACTGCATTCAGTCTCTTGGCTAGCTCATAGCAACTACCGTGTGTCATCATATTAGTGCCGAACAGGGCATAATATGGTGACACACCAGTAGAAGCATGGACTGAACTCCTCAATGCACATGCGATATCGTCGAGGTGGATGTCCCAGTCGCGTTGGTCATCTTTAAGATAAGAGGGTATTGCAGCTAACAGCGTTCTATTAACTCTCGCGGAGAATAGTTAGCCGTTTTCAAGTGACGTATTCCGTATTTCAGTAATACCGCCTGAAAATCTTTTGCCAGAAATTGCTTTCCGTTGTCGGAGTGGATTATCTCTGGCACTCCAAACATTTTAAACACATCATTTAGTAGGAACTTAATGACACTACTAGTGTTAGCGTTTTTTAACGGCTTAAACAGGACAAATTTAGAGAGGTGATCAAGCACAACAAAAACATACGAATTGCCGGATTTCGACCTTGGGTACGGGCCCAAGAAGTCTACATACAGTTTTGGGAACGGACGATCGGTACAAAAACTGGTACTTATAGGTGGACGAGAAACTTGGTTGGACGATTTACACTGCTTACAGATTGCACACTTAGAGAAATACTGCCAGATTTGGACTGTCATATTTGGCCAGTAGAAATACTGCCTAATCCTCTGTAGGGTCTTCGCTATTCCACCATGGGCTGCCTGAGGAGATATATGCGCTCGCGAAATAAGGTCCTCGGTTAAGGCTGAAGGTACCCATTGTCGCCATGCATGGTCATGCAAAGGCTCATCTCCGGCATGTGGTAGAAAGCGCTTGTATACAAAGTTGTCTATTATTTTAAGATCCGGCAGCTCTTTTTGGTGGCCCTGAATAGTGGCAATCAGACTTTTATATTCCTCTGACTGAAACTCTTCGGAGTTTAGGTCAATCGGGGGTGCAACATCTTCCATTTCGAGACAATCGACGAAAACACGAAAAAAGAGTGTCTGGAACTATATTCAGTGCGCCTTTGCGGTGTTCTATGTCGAAGGTAAAGGCTTGCAACTTCAAGCTCCACCGTGGCAGTCTCCCACTAAGATCCTTCAGGGTCATCAGCCAACGTAGGCTGGAGTGTTCGGTGATGATCGTGAAGTCCATGCCTTCGACATATTGCCTAAATTTATGTACTGCCATGACAGCAGCCAAACACTCTTTTCCGGTCACACTATAGTTCTTTTGACTAGAGTTCAATTTCTGGGAGAAGTACGATAGTGGTGACTCTTCGTTATTATCGTTCTTCTGGAAGAGCACAGCACCTATTCCGGACACAGAGGCATCACACTGGATGTAGAAGCGCCTCGCGAAGTCCGGATGTGTAAGCACGGGGGCGGATGCTTCTTGCTTGCTTCTTCAGTCATGAAAAACTTATCGTGCTTTTTCTTCAGCGTATCCGTTATGGGGGCAGTCAAGCTCGAGAAATCCTTAATAAATCTCCTATACCACCCTGCAAGACCAAGCAGCCTGCGAACCTGCCTCATGTTTTTTGGCAAGGGAAGTCTACTATGGCTTCCACCTTAGCAGGATCAGTCTTTAGCATCCCACCACCAACTATGAACCCCAGATACTTTAATTCCTTGAAGCAGAATTTGGATTTGTTCAAGTTGATGGTGAGATTCGCTTTACGCAAGCAATCAGCGACTTCTTCAAGCAGGTTCACATGGGTTTGGAAGTCCGGCACTATGATGAGCAGGTCATCTAAATACACGAAGACCCGGTCCTTTAACCGTGATGGGATAACCTTGTCCATTAAACGGCACATCCTTTGGGCTGCATTACACAACCCGAAGGGCATGACCGTAAACTGGTACAAGGGTCTCCCCGGTACAGTGAATGCAGTCTTCTCCCTACTCTGTTTCTCCAGTGGTATTTGCCAAAATGCGTCCTTGGTAGTCACGGCGCACAATGGGTAAAATGGCCATTCTAGGGGGAAATAACTGTACAAAATTTTCATCACAAAGTCAAAATGTTTGTTTACAATTTTAAGCTAAGATAAACAAAGAGGCAAGTACAATTGGAAATAAAGGAATTAGTTGACACAAAGCGGTTGTTCTCACCTTCGCCACTTGTTGGTCGCGTTATTTTTGTATTGATTTTATTTTTCTTTTCATAAGCAAGTGGTCACACAACTTATTAAATTTGAGCCGAGCGCATATCTTTTCAACATATTTTGTAATTTTGAGGTATATTTTAATTGAAATATTAAAGTTCAGTGCTGATTTTCGTTTTTGTTTACAAAAATAACGTTAACGTGGTTTCTCGTTTTTTGTTGACTTTTAACTAGCTCATCCGCCAACTACCGTTAATTGGTTTACACTAAATATTTTACCACTAAGTGCACAGTAAGTTAAGTAAGAAATAAATTGCAACTATCTGCTAATCTGTTTTTTTTCAATAGCTATAGGTACCCATGTCGATTTCCAAAAGGGAACTTTTCGAAGTTTGGCGAAGAGAAGATACTCCAAAAAAAAGGCGTGCGTCTGTTATAAGCTATGTTTTTAACTAAACTGGGTTAGATAATAGTGAAAATGAAGAGCAGTGCAGGAAGACAAAACAAATTTTGCAAAATTTTACCTCTAAGCTTAATGAAAGGTGGATTAGGGCTAGGCGAAGATTGGATTTTTTTTATGTCTAGTAATGAAAAGTGGTTAGATACAAATATTGTGCTACCGCAATTTGAAATGAATTATTAGCCGACATACCTAAACCAGACTATGGTACCACGAACGATGGTAACACTGCGAGGAGATTTTTCCAACAGCCTTTTCTTGCGTCCTCAATAACTGGAATCGACCTTAATCTTATTAAACGCTTAGATATTATTCTAAAAACAATGGCTTGTGGTTACGCAGTAAACGTAGAAGCTTTTAGCGAGTGTACAATGGAGACCGCAAAGTTATACGTAGAATTGTATCCATGGTACTATATGCCTTCTAGCGTCCACAAAATACTCATTCATGGTGCAGACATTATAAAATCTGCTCGGCTTCCAATTGGAACGCTCTCAGAAGAAGCTCTAGAATCGAGAAATTAAGATTTTAGAAACTTCAGAGAATTCCACACAAGAAAAATGTCTCGAGAGAAAACTATGCGGGATCTCCTCAATGCACTATTTGTTTCTTCCGATCCCATTATTTCTTCAATTTCAAGAGCTGTTTCTCTTTAAAAAAATAATAAACATCTTAATCGTTTATTGTCAGATCTGGCAATAATACCTGCAAAGCAAGGCTCTAATGAAGAAGAAGAAGAAGAAGAGGAAGCAGAAGAATATGATAAAGAGGATGATGGAGATGATGAATTTTTGTAAATAATTTTTGTACTATTGAAAAATATTTGAACACTTTTAAGGATGACATAAATAGATATAGCGTTGAAAATTTTGTTATTTTTTTATAAATTGTTCAACTATGTTAGATATTTTCAGAATCAATCATTTAAGACCAAATATTGTCACTCAGATGCAACAAACTCGACAATGCAATCAAATCTGACTTATTTCCTCCTAGATTGACCATTTTACCCACTGTGCGCTTGTTTCGCCGAAATTGTTTTAGGTGGCTGCTGCTTTGTAGTTGCAACTTTCTGCTTTACCGAAGTCCTCAGAGCGACGACATCGGCGAAACTTAAGCCAGTTTCGATGGCTTTCGTGGCTGAAATTTGGGCGAATTTATGTTGCTCCTGTTTCTTGAGAGCCGACTTGGCTTTGCTCGCCAGCTTCTCCCTATACTTGGGGCAACCTTTGTAGTTTGCTGGGTGACCGGTCTTCTGGCAGTTTACGCAGAAAACCTCTTCGTCCTTGGTGTCAACTTTGGACCTCTTGCATTCACCCGGCCCATGCTTGCTGTTGCACTTCACACATATATACGGCACTATATAAAACGCTCCCAATGAACCTTTTGGTTCATTAGCAGAGTCCTCTTGTAAATTTCTGACAGGTCGGTGCCGTTTGGAACTTGCACCACGAAGTTGTTAAACTTCCGTTCGGTCCTGTTGGTCTTATAAGGGCCGACTTCAACCGCTGGGATACCAGCTTGGCACAGCTCCTCTTTTATTTCAGCTACCTCGTAGCTGTGGTGGGTCCCTTTCAAGACAAGAAGGGTCTTCCTGTCCTCCTTTGGGGTGTATGTATTATACCCCGTTTTTCTTGCTGCTAAAAATTCCCTAATTTTTTGATGATGGTCCTTCGTCTTGGTGGTGACGACTGACTTGATGGAATTGATGTTGTGTATTTTCAACTCCATTTTTGCTTCCTTTGAGAAGCAGCTTAGCTCAGCTACATTCAGGTTGTAGCAAACTATTGGGGGCATAACTGTGCCCTTGATTGAGGATGCGGCCACCGGATGTGATGTTGCTGGAGCAGCTGTCACTGTAGATGACGTCGGTGGAGTCGATGGAGGCGATGGAGGTCGTGATATTGGTGTTACTGTTTAGAATTCTTAAAGTTATATTGATTTTGATTTTATAATATTATATTAATTCACACATTATTAAAATTATGTTAACTAATATTGTACATATACTTTTGCGTACCACTGTAGCAAGAGCATATTATATAACATATAGCACAGCATTATAAAAGCCTTAATTACATGATGCATAATTTATATATGTGTACATACAATTAATCATACGATCTTGCTAGCGGATTGAAATCATTCGACGGTGCCAGCCGCTAGCTGCACTTTGTTGTAAGTTAAATAGTTCTTTCTTATTCATTCGATTTCTGGAAGTCAAGCAAAGCAGCAAGCATCATTTGTTATAGTTTATAAATAAATTTATAACGTTTTCAAACAAGCTTTGTTTCTTCTTTGGACGAATCGCGTTTGCTTTCAAGTATCAAAAAAAAAATAATTCAAAAAATATTGAATTATCGAACATTGGCGACCGTGACAGGACACTGTTCTGTGTTAAAAGGTTTTTTTTCTTTTTTTTTGTACGTAATTTCGAGTTATCTTTCTAAACGGAGTACGTACTGTACATTCTTGGACATCTGTTGGAGATTTAAGTCGATTACT
The DNA here is from genome assembly GCA_945910035.1 of Brachypalpus laphriformis. Classification (NCBI taxonomy): domain Eukaryota; kingdom Metazoa; phylum Arthropoda; class Insecta; order Diptera; family Syrphidae; genus Brachypalpus; species Brachypalpus laphriformis. The sequence continues at coordinate 235,095,027 of OX246753.1, read as the reverse complement.
GTGGCTTCAATATGACTGGAGAAAGTGTAGATTCTGGTGCCGCATTGTTGTCATCATACAAAACGAAAAGATCCTCGGTTACTGGACAACTGACGAAGTTGAAAAAATTCGTGGAAGCAGCTGATAATAATGTGTCGGTGCATGAGTGGGAAGTTAAATTGGGGCTGTTGGAGTCATACCTCAATAAATTTGATGATGCTCAAACCAATATAGAAATCATAGACGGTGCTGAATTGGAAGGTGATAGGAGAAGTTCATTTGAGGATATATATTCGTACCTAAAAACCAAAATATTGATTTCTATGGATGCAAGGAGGCATTCTGTTTCTACTGCTGCAGCTGTATCGGCTGTTGCAACTGGTTCAGCTTCTGCACATGAGTCAACGTTTCTGTATGTGAAACCCAAAACTGCCCGATTACGAAAGTTGGAGCTGACGAAATTCTCCGGCAAGTATACGGATTGGCCTGACTTTCTATCCATGTTTGAGACATTGGTGGATGGAGACGAGGAGCTTACGGAAGTTGAAAAGTTCCAGCACTTACGTTCCTGTTTATCTGACCTTGCGTTTAGGACTATCCAGGCTCTCGAAGTCACAGCTAAAAATTATTCCAAGGCCATTGAACTATTAAAAGCTCGATTTAACAATAAACGTTTAATCTTTCAGGCCCATATTAAGGAAGTTTTTAATCTTCCCAACATTGATGGTGGTTCCATGCACAAAATGCGTGACTTGAGCGATAACGTAAACTCTCACTTAAGAGCACTCAATACATTGGGGAGTAAGGAAGAAATCATGGGTGGATTGCTGATTCATCTCGTCGTTAACAAGCTGGATTGGAGAAATCGATCGAAGTGGGAAGAAGAAATGCCAGTCAAAGATCTGCTTAAATGGAATCAACTATCAACCTTCATAGAAAGACGATGTCAAGCACTTGAAACTATGGACAATGCATCCGGTGTTGGTCACAAACATTCAAATACATTCAACAATTCACGTAAGTCATTTAAAACCATAGCTCATAAGACTTTTGTCACATCAAATGCATCCTTTTCTTGCCGTTTTTGTAATTCGAACGATCATACTATTTACACTTGTCGAGATTTTGCCAAGATTTCACCGGAAAGTCGCTATAAGGAAGCAAAGGCTAGAAAGCTTTGCATAAACTGCCTTCGAGGTGGGCACCAAGCTCGTGCCTGTAATTCGAATAATTGCAAACATTGTTCTCAAAGGCACAATACATTACTCCATATGGGTTCTACCGTCAATTTGCCTTCACAATCAACTTCCAAACCGGCAGACCCTCGAAATTTGCCAATAACTCCCAACGGTTCAATTTCTCAACCAACCAATGCAAGCACTGTCCTTATTACTAAATCTGTCGATCAAGGTCCAGTTTTAATCAAAAATCAATGCGAGGGTAAACCACTCGTATTTCTTGCAACGGCTTTAGTCCTTGTGAAAGATTGGTACGGTTCTTATGTACCTTGTAGAGCCTTATTGGATTCATGCTCACAAGCCCACTTTGCCACTGATCGAATAGTTCAGCAGCTCAATTTAAGACGCATAAAGGCAACCAACCCTATTGGTGGTATTGGAGAAATAAATACAGTGTCTAAATTTAAGGTTAACTTTTTCATGAGATCACGCTTAAATGAGTATACAGCGAGTCTAGAGGCAGAATATCAGCCCGAGCAGAATATCAAGCTCTCCGATTTTACTTTACCTCCAAATATCGAATTAGCAGACCCATTCTTTAACAAATCTCAGAGGATAGATTTGCTAATTGGAGCAGAAATATTTTTTGACCTTCTATCAGTTGGTCAAATTCGTTTGGGTACCAATTTACGCCTTTTGCAAAAAACCCTTCTGGGCTGGATTGTGGCTGGAAAATTTAAGCCAAAGGAAGAACCAAAGTTTAGCTTTAATATAGTAGCTCCAGATTCAGGAAATCAAGGAAATTCAGAAAATTACGAGGGTAACGAAAACCTTCTTAGATCGTTCTGGGAGATTGAATCCCATGAAAATACATCGAAAGACCAAACCAAGGAGGAAGTAGAATGCGAAACCCTATTCCGCGATACTCATCAGAGACTTTCATCTGGGCAGTTCTCTGTTCGCCTGCCATTTAAAAGATCTCCACATGATTTAGGAGATTCGTTTAAAGTTGCTCAAAAACGTTTTTATAATTTGGAATCAAAATTGTATCGAAACCCTCAGCTAAGACAACAGTACGTCGACTTTATAAATGAATACATTCAGCTTAAGCATATGTCCAAATTAGACACTGAAGTCTTCAAAGAAACCCATTTTTTCCTTCCGCACCATTGTGTCACCAAATCAGACAGTACTACAACCAAGCTTCGGGTAGTCTTCGACGCTTCAGCGAAGTCTTCATCGGGGGTATCTCTAAATGACATTTTAATGGTAGGGCCAACCATTCAAGATGACTTATTTAACATTCTCGTTCGCTCTCGAATGCATCGCTTCGCTATCACGGCTGATATCTCTAAAATGTACAGATGCGTGCAGGTTCAGCCGCCATGATAACTTGCAATTAATCCTTTGGAGGGAAAATCGGAATGAAAATTTAAGTATCTTTAAGTTGAATACAGTTACGTACGGAACCGCTCCGGCCTCATTTCTCTCTATTCGATCAATGACTCAATTAGCATTAGATGAAGACGCAAATTTCCCTATTGGATCGAAAATCGTGCGAAATGATTTTTATGTCGATGATCTACTTACAGGGGCACGTACACTTGAGGAAATCATTGAAATTAAAAATCAAACTACTGAGTTGTTGAAAAAAGGAGGGTTTCATTTGCGCAAATGGTGTTCTAACAATAAAGCATTCCTGAGCACAATTTCAGCTGAAAATAAAGATACGTTCTTAAACATAAATCACAGTCAAGTAGGCACTTGGATTAATTTGGCAGCCTGAGTTAGATGAATTTCGATTTTCTTGCCTCCCACTAGAAGCTCCACATATTGTAACCAAGAGATCGATCCTTTCCAGTATAGCTAAGCTCTATGATCCTCTAGGGTTTATTAGTCCCATTATCGTAAAGGCAAAAATATTTATGCAAGTGTTATGGAGAGAAAGGTTGCATTGGGATGAGTCACTCGCGCAACATTTGCATTCTGTTTGGCTAAAGTATGGTAGTCAGCTGACAGAAATAAATAATCTTAAATTTCCGCGCTACGTAATTCTTCCAAATTCAAACATTCAACTTCATGGATTTGCTGACGCCAGCCAAAGTGCTTATGGAGCTTGTATTTATCTTCGCAGTCAAGACACCTCGGGGAAGGTCAACGTACAACTACTATGCTCGAAATCCCGAGTAGCTCCAGTAAAAACAGTCTCCATTCCGCGGCTGGAATTGTGCGCTGCTCTACTGCTGTGCGAATTAACGGAAAGGATTCGGATAATTCTTCAACTGGAAAATTGCAAAATATTTTGCTGGAGTGATTCCACTATCGTTTTGTCTTGGCTACAATCTGATGCTTCTAACTGGAACACCTTTGTTTCCAACAGGGTAGCAAAAATTCAAAATTTATCGAAAAATATTTCTTGGCGTCATGTTCCTACAAATTTCAATCCAGCTGACCTTCTTTCTCGATGTGTTTATCCTAAGGAGCTGTTGGGACTTTCCCTTTGGATCTCTGGTCCAGGTTTTTTATTAGATTGTGAGCTTAACTGGCCACCGCTGTGGAAAAATGAGGAAAATTTTCCAGAAGGACGAAAATCTAAGCCCATCATTTTGCTTGCCAGTACCAGAATTGAGGATCTATCTGTACGCTGCAAATTTATAAATTCTTTTAGTAAATTGATAAGAACATTTGCTTATGTATACCGCTTTTGGTATAATGCTCGGTCTAAACATGAAAATCGTATAAAAGGCCTTCTGACAACCCTAGAACTGGATCTCGGATTAAAATATATGTTACGCATGATACAGCAAAGGGAGTTTCCTGACGAATACAAGCAGTTAGCTTCCAATCGTGAAATAGGTTCAACGAGCAGTCTGAAGTCTTTGACACCTTTTTTAGATGAGTTTGGACTTATGCGAGTTCGCGGACGTCTTCAAAATTCTCTTTTGTGTTTCGCCAGCAAGCATCCGATTATTCTCTCAAGGACACATCCTTTTACTTCGACGGTTATTAATCATTTCCATATTAAGAACATGCATGCCGGGTCTCAGTCTTTACTAGCCTTGCTGAGAATGCAATTTTGGCCAATTGGAGGTAAACAAACTGTAAGAAAAGTCATCAACAAATGCATTCGTTGCTACAGAGCTCGTCCGCTTGTTATGCATCAACCGCAAGGAAATCTACCACCTCAGCGTGTTCAAAGGCCTAGACCCTTCGCTACATCTGGAGTGGATTTTTGCGGACCCTTTTCTGTTCACTCCCGAATTCGTGGCCGAGCACCAACCAAAACGTACATATGCGTCTTCGTTTGCTTCGCTGTTAAAGCAGTTCACCTGGAACTTGCCGCGGATCTTCCATCAGCAGCCTTTATAGCCGCTCTCCAAAGATTTATCGCTAGACGCGGTAAACCACAAACAATTTTCTCCGATAACGCTACTAATTTTGTGGGGGCGAACGCAGAATTAAAGGAATTGCGAGCATTGTTTAGTTCGCAAGTTCATATCGAGTCGATTCATCAAGCCTGTCTGATCGACGGTATTCAATGGAAGTTTATACCAGCTCGCTCCCCACACTTCGGGGGATTGTGGGAGTCCTCAATAAAGATCGCTAAGTTTCACTTGCGCCGTGTCTCCGGCTATGCCTCGTTATCGTTCGAAGAATTACATACTCTAACTTGTCAGGTTGAAGCAATTATTAATTCTAGACCCTTAAGTCCCATTTCAGACGATCCTTCTGATTTCGATGCACTTACGCCAGGCCATTTTTTAATCGGTGCTCCACTTACCGCATCTCTAGAGCCAGACACAACGGATCTAAATATAAGCAGATTAACCAGATGGCAGATGGTACGTTGTATGATGCAGCACTTTTGGAAAATGTGGTCCAGCGAATATTTGACTACCCTTCAACAACGACGCAAATGGGAGAGAAGAGAAGCTAATGTCTCTGTTGGAACGTTAGTCATTTTGAAGGACGATAATATGCCTCCGTTGAAGTGGCCACTGGGCAGAGTGATCGAAGTCTTCCCTGGTGCTGATGGTTTGGTTCGAGTAGTTAGTGTTAAGACGCCAAATGGTATTTTGAAAAGGGCCATAACAAAAATCTAAAAGCTTCCCCTCGATGTTGAACAATCATCGTCTTGAACGCAAAGCCTTCAACGCGGGGTGTATGTTTAGAATTCTTAAAGTTATATTGATTTTGATTTTATAATATTATATTAATTCACACATTATTAAAATTATGTTAACCAATATTGTACATATACTTTTGCGCACCACTGTAGCAAGAGCATATTATATAACATATAGCACAGCATTATATAAGCCTTAATTACATGATGCATAATTTATATATGTGTACATACAATTAATCATACGATCTTGCTAGCGGATTGAAATCATTTGACGGTGCCAGCCGCTAGCTGCACTTTGTTGTAAGTTAAATAGTTCTTTCTTATTCATTCGATTTCTGGAAGTCAAGCAAAGCAGCAAGCATCATTTGTTATAGTTTATAAATAAATTTATAACGTTTTCAAACAAGCTTTGTTTCTTCTTTTTACGAATCGCGTTTGCTTTCAAGTATCAAAAAGAAAATAATTCAAAAAATATTGAATTATCGAACAGTTACCTTAGGCAGTTTAGCCTTAGCTTTAGGTAAGGAGGAAGTCGACGAATCTGACTTCTTCCTTTTCTTATTTGTTACGACGCTGAAGCCGTTTTCTCCCGGAGCGCATTCCTCCTCGTCAATCGAGCTTACGACTTCGTGATCGCTTCCACTTTCGTTTCCGCTCTCATCTATGTCGTCTCCGACCTCCATCTCTACCTCTTCGTCGGACGAGCTGTCGATGCATGCCTGATCCGGATCGAAATTGGTATCTTCTACCATCTCGTAGAGGTCATTGGAGTTGGGCATCATCTCATGTATGTGAGATATGACCTCCCTTCCATGGGTAGCAGCCTTCTGAGAGATCAGTTCGACGATCTCGTCCCATGCTAATGAAGCTACTTGCTTCAATTTTTGTTTTTTACCCATCCGAAATTGGGTTTAGTTCCTGGAATTTAAAAAAGAACGATAGTTAAATTTTATTTTTATATATATAAATGGAATTTTATGGATGTGCACTATTTTCATAAAAACGGTAACACAATAATAAAAGAATAAAGTATTATAACTGAATTAAGGCTGGGGTTTTTCCACTACTAAAATACTCATTAGAGATTTTATTGCAGTGAAAGAAAAGAAACAAAACGGGTTTCGCGTAATTAATTTTCACTAAATAACACAAGAACTCTGCGCGGGCTGCACAACCGTATTGCTCCGTGGATGGTTCACTACTGTGAATGATGGGGCTGTACCGAAGCGCGATTACGATTACGATTAAGGTTTCTATTTAGTGTTTTGTTCTATATACAAATTGACTTAGAACTAGACTTATAACTAATAAATTAAATGTTGGCTCAACAATAGGGGCCCAACGTATTTCCAATGATATCTGTATTAAAATTGTTTACAAAATATTGTTATTGTCTTACTTAAGCTAATACGTGTGTTTTATTAAATACAAAATATATTTATACTTGAATGTGTGTAAAAAATGAAAAAAAGGGGGTTGTATCCGACTATCCTCGGTAGTGCTGGTTGTCTGTAAGTTGGTAAAACGGTGTTTCCTCATTGTAAATGATATCATTAAAACGTTCATCGATGATCGCTCGTACGCTTAGGTAACGGTGGCTTCGCTCTATCTGTTGCTGGATGAATTCTTGGATCCCGTCATTTGGATGGTCAGCAAGGTTTTGCAGTATTTTACTTGATAGCTGCATCATATGCTCGTCGATTGCGCCCACACCAGCGCTCTCGTAGAGCATCTTCTTTGAATAGTACTTCAGTGTGACTGGATTTCGCCACAGTCCTGTACATATTCGAAGGACCTTCCTTTCGAAAACTTGGATCTTCTTCATCGTCGTTGGTGATATCGCGAACCAAATGGGACAGCAATATGTGATGACTGGTCGTATCAACTGCTTGTATATAAGGAGCTTGGTCGCTTTACTTAGACCATTTCGCCTTCGCAGCAGTGGGTGCACTAGGTGGAGTGCGAAGTTGGCTCTTCTTAGGATAATTTCAGCATGAGGATTAAATTTAAACCTCTCACTGAAATTTATTCCTAGATACCTGGCTGTCGTCTTAGTTGGCACTTTGGTGCTGTCAGGAAGTGTGATCCTGATGTTACGGCACCGAGTTGCGAACGCACGGCGTCCTCTTGTGGCTGTTGTTGGTGACCTAAAACAAATTAGCTGAGTTTTGTTGCTATTGATCTTCAGTTCCCATTTGAGATAGTACCCCCAAAGTGTCCTAATGTGTGCTTCAACTCTTCGGGCTGCTATCTCTGGAGAGAGAGAGATTGCATACGTTAACGAGTCATCTGCATAGAGCAAAGTCCTGGTTCCTGTTGATGTGCTTGGCTGGTCAGCAGTGAAAATGTTGAACAGCATCGGGCCAAGCCTTGATCCCTGCGGCACTCCGGCGTTGGTCCTCTTTATCGCTGACTTTGCGTTGTCAATCTGCACGAAAAAATATCTATGTGTTAAGAAGTTATAAATTATTCTTACCAAGTAATTTGGGAATCCTAAATTTATGATCTTGAACGTTAGACCCTTCGTCCAGACGCTGTCAAAGGCCTTTTCAATATCCAGAAGGCATGCTACTGTAGTCTCCTTCTTGTTGAGTCCGCGGGTGACGTCGCTGTGTAGCCTAAGTAGAGGGTGCACGGTGGAATGTCTCGCCTGAAAACCATACTGGTTGTTGGGGACTATCCCACGCTCCGTGCAGAAATGGTTAATTCTCCGCAAGATTACCGACTCATCCGTGGTGAACGTGCTTATGTACATCTACATACAGAAATGTTTTATAAACGGTCCTTTTCAGGACCACAAATATGACAAAGAGATTTTAATGCATTGTTCAATTCAATTCTAGAGTAAAAACAAGTATATACAAATATAATTGAATTAGTAAATTTATAGAAAAAAAAGGGATTACTTCAATTAGATTGCGAGTATAGTCTATGCAAGGAATCGAATAAGTGAAAAAAAAACTAAGTTTGAGTATAATTGTGTACCATTAGGAAGCAGTATTGTATTGAATTTTATATGCATATTACAAATATTTACTTAATTTTAGGGCAAATCATCAATAAATAGTTTAGCGAGAGAATTTTTTTATTTTTCGTAAGTTTAGTTTCAATGTCAATAGCACATCTTATGTCGTTTGATTTTAGAAATTTAAAGAAATAAATTTGAATGAAATGATTTAAAAAAATGATCTATTTTGGAAATAATGAATCACTTAAAAGAAATAGATGGTAAAATGTATACAAATGCACTAACTAAACATTAAATTAAACAAGTGATAAGCTCAATTAGATTGCGAGTAGACTATACTCGCAAGGAATCAAAGAAGTAAAAGAAAACTTTAAGTCTGAGTACAATTGTGTACCATTAGGAAGCAATATGTACTGAATTTTATACATAATATGCATATAAAATGAATCCATAAAAATAAATATTATAAATATAGACTTTTAGCGAGAGAATTTTTTTTAGTTTTTATAAGTTAAGTTTCAATGTCAATAGAGCATCTTATGTCGCTTGATTTTAGTAACGCAAATGTTAGATTTTTGATGGAAGTTTTATAAATTCACATTGAAATATATTATACATTTTTATATTTTTATACAAATAATCCTAGTCATAACAAAATACAGTCTCATTTGAGCTATTAAAGAATAGAAAAAAAAAAAATAAAAAATCTTCCAACAAGTAAAGGCATTGTTCATGGGTACTCATCACTTATATGTATGTACATTCATTATCGAATGGAAAATGCTAAAATATAATATATTTGCAATTAAAAGCATTTTATTTCCTTGAAGTTTATGAAAATGAGTAATTTTATTATTATTTATGTTATATTATCGTTTAAGGGAGCAAATATTCGAAAATAATATCAAAGGAAAAAAATCTTCCTATGAGAATTTTTCTATTAATTCACAGAGTATGGATATGTGCATTAACAAATGTAAAATATGAAAATATGATATATTTTTCATTATAAATATATTAATTTGTTGGCAATTTATGAAAATTAGTACCAACATATTTATATTATCGTGTATTATTGTGCTAGAACAAAAAAAATATTTGTTTTAATAGAAACTCAAAACGTTTAGAGAAAGTAAAACAAGCGTTTCATTACTCCAAAAATGATTATTTTATTTACAAGGCAATATTCAATATTGGTGTTAGATTTTAATTTTATATGATTATATGAACCATATACTTTATACTGTATATGATTTTAGACATTAAACAATTGAATTTGTTTAAATAAAAGCGTTTTTATACGCGAGTAGTGAAAGAAATTCATCAAACATTGACTTTAATAGTGATGTTACGTCACATTAAAGAAATAAATTTGAATGAAATTATTTAAAAAATGATCTATTATATTATAGTAATCTAAATGATGTAATATTGGTAAGAAATATCTTTTAGAACATAAAAAATAATGAATTTTTTAGAAGAACTTAAGGATAGAACTCGATTGATTGATTAAGGTTTTATTTAGTGTTTTGTTCTATGCACAAATTGACTTAGAACTAGACTTATAACTAATAAATTAAATGTTGGCTCAACAATAGGGGCCCAACGTATTTCAAATGATATCTGTATTAAAATTGTTTACAGAAATATTATTACTGTCTTACTTAATCTAATACATGTGTTTTATTAAGTACAAAATATATATATACTTGAATGTGTCTAAAAGAAATGAAAAAAGGGGGTTGTATCCGACTATCCTCGGTAGTGCTGGTTGTCTGTAAGTTGGTAAAACGGTGTTTCCTCGTTGTAAATGATATCATCAAAACGTTCATCGATGATCGCTCGTACGCTTAGGTAACGGTGGCTTGGCTCGATCTGATGCTGGATAAATTCTTGGATCCCGTCATTTGGATGGTCAGCAAGGTTTTGCAGTATTTTACTTGATAGCTGCATCATATGCTCGTCGATTGCGCCCACACCAGCGCTCTCGTAGAGCATCTTCTTTGAATAGTACTTCAGTGTGACTGGATTTCGCCACAGTCCTGTACATATTCGAAGGACCTTCCTTTCGAAAACTTGGATCTTCTTCATCGTCGTTGGTGATATCGCGAACCAAATGGGACAGCAATATGTGATGACTGGTCGTATCAACTGCTTGTATATAAGGAGCTTGGTCGCTTTACTTAGACCATTTCGCCTTCGCAGCAGTGGGTGCACTAGGTGGAGTGCGAAGTTGGCTCTTCTTAGGATAATTTCAGCATGAGGATTAAATTTAAACCTCTCACTGAAATTTATTCCTAGATACCTGGCTGTCGTCTTTGTTGGCACTTCGGTGCTGTCAGGAAGTGTGATCTTGATGTTACGGCACCGAGTTGCGAACGCACGGCGTCCTCTTGTGGCTGTTGTTGGTGGCCTAAAACAAATTAGCTCAGTTTTGTTGCTGTTGATCTTCAGTCCCCATTTGAGATAGTACTCCCAAAGTGTCCTAATGTGTGCCTCAACTCTTCGGGCTGCTATCTCTGGAGAGAGAGAGATTGCATTCGTTAACGAGTCATCTGCATAGAGCAAAGTCCTGGTTCCTCTTGATGTGCTTGGCTGGTCAGCAGTGAAAATGTTGAACAGCATCGGGCCAAGCCTTGATCCCTGCGGCACTCCGGCGTTGGTCCTCTTTATCGCTGACTTTGCGTTGTCAATCTGCACGAAAAAATATCTATGTGTTAAGAAGTTATAAATTATTCTTACCAAGTAATTTGGGAATCCTAAATTTATGATTTTGAACATTAGACCCTTCGTCCAGACGCTGTCAAAGGCCTTTTCAATATCCAGAAGGCATGCTACTGTAGTCTCCTTCTTGTTGAGTCCGCGGGTGACGTCGCTGTGTAGCCTAAGCAGAGGGTGCACGGTGGAATGTCTCGCCCGAAAACCATACTGGTTGTTGGGGACTATCCCACGCTCCGTGCAGAAATGGTTAATTTTCCGCAAGATTACCGACTCTAGAATTTTGCTAACGCAGCACAGTAGGGCAATGGACCGGTATCCGTTCACATTTGAGCGGTCGGTTTTCTTTGGCACCGGAACCACTTTCGCAACCTTCCATTTTGACGGGAAGTAGCCGTTGTTAATACAGTTATAGAAAATAACCGTCAGCAGGACAATGGCCAAACTTGGCAACTTTTTAATTAAAAAGTTGGAAATTTGGTCAATTCCCGCCCATTTTTTGGCATTTCCGCTTTCAACTATATCCACCACTTCCTCAGTGGTGGTGAAGCTTCCGTCGCTGGTTGGGTCATTCGCCGGGTTGTCCTCGCTAAATGTTGTGATCTGTGTACCGGGTTCAGTTGCCTCGCAGACTTGTGCTTCGACTTCCTCCAAGAAATCAGGCAGGTGAACAGGTGGGCGGTCGACGAAGTTTCCCTCGAAGTAGGTTGCAAAAGCTTCGGCTTTCTCGGCCGGAGTTGTTGCGTTACCTGGCCGTGGCTGATATTCTCCGGTAAGGAATGTACTCTTCCTACCAGAGAATTTATTTTCCTGAAGGCATCAGGCCCAGGCTTGATGTCTTCGAGTCGCTTGCTGAACTCCTTGTCTTGGTAGTCCTTGACCGCCCAGATGAACATCGTATTGGTGCACTGTAGCTGGGAAGATACACTGCGATATTCATCGTTGACTCTGTTCAGTGTCCGCCGCATGATCCTCTGGAGCCTTTTACGGAGCCGCTGCCTATGGGCGTAAATAGCCTGGATGTGTCGCGGCAGGTTCTCGTACCTGTCTCGACTGGTTTTGGGTGTCTTCTGCCTTTCCAACGCATTGCTAATGACGGATTGAAAACGGTTGATGTTTTCATCGATCTCTGCATTGCTCAGGTTTCTTGTGGTTGGCGCTTGAGGGAGCTCCGCCTCGATTTCCGATTTAAGTCGTACCCAGTTCAATCGGTTAAACCTGATGTGGAACTCTGGTGTAGGGTGCTCGGTCAAGATACGCCTCATCAGGCGAACTTTGAGTTCTACTGCCAGATGATCAGAATCACTCGGGTGCGCAAGGCATGAATAATTCTGAATTTCCGGCAGTATGTTGACGAAATTGGATGTCGCCAGGAAAAAGTCCAGCGTTGATGGTGTACCTGGGAATGTTCTTTGTCCTTGTGATACAACAACAAAGGAATGCAGGTGGCTGTTTCCATTTAGCCAGTTGACAATTGCTAGTCCCTGTGATGAACACTCACTGTCATGCCAAAGTGTGTGCCTAGCATTGAAGTCACCTCCGGCAAGGCAGTATGTGTGTTGATTGGCGATGTTGGTGATACTTGTGAGGTCTCGGTGGATGTTCTCCCTCGTTGCCCCACAGTGGTTGTATACCGAGACTACCAGTAGAGTCTCAAATTCGGAGACCCTGATGCTGACCGCTGTTGCTTCCATTGATGTTAATCCATGTATTATAACTTCTTCAGCCTTGAAGAAGTTGCGTAAGAGGATTGCCGTTCCTCTCCCTCCTGTTACTTTGTCAACTCTGTATACTTGGTAGCCGGGTCTCCTGCAATAGGAGAATGTTAGGACGTTTCGCCTTAACGAACAAGTTCAAGGCAATACGTTTAGCAACCGAGTACACAGAGTTGACGTTGTATGAAAAAACACTTATTGTATTTATTGTGAACATAGTTCACAAATAAGTGCTCCCAGGATAGCTGTCTTGGCCTTATCGTCCAGTAAGGCATAGTTTTTGGGCACAACCTTGCGTGCTTTTTGAACCAGAGTCAGGAGATCTGTTCCAAAAAGTCGCTCGGTGTCCGCAAAAATGTTGTGTGAGCTAGGTGCACGCGTGGGTTTCTGGGCCCTTGTTGGCGCTGCTGTGGGTTTTGGTGGGGCTGTAACGGATTTTGATGGCACCGCTTGTTTCGCCGCAATTGTTTTAGGTGGCTGCTGCTTTGTAGTTGTAACTTTCTGCTTTACCGAAGTCCTCAGAGCGACGACATCGGCGAAACTTAAGCCAGTTTCGATGGCTTTCGTGGCTGAAATTTGGGCGAATTTATGTTGCTCCTGTTTCTTGAGAGCAGACTTGGCTTTGCTCGCCAGCTTCTCCCTATACTTAGGGCAACCTTTGTAGTTTGCTGGGTGACCGGTCTTCTGGCAGTTTGCGCAGAAAACCTCTTCGTCCTTGGTGTCAACTTTGGACCTCTTGCATTCACCCGGCCCATGCTTGCTGTTGCACTTAACGCATATATACGGCATGCCGCAGTTACTTGCCACATGACCGAACTTCTGGCAGTTCTTACACTGCGTTATTCCACTACTTTTAAAACGCTCCCAATGAACCTTTTGGTTCATTAGCAGAGTCCTCTTGTAGATTGTTGACAGGTCGGTGCCGTTTGGAACCTGCACCACGAAGTAGTTAAGCTTCCGATCGGTCCTGTTGGTTTTATAAGGGCTGACCTCAACCGCTGCGATACCAGCTTGGCACAGCTCCTCTTTTATTTCAGATACCTCGTAGCTGTGGTGGATCCCTTTCAAGACAAGAAGGGTCTTCCTGTCCTCCTTTGGGGTGTATGTATTATACGTTTTTCTTGCTGCTAAAAATTCTCTTATTTTTTGATGATGGTCCTTCGTCTTGGTGGTGACGACTGACTTGGTGGAGTTGATGTTGTGTATTCTCAACTCCATTTTTGCTTCCTTTGAGAAGCGGCTTAGCTCAGCACAAGGATAGAACTCAGTAAAAGCGCCCAAATAAATGAAATTTTTGCATACCTTCCTACTCGGTGATTCTCAGATAGCTGTGTACACGCGGTATTCTCTGGTCGGCGTTTATTAAAATACATAGTGATTATCAAGTGTTTTTCTTGTTGATAAAAATTGTTTAAAAGTTTAAATAATAAAATGGCCGATACAGTCGCTGCTACTCCTGCTGTCGTTGCAGAAAAAAAACCGAAGAAGGCTGCCGCTAGTGGTTCAAAGAAACCAAAATCGACTCCATCTCATCCTCCTACTCAACAAATGGTGGATGCTGCTATCAAAACGTTGAAAGAACGCGGTGGTTCATCTCTTTTGGCTATTAAAAAATATATCGCGGCTACGTACAAAGTTGATGTGCAAAAACTTGCTCCGTTCATCAAGAAATATTTAAAAAGTGCTGTAGCTAGTGGTAAATTAGTGCAAACAAAAGGAAAGGGTGCTGCTGGTTCATTCAAATTGTCGGCATCTGCTAGCAAGGAACCAAAAGCGAAATCAGCTGAGAAGAAGAAGTCGACGAAGCCAAAAACTGCTGCCGCTGGTGAGAAAAAAGTGAAAAAAGCAACTGGTGAGAAGAAAGTGAAAAAAGCTGCCACCACTACAAAAAAAAGTGCTGAGAAGAAAAAAGTGGAAAAATCAAAGGTAAAGAGTATCAAGAAAACTAGCGCTGTCAAGGCAAAAACAACTAAGCCAAAGGCTGCCGCTACTAAAGCTAAAGTACCCAAAGCTAAATCTGCAACATCATCCGCAGCCAAACCTAAAAAGGCTGTTGCGGCTAAGAAAGCTAAAAAATAATTTCATTGCAAGCATTTGCAAAAAAGAAATTAAAAAAAAAAAAACTCCACAGTCCTTTTCAGGGCTACAATTATTTCGTTAATGAGATACAGATCAATTTCAATATAAAATTATATTTACTTTCGCAATACGTTTCTTAAAAATAAGTATAAAATCAATCTATACAAAATCGCTATCAATTGGTTCAGGTAACGATAAAAAAAAATGGCGATTTTTTTTATATCCATGTAAATCATTAGAAATTCTATACTTCACCAGTGAAATAAAAGTATTGGTTTTTTTTTATTCACTTTATACCGAATTTAAAACGGCCATTTTTTTCCCACATTATTCTTTCGTTGATTAACTTTAAGAAATTGAAATCGTTAAAAAATCTCTCAGAGAAATATTTTAGGGCCCTCAAAGGGGCCATTTTTGGGCTACAATTACTTCGTTAATAAGATACAGATAAATTTCAATATGAAACAACATTTACTTTCGAGCAGTACGTTTCGTAAAAATAAGTATAAAATCAATTCATACAAAATCGCTGTCAATTGGTACAGGTAACATGGTATAAAAAAAAAAAATGGCGATTTTTTTTATATTCATGCAAACCTTTGGAAATTCCATACTTCACCAGTGAAATAAATGTGTCTGTTTTTTTCATTCACTTTAAACTGAATTTAAAACAATGGCCATTTTATTTTATTTTTTTCCACATTATTCTTTTGTTGATTAACTTTAAGAAATTGAAATCGTTAAAAAATCTCTCAGAGAAATATTTTGGGGCCCTGAAAAGGGCCATTTTTGATGAAATTGGAAACGCATATCGAAAATTTACTTTGAGCTGGTGTATTTGGTAACTGCTTTAGTTCCTTCACTAACAGCATGCTTGGCAAGTTCACCAGGCAATAACAAACGGACGGCAGTTTGGATTTCCCGACTGGTGATTGTTGATCGCTTGTTGTAGTGTGCCAAACGAGATGCTTCGGCGGCGATTCTTTCGAAAATATCATTCACAAAACTGTTCATGATACTCATGGCCTTCGATGAAATACCAGTATCGGGATGTACTTGCTTCAACACTTTGTAGATGTAAATGGCGTAGCTTTCCTTCCTCTTGCGCTTCTTCTTCTTATCATTCTTGGTGATATTCTTCTGTGCCTTTCCGGCTTTCTTGGCTGCTTTTCCACTAGTTTTTGGTGGCATTTTTATTTTCACTTCACTTCACTGTGATGCACACAACCCAGCATCAACAGAAAGCAGCCACCAATCTCGGCGACGAGGTCCAGCGTGTGTTTGGAGCAGACCTTCTAACCATAATGGCAAAGGCTCGCAAGGCGGTTCCAGCTAACTATGCTAGCATGAACGAAGGGGGAAAATCCGTGGCACTGGCCACTTTCATCTTTCAGCTATGCAGCGCATAAAAACATTAAGGATAATTGCGTATAACGTTAATTCCTTATACGCCATCCCAAGGAGGACAGCTTTTCACCTCTTTTTGAAAACTCATCAGCCCGATATCGCTCTTATAAGTGAAACCATGGTGACAAAGCGGAATAGAATAGATTTTAGCAACTTCAACACATTCAGGTCGGATAAAAAAGAAGGCAAAAGAGGCACTGCTCTCTTTGTGCGTAAAAGCATTGACGCTAGCAGCATACCAATCCAGGGACTGAAATCCTTTGAAGCCACAGGCGTAGTGATTAAAGTCAATACTCGGGAAAGACTGATGGTCATCAGTATTTATAATAACTGCAACGCCAGTAGTGCGGACACCAAGCATGACTTGCAGCTCCTCAACAACTTGCTGTCTCAGCACACCTTTGGACTCATCGGGGGAGACTTTAATGCAAGACATGAAAGATGGTCAGACAGTATTTCCAACGCCGAAGGAAATACAATAGTGGACTGGATGGACTACAATAGCGATCAACACAACCTTGTGATTATCTCGCAACCAAAACCAACATTCCCAAGGACTCCATCGTGGCTTGACTTCTACATGTTAACATCCAACTTGTTGCACATCCTCCCGGAGATAAGAAATTACGAGTGCAAGACGTTACCTGGCGACTCCGACCATGAGGCAGTACAACTGATCATTAAACTACACCAACCGATCCTTACCATTAATCCGCCTGAGGAACATTTCATAAACTACAATCAACTCAACATAGAGCGACTGCAAACAGATGTTGAAGAAAGACTCAGCATGCCAACAACTGCAAGGAATCTATTGAATGGGGAGATCGACTCAGCCATCGACAACCTGGAACTAGCAGTCAGTACAGCACTCGACCTCCAGAAAAAAACCAAAACATCGAGGGACAGATACAGTCATCTACCGCAGTTTATTCAGAACTTATATCATCACAGGCAGAGGCTTAGAAAACGATTACAAAGGATTCGTCGTAGAGACTGGAACACAAACGGTAATGACTACAGAGCCGTTCTAAGTGAATTAAATTGCACGAACGTAATGTTCAACAATGCAGTGCAGCATCACAACAACAAAAGGCTGGAAGAAAGACTTCGGAAAATTAAGCCAGGACCAGATACCTTTAAACAAATAAACCAACTAATAGGAAAGAGAGCAACGATGCCTGAATATATCGAAACAGCTCAAGGTACGGCCACAACCGCGGAAGAAAAAGCAGAAGCATTCGGTGAATTCTTCGAGACA
Organism: Brachypalpus laphriformis; assembly: GCA_945910035.1. Lineage (NCBI taxonomy): Eukaryota > Metazoa > Arthropoda > Insecta > Diptera > Syrphidae > Brachypalpus > Brachypalpus laphriformis. Next base: position 235,077,593 of record OX246753.1, on the reverse strand, counting down.
AATTTTCAGCCTGCTCCACCCAATGATTCCATCTTTCTCTCGGAAGTCAACACGACGATCGACAGCATTGAGCGAATGACCAATGCTTCCGTAACATTCAGCGAAGAAAACCCAGCAAACGATCCCGTGGGACACAACGAACTATGCACAGCTGAAGAAATCTCCGACATAATTCAGAGTGGGCAAAACAAAAAGTCAGCGGGACCTGACAAAATTTCAAATTTTGTTCTGAAGAAAATGCCTCAAGTTGTATTAACACTGCTCACAATTATAATGAACAATTGCCTGAACAACTACTATTTCCCAACCAAATGGAAGATTGCAAAAGTGGTGGCCATACCCAAAAAGGACAACCGCAACAGTATTGACGGATACAGGCCGGTATCACTGCTATCCAACGTGAGCAAAATCCTCGAGGAGCTCTTACTGCGGAAATTAAAGAAGTACTGCTCCACCAACCACATCATCCCGGATATACAGTACGGGTTCCGGGAAAGATATTCAACCCTTCATCCGCTAATGAAGTTTCATCAGGATATTGTCAAATCCCTCAACAACCACCAAGTCACCGTCGCATGCTTCTTAGACATCAAGAAAGCCTTTGACACAGTTTGGATTGAGGGACTCATCCACAAGTTGAAGCAGCTAGGTTTTCCTAGAGAACTGACAAAAATAATTTACAGCTTTCTTCATTACAGGTCGTTCTTCGTCCAGGTGGAAAACAAGCAGTCAACAATGAGAAGAATAAGAGCCGGCGTCGCCCAAGGATCCAAACTGGGTCCTATTCTGTTCAACATTTATACATCTGACCAGCCGCAATTGGAAAATAACACCAATTGCTGCCTTTTTGCTGATGATTCGCTGACATATGCCAGCTCCATGTCACCAATAATTGCGGCACGTAGAGTAGAAGCCCACATTCATAGAGTCACCGAATTCTACCAGAAATGGGGAATCCACATCAACCCAGCGAAGACCGAACTCCTATGCTTTAGGAGACCGTTTAGGGGAAGAAGAAGCAGGTCAGCCACCCATTGCCGCAATATAGAAATTAGATTGCTCAACGGTATGCCACTGAGAGCCACCAGCGAAGCGAAATACCTGGGAGTCAACTTTACCGACAGACTTAAGTTCAACCACCATTCAGCGATAATGCTGAAGCGTGCAAATTTTGCATTTCATCGCGTCTATCCACTGATGCGAAAGCAAAACGGGCTCAGCCAAAATACTAAGCTGCTGCTGTACAAGCAGCTTATTAGACCAGTTGTGGCATACTGCTTTCCCATCTGGTTCACCATATCAAAAACATATATGAAAAAACTAGCAGTTTTTGAAAGAAAAATACTGAGGATATGCACCGGTCTCAACTTTGATAGACAAAGAAGGAAACATGTGAGCAACAAGACACTCTACAAAGAAGCACAGATAGTACCCTTGGAGAGGTACTTGGTTCATTTGTCCAAGAAGCTGCTTAGCAAAGTCACGGACCACCCTAACCCACTGGTGAGAGAGCTACCACGACAGCAACAGATTACAGAGCATCGGTACCTGAGTGTGATGGCACTGGCTAATGAGGAAAGATTTCCGAACATCGAAGACGAGGAAGAAATCCTCTTCTACACCCAACCAGGCGTAATGCACCATCGTGGGTAACACCCCGATGACACCCAAATAGACACAACAAAATGATCAGCGACACCGGGATTTGAACAACCCCAGGGGGAAAAAATACCAAAGAAGCAATTTATAATATAAACCAAAAATGTATATATATATAAGAAAAGTCATGCTATATCGTTGGGCCCCTATTGTTGAGCCAACACTATATATTTAATAGCCATAGTTTATGTAAGGAAAATTTGTTTTTTTTTATTAAGTCAATTGTAAATATTAGTTCAAATAAAAAAGTTACAAAAAAAAGTTACATGGTCTATTTCATTATATAGTGATCAGTGGTGTTATGCACAATCTTTAAAAAAAATACTACTAGTGAAAATGTCTGGCCGTGGTAAAGGAGGAAAAGTCGCGCTCAAATCGTGCCGGACTACAGTTCCCCGTCGGTCGTATCCATCGTTTGCTTCGCAAGGGCAACTATGCTGAACGTGTCGGTGCTGGTGCTCCAGTGTATTTAGCAGCTGTTATGGAATATTTGGCTGCTGAAGTTTTAGAATTGGCGGGAAATGCTGCTCGTGACAACAAAAAGACAAGAATCATCCCTCGTCATTTACAATTAGCCATCCGTAATGACGAAGAGTTGAACAAATTGCTGTCTGGTGTTACCATTGCACAAGGAGGCGTTCTTCCAAACATCCTAGCTGTTCTGTTGCCCAAGAAAACCGAAAAAAGTGCCTAAATTCATTACTTGTGAGAAGAAAAAAAAAAAAAAAAGTAACTCAAACAAACCGTCCTTTTAAGGACGATAAATCATTTTAATTAAGAGTATTAAATAATTTCAAATTTTATCTTCATTAATGAAAAGAAAATTACTCTAATGATAGTAATTTAGTTTATGTATTGTATAAGTGTGTGCATGCAGGAAATAAATTCCGTGTTTGCGGGATTCGGAATTTCGTCAACAAACCCACACTAAAAACTCAAGATCATTTTGTTAGTGCGTGTGTATTACAAAAAAATAATTTTTTTCCATAGGCCAGTATGATTTTCTTTATTCTCCAACGAAAGGTAAAGCTCAAAAGGGGAAACTAAAGGTCTGCGTATGTGTGTGTGTGTATATTTCTTTTAGAATTCGTTGAAAACAAAAAAGAGACGCTATGAAATTTGCCGCCATTTTGAAATCTAACTGACGCCATATGCTATGGAATGCGAAAAAAGAAATCAACACAACTGAATCTATTCAATATAATTTGACACCATTTTAAAAATTCACTTATGCCACATGTGAAAGAAAAAAGTTTTTTTTTTATATATTTTAATTTAATTTTCTAAGTCTCACTGATGCTCCAAAATAATACATACCTATGATAAAATTCTGTATTTCAGAAATCCAAACATATATATATATACACATTATGAAATTCGAAATAAAATCACTTCAGAGATTTTTTTTGTGGTCCTTAAAAGGACCGATTGTGTAAGAAATAATTTTTTTTCTTTTCTTTTTTAGATTATTTAACCTCCGAAACCATAAAGAGTGCGTCCTTGTCTCTTCAGTGCATATACAACATCCATTGCGGTGACTGTCTTTCGCTTAGCGTGTTCGGTGTAGGTAACAGCATCACGAATAACATTTTCCAAGAACACTTTCAGCACACCACGGGTTTCTTCGTATATCAGACCAGAAATACGTTTCACACCACCACGACGAGCTAAACGGCGAATAGCGGGTTTTGTAATACCTTGGATATTATCACGCAACACTTTACGATGACGTTTAGCACCACCTTTGCCCAAACCTTTTCCTCCTTTACCACGACCAGTCATTTTTTATTTTATTTCACTGAAAACTGCACTAAAGTCACTATGAAATTGTACCGAAGCGCTAAATCACCACCGCTATTTATATTAATTTATAAGTAGGAGAAAATAATAGGGGAATAAACATATAAAGTGAAACAAGTGAACATGAACAAGCAGTCCGTGCGAATGTATAAGTATGAGAATTGGTATTATTTCGTTCCCATCGAGAGGAACGGCAATCCTCTTACGCAACTTCTTCAAGGCTGAAGAAGTTATAATACACGGATTAACATCAATGGAAGCAACAGCGGTCAGCATCAGGGTCTCCGAATTTGAGACTCTACTGGTAGTCTCGGTATACAACCACTGTGGGGCAACGAGGGAGAACATCCACCGAGACCTCACAAGTATCACCAACATCGCCAATCAACACACATACTGCCTTGCCGGAGGTGACTTCAATGCTAGGCACACACTTTGGCATGACAGTGAGTGTTCATCACAGGGACTAGCAATTGTCAACTGGCTAAATGGAAACAGCCACCTGCATTCCTTTGTTGTTGTATCACAAGGACAAAGAACATTCCCAGGTACACCATCAACGCTGGACTTTTTCCTGGCGACATCCAATTTCGTCAACATACTGCCGGAATTTCAGAATTATTCGTGCCTTGCGCACCCGAGTGATTCTGATCATCTGGCAGTGGAACTCAAAGTTCGCCTGATGAGGCGTATCTTGACCGAGCACCCTACACCCGAGTTCCACATCAGGTTTAACCGATTGAACTGGGTACGACTTAAATCGGAAATCGAGGCGGAGCTCCCTCAAGCGCCAACCACAAGAAACCTGAGCAATGCAGAGATCGATGAAAACATCAACCGTTTTCAATCCGTCATTAGCAATGCGTTGGAAAGGCAGAAGACACCCAAAACCAGTCGAGACAGGTACGAGAACCTGCCGCGACACATCCAGGCTATTTACGCCCATAGGCAGCGGCTCCGTAAAAGGCTCCAGAGGATCATGCGGCGGACACTGAACAGAGTCAACGATGAATATCGCAGTGTATCTTCCCAGCTACAGTGCACCAATACGATGTTCATCCGGGCGGTCAAGGACTACCAAGACAAGGAGTTCAGCAAGCGACTCGAAGACATCAAGCCTGGGCCTGATGCCTTCAGGAAAATAAATTCTCTGGTAGGAAGAGTACATTCCTTACCGGAGAATATCAGCCACGGCCAGGTAACTGCAACAACACCGGCCGAGAAAGCCGAAGCTTTTGCAACCTACTTCGAGGGAAACTTCGTCGACCGCCCACCTGTTCATCTGCCTGATTTCTTGGAGGAAGTCGAAGCACAAGTCTGCGAGGCAACTGAACCCGGTACACAGATCACAACATTTAGCGAGGACAACCCGGCGAATGACCCAACCAGCGACGGAAGCTTCACCACCACTGAGGAAGTGGTGGATATAGTTGAAAGCGGAAATGCCAAAAAATCGGCGGGAATTGACCAAATTTCCAACTTTTTAATCAAAAAGTTGCCAAGTTTGGCCATTGTCCTGCTGACGGTTATTTTCAATAACTGTATTAACAACGGCTACTTCCCGTCAAAATGGAAGGTTGCGAAAGTGGTTCCGGTGCCAAAGAAAACCGACCGCTCAAATGTAAACGGATACCGGCCCATTGCCCTACTGTGCTGCGTAAGCAAAATTCTAGAGTCGGTAATCTTGCGGAGAATTAACCATTTCTGCACGGAGCGTGGGATAGTCCCCAACAACCAGTATGGTTTTCGGGCGAGACATTCCACCGTGCACCCTCTGCTTAGGCTACACAGCGACGTCACCCGCGGACTCAACAAGAAGGAGACTACAGTAGCATGCCTTCTGGATATTGAAAAGGCCTTTGACAGCGTCTGGACGAAGGGTCTAACGTTCAAGATCATAAATTTAGGATTCCCAAATTACTTGGTAAGAATAATTTATAACTTCTTAACACATAGATATTTTTTCGTGCAGATTGACAACGCAAAGTCAGCAATAAAGAGGACCAACGCCGGAGTGCCGCAGGGATCAAGGCTTGGCCCGATGCTGTTCAACATTTTCACTGCTGACCAGCCAAGCACATCAACAGGAACCAGGACTTTGCTCTATGCAGATGACTCGTTAACGTATGCAATCTCTCTCTCTCCAGAGATAGCAGCCCGAAGAGTTGAAGCACACATTAGGACACTTTGGGGGTACTATCTCAAATGGGGACTGAAGATCAACAGCAACAAAACTGAGCTAATTTGTTTTAGGCCACCAACAACAGCCACAAGAGGACGCCGTGCGTTCGCAACTCGGTGCCGTAACATCAGGATCACACTTCCTGACAGCACCGAAGTGCCAACTAAGACGACAGCCAGGTATCTAGGAATAAATTTCAGTGAGAGGTTTAAATTTAATCCTCATGCTGAAATTATCCTAAGAAGAGCCAACTTCGCACTCCACCTAGTGCACCCACTGCTGCGAAGGCGAAATGGTCTAAGCAAAGCGACCAAGCTCCTTATATACAAGCAGTTGATACGACCAGTCATCACATATTGCTGTCCCATTTGGTTCACGATATCACCAACGACGATGAAGAAGATCCAAGTTTTCGAAAGGAAGGTCCTTCGAATATGTACAGGACTGTGGCGAAATCCAGTCACACTGAAGTACTATTCAAAGAAGATGCTCTACGAGAGCGCTGGTGTGGGCGCAATCGACGAGCATATGATGCAGCTATCAAGAAAAATACTGCAAAACCTTGCTGACCATCCAAATGACGGGATCCAAGAATTCATCCAGCAACAGATCGAGCCAAGCCACCGTTACCTAAGCGTACGAGAGATCATCGATGGACGTTTTAATTATATCATTTACAACGACGAAACGCCGTTTTACCAACGTGCAGACAACCAGCACTACCGAGGATAGTCGGATACAACCCCCTTTTTTCATTTTCACACACATTCAAGTAAAAATATATTTTATATTTAATAAAACACATGTATTAGATTAAGTAAGACAATAATAATATTTTTGTAAAAAAATTTAATACAGATATCATTTGAAATACGTTGGGCCCCTATTGTTGAGCCAACATTTAATTTATTAGTTATAAGTCTAGTTCTAAGTCAATTTGTATATAGAACAAAACACTAAATAAAAACCTTAATCGTAATCGTAAATTTCGTTCCCATATTGTGTTAAAGTGAAGTAAATTGAGTGTAAAAAAGTGAAAAATGGCTCGTACAAAGCAAACTGCCCGTAAATCGACTGGTGGAAAAGCACCCAGGAAACAATTGGCAACTAAAGCAGCTCGCAAAAGTGCCCCAGCAACCGGAGGTGTTAAGAAACCACATCGTTATCGTCCAGGAACTGTTGCTCTTCGTGAAATTCGTCGTTACCAGAAAAGTACTGAATTGTTGATTCGCAAATTGCCTTTCCAACGTTTAGTTCGTGAAATTGCTCAGGATTTCAAAACAGATTTGCGTTTCCAAAGTTCAGCAGTGATGGCTCTTCAAGAAGCAAGTGAAGCCTATTTGGTTGGTCTTTCCGAGGATACTAATTTGTGCGCCATTCATGCTAAACGTGTTACAATCATGCCAAAAGATATTCAATTGGCTCGACGCATCCGTGGTGAACGTGCTTAAGTACATCTACATACAGAAATATTTTATAAACGGTCCTTTTCAGGACCACAAATATGACAAAGAGATTTTAATGCGTTGTTCAATTCAATTCTAGAGTAAAAACAAGTATATACAAATATAATTGAATCAGTAAATTTATAGAAAAAAAAAGGGATTACTTCAATTAGATTGCGAGTATAGTCTGTGCAAGGAATCGAATAAGTGAAAAAAAAAAACAAAGTTTGAGTATAATTGTGTACCATTAGGAAGCAGTATTGTATTGAATTTTATATGCATATTACAAATATTTACTTAATTTTAGGGCAAATCATCAATAAATAGTTTAGCGAGAGAATTTTTTTATTTTTCGTAAGTTTAGTTTCAATGTCAATAGCACATCTTATGTCGTTTGATTTTAGAAATTTAAAGAAATAAATTTGAATGAAATGATTTAAAAAAATGATCTATTTTGGAAATAATGAATCACTTAAAAGAAATAGATGGTAAAATGTATACAAATGCACTAACTAAACATTAAATTAAACAAGTCAATTTATAGAGAAAATTGATAAGTTCAATTAGATTGCGAGTAGACAATACTCGCAAAGAATCAAAGAAGTAAAAGAAAACTTTAAGTCTGAGTACAATTGTGTACCATTAGGAAGCAATATGTACTGAATTTTATACATAATATGCATATAAAATGAATCCATAAAAATAAATATTATAAATATAGACTTTTAGCGAGAGAATTTTTTTTAGTTTTTATAAGTTAAGTTTCAATGTCAATAGAGCATCTTATGTCGCTTGATTTTAGTAACGCAAATGTTAGATTTTTAATGGAAGTTTTATAAATTCACATTGAAATATATTATACATTTTTATATTTTTATACAAATAATCCTAGTCATAACAAAATACAGTCTCATTTGAGCTATTAAAGAATAGAAAAAAAAAATAAAAAATCTTCCAACAAGTAAAGGCATTGTTCATGGGTACTCATCACTTATATGTATGTACATTCATTATCGAATGGAAAATGCTAAAATATAATATATTTGCAATTAAAAGCATTTTATTTCCTTGAAGTTTATGAAAATGAATAATTTTATTATTATTTATGTTATATTATCGTTTAAGGAAGCAAATATTGGAAAATAATATCAAAGGAAAAAAATCTTCCTATGAGAATTTTTCTATTAATTCACAGAGTATGGATATGTGCATTAACAAATGTAAAATATGAAAATATGATATATTTTTCATTATAAATATATTAATTTGTTGGCAATTTATGAAAATTAGTACCAACATATTTATATTATCGTGTATTATTGTGCTAGAACAAAAAAAATATTTGTTTTAATAGAAACTCAAAACGTTTAGAGAAAGTAAAACAAGCGTTTCATTACTCCAAAAATGATTATTTTATTTACAAGGCAATATTCAATATTGGTGTTCGATTTTAATTTTATATGATTATATGAACCATATACTTTATACTGTATATGATTTTAGACATTAAACAATTGAATTTGTTTAAATAAAAGCGTTTTTATACGCGAGTAGTGAAAGAAATTCATCAAACATTGACTTTAATAGTGATGTTACGTCACATTAAAGAAATAAATTTGAATGAAATTATTTAAAAAATGATCTATTATATTATAGTAATCTAAATGATGTAATATTGGTAAGAAATATCTTTTAGAACATAAAAAATAATGAATTTTTTAGAAGAACTCAAGGATAGAACTCAGTAAAAGCGCCCAAATAAATGAAATTTTTGCATACCTTCCTACTCGGTGATTCTCAGATAGCTGTGTACACGCGGTATTCTCTGGTCGGCGTTTATTAAAATACATAGTGATTATCAAGTGTTTTTCTTGTTGATAAAAATTGTTTAAAAGTTTAAATAATAAAATGGCCGATACAGTCGCTGCTACTCCTGCTGTCGTTGCAGAAAAAAAACCGAAGAAGGCTGCCGCTAGTGGTTCAAAGAAACCAAAATCGACTCCATCTCATCCTCCTACTCAACAAATGGTGGATGCTGCTATCAAAACGTTGAAAGAACGCGGTGGTTCATCTCTTTTGGCTATTAAAAAATATATCGCGGCTACGTACAAAGTTGATGTGCAAAAACTTGCTCCGTTCATCAAGAAATATTTAAAAAGTGCTGTAGCTAGTGGTAAATTAGTGCAAACAAAAGGAAAGGGTGCTGCTGGTTCATTCAAATTGTCGGCATCTGCTAGCAAGGAACCAAAAGCGAAATCAGCTGAGAAGAAGAAGTCGACGAAGCCAAAAACTGCTGCCGCTGGTGAGAAAAAAGTGAAAAAAGCAACTGGTGAGAAGAAAGTGAAGAAAGGTGCCACCACTACAAAGAAAAGTGCTGAGAAGAAAAAAGTGGAAAAATCAAAGGTAAAGAGTATCAAGAAAACTAGCGCTGTCAAGGCAAAAACAACTAAGCCAAAGGCTGCCGTTACTAAAGCTAAAGTACCCAAAGCTAAATCTGCAACATCATCCGCAGCCAAACCTAAAAAGGCTGTTGCGGCTAAGAAAGCTAAAAAATAATTTCATTGCAAGCATTTGCAAAAAAGAAATTAAAAAAAAAAAAACTCCACAGTCCTTTTCAGGGCTACAATTATTTCGTTAATGAGATACAGATCAATTTCAATATAAAATTATATTTACTTTCGCAATACGTTTCTTAAAAATAAGTATAAAATCAATCTATACAAAATCGCTATCAATTGGTTCAGGTAACGATAAAAAAAAAATGGCGATTTTTTTTATATCCATGTAAATCATTAGAAATTCTATACTTCACCAGTGAAATAAAAGTATTGGTTTTTTTTTATTCACTTTATACCGAATTTAAAACGGCCATTTTTTTTCCCACATTATTCTTTCGTTGATTAACTTTAAGAAATTGAAATCGTTAAAAAATCTCTCTGAGAAATATTTTAGGGCCCTCAAAGGGGCCATTTTTGGGCTACAATTACTTCGTTAATAAGATACAGATAAATTTCAATATGAAACAACATTTACATTCGAGCAGTACGTTTCGTAAAAATAAGTATAAAATCAATCCATACAAAATCGCTGTCAATTGGTACAGGTAACATGGTATAAAAAAAAAAAATGGCGATTTTTTTTATATTCATGCAAACCTTTGCAAATTCCATACTTCACCAGTGAAATAAATGTGTCTGTTTTTTTCATTCACTTTAAACTGAATTTAAAACAACGGCCATTTTATTTTATTTTTTTCCACATTATTCTTTTGTTGATTAACTTTAAGAAATTGAAATCGTTAAAAAATCTCTCAGAGAAATATTTTGGGGCCCTGAAAAGGGCCATTTTTGATGAAATTGGAAACGCATATCGAAAATTTACTTTGAGCTGGTGTATTTGGTAACTGCTTTAGTTCCTTCACTAACAGCATGCTTGGCAAGTTCACCAGGCAATAACAAACGGACGGCAGTTTGGATTTCCCGACTGGTGATTGTTGATCGCTTGTTGTAGTGTGCCAAACGAGATGCTTCATTCATTCATTCAGTGTTCGATCAGTACACAGTCAGTGAGGTCGTGTATTGCAGTGAGCGCGTGAATACGCACATTTATTTTATATTTTCAATTGTTTTAATTATTATTAATATTTTTTATTTTAGTGGTTAACATTATCCTATTTTGTTTAAATATTTGTATTTAGTCTGAAGTGTGAAAGTTTTTGTGAAAATATTGCCCTTCGGAGTGAAAGTGTGTTTTGTGAAATACGGGTACGCTAATCACCCTAATTACGGAAAAAAAAACCAAATTCAAGGGAAACCCTTTTTTGGGGGTAATCATCTTTGCACATCTTACTACCTGAATTCAGTGCATCGGAAAATTTCTAGGGCTGAATTATTCTCGTTCGTCTTTCTACCTTTGTTCAACGTTCCGGAGTGAATGTTGTGTATTGTGTATCAAGGGTGAACAGACAGGTAAACGTTAAAGAATCAAAACATGGCGGATCGACTTACCCCTGAGTCTGCTCTCGTCGCCCTGAGGGATTTGGTTCTCAAGATTCAAGACGACCTCGGACCCCGTTTTACTAACGAAATCCGAAAAATACTCCAGGAAGCCACACAACTAAATAACCAGCAACATGTTTCAGAAGAAATAAATATCGACATGGATGTCGTCGAATCCCAAGGCTCTGGAGCATCATCTTCTGAGTCAGAGACATCCACTGACAGCGATGATGCAGATACTGAGGAGGAAGCTTCCACAGTTAAAAGCGCGCCAAAAGAGAAGGAGATGCCGGACGTTAGCTCGTGCACGTCACCTCAGCCAGGGAAGAAGAGGACATTGAAACCGAACAAATCGGTTAACAAAAGGTCAAAGACGGAAGTCCAAAGACCTGCACTGAAAGCAGCACCAAAACCCGTGTCACCAGTTTTCGTGCCACCAGCAGCTACACCAGCCGCAGAAAAGAAAGGCCCTTCTACAAGCCCCCAAGCAAACAAGCCCGCGGCTTCAATAAAAGCAGCGAGTATGCCTCCGATAATATGTTTCTCTGCAAATATTGCAGAGATAACAAGGTTCGCTAGAGCAGAGCGAATTGGGTTCACACTCAAGAACCTTAACACTAAAAAGACGGTTATAAGCACGCAGTTAAGGGAGGCCTTCGAGGCTATAAAAGCCTTCCTCAAAAGAAGGAAAATTCAAAATCATACCTTCACGCCGAGGGAGGATAGAAAGAACATGCTGGTGCTAAAGGGAATGCACTTCTCGTATACACCTGAAGAAATCCACGAAGAGCTGAAGGCAGAGAAAATTCCAGTGGTGAGGGTCTCTCCCTTTAAATCCCAAAAAGCCAAAGGGAAGTCATTCAACTGCTTTGAAGTTGAAATCAGCAAAGACTTTGAGCTATCTGAAGTCTACACCAAGACGTTACTTATGAACCAAAGGGTTCACTGGGAACGGCTGCAAAACCGGGACATCGTGCAGTGCAAAAACTGCCAACGGTTCGGACACATCGCAACTAACTGCGGAATGCCATATGTCTGCATGAAATGCGACACAAGTCACCAACCTGGTGAGTGCAAGAGGAAGGAGGCCAATGGGGACGACGTTTACTGCGCTAACTGCAAAAAAAACGGTCACCCGGCCAATTACAAAGGATGTCCGGTTTACAAGGCTAAAATAGCTGAAAAGGAAAGAGTCAAAAGCCAGCAAAAGGCCCAGCAAGACTTTGTTGCAAAGTCAGTCTGCACCTTCACTCGACCTGCAGTGAGTTTTGCAGCCATGGCCAAGGCAGGAGCTGGGGGCAACACGCCTAAGCCACAAACAGTCCTTAAACAACAGCAACAGCCACGAGTTGAGAAGGTGATAAGGAAAACCGTACAGCACACAACCCAGCATCAACAGAAAGCAGCCACCAATCTCGGCGACGAGGTCCAGCGTGTGTTTGGAGCAGACCTTCTAACCATAATGGCAAAGGCTCGCAAGGCGGTTCCAGCTAACTATGCTAGCATGAACGAAGGGGGAAAATCCGTGGCACTGGCCACTTTCATCTTTCAGCTATGCAGCGCATAAAAACATTAAGGATAATTGCGTATAACGTTAATTCCTTATACGCCATCCCAAGGAGGACAGCTTTTCACCTCTTTTTGAAAACTCATCAGCCCGATATCGCTCTTATAAGTGAAACCATGGTGACAAAGCGGAATAGAATAGATTTTAGCAACTTCAACACATTCAGGTCGGATAAAAAAGAAGGCAAAAGAGGCACTGCTCTCTTTGTGCGTAAAAGCATTGACGCTAGCAGCATACCAATCCAGGGACTGAAATCCTTTGAAGCCACAGGCGTAGTGATTAAAGTCAATACTCGGGAAACACTGATGGTCATCAGTATTTATAATAAGTGCAACGCCAGTAGTGCGGACACCAAGCATGACTTGCAGCTCCTCAACAACTTGCTGTCTCAGCACACCTTTGGACTCATCGGGGGAGACTTTAATGCAAGACATGAAAGATGGTCAGACAGTATTTCCAACGCCGAAGGAAATACAATAGTGGACTGGATGGACTACAATAGCGATCAACACAACCTTGTGATTATCTCGCAAACAAAACCAACATTCCCAAGGACTCCATCGTGGCTTGACTTCTACATGGTAACATCCAACTTGGTGCACATCCTCCCGGAGATAAGAAATTACGAGTGCAAGACGTTACCTGGCGACTCCGACCATGAGGCAGTACAACTGATCATTAAACTACACCAACCGATCTTTGCCATTAATCCGCCTGAGGAACATTTCATAAACTACAATCAACTCAACATAGAGCGACTGCAAACAGATGTTGAAGAAAGACTCAGCATGCCAACAACTGCAAGGAATCTATTGAATGGGGAGATCGACTCAGCCATCGACAACCTGGAACTAGCAGTCAGTACAGCACTCGACCTCCAGAAAAAAACCAAAACATCGAGGGACAGATACAGTCATCTACCGCAGTTTATTCAGAACTTATATCATCACAGGCAGAGGCTTAGAAAACGATTACAAAGGATTCGTCGTAGAGACTGGAACACAAACGGTAATGACTACAGAGCCGTTCTAAGTGAATTAAATTGCACGAACGTAATGTTCAACAATGCAGTGCAGCATCACAACAACAAAAGGCTGGAAGAAAGACTTCGGAAAATTAAGCCAGGACCAGATACCTTTAAACAAATAAACCAACTAATAGGAAAGAGAGCAACGATGCCTGAATATATCGAAACAGCTCAAGGTACGGCCACAACCGCGGAAGAAAAAGCAGAAGCATTCGGTGAATTCTTCGAGACAAATTTTCAGCCTGCTCCACCCAATGATTCCATCTTTCTCTCGGAAGTCAACACGACGATCGACAGCATTGAGCGAATGACCAATGCTTCCGTAACATTCAGCGAAGAAAACCCAGCAAACGATCCCGTGGGACACAACGAACTATGCACAGCTGAAGAAATCTCCGACATAATTCAGAGTGGGCAAAACAAAAAGTCAGCGGGACCTGACAAAATTTCAAATTTTGTTCTGAAGAAAATGCCTCAAGTTGTATTAACACTGCTCACAATTATAATGAACAATTGCCTGAACAACTGCTATTTTCCAACCAAATGGAAGATTGCAAAAGTGGTGGCCATACCCAAAAAGGACAACCGCAACAGTATTGACGGATACAGGCCGGTATCACTGCTATCCAACGTGAGCAAAATCCTCGAGGAGCTCTTACTGCGGAAATTAAAGAAGTACTGCTCCACCAACCACATCATCCCGGATATACAGTTCGGGTTCTGGGAAAGATATTCAACCCTTCATCCGCTAATGAAGTTTCATCAGGATATTGTCAAATCCCTCAACAACCACCAAGTCACCGTCGCATGCTTCTTAGACGTCAAGAAAGCCTTTGACACAGTTTGGATTGAGGGACTCATCCACAAGTTGAAGCAGCTAGGTTTTCCTAGAGAACTGACAAAAATAATTTACAGCTTTCTTCATTACAGGTCGTTCTTCGTCCAGGTGGAAAACAAGCAGTCAACAATGAGAAGAATAAGAGCAGGCGTCGCCCAAGGATCCAAACTGGGTCCTATTCTGTTCAACATTTATACATCTGACCAGCCGCAATTGGAAAATAACACCAATTGCTGCCTTTTTGCTGATGATTCGCTGACATATGCCAGCTCCATGTCACCAATAATTGCGGCACGTAGAGTAGAAGCCCACATTCATAGAGTCACCGATTTCTACCAGAAATGGGGAATCCACATCAACCCAGCGAAGACGGAACTCCTATGCTTTAGGAGACCGTTTAGGGGAAGAAGAAGCAGGTCAGCCACCCATTGCCGCAATATAGAAATTAGATTGCTCAACGGTATGCCACTGAGAGCCACCAGCGAAGCGAAATACCTGGGAGTCAACTTTACCGACAGACTTAAGTTCAACCACCATTCAGCGATAATGCTGAAGCGTGCAAATTTTGCATTTCATCGCGTCTATCCACTGATGCGAAAGCAAAACGGGCTCAGCCAAAATACTAAGCTGCTGCTGTACAAGCAGCTTATTAGACCAGTTGTGGCATACTGCTTTCCCATCTGGTTCACCATATCAAAAACATATATGAAAAAACTAGCAGTTTTTGAAAGAAAAATACTGAGGATATGCACCGGTCTCAACTTTGATAGACAAAGAAGGAAACATGTGAGCAACAAGACACTCTACAAAGAAGCACAGATAGTACCCTTGGAGAGGTACTTGGTTCATTTGTCCAAGAAGCTGCTTAGCAAAGTCACGGACCACCCTAACCCACTGGTGAGAGAGCTACCACGACAGCAACAGATTACAGAGCATCGGTACCTGAGTGTGATGGCACTGGCTAATGAGGAAAGATTTCCGAACATCGAAGACGAGGAAGAAATCCTCTTCTACACCCAACCAGGCGTAATGCACCATCGTGGGTAACACCCCGATGACACCCAAATAGACACAACAAAATGATCAGCGACACCGGGATTTGAACAACCCCAGAGGGAAAAAACACCAAAGAAGCAATTTATAATATAAACCAAAAATGTATATATATATAAGAAAAGTCATGCTATATCGTTGGGCCCCTATTGTTGAGCCAACACTATATATTTAATAGCCATAGTTTATGTAAGGAAAATTTGTTTTTTTTTATTAAGTCAATTGTAAATATTAGTTCAAATAAAAAAGTTACAAGTTACAAGGTCTATTTCATTATATAGTGATCAGTGGTGTTGTGCACAATCTTTAAAAAAAATACTGCTAGTGAAAATGTCTGGCCGTGGTAAAGGAGGAAAAGTGAAGGGAAAGGCAAAGTCGCGCTCAAATCGTGCCGGACTACAGTTCCCCGTCGGTCGTATCCATCGTTTGCTTCGCAAGGGCAACTATGCTGAACGTGTCGGTGCTGGTGCTCCAGTGTATTTAGCAGCTGTTATGGAATATTTGGCTGCTGAAGTTTTAGAATTGGCGGGAAATGCTGCTCGTGACAACAAAAAGGCAAGAATCATCCCTCGTCATTTGCAATTAGCCATCCGTAATGACGAAGAGTTGAACAAATTGCTGTCTGGTGTTACCATTGCACAAGGAGGCGTTCTTCCAAACATCCAAGCTGTTCTGTTGCCCAAGAAAACCGAAAAAAGTGCCTAAATTCATTACTTGTGAGAAGAAAAAAAAAAAAAAAAAAAGTAACTCAAACAAACCGTCCTTTTAAGGACGACAAATCATTTTAATTAAGAGTATTAAATAATTTCAAATTTTATCTTCATTAGTGAAAAGAAAATTACTCTAATGATAGTAATTTAGTTTATGTATTGTATAAGTGTGTGCATGCAGGAAATAAATTCCGTGTTTGCGGGATTCGGAATTTCGTCAACAAACCCACACTAAAAACTCAAGATCATTTTGTTAGTGCGTGTGTATTACAAAAAAAATATTTTTTTTCCATAGGCCAGTATGATTTTCTTTATTCTCCAACGAAAGGTAAAGCTCAAAAGGGGAAACTAAAGGTCTGCGTATGTGTGTGTGTGTATATTTCTTTTAGAATTCGTTGAAAACAAAAAAGAGACGCTATGAAATTTGCCGCCATTTTGAAATCTAACTGACGCCATATGCTATGGAATGCGAAAAAAGAAATCAACACAACTGAATCTATTCAATATAATTTGACACCATTTTAAAAATTCACTTATGCCACATGTGAAAGAAAAAAGTTTTTTTTTTTTTTTATATATTTTAATTTAATTTTCTAAGTCTCACTGATGCTCCAAAATAATACATACCTATAATAAAATTCTGTATTTCAGAAATCCAAACATACTTTTTATGAAATTCGAAATAAAATCACTTCAGAGATTTTTTTGTGGTCCTTAAAAGGACCGATTGTGTAAGAAATAATTTTTTTTCTTTTCTTTTTTAGATTATTTAACCTCCGAAACCATAAAGAGTGCGTCCTTGTCTCTTCAGTGCATATACAACATCCATTGCGGTGACTGTCTTACGCTTAGCGTGTTCGGTGTAGGTAACAGCATCACGAATAACATTTTCCAAGAACACTTTCAGCACACCACGGGTTTCTTCGTATATCAGACCAGAAATACGTTTCACACCACCACGACGAGCTAAACGGCGAATAGCGGGTTTTGTAATACCTTGGATATTATCACGCAACACTTTACGATGACGTTTAGCACCACCTTTGCCCAAACCTTTTCCTCCTTTACCACGACCAGTCATTTTTTTATTTTATTTCACTGAACACTGCACTAAAGTCACTATGAAACTGTACCGAAGCGCTAAATCACCACCGCTATTTATATTAATTTATAAGTAGGAGAAAATAATAGGGGAATAAACATATAAAGTGAAACAAGTGAACATGAACAAGCAGTTCGTGCGAATGTATAAGTATGAGAATTGGTATTATTTCGTTCCCACCCCATCCCCTCATCAGTAGCTCATATCAGTAGCGAACCATCCACGGAGCAACACGGTTGTGCAGCTCGCGCAGAATACTTGTGTTATTTAGTGAAAATTAATTACGCGAAACCCGTTTTGCTTGTTTTTATCACTGCAATAAAATCTCTAATGAGTGTTTTAGTAGTGAAAAAACCCCAGCCTTAATTCAGTTATAATACTTTATTCTTTTATTATTGTGTTACCGTTTTTATGAAAATAGTGCACATCCATAAGATTTCATTCATATATACATAACTAAAATTTAATTATCGTTCATTAATAAATTCCAGGAACTAAACCCAATTCGGATGGGTAAAAAACAAAAATTGAAGCAAGTAGCTTCATCAGCATGGGACGAGATCGTCGAGCTGATCTCTCAGAAGGCTGCTACCCATGGAAGGGAGGTCATATCTCATATACATGAGATGATGGCGAACTCCAATGACCTCTACGAGATGGTAGAAGATACCAATTTCGATCCGGATCAGCCATGCATCGACAGCTCGTCCGACGAAGAGGTAGAGATGGAGGTCGGAGACGACTTAGATGAGAGCGGAAACGAAAGTGGAAGCGATCACGAAGTCGTAAGCTTGACTGACGAGGAGGAATGCGCTCCGGAAGAAAACGGCTTCAGCGTCGTAACAAACAAGAAAAGGAAGAAGTCAGATTCGTCGACTTCTTCCTTGCCCAAAGCTAAGGCTAAACTGCCTAAGGTAACACCAACACCACGACCACCATCGCCTCCATCGACTCCATCGACTCCATCGACGTCATCTACAGTGACAGCTGCTCCGGCAACATCACATCCGGTGGCCGCATCCTCAATCAAGGGTACAGTTATGCCCCCAATAGTTTGCTACAACCTGAATGTAGCTGAGCTAAGCCGCTTCTCAAAGGAAGCAAAAATGGAGTTGAGAATACACAACATCAACTCCACCAAGTCAGTCGTCACCACCAAGACGAAGGACCATCATCAAAAAATAAGAGAATTTTTAGCAGCAAGAAAAACGGGGTATAACACATACACCCCAAAGGAGGACAGGAAGACCCTTCTTGTCTTGAAAGGGATCCACCACAGCTACGAGGTAGCTGAAATAAAAGAGGAGCTGTGCCAAGCTGGTATCCCAGCGGTTGAGGTCAGCCCTTATAAGACCAACAGGACCGATCGGAAGTTTAACAACTTCGTGGTGCAGGTTCCAAACGGCACCGACCTGTCAGCAATCTACAAGAGGACTCTGCTAATGAACCAAAAGGTTCATTGGGAGCGTTTTAAAAGTAGTGGAATAACGCAGTGTAAGAACTGCCAGAAGTTCGGTCATGTGGCAAGTAACTGCGGCATGCCGTATATATGCGTTAAGTGCAACAGCAAGCATGGGCCGGGTGAATGCAAGAGGTCCAAAGTTGACACCAAGGACGAAGAGGTTTTCTGCGCAAACTGCCAGAAGACCGGTCACCCAGCAAACTACAAAGGTTGCCCTAAGTATAGGGAGAAGCTGGCGAGCAAAGCCAAGTCTGCTCTCAAGAAACAGGAGCAACATAAATTCGCCCAAATTTCAGCCACGAAAGCCATCGAAACTGGCTTAAGTTTCGCCGATGTCGTCGCTCTGAGGACTTCGGTAAAGCAGAAAGTTGCAACTACAAAGCAGCAGCCACCTAAAACAATTGCGGCGAAACAAGCGGTGCCATCAAAATCCGTTACAACCCCACCAAAACCCACAGCAACGCCAACAAGGGCCCAGAAACCCACGTGTGCACCTAGCTCACACAACATTTTTGCGGACACCGAGCGACTTTTTGGAACAGATCTCCTGACTCTGGTTCAAAAAGCACGCAAGGTTGTGCCCAAAAACTATGCCTTACTGGACGATAAGGCCAAGACAGCTATCCTGGGAGCACTTATTTGTGAATTATGTTCACAATAAATACAATAAGTGTTTTTTCATACAACGTCAACTCTGTGTACTCGGTTGCTAAACGTATTGCCTTGAACTTGTTCGTTAAGGCGAAACGTCCTGACATTCTCCTATTGCAGGAGACTATGGTCACGGCAAGGAATAGGATCAATATTCCCGGCTACCGAGTATACAGAGTTGACAAAGTAACAGGAGGGAGAGGAACGGCAATCCTCTTACGCAACTTCTTCAAGGCTGAAGAAGTTATAATACATGGATTAACATCAATGGAGGCAACAGCGGTCAGCATCAGGGTCTCCGAATTTGAGACTCTACTGGTAGTCTCGGTATACAACCACTGTGGGGCAACGAGGGAGAACATCCACCGAGACCTCACAAGTATCACCAACATCGCCAATCAACACACATACTGCCTTGCCGGAGGTGACTTCAATGCTAGGCACACACTTTGGCATGACAGTGAGTGTTCATCACAGGGCCTAGCAATTGTCAACTGGCTAAATGGAAACAGCCACCTGCATTCCTTTGTTGTTGTATCACAAGGACAAAGAACATTCCCAGGTACACCATCAACGCTGGACTTTTTCCTGGCGACATCCAATTTCGTCAACATACTGCCGGAATTTCAGAATTATTCGTGCCTTGCGCACCCGAGTGATTCTGATCATCTGGCAGTGGAACTCAAAGTTCGCCTGATGAGGCGTATCTTGACCGAGCACCCTATACCCGAGTTCCACATCAGGTTTAACCGATTGAACTGGGTACGACTTAAATCGGAAATCGAGGCGGAGCTCCCTCAAGCGCCAACCACAAGAAACCTGAGCAATGCAGAGATCGATGAAAACATCAATCGTTTTCAATCCGTCATTTGCAATGCGTTGGAAAGGCAGAAGACACCCAAAACCAGTCGAGATAGGTACGAGAACCTGCCGCGACACATCCAGGCTATTTACGCCCATAGGCAGCGGCTCCGTAAAAGGCTCCAGAGGATCATGCGGCGGACACTGAATAGAGTCAACGATGAATATCGCAGTGTATCTTCCCAGCTACAGTGCACCAATACGATGTTCCACCGGGCGGTCAAGGACTACCAAGACAAGGAGTTCAGCAAGCGACTCGAAGACATCAAGCCTGGGCCTGATGCCTTCAGGAAAATAAATTCTCTGGTAGGAAGAGCACATTCCTTACCGGAGAATATCAGCCACGGCCAGGTAACTGCAACAACACCGGCCGAGAAAGCCGAAGCTTTTGCAACCTACTTCGAGGGAAACTTCGTCGACCGCCCACCTGTTCATCTGCCTGATTTCTTGGAGGAAGTCGAAGCACAAGTCTGCGAGGCAACTGAACCCGGTACACAGATCACAACATTTAGCGAGGACAACCCGGCGAATGACCCAACCAGCGACGGAAGCTTCACCACCACTGAGGAAGTGGTGGATATAGTTGAAAGCGGTAATGCCAAAAAATCGGCGGGAATTGACCAAATTTCCAACTTTTTAATTAAAAAGTTGCCAAGTTTGGCCATTGTCCTGCTGACGGTTATTTTCAATAACTGTATTAACAACGGCTACTTCCCGTCAAAATGGAAGGTTGCGAAAGTGGTTCCGGTGCCAAAGAAAACCGACCGCTCAAATGTAAGCGGATACCGGCCCATTGCTCTACTGTGCTGCGTTAGCAAAATTCTAGAGTCAGTAATCCTGCGGAGAATTAACCATTTCTGCACGGAGCGTGGGATAGTCCCCAACAACCAGTATGGTTTTCGGGCGAGACATTCCACCGTGCACCCTCTGCTTAGGCTACACAGCGACGTCACCCGCGGACTCAACAAGAAGGAGACTACAGTAGCATGCCTTCTGGATATTGAAAAGGCCTTTGACAGCGTCTGGACGAGGGGTCTAACGTTCAAGATCATAAATTTAGGATTCCCAAATTACTTGGTAAGAATAATTTATAACTTCTTAACACATAGATATTTTTTCGTGCAGATTGACAACGCAAAGTCAGCAATAAAGAGGACCAACGCCGGAGTGCCGCAGGGATCAAGGCTTGGCCCGATGCTGTTCAACATTTTCACTGCTGACCAGCCAAGCACATCAACAGGAACCAGGACTTTGCTCTATGCAGATGACTCGTTAACGTATGCAATCTCTCTCTCTCCAGAGATAGCAGCCCGAAGAGTTGAAGCACACATTAGGACACTTTGGGAGTACTATCTCAAATGGGGACTGAAGATCAACAGCAACAAAACTGAGCTAATTTGTTTTAGGCCACCAACAACAGCCACAAGAGGACGCCGTGCGTTCGCAACTCGGTGCCGTAACATCAGGATCACACTTCCTGACAGCACCGAAGTGCCAACAAAGACGACAGCCAGGTATCTAGGAATAAATTTCAGTGAGAGGTTTAAATTTAATCCTCATGCTGAAATTATCCTAAGAAGAGCCAACTTCGCACTCCACCTAGTGCACCCACTGTTGCGAAGGCGAAATGGTCTAAGTAAAGCGACCAAGCTCCTTATATACAAGCAGTTGATACGACCAGTCATCACATATTGCTGTCCCATTTGGTTCACGATATCACCAACGACGATGAAGAAGATCCAAGTTTTCGAAAGGAAGGTCCTTCGAATATGTACAGGACTGTGGCGAAATCCAGTCACACTGAAGTACTATTCAAAGAAGATGCTCTACGAGAGCGCTGGTGTAGGCGCAATCGACGAGCATATGATGCAGCTATCAAGAAAAATACTGCAAAACCTTGCTGACCATCCAAATGACGGGATCCAAGAATTCATCCAGCAACAGATCGAGCCAAGCCACCGTTACCTAAGCGTACGAGCGATCATCGATGGACGTTTTAATTATATCATTTACAACGACGAAACGCCGTTTTACCAACGTGCAGACAACCAGCACTACCGAGGATAGTCGGATACAACCCCCTTTTTTCATTTTCACACACATTCAAGTAAAAATATATTTTATATTTAATAAAACACATGTATTAGATTAAGTAAGACAATAATAATATTTTTGTAAAAAATTTTAATACAGATATCATATGAAATACGTTGGGCCCCTATTGTTGAGCCAACATTTAATTTATTAGTTATAAGTCTAGTTCTAAGTCAATTTGTATATAGAACAAAACACTAAATAAAAACCTTAATCATTTCGTTTTCGCGCTTCGGTACAGTTTCATAGTGACTTTAGTGCAGTGTTCAGTGAAATAAAATAAAAAAATGACTGGTCGTGGTAAAGGAGGAAAAGGTTTGGGCAAAGGTGGTGCTAAACGTCATCGTAAAGTGTTGCGTGATAATATCCAAGGTATTACAAAACCCGCTATTCGCCGTTTAGCTCGTCGTGGTGGTGTGAAACGTATTTCTGGTCTGATATACGAAGAAACCCGTGGTGTGCTGAAAGTGTTCTTGGAAAATGTTATTCGTGATGCTGTTACCTACACCGAACACGCTAAGCGTAAGACAGTCACCGCAATGGATGTTGTATATGCACTGAAGAGACAAGGACGCACTCTTTATGGTTTCGGAGGTTAAATAATCTAAAAAAAAAAAAAAAGGTCTATTTCATTATATAGTGATCAGTGGTGTTGTGCACAATCTTTAAAAAAAATACTACTAGTGAAAATGTCTGGCCGTGGTAAAGGAGGAAAAGTGAAGGGAAAGGCAAAGTCGCGCTCAAATCGTGCCGGACTACAGTTCCCCGTCGGTCGTATCCATCGTTTGCTTCGCAAGGGCAACTATGCTGAACGTGTCGGTGCTGGTGCTCCAGTGTATTTAGCAGCTGTTATGGAATATTTGGCTGCTGAAGTTTTAGAATTGGCGGGAAATGCTGCTCGTGACAACAAAAAGACAAGAATCATCCCTCGTCATTTGCAATTAGCCATCCGTAATGACGAAGAGTTGAACAAATTGCTGTCTGGTGTTACCATTGCACAAGGAGGCGTTCTTCCAAACATCCAAGCTGTTCTGTTGCCCAAGAAAACCGAAAAAAGTGCCTAAATTCATTACTTGTGAGAAGAAAAAAAAAAAAAAAAAAGTAACTCAAACAAACCGTCCTTTTAAGGACGACAAATCATTTTAATTAAGAGTATTAAATAATTTCAAATTTTATCTTCATTAGTGAAAAGAAAATTACTCTAATGATAGTAATTTAGTTTATGTATTGTATAAGTGTGTGCATGCAGGAAATAAATTCCGTGTTTGCGGGATTCGGAATTTCGTCAACAAACCCACACTAAAAACTCAAGATCATTTTGTTAGTGCGTGTGTATTACAAAAAAAATATTTTTTTTCCATAGGCCAGTATGATTTTCTTTATTCTCCAACGAAAGGTAAAGCTCAAAAGGGGAAACTAAAGGTCTGCGTATGTGTGTGTGTGTATATTTCTTTTAGAATTCGTTGAAAACAAAAAAGAGACGCTATGAAATTTGCCGCCATTTTGAAATCTAACTGACGCCATATGCTATGGAATGCGAAAAAAGAAATCAACACAACTGAATCTATTCAATATAATTTGACACCATTTTAAAAATTCACTTATGCCACATGTGAAAGAAAAAAGTTTTTTTTTTTTTTTATATATTTTAATTTAATTTTCTAAGTCTCACTGATGCTCCAAAATAATACATACCTATAATAAAATTCTGTATTTCAGAAATCCAAACATACTTTTTATGAAATTCGAAATAAAATCACTTCAGAGATTTTTTTGTGGTCCTTAAAAGGACCGATTGTGTAAGAAATAATTTTTTTTCTTTTCTTTTTTAGATTATTTAACCTCCGAAACCATAAAGAGTGCGTCCTTGTCTCTTCAGTGCATATACAACATCCATTGCGGTGACTGTCTTACGCTTAGCGTGTTCGGTGTAGGTAACAGCATCACGAATAACATTTTCCAAGAACACTTTCAGCACACCACGGGTTTCTTCGTATATCAGACCAGAAATACGTTTCACACCACCACGACGAGCTAAACGGCGAATAGCGGGTTTTGTAATACCTTGGATATTATCACGCAACACTTTACGATGACGTTTAGCACCACCTTTGCCCAAACCTTTTCCTCCTTTACCACGACCAGTCATTTTTTTATTTTATTTCACTGAACACTGCACTAAAGTCACTATGAAACTGTACCGAAGCGCTAAATCACCACCGCTATTTATATTAATTTATAAGTAGGAGAAAATAATAGGGGAATAAACATATAAAGTGAAACAAGTGAACATGAACAAGCAGTTCGTGCGAATGTATAAGTATGAGAATTGGTATTATTTCGTTCCCATATTGTGTTAAAGTGAAGTAAATTGAGTGTAAAAAAGTGAAAAATGGCTCGTACAAAGCAAACTGCCCGTAAATCGACTGGTGGAAAAGCACCCAGGAAACAATTGGCGACTAAAGCAGCTCGCAAAAGTGCCCCAGCAACCGGAGGTGTTAAGAAACCACATCGTTATCGTCCAGGAACTGTTGCTCTTCGTGAAATTCGTCGTTACCAGAAAAGTACTGAATTGTTGATTCGCAAATTGCCTTTCCAACGTTTAGTTCGTGAAATTGCTCAGGATTTCAAAACAGATTTGCGTTTCCAAAGTTCAGCAGTGATGGCTCTTCAAGAAGCAAGTGAAGCCTATTTGGTTGGTCTTTTCGAGGATACTAATTTGTGCGCCATTCATGCTAAACGTGTTACAATCATGCCAAAAGATATTCAATTGGCTCGACGCATCCGTGGTGAACGTGCTTAAGTACATCTACATACAGAAATATTTTATAAACGGTCCTTTTCAGGACCACAAATATGACAAAGAGATTTTAATGCGTTGTTCAATTCAATTCAATATAATTGAATCAGTAAATTTATAGAAAAAAAAGGGATTACTTCAATTAGATTGCGAGTATAGTCTGTGCAAGGAATCGAATAAGTGAAAAAAAAAAAAAAACAAAGTTTGAGTATAATTGTGTACCATTAGGAAGCAGTATTGTATTGAATTTTATATGCATATTACAAATATTTACTTAATTTTAGGGCAAATCATCAACAAATAGTTTAGCGAGAGAATTTTTTTATTTTTCGTAAGTTTAGTTTCAATGTCAATAGCACATCTTATGTCGTTTGATTTTAGAAATTTAAAGAAATAAATTTGAATGAAATGATTTAAAAAAATGATCTATTTTGGAAATAATGAATCACTTAAAAGAAATAGATGGTAAAATATATACAAATGCACTAACTAAACATTAAATTAAACAAGTCAATTTATAGAGAAAATTGATAAGTTCAATTAGATTGCGAGTAGACTATACTCGCAAAGAATCAAAGAAGTAAAAGAAAACTTTAAGTCTGAGTACAATTGTGTACCATTAGGAAGCAATATGTACTGAATTTTATACATAATATGCATATAAAATGAATCCATAAAAATAAATATTATAAATATAGACTTTTAGCGAGAGAATTTTTTTTAGTTTTTATAAGTTAAGTTTCAATGTCAATAGAGCATCTTATGTCGCTTGATTTTAGTAACGCAAATGTTAGATTTTTAATGGAAGTTTTATAAATTCACATATTATACATTTTTATATTTTTATACAAATAATCCTAGTCATAACAAAATACAGTCTCATTTGAGCTATTAAAGAATAGAAAAAAAATAAAAATAAAAAATCTTCCAACAAGTAAAGGCATTGTTCATGGGTACTCATCACTTATATGTATGTACATTCATTATCGAATGGAAAATGCTAAAATATAATATATTTGCAATTAAAAGCATTTTATTTCCTTGAAGTTTATGAAAATGAGTAATTTTATTATTATTTATGTTATATTATCGTTTAAGGGAGCAAATATTCGAAAATAATATCAAAGGAAAAAAATCTTCCTATGAGAATTTTTCTATACATTCACAGAGTATGGATATGTGCATTAACAAATGTAAAATATGAAAATATGATATATTTTTCATTATAAATATATTAATTTGTTGGCAATTTATGAAAATTAGTACCAACATATTTATATTATCGTATATTATTATGCTAGAACAAAAAAAATATTTGTTTTAATAGAAACTCAAAACGTTTAGAGAAAGTAAAACAAGCGTTTCATTACTCCAAAAATGATTATTTTATTTACAAGGCAATATTCAATATTGGTGTTCGATTTTAATTTTATATGATTATATGAACCATATACTTTATACTGTATATGATTTTAGACATTAAACAATTGAATTTGTTTAAATAAAAGCGTTTTTATACGCGAGTAGTGAAAGAAATTCATCAAACATTGACTTTAATAGTGATGTTACGTCACATTAAAGAAATAAATTTGAATGAAATTATTTAAAAAATGATCTATTATATTATAGTAATCTAAATGATGTAATATTGGTAAGAAATATCTTTTAGAACATAAAAAATAATGAATTTTTTAGAAGAACTCAAGGATAGAACTCAGTAAAAGCGCCCAAATAAATGAAATTTTTGCATACCTTCCTACTCGGTGATTCTCAGATAGCTGTGTACACGCGGTATTCTCTGGTCGGCGTTTATTAAAATACATAGTGATTATCAAGTGTTTTTCTTGTTGATAAAAATTGTTTAAAAGTTTAAATAATAAAATGGCCGATACAGTCGCTGCTACTCCTGCTGTCGTTGCAGAAAAAAAACCGAAGAAGGCTGCCGCTAGTGGTTCAAAGAAACCAAAATCGACTCCATCTCATCCTCCTACTCAACAAATGGTGGATGCTGCTATCAAAACGTTGAAAGAACGCGGTGGTTCATCTCTTTTGGCTATTAAAAAATATATCGCGGCTACGTACAAAGTTGATGTGCAAAAACTTGCTCCGTTCATCAAGAAATATTTAAAAAGTGCTGTAGCTAGTGGTAAATTAGTGCAAACAAAAGGAAAGGGTGCTGCTGGTTCATTCAAATTGTCGGCATCTGCTAGCAAGGAACCAAAAGCGAAATCAGCTGAGAAGAAGAAGTCGACGAAGCCAAAAACTGCTGCCGCTGGTGAGAAAAAAGTGAAAAAAGCAACTGGTGAGAAGAAAGTGAAGAAAGGTGCCACCACTATAAAGAAAAGTGCTGAGAAGAAAAAAGTGGAAAAATCAAAGGTAAAGAGTATCAAGAAAACTAGCGCTGTCAAGGCAAAAACAACTAAGCCAAAGGCTGCCGTTACTAAAGCTAAAGTACCCAAAGCTAAATCTGCAACATCATCCGCAGCCAAACCTAAAAAGGCTGTTGCGGCTAAGAAAGCTAAAAAATAATTTCATTGCAAGCATTTGCAAAAAAGAAATTAAAAAAAAAAAAAACTCCACAGTCCTTTTCAGGGCTACAATTATTTCGTTAATGAGATACAGATCAATTTCAATATAAAATTATATTTACTTTCGCAATACGTTTCTTAAAAATAAGTATAAAATCAATCTATACAAAATCGCTATCAATTGGTTCAGGTAACGATAAAAAAAAAATGGCGATTTTTTTTATATCCATGTAAATCATTAGAAATTCTATACTTCACCAGTGAAATAAAAGTATTGGTTTTTTTTTATTCACTTTATACCGAATTTAAAACGGCCATTTTTTTTCCCACATTATTCTTTCGTTGATTAACTTTAAGAAATTGAAATCGTTAAAAAATCTCTCTGAGAAATATTTTAGGGCCCTCAAAGGGGCCATTTTTGGGCTACAATTACTTCGTTAATAAGATACAGATAAATTTCAATATGAAACAACATTTACTTTCGAGCAGTACGTTTCGTAAAAATAAGTATAAAATCAATTCATACAAAATCGCTGTCAATTGGTACAGGTAACATGGTATAAAAAAAAAAAAAATGGCGATTTTTTTTATATTCATGCAAACCTTTGGAAATTCCATACTTCACCAGTGAAATAAATGTGTCTGTTTTTTTCATTCACTTTAAACTGAATTTAAAACAACGGCCATTTTATTTTATTTTTTTCCACATTATTCTTTTGTTGATTAACTTTAAGAAATTGAAATCGTTAAAAAATCTCTCAGAGAAATATTTTGGGGCCCTGAAAAGGGCCATTTTTGATGAAATTGGAAACGCATATCGAAAATTTACTTTGAGCTGGTGTATTTGGTAACTGCTTTAGTTCCTTCACTAACAGCATGCTTGGCAAGTTCACCAGGCAATAACAAACGGACGGCAGTTTGGATTTCCCGACTGGTGATTGTTGATCGCTTGTTGTAGTGTGCCAAACGAGATGCTTCGGCGGCGATTCTTTCGAAAATATCATTCATAAAACTGTTCATGATACTCATGGCCTTCGATGAAATACCAGTATCGGGATGTACTTGCTTCAACACTTTGTAGATGTAAATGGCGTAGCTTTCCTTCCTCTTGCGCTTCTTCTTCTTATCATTCTTGGTGATATTCTTCTGTGCCTTTCCGGCTTTCTTGGCTGCTTTTCCACTAGTTTTTGGTGGCATTTTTATTTTCACTTCACTTCACTGTGATGCACACAACCCAGCATCAACAGAAAGCAGCCACCAATCTCGGCGACGAGGTCCAGCGTGTGTTTGGAGCAGACCTTCTAACCATAATGGCAAAGGCTCGCAAGGCGGTTCCAGCTAACTATGCTAGCATGAACGAAGGGGGAAAATCCGTGGCACTGGCCACTTTCATCTTTCAGCTATGCAGCGCATAAAAACATTAAGGATAATTGCGTATAACGTTAATTCCTTATACGCCATCCCAAGGAGGACAGCTTTTCACCTCTTTTTGAAAACTCATCAGCCCGATATCGCTCTTATAAGTGAAACCATGGTGACAAAGCGGAATAGAATAGATTTTAGCAACTTCAACACATTCAGGTCGGATAAAAAAGAAGGCAAAAGAGGCACTGCTCTCTTTGTGCGTAAAAGCATTGACGCTAGCAGCATACCAATCCAGGGACTGAAATCCTTTGAAGCCACAGGCGTAGTGATTAAAGTCAATACTCGGGAAAGACTGATGGTCATCAGTATTTATAATAACTGCAACGCCAGTAGTGCGGACACCAAGCATGACTTGCAGCTCCTCAACAACTTGCTGTCTCAGCACACCTTTGGACTCATCGGGGGAGACTTTAATGCAAGACATGAAAGATGGTCAGACAGTATTTCCAACGCCGAAGGAAATACAATAGTGGACTGGATGGACTACAATAGCGATCAACACAACCTTGTGATTATCTCGCAACCAAAACCAACATTCCCAAGGACTCCATCGTGGCTTGACTTCTACATGGTAACATCCAACTTGGTGCACATCCTCCCGGAGATAAGAAATTACGAGTGCAAGACGTTACCTGGCGACTCCGACCATGAGGCAGTACAACTGATCATTAAACTACACCAACCGATCTTTACCATTAATCCGCCTGAGGAACATTTCATAAACTACAATCAACTCAACATAGAGCGACTGCAAACAGATGTTGAAGAAAGACTCAGCATGCCAACAACTGCAAGGAATCTATTGAATGGGGAGATCGACTCAGCCATCGACAACCTGGAACTAGCAGTCAGTACAGCACTCGACCTCCAGAAAAAAACCAAAACATCGAGGGACAGATACAGTCATCTACCGCAGTTTATTCAGAACTTATATCATCACAGGCAGAGGCTTAGAAAACGATTACAAAGGATTCGTCGTAGAGACTGGAACACAAACGGTAATGACTACAGAGCCGTTCTAAGTGAATTAAATTGCACGAACGTAATGTTCAACAATGCAGTGCAGCATCACAACAACAAAAGGCTGGAAGAAAGACTTCGGAAAATTAAGCCAGGACCAGATACCTTTAAACAAATAAACCAACTAATAGGAAAGAGAGCAACGATGCTTGAATATATCGAAACAGCTCAAGGTACGGCCACAACCGCGGAAGAAAAAGCAGAAGCATTCGGTGAATTCTTCGAGACAAATTTTCAGCCTGCTCCACCCAATGATTCCATCTTTCTCTCGGAAGTCAACATGACGATCGACAGCATTGAGCGAATGACCAATGCTTCCGTAACATTCAGCGAAGAAAACCCAGCAAACGATCCCGTGGGACACAACGAACTATGCACAGCTGAAGAAATCTCCGACATAATTCAGAGTGGGCAAAACAAAAAGTCAGCGGGACCTGACAAAATTTCAAATTTTGTTCTGAAGAAAATGCCTCAAGTTGTATTAACACTGCTCACAATTATAATGAACAATTGCCTGAACAACTGCTATTTCCCAACCAAATGGAAGATTGCAAAAGTGGTGGCCATACCCAAAAAGGACAACCGCAACAGTATTGACGGATACAGGCCGGTATCACTGCTATCCAACGTGAGCAAAATCCTCGAGGAGCTCTTACTGCGGAAATTAAAGAAGTACTGCTCCACCAACCACATCATCCCGGATATACAGTTCGGGTTCCGGGAAAGATATTCAACCCTTCATCCGCTAATGAAGTTTCATCAGGATATTGTCAAATCCCTCAACAACCACCAAGTCACCGTCGCATGCTTCTTAGACGTCAAGAAAGCCTTTGACACAGTTTGGATTGAGGGACTCATCCACAAGTTGAAGCAGCTAGGTTTTCCTAGAGAACTGACAAAAATAATTTACAGCTTTCTTCATTACAGGTCGTTCTTCGTCCAGGTGGAAAACAAGCAGTCAACAATGAGAAGAATAAGAGCAGGCGTCGCCCAAGGATCCAAACTGGGTCCTATTCTGTTCAACATTTATACATCTGACCAGCCGCAATTGGAAAATAACACCAATTGCTGCCTTTTTGCTGATGATTCGCTGACATATGCCAGCTCCATGTCACCAATAATTGCGGCACGTAGAGTAGAAGCCCACATTCATAGAGTCACCGAATTCTACCAGAAATGGGGAATCCACATCAACCCAGCGAAGACCGAACTCCTATGCTTTAGGAGACCGTTTAGGGGAAGAAGAAGCAGGTCAGCCACCCATTGCCGCAATATAGAAATTAGATTGCTCAACGGTATGCCACTGAGAGCCACCAGCGAAGCGAAATACCTGGGAGTCAACTTTACCGACAGACTTAAGTTCAACCACCATTCAGCGATAATGCTGAAGCGTGCAAATTTTGCATTTCATCGCGTCTATCCACTGATGCGAAAGCAAAACGGGCTCAGCCAAAATACTAAGCTGCTGCTGTACAAGCAGCTTATTAGACCAGTTGTGGCATACTGCTTTCCCATCTGGTTCACCATATCAAAAACATATATGAAAAAACTAGCAGTTTTTGAAAGAAAAATACTGAGGATATGCACCGGTCTCAACTTTGATAGACAAAGAAGGAAACATGTGAGCAACAAGACACTCTACAAAGAAGCACAGATAGTACCCTTGGAGAGGTACTTGGTTCATTTGTCCAAGAAGCTGCTTAGCAAAGTCACGGACCACCCTAACCCACTGGTGAGAGAGCTACCACGACAGCAACAGATTACAGAGCATCGGTACCTGAGTGTGATGGCACTGGCTAATGAGGAAAGATTTCCGAACATCGAAGACGAGGAAGAAATCCTCTTCTACACCCAACCAGGCGTAATGCACCATCGTGGGTAACACCCCGATGACACCCAAATAGACACAACAAAATGATCAGCGACACCGGGATTTGAACAACCCCAGGGGGAAAAAATACCAAAGAAGCAATTTATAATATAAACCAAAAATGTATATATATATAAGAAAAGTCATGCTATATCGTTGGGCCCCTATTGTTGAGCCAACACTATATATTTAATAGCCATAGTTTATGTAAGGAAAATTTGTTTTTTTTTTAAGTCAATTGTAAATATTAGTTCAAATAAAAAAGTTACAAGTAAAGTTACAAGTTACAAGGTCTATTTCATTATATAGTGATCAGTGGTGTTGTGCACAATCTTTAAAAAAAATACTACTAGTGAAAATGTCTGGCCGTGGTAAAGGAGGAAAAGTGAAGGGAAAGGCAAAGTCGCGCTCAAATCGTGCCGGACTACAGTTCCCCGTCGGTCGTATCCATCGTTTGCTTCGCAAGGGCAACTATGCTGAACGTGTCGGTGCTGGTGCTCCAGTGTATTTAGCAGCTGTTATGGAATATTTGGCTGCTGAAGTTTTAGAATTGGCGGGAAATGCTGCTCGTGACAACAAAAAGACAAGAATCATCCCTCGTCATTTGCAATTAGCCATCCGTAATGACGAAGAGTTGAACAAATTGCTGTCTGGTGTTACCATTGCACAAGGAGGCGTTCTTCCAAACATCCAAGCTGTTCTGTTGCCCAAGAAAACCGAAAAAAGTGCCTAAATTCATTACTTGTGAGAAGAAAAAAAAAAAAAAAAAAGTAACTCAAACAAACCGTCCTTTTAAGGACGACAAATCATTTTAATTAAGAGTATTAAATAATTTCAAATTTTATCTTCATTAGTGAAAAGAAAATTACTCTAATGATAGTAATTTAGTTTATGTATTGTATAAGTGTGTGCATGCAGGAAATAAATTCCGTGTTTGCGGGATTCGGAATTTCGTCAACAAACCCACACTAAAAACTCAAGATCATTTTGTTAGTGCGTGTGTATTACAAAAAAAATATTTTTTTTCCATAGGCCAGTATGATTTTCTTTATTCTCCAACGAAAGGTAAAGCTCAAAAGGGGAAACTAAAGGTCTGCGTATGTGTGTGTGTGTATATTTCTTTTAGAATTCGTTGAAAACAAAAAAGAGACGCTATGAAATTTGCCGCCATTTTGAAATCTAACTGACGCCATATGCTATGGAATGCGAAACAAGAAATCAACACAACTGAATCTATTCAATATAATTTGACACCATTTTAAAAATTCAC
Organism: Brachypalpus laphriformis; assembly: GCA_945910035.1. NCBI lineage: Eukaryota > Metazoa > Arthropoda > Insecta > Diptera > Syrphidae > Brachypalpus > Brachypalpus laphriformis. The sequence continues at coordinate 235,044,231 of OX246753.1, read as the reverse complement.
TTATGCCACATGTGAAAGAAAAAAGTTTTTTTTTTTTTTTATATATTTTAATTTAATTTTCTAAGTCTCACTGATGCTCCAAAATAATACATACCTATGATAAAATTCTGTATTTCAGAAATCCAAACATACTTTTTATGAAATTCGAAATAAAATCACTTCAGAGATTTTTTTGTGGTCCTTAAAAGGACCGATTGTGTAAGAAATAATTTTTTTTCTTTTCTTTTTTAGATTATTTAACCTCCGAAACCATAAAGAGTGCGTCCTTGTCTCTTCAGTGCATATACAACATCCATTGCGGTGACTGTCTTACGCTTAGCGTGTTCGGTGTAGGTAACAGCATCACGAATAACATTTTCCAAGAACACTTTCAGCACACCACGGGTTTCTTCGTATATCAGACCAGAAATACGTTTCACACCACCACGACGAGCTAAACGGCGAATAGCGGGTTTTGTAATACCTTGGATATTATCACGCAACACTTTACGATGACGTTTAGCACCACCTTTGCCCAAACCTTTTCCTCCTTTACCACGACCAGTCATTTTTTTATTTTATTTCACTGAACACTGCACTAAAGTCACTATGAAACTGTACCGAAGCGCTAAATCACCACCGCTATTTATATTAATTTATAAGTAGGAGAAAATAATAGGGGAATAAACATATAAAGTGAAACAAGTGAACATGAACAAGCAGTCCGTGCGAATGTATAAGTATGAGAATTGGTATTATTTCGTTCCCATATTGTGTTAAAGTGAAGTAAATTGAGTGTAAAAAAGTGAAAAATGGCTCGTACAAAGCAAACTGCCCGTAAATCGACTGGTGGAAAAGCACCCAGGAAACAATTGGCGACTAAAGCAGCTCGCAAAAGTGCCCCAGCAACCGGAGGTGTTAAGAAACCACATCGTTATCGTCCAGGAACTGTTGCTCTTCGTGAAATTCGTCGTTACCAGAAAAGTACTGAATTGTTGATTCGCAAATTGCCTTTCCAACGTTTAGTTCGTGAAATTGCTCAGGATTTCAAAACAGATTTGCGTTTCCAAAGTTCAGCAGTGATGGCTCTTCAAGAAGCAAGTGAAGCCTATTTGGTTGGTCTTTTCGAGGATACTAATTTGTGCGCCATTCATGCTAAACGTGTTACAATCATGCCAAAAGATATTCAATTGGCTCGACGCATCCGTGGTGAACGTGCTTAAGTACATCTACATACAGAAATATTTTATAAACGGTCCTTTTCAGGACCACAAATATGACAAAGAGATTTTAATGCGTTGTTCAATTCAATTCTAGAGTAAAAACAAGTATATACAAATATAATTGAATCAGTAAATTTATAGAAAAAAAAAAGGGATTACTTCAATTAGATTGCGAGTATAGTCTGTGCAAGGAATCGAATAAGTGAAAAAAAAAAACGAAGTTCGAGTATAATTGTGTACCATTAGGAAGCAGTATTGTATTGAATTTTATATGCATATTACAAATATTTACTTAATTTTAGGGCAAATCATCAATAAATAGTTTAGCGAGAGAATTTTTTTATTTTTCGTAAGTTTAGTTTCAATGTCAATAGCACATCTTATGTCGTTTGATTTTAGAAATTTAAAGAAATAAATTTGAATGAAATGATTTAAAAAAATGATCTATTTTGGAAATAATGAATCACTTAAAAGAAATAGATGGTAAAATATATACAAATGCACTAACTAAACATTAAATTAAACAAGTCAATTTATAGAGAAAATTGATAAGTTCAATTAGATTGCGAGTAGACTATACTCGCAAAGAATCAAAGAAGTAAAAGAAAACTTTAAGTCTGAGTACAATTGTGTACCATTAGGAAGCAATATGTACTGAATTTTATACATAATATGCATATAAAATGAATCCATAAAAATAAATATTATAAATATAGACTTTTAGCGAAAGAAATTTTTTTAGTTTTTATAAGTTAAGTTTCAATGTCAATAGAGCATCTTATGTCGCTTGATTTTAGTAACGCAAATCTTAGATTTTTAATGGAAGTTTTATAAATTCACATATTATACATTTTTATATTTTTATACAAATAATCCTAGTCATAACAAAATACAGTCTCATTTGAGCTATTAAAGAATAGAAAAAAAATAAAAATAAAAAATCTTCCAACAAGTAAAGGCATTGTTCATGGGTACTCATCACTTATATGTATGTACATTCATTATCGAATGGAAAATGCTAAAATATAATATATTTGCAATTAAAAGCATTTTATTTCCTTGAAGTTTATGAAAATGAGTAATTTTATTATTATTTATGTTATATTATCGTTTAAGGGAGCAAATATTCGAAAATAATATCAAAGGAAAAAAATCTTCCTATGAGAATTTTTCTATACATTCACAGAGTATGGATATGTGCATTAACAAATGTAAAATATGAAAATATGATATATTTTTCATTATAAATATATTAATTTGTTGGCAATTTATGAAAATTAGTACCAACATATTTATATTATCGTATATTATTGTGCTAGAACAAAAAAAATATTTGTTTTAATAGAAACTCAAAACGTTTAGAGAAAGTAAAACAAGCGTTTCATTACTCCAAAAATGATTATTTTATTTACAAGGCAATATTCAATATTGGTGTTAGATTTTAATTTTATATGATTATATGAACCATATACTTTATACTGTATATGATTTTAGACATTAAACAATTGAATTTGTTTAAATAAAAGCGTTTTTATACGCGAGTAGTGAAAGAAATTCATCAAACATTGACTTTAATAGTGATGTTACGTCACATTAAAGAAATAAATTTGAATGAAATTATTTAAAAAATGATCTATTATATTATAGTAATCTAAATGATGTAATATTGGTAAGAAATATCTTTTAGAACATAAAAAATAATGAATTTTTTAGAAGAACTCAAGGATAGAACTCAGTAAAAGCGCCCAAATAAATGAAATTTTTGCATACCTTCCTACTCGGTGATTCTCAGATAGCTGTGTACACGCGGTATTCTCTGGTCGGCGTTTATTAAAATACATAGTGATTATCAAGTGTTTTTCTTGTTGATAAAAATTGTTTAAAAGTTTAAATAATAAAATGGCCGATACAGTCGCTGCTACTCCTGCTGTCGTTGCAGAAAAAAAACCGAAGAAGGCTGCCGCTAGTGGTTCAAAGAAACCAAAATCGACTCCATCTCATCCTCCTACTCAACAAATGGTGGATGCTGCTATCAAAACGTTGAAAGAACGCGGTGGTTCATCTCTTTTGGCTATTAAAAAATATATCGCGGCTACGTACAAAGTTGATGTGCAAAAACTTGCTCCGTTCATCAAGAAATATTTAAAAAGTGCTGTAGCTAGTGGTAAATTAGTGCAAACAAAAGGAAAGGGTGCTGCTGGTTCATTCAAATTGTCGGCATCTGCTAGCAAGGAACCAAAAGCGAAATCAGCTGAGAAGAAGAAGTCGACGAAGCCAAAAACTGCTGCCGCTGGTGAGAAAAAAGTGAAAAAAGCAACTGGTGAGAAGAAAGTGAAGAAAGCTGCCACCACTACAAAGAAAAGTGCTGAGAAGAAAAAAGTGGAAAAATCAAAGGTAAAGAGTATCAAGAAAACTAGCGCTGTCAAGGCAAAAACAACTAAGCCAAAGGCTGCCGCTACTAAAGCTAAAGTACCCAAAGCTAAATCTGCAACATCATCCGCAGCCAAACCTAAAAAGGCTGTTGCGGCTAAGAAAGCTAAAAAATAATTTCATTGCAAGCATTTGCAAAAAAGAAATTAAAAAAAAAAAAAACTCCACAGTCCTTTTCAGGGCTACAATTATTTCGTTAATGAGATACAGATCAATTTCAATATAAAATTATATTTACTTTCGCAATACGTTTCTTAAAAATAAGTATAAAATCAATCTATACAAAATCGCTATCAATTGGTTCAGGTAACGATAAAAAAAAAATGGCGATTTTTTTTATATCCATGTAAATCATTAGAAATTCTATACTTCACCAGTGAAATAAAAGTATTGGTTTTTTTTTATTCACTTTATACCGAATTTAAAACAGCCATTTTTTTTTCCCACATTATTCTTTCGTTGATTAACTTTAAGAAATTGAAATCGTTAAAAAATCTCTCTGAGAAATATTTTAGGGCCCTCAAAGGGGCCATTTTTGGGCTACAATTACTTCGTTAATAAGATACAGATAAATTTCAATATGAAACAACATTTATTTTCGAGCAGTACGTTTCGTAAAAATAAGTATAAAATCAATTCATACAAAATCGCTGTCAATTGGTACAGGTAACATGGTATAAAAAAAAAAAATGGCGATTTTTTTTATATTCATGCAAACCTTTGGAAATTCCATACTTCACCAGTGAAATAAATGTGTCTGTTTTTTTCATTCACTTTAAACTGAATTTAAAACAATGGCCATTTTATTTTATTTTTTTCCACATTATTCTTTTGTTGATTAACTTTAAGAAATTGAAATCGTTAAAAAATCTCTCAGAGAAATATTTTGGGGCCCTGAAAAGGGCCATTTTTGATGAAATTGGAAACGCATATCGAAAATTTACTTTGAGCTGGTGTATTTGGTAACTGCTTTAGTTCCTTCACTAACAGCATGCTTGGCAAGTTCACCAGGCAATAACAAACGGACGGCAGTTTGGATTTCCCGACTGGTGATTGTTGATCGCTTGTTGTAGTGTGCCAAACGAGATGCTTCGGCGGCGATTCTTTCGAAAATATCATTCACAAAACTGTTCATGATACTCATGGCCTTCGATGAAATACCAGTATCGGGATGTACTTGCTTCAACACTTTGTAGATGTAAATGGCGTAGCTTTCCTTCCTCTTGCGCTTCTTCTTCTTATCATTCTTGGTGATATTCTTCTGTGCCTTTCCGGCTTTCTTGGCTGCTTTTCCACTAGTTTTTGGTGGCATTTTTATTTTCACTTCACTTCACTGTGATGCACACAACCCAGCATCAACAGAAAGCAGCCACCAATCTCGGCGACGAGGTCCAGCGTGTGTTTGGAGCAGACCTTCTAACCATAATGGCAAAGGCTCGCAAGGCGGTTCCAGCTAACTATGCTAGCATGAACGAAGGGGGAAAATCCGTGGCACTGGCCACTTTCATCTTTCAGCTATGCAGCGCATAAAAACATTAAGGATAATTGCGTATAACGTTAATTCCTTATACGCCATCCCAAGGAGGACAGCTTTTCACCTCTTTTTGAAAACTCATCAGCCCGATATCGCTCTTATAAGTGAAACCATGGTGACAAAGCGGAATAGAATAGATTTTAGCAACTTCAACACATTCAGGTCGGATAAAAAAGAAGGCAAAAGAGGCACTGCTCTCTTTGTGCGTAAAAGCATTGACGCTAGCAGCATACCAATCCAGGGACTGAAATCCTTTGAAGCCACAGGCGTAGTGATTAAAGTCAATACTCGGGAAAGACTGATGGTCATCAGTATTTATAATAACTGCAACGCCAGTAGTGCGGACACCAAGCATGACTTGCAGCTCCTCAACAACTTGCTGTCTCAGCACACCTTTGGACTCATCGGGGGAGACTTTAATGCAAGACATGAAAGATGGTCAGACAGTATTTCCAACGCCGAAGGAAATACAATAGTGGACTGGATGGACTACAATAGCGATCAACACAACCTTGTGATTATCTCGCAACCAAAACCAACATTCCCAAGGACTCCATCGTGGCTTGACTTCTACATGGTAACATCCAACTTGGTGCACATCCTCCCGGAGATAAGAAATTACGAGTGCAAGACGTTACCTGGCGACTCCGACCATGAGGCAGTACAACTGATCATTAAACTACACCAACCGATCTTTACCATTAATCCGCCTGAGGAACATTTCATAAACTACAATCAACTCAACATAGAGCGACTGCAAACAGATGTTGAAGAAAGACTCAGCATGCCAACAACTGCAAGGAATCTATTGAATGGGGAGATCGACTCAGCCATCGACAACCTGGAACTAGCAGTCAGTACAGCACTCGACCTCCAGAAAAAAACCAAAACATCGAGGGACAGATACAGTCATCTACCGCAGTTTATTCAGAACTTATATCATCACAGGCAGAGGCTTAGAAAACGATTACAAAGGATTCGTCGTAGAGACTGGAACACAAACGGTAATGACTACAGAGCCGTTCTAAGTGAATTAAATTGCACGAACGTAATGTTCAACAATGCAGTGCAGCATCACAACAACAAAAGGCTGGAAGAAAGACTTCGGAAAATTAAGCCAGGACCAGATACCTTTAAACAAATAAACCAACTAATAGGAAAGAGAGCAACGATGCTTGAATATATCGAAACAGCTCAAGGTACGGCCACAACCGCGGAAGAAAAAGCAGAAGCATTCGGTGAATTCTTCGAGACAAATTTTCAGCCTGCTCCACCCAATGATTCCATCTTTCTCTCGGAAGTCAACATGACGATCGACAGCATTGAGCGAATGACCAATGCTTCCGTAACATTCAGCGAAGAAAACCCAGCAAACGATCCCGTGGGACACAACGAACTATGCACAGCTGAAGAAATCTCCGACATAATTCAGAGTGGGCAAAACAAAAAGTCAGCGGGACCTGACAAAATTTCAAATTTTGTTCTGAAGAAAATGCCTCAAGTTGTATTAACACTGCTCACAATTATAATGAACAATTGCCTGAACAACTGCTATTTCCCAACCAAATGGAAGATTGCAAAAGTGGTGGCCATACCCAAAAAGGACAACCGCAACAGTATTGACGGATACAGGCCGGTATCACTGCTATCCAACGTGAGCAAAATCCTCGAGGAGCTCTTACTGCGGAAATTAAAGAAGTACTGCTCCACCAACCACATCATCCCGGATATACAGTTCGGGTTCCGGGAAAGATATTCAACCCTTCATCCGCTAATGAAGTTTCATCAGGATATTGTCAAATCCCTCAACAACCACCAAGTCACCGTCGCATGCTTCTTAGACGTCAAGAAAGCCTTTGACACAGTTTGGATTGAGGGACTCATCCACAAGTTGAAGCAGCTAGGTTTTCCTAGAGAACTGACAAAAATAATTTACAGCTTTCTTCATTACAGGTCGTTCTTCGTCCAGGTGGAAAACAAGCAGTCAACAATGAGAAGAATAAGAGCAGGCGTCGCCCAAGGATCCAAACTGGGTCCTATTCTGTTCAACATTTATACATCTGACCAGCCGCAATTGGAAAATAACACCAATTGCTGCCTTTTTGCTGATGATTCGCTGACATATGCCAGCTCCATGTCACCAATAATTGCGGCACGTAGAGTAGAAGCCCACATTCATAGAGTCACCGAATTCTACCAGAAATGGGGAATCCACATCAACCCAGCGAAGACCGAACTCCTATGCTTTAGGAGACCGTTTAGGGGAAGAAGAAGCAGGTCAGCCACCCATTGCCGCAATATAGAAATTAGATTGCTCAACGGTATGCCACTGAGAGCCACCAGCGAAGCGAAATACCTGGGAGTCAACTTTACCGACAGACTTAAGTTCAACCACCATTCAGCGATAATGCTGAAGCGTGCAAATTTTGCATTTCATCGCGTCTATCCACTGATGCGAAAGCAAAACGGGCTCAGCCAAAATACTAAGCTGCTGCTGTACAAGCAGCTTATTAGACCAGTTGTGGCATACTGCTTTCCCATCTGGTTCACCATATCAAAAACATATATGAAAAAACTAGCAGTTTTTGAAAGAAAAATACTGAGGATATGCACCGGTCTCAACTTTGATAGACAAAGAAGGAAACATGTGAGCAACAAGACACTCTACAAAGAAGCACAGATAGTACCCTTGGAGAGGTACTTGGTTCATTTGTCCAAGAAGCTGCTTAGCAAAGTCACGGACCACCCTAACCCACTGGTGAGAGAGCTACCACGACAGCAACAGATTACAGAGCATCGGTACCTGAGTGTGATGGCACTGGCTAATGAGGAAAGATTTCCGAACATCGAAGACGAGGAAGAAATCCTCTTCTACACCCAACCAGGCGTAATGCACCATCGTGGGTAACACCCCGATGACACCCAAATAGACACAACAAAATGATCAGCGACACCGGGATTTGAACAACCCCAGGGGGAAAAAATACCAAAGAAGCAATTTATAATATAAACCAAAAATGTATATATATATAAGAAAAGTCATGCTATATCGTTGGGCCCCTATTGTTGAGCCAACACTATATATTTAATAGCCATAGTTTATGTAAGGAAAATTTGTTTTTTTTTTAAGTCAATTGTAAATATTAGTTCAAATAAAAAAGTTACAAGTAAAGTTACAAGTTACAAGGTCTATTTCATTATATAGTGATCAGTGGTGTTGTGCACAATCTTTAAAAAAAATACTACTAGTGAAAATGTCTGGCCGTGGTAAAGGAGGAAAAGTGAAGGGAAAGGCAAAGTCGCGCTCAAATCGTGCCGGACTACAGTTCCCCGTCGGTCGTATCCATCGTTTGCTTCGCAAGGGCAACTATGCTGAACGTGTCGGTGCTGGTGCTCCAGTGTATTTAGCAGCTGTTATGGAATATTTGGCTGCTGAAGTTTTAGAATTGGCGGGAAATGCTGCTCGTGACAACAAAAAGACAAGAATCATCCCTCGTCATTTGCAATTAGCCATCCGTAATGACGAAGAGTTGAACAAATTGCTGTCTGGTGTTACCATTGCACAAGGAGGCGTTCTTCCAAACATCCAAGCTGTTCTGTTGCCCAAGAAAACCGAAAAAAGTGCCTAAATTCATTACTTGTGAGAAGAAAAAAAAAAAAAAAAAAGTAACTCAAACAAACCGTCCTTTTAAGGACGACAAATCATTTTAATTAAGAGTATTAAATAATTTCAAATTTTATCTTCATTAGTGAAAAGAAAATTACTCTAATGATAGTAATTTAGTTTATGTATTGTATAAGTGTGTGCATGCAGGAAATAAATTCCGTGTTTGCGGGATTCGGAATTTCGTCAACAAACCCACACTAAAAACTCAAGATCATTTTGTTAGTGCGTGTGTATTACAAAAAAAATATTTTTTTTCCATAGGCCAGTATGATTTTCTTTATTCTCCAACGAAAGGTAAAGCTCAAAAGGGGAAACTAAAGGTCTGCGTATGTGTGTGTGTGTATATTTCTTTTAGAATTCGTTGAAAACAAAAAAGAGACGCTATGAAATTTGCCGCCATTTTGAAATCTAACTGACGCCATATGCTATGGAATGCGAAACAAGAAATCAACACAACTGAATCTATTCAATATAATTTGACACCATTTTAAAAATTCACTTATGCCACATGTGAAAGAAAAAAGTTTTTTTTTTTTTTTATATATTTTAATTTAATTTTCTAAGTCTCACTGATGCTCCAAAATAATACATACCTATGATAAAATTCTGTATTTCAGAAATCCAAACATACTTTTTATGAAATTCGAAATAAAATCACTTCAGAGATTTTTTTGTGGTCCTTAAAAGGACCGATTGTGTAAGAAATAATTTTTTTTCTTTTCTTTTTTAGATTATTTAACCTCCGAAACCATAAAGAGTGCGTCCTTGTCTCTTCAGTGCATATACAACATCCATTGCGGTGACTGTCTTACGCTTAGCGTGTTCGGTGTAGGTAACAGCATCACGAATAACATTTTCCAAGAACACTTTCAGCACACCACGGGTTTCTTCGTATATCAGACCAGAAATACGTTTCACACCACCACGACGAGCTAAACGGCGAATAGCGGGTTTTGTAATACCTTGGATATTATCACGCAACACTTTACGATGACGTTTAGCACCACCTTTGCCCAAACCTTTTCCTCCTTTACCACGACCAGTCATTTTTTTATTTTATTTCACTGAACACTGCACTAAAGTCACTATGAAACTGTACCGAAGCGCTAAATCACCACCGCTATTTATATTAATTTATAAGTAGGAGAAAATAATAGGGGAATAAACATATAAAGTGAAACAAGTGAACATGAACAAGCAGTCCGTGCGAATGTATAAGTATGAGAATTGGTATTATTTCGTTCCCATGCCCATCAGCGAACCATCCACGGAGCAACACGGTTGTGCAGCTCGCGCAGAATACTTGTGTTATTTAGTGAAAATTAATTACGCGAAACCCGTTTTGCTTGTTTTTATCACTGCAATAAAATCTCTAATGAGTGTTTTAGTAGTGAAAAAACCCCAGCCTTAATTCAGTTATAATACTTTATTCTTTTATTATTGTGTTACCGTTTTTATGAAAATAGTGCACATCCATAAGATTTCATTCATATATACATAACTAAAATTTAATTATCGTTCATTAATAAATTCCAGGAACTAAACCCAATTCGGATGGGTAAAAAACAAAAATTGAAGCAAGTAGCTTCATCAGCATGGGACGAGATCGTCGAGCTGATCTCTCAGAAGGCTGCTACCCATGGAAGGGAGGTCATATCTCATATACATGAGATGATGGCGAACTCCAATGACCTCTACGAGATGGTAGAAGATACCAATTTCGATCCGGATCAGCCATGCATCGACAGCTCGTCCGACGAAGAGGTAGAGATGGAGGTCGGAGACGACTTAGATGAGAGCGGAAACGAAAGTGGAAGCGATCACGAAGTCGTAAGCTTGACTGACGAGGAGGAATGCGCTCCGGAAGAAAACGGCTTCAGCGTCGTAACAAACAAGAAAAGGAAGAAGTCAGATTCGTCGACTTCTTCCTTGCCCAAAGCTAAGGCTAAACTGCCTAAGGTAACACCAACACCACGACCACCATCGCCTCCATCGACTCCATCGACTCCATCGACGTCATCTACAGTGACAGCTGCTCCGGCAACATCACATCCGGTGGCCGCATCCTCAATCAAGGGTACAGTTATGCCCCCAATAGTTTGCTACAACCTGAATGTAGCTGAGCTAAGCCGCTTCTCAAAGGAAGCAAAAATGGAGTTGAGAATACACAACATCAACTCCACCAAGTCAGTCGTCACCACCAAGACGAAGGACCATCATCAAAAAATAAGAGAATTTTTAGCAGCAAGAAAAACGGGGTATAACACATACACCCCAAAGGAGGACAGGAAGACCCTTCTTGTCTTGAAAGGGATCCACCACAGCTACGAGGTAGCTGAAATAAAAGAGGAGCTGTGCCAAGCTGGTATCCCAGCGGTTGAGGTCAGCCCTTATAAGACCAACAGGACCGATCGGAAGTTTAACAACTTCGTGGTGCAGGTTCCAAACGGCACCGACCTGTCAGCAATCTACAAGAGGACTCTGCTAATGAACCAAAAGGTTCATTGGGAGCGTTTTAAAAGTAGTGGAATAACGCAGTGTAAGAACTGCCAGAAGTTCGGTCATGTGGCAAGTAACTGCGGCATGCCGTATATATGCGTTAAGTGCAACAGCAAGCATGGGCCGGGTGAATGCAAGAGGTCCAAAGTTGACACCAAGGACGAAGAGGTTTTCTGCGCAAACTGCCAGAAGACCGGTCACCCAGCAAACTACAAAGGTTGCCCTAAGTATAGGGAGAAGCTGGCGAGCAAAGCCAAGTCTGCTCTCAAGAAACAGGAGCAACATAAATTCGCCCAAATTTCAGCCACGAAAGCCATCGAAACTGGCTTAAGTTTCGCCGATGTCGTCGCTCTGAGGACTTCGGTAAAGCAGAAAGTTGCAACTACAAAGCAGCAGCCACCTAAAACAATTGCGGCGAAACAAGCGGTGCCATCAAAATCCGTTACAACCCCACCAAAACCCACAGCAACGCCAACAAGGGCCCAGAAACCCACGTGTGCACCTAGCTCACACAACATTTTTGCGGACACCGAGCGACTTTTTGGAACAGATCTCCTGACTCTGGTTCAAAAAGCACGCAAGGTTGTGCCCAAAAACTATGCCTTACTGGACGATAAGGCCAAGACAGCTATCCTGGGAGCACTTATTTGTGAATTATGTTCACAATAAATACAATAAGTGTTTTTTCATACAACGTCAACTCTGTGTACTCGGTTGCTAAACGTATTGCCTTGAACTTGTTCGTTAAGGCGAAACGTCCTGACATTCTCCTATTGCAGGAGACTATGGTCACGGCAAGGAATAGGATCAATATTCCCGGCTACCGAGTATACAGAGTTGACAAAGTAACAGGAGGGAGAGGAACGGCAATCCTCTTACGCAACTTCTTCAAGGCTGAAGAAGTTATAATACATGGATTAACATCAATGGAGGCAACAGCGGTCAGCATCAGGGTCTCCGAATTTGAGACTCTACTGGTAGTCTCGGTATACAACCACTGTGGGGCAACGAGGGAGAACATCCACCGAGACCTCACAAGTATCACCAACATCGCCAATCAACACACATACTGCCTTGCCGGAGGTGACTTCAATGCTAGGCACACACTTTGGCATGACAGTGAGTGTTCATCACAGGGCCTAGCAATTGTCAACTGGCTAAATGGAAACAGCCACCTGCATTCCTTTGTTGTTGTATCACAAGGACAAAGAACATTCCCAGGTACACCATCAACGCTGGACTTTTTCCTGGCGACATCCAATTTCGTCAACATACTGCCGGAATTTCAGAATTATTCGTGCCTTGCGCACCCGAGTGATTCTGATCATCTGGCAGTGGAACTCAAAGTTCGCCTGATGAGGCGTATCTTGACCGAGCACCCTATACCCGAGTTCCACATCAGGTTTAACCGATTGAACTGGGTACGACTTAAATCGGAAATCGAGGCGGAGCTCCCTCAAGCGCCAACCACAAGAAACCTGAGCAATGCAGAGATCGATGAAAACATCAATCGTTTTCAATCCGTCATTTGCAATGCGTTGGAAAGGCAGAAGACACCCAAAACCAGTCGAGATAGGTACGAGAACCTGCCGCGACACATCCAGGCTATTTACGCCCATAGGCAGCGGCTCCGTAAAAGGCTCCAGAGGATCATGCGGCGGACACTGAATAGAGTCAACGATGAATATCGCAGTGTATCTTCCCAGCTACAGTGCACCAATACGATGTTCATCCGGGCGGTCAAGGACTACCAAGACAAGGAGTTCAGCAAGCGACTCGAAGACATCAAGCCTGGGCCTGATGCCTTCAGGAAAATAAATTCTCTGGTAGGAAGAGCACATTCCTTACCGGAGAATATCAGCCACGGCCAGGTAACTGCAACAACACCGGCCGAGAAAGCCGAAGCTTTTGCAACCTACTTCGAGGGAAACTTCGTCGACCACCCACCTGTTCATCTGCCTGATTTCTTGGAGGAAGTCGAAGCACAAGTCTGCGAGGCAACTGAACCCGGTACACAGATCACAACATTTAGCGAGGACAACCCGGCGAATGACCCAACCAGCGACGGAAGCTTCACCACCACTGAGGAAGTGGTGGATATAGTTGAAAGCGGTAATGCCAAAAAATCGGCGGGAATTGACCAAATTTCCAACTTTTTAATTAAAAAGTTGCCAAGTTTGGCCATTGTCCTGCTGACGGTTATTTTCAATAACTGTATTAACAACGGCTACTTCCCGTCAAAATGGAAGGTTGCGAAAGTGGTTCCGGTGCCAAAGAAAACCGACCGCTCAAATGTAAGCGGATACCGGCCCATTGCTCTACTGTGCTGCGTTAGCAAAATTCTAGAGTCAGTAATCCTGCGGAGAATTAACCATTTCTGCACGGAGCGTGGGATAGTCCCCAACAACCAGTATGGTTTTCGGGCGAGACATTCCACCGTGCACCCTCTGCTTAGGCTACACAGCGACGTCACCCGCGGACTCAACAAGAAGGAGACTACAGTAGCATGCCTTCTGGATATTGAAAAGGCCTTTGACAGCGTCTGGACGAGGGGTCTAACGTTCAAGATCATAAATTTAGGATTCCCAAATTACTTGGTAAGAATAATTTATAACTTCTTAACACATAGATATTTTTTCGTGCAGATTGACAACGCAAAGTCAGCAATAAAGAGGACCAACGCCGGAGTGCCGCAGGGATCAAGGCTTGGCCCGATGCTGTTCAACATTTTCACTGCTGACCAGCCAAGCACATCAACAGGAACCAGGACTTTGCTCTATGCAGATGACTCGTTAACGTATGCAATCTCTCTCTCTCCAGAGATAGCAGCCCGAAGAGTTGAAGCACACATTAGGACACTTTGGGAGTACTATCTCAAATGGGGACTGAAGATCAATAGCAACAAAACTGAGCTAATTTGTTTTAGGCCACCAACAACAGCCACAAGAGGACGCCGTGCGTTCGCAACTCGGTGCCGTAACATCAGGATCACACTTCCTGACAGCACCGAAGTGCCAACTAAGACGACAGCCAGGTATCTAGGAATAAATTTCAGTGAGAGGTTTAAATTTAATCCTCATGCTGAAATTATTCTAAGAAGAGCCAACTTCGCACTCCACCTAGTGCACCCACTGTTGCGAAGGCGAAATGGTCTAAGTAAAGCGACCAAGCTCCTTATATACAAGCAGTTGATACGACCAGTCATCACATATTGCTGTCCCATTTGGTTCACGATATCACCAACGACGATGAAGAAGATCCAAGTTTTCGAAAGGAAGGTCCTTCGAATATGTACAGGACTGTGGCGAAATCCAGTCACACTGAAGTACTATTCAAAGAAGATGCTCTACGAGAGCGCTGGTGTAGGCGCAATCGACGAGCATATGATGCAGCTATCAAGAAAAATACTGCAAAACCTTGCTGACCATCCAAATGACGGGATCCAAGAATTCATCCAGCAACAGATCGAGCCAAGCCACCGTTACCTAAGCGTACGAGCGATCATCGATGGACGTTTTAATTATATCATTTACAACGACGAAACGCCGTTTTACCAACGTGCAGACAACCAGCACTACCGAGGATAGTCGGATACAACCCCCTTTTTTCATTTTCACACACATTCAAGTAAAAATATATTTTATATTTAATAAAACACATGTATTAGATTAAGTAAGACAATAATAATATTTTTGTAAAAAATTTTAATACAGATATCATATGAAATACGTTGGGCCCCTATTGTTGAGCCAACATTTAATTTATTAGTTATAAGTCTAGTTCTAAGTCAATTTGTATTTCGTTCCCATATTGTGTTAAAGTGAAGTAAATTGAGTGTAAAAAAGTGAAAAATGGCTCGTACAAAGCAAACTGCCCGTAAATCGACTGGTGGAAAAGCACCCAGGAAACAATTGGCGACTAAAGCAGCTCGCAAAAGTGCCCCAGCAACCGGAGGTGTTAAGAAACCACATCGTTATCGTCCAGGAACTGTTGCTCTTCGTGAAATTCGTCGTTACCAGAAAAGTACTGAATTGTTGATTCGCAAATTGCCTTTCCAACGTTTAGTTCGTGAAATTGCTCAGGATTTCAAAACAGATTTGCGTTTCCAAAGTTCAGCAGTGATGGCTCTTCAAGAAGCAAGTGAAGCCTATTTGGTTGGTCTTTTCGAGGATACTAATTTGTGCGCCATTCATGCTAAACGTGTTACAATCATGCCAAAAGATATTCAATTGGCTCGACGCATCCGTGGTGAACGTGCTTAAGTACATCTACATACAGAAATATTTTATAAACGGTCCTTTTCAGGACCACAAATATGACAAAGAGATTTTAATGCGTTGTTCAATTCAATTCTAGAGTAAAAACAAGTATATACAAATATAATTGAATCAGTAAATTTATAGAAAAAAAAAAGGGATTACTTCAATTAGATTGCGAGTATAGTCTGTGCAAGGAATCGAATAAGTGAAAAAAAAAAACGAAGTTCGAGTATAATTGTGTACCATTAGGAAGCAGTATTGTATTGAATTTTATATGCATATTACAAATATTTACTTAATTTTAGGGCAAATCATCAATAAATAGTTTAGCGAGAGAATTTTTTTATTTTTCGTAAGTTTAGTTTCAATGTCAATAGCACATCTTATGTCGTTTGATTTTAGAAATTTAAAGAAATAAATTTGAATGAAATGATTTAAAAAAATGATCTATTTTGGAAATAATGAATCACTTAAAAGAAATAGATGGTAAAATATATACAAATGCACTAACTAAACATTAAATTAAACAAGTCAATTTATAGAGAAAATTGATAAGTTCAATTAGATTGCGAGTAGACTATACTCGCAAAGAATCAAAGAAGTAAAAGAAAACTTTAAGTCTGAGTACAATTGTGTACCATTAGGAAGCAATATGTACTGAATTTTATACATAATATGCATATAAAATGAATCCATAAAAATAAATATTATAAATATAGACTTTTAGCGAAAGAAATTTTTTTAGTTTTTATAAGTTAAGTTTCAATGTCAATAGAGCATCTTATGTCGCTTGATTTTAGTAACGCAAATCTTAGATTTTTAATGGAAGTTTTATAAATTCACATATTATACATTTTTATATTTTTATACAAATAATCCTAGTCATAACAAAATACAGTCTCATTTGAGCTATTAAAGAATAGAAAAAAAATAAAAATAAAAAATCTTCCAACAAGTAAAGGCATTGTTCATGGGTACTCATCACTTATATGTATGTACATTCATTATCGAATGGAAAATGCTAAAATATAATATATTTGCAATTAAAAGCATTTTATTTCCTTGAAGTTTATGAAAATGAGTAATTTTATTATTATTTATGTTATATTATCGTTTAAGGGAGCAAATATTCGAAAATAATATCAAAGGAAAAAAATCTTCCTATGAGAATTTTTCTATACATTCACAGAGTATGGATATGTGCATTAACAAATGTAAAATATGAAAATATGATATATTTTTCATTATAAATATATTAATTTGTTGGCAATTTATGAAAATTAGTACCAACATATTTATATTATCGTATATTATTGTGCTAGAACAAAAAAAATATTTGTTTTAATAGAAACTCAAAACGTTTAGAGAAAGTAAAACAAGCGTTTCATTACTCCAAAAATGATTATTTTATTTACAAGGCAATATTCAATATTGGTGTTAGATTTTAATTTTATATGATTATATGAACCATATACTTTATACTGTATATGATTTTAGACATTAAACAATTGAATTTGTTTAAATAAAAGCGTTTTTATACGCGAGTAGTGAAAGAAATTCATCAAACATTGACTTTAATAGTGATGTTACGTCACATTAAAGAAATAAATTTGAATGAAATTATTTAAAAAATGATCTATTATATTATAGTAATCTAAATGATGTAATATTGGTAAGAAATATCTTTTAGAACATAAAAAATAATGAATTTTTTAGAAGAACTCAAGGATAGAACTCAGTAAAAGCGCCCAAATAAATGAAATTTTTGCATACCTTCCTACTCGGTGATTCTCAGATAGCTGTGTACACGCGGTATTCTCTGGTCGGCGTTTATTAAAATACATAGTGATTATCAAGTGTTTTTCTTGTTGATAAAAATTGTTTAAAAGTTTAAATAATAAAATGGCCGATACAGTCGCTGCTACTCCTGCTGTCGTTGCAGAAAAAAAACCGAAGAAGGCTGCCGCTAGTGGTTCAAAGAAACCAAAATCGACTCCATCTCATCCTCCTACTCAACAAATGGTGGATGCTGCTATCAAAACGTTGAAAGAACGCGGTGGTTCATCTCTTTTGGCTATTAAAAAATATATCGCGGCTACGTACAAAGTTGATGTGCAAAAACTTGCTCCGTTCATCAAGAAATATTTAAAAAGTGCTGTAGCTAGTGGTAAATTAGTGCAAACAAAAGGAAAGGGTGCTGCTGGTTCATTCAAATTGTCGGCATCTGCTAGCAAGGAACCAAAAGCGAAATCAGCTGAGAAGAAGAAGTCGACGAAGCCAAAAACTGCTGCCGCTGGTGAGAAAAAAGTGAAAAAAGCAACTGGTGAGAAGAAAGTGAAGAAAGCTGCCACCACTACAAAGAAAAGTGCTGAGAAGAAAAAAGTGGAAAAATCAAAGGTAAAGAGTATCAAGAAAACTAGCGCTGTCAAGGCAAAAACAACTAAGCCAAAGGCTGCCGCTACTAAAGCTAAAGTACCCAAAGCTAAATCTGCAACATCATCCGCAGCCAAACCTTAAAAGGCTGTTGCGGCTAAGAAAGGTAAAAAATAATTTCATTGCAAGCATTTGCAAAAAAGAAATTAAAAAAAAAAAAAACTCCACAGTCCTTTTCAGGGCTACAATTATTTCGTTAATGAGATACAGATCAATTTCAATATAAAATTATATTTACTTTCGCAATACGTTTCTTAAAAATAAGTATAAAATCAATCTATACAAAATCGCTATCAATTGGTTCAGGTAACGATAAAAAAAAAATGGCGATTTTTTTTATATCCATGTAAATTTCTATACTTCACCAGTGAAATAAAGGTATTGGTTTTTTTTTATTCACTTTATACCGAATTTAAAACGGCCATTTTTTTCCCACATTATTCTTTCGTTGATTAACTTTAAGAAATTGAAATCGTTAAAAAATCTCTCTGAGAAATATTTTAGGGCCCTCAAAGGGGCCATTTTTGGGCTACAATTACTTCGTTAATAAGATACAGATAAATTTCAATATGAAACAACATTTACTTTCGAGCAGTACGTTTCGTAAAAATAAGTATAAAATCAATTCATACAAAATCGCTGTCAATTGGTACAGGTAACATGGTATAAAAAAAAAAAAATGGCGATTTTTTTTATATTCATGCAAACCTTTGGAAATTCCATACTTCACCAGTGAAATAAATGTGTCTGTTTTTTTCATTCACTTTAAACTGAATTTAAAACAACGGCCATTTTATTTTATTTTTTTCCACATTATTCTTTTGTTGATTAACTTTAACAAATTGAAATCGTTAAAAAATCTCTCAGAGAAATATTTTGGGGCCCTGAAAAGGGCCATTTTTGATGAAATTGGAAACGCATATCGAAAATTTACTTTGAGCTGGTGTATTTGGTAACTGCTTTAGTTCCTTCACTAACAGCATGCTTGGCAAGTTCACCAGGCAATAACAAACGGACGGCAGTTTGGATTTCCCGACTGGTGATTGTTGATCGCTTGTTGTAGTGTGCCAAACGAGATGCTTCGGCGGCGATTCTTTCGAAAATATCATTCACAAAACTGTTCATGATACTCATGGCCTTCGATGAAATACCAGTATCGGGATGTACTTGCTTCAACACTTTGTAGATGTAAATGGCGTAGCTCTCCTTCCTCTTGCGCTTCTTCTTCTTATCATTTTTGGTGATATTCTTCTGTGCCTTTCCGGCTTTCTTGGCTGCTTTTCCACTAGTTTTTGGTGGCATTTTTATTTTCACTTCACTTCACTGTGTTTGCACTGACGATTGAACGAGAACTGTAAAATTTTGCCATTTTACCCCACCTTAAGTCTCTTGACTCGACGATATTTTGTCAAGTACACAGTCACACAAACACATTGAAAATTGATTGAAATTTTTTGTATAAATAGAAGCAGCATTATCGGTCTATTTCATTATATAGTGATCAGTGGTGTTGTGCACAATCTTTAAAAAAAATACTACTAGTGAAAATGTCTGGCCGTGGTAAAGGAGGAAAAGTGAAGGGAAAGGCAAAGTCGCGCTCAAATCGTGCCGGACTACAGTTCCCCGTCGGTCGTATCCATCGTTTGCTTCGCAAGGGCAACTATGCTGAACGTGTCGGTGCTGGTGCTCCAGTGTATTTAGCAGCTGTTATGGAATATTTGGCTGCTGAAGTTTTAGAATTGGCGGGAAATGCTGCTCGTGACAACAAAAAGACAAGAATCATCCCTCGTCATTTGCAATTAGCCATCCGTAATGACGAAGAGTTGAACAAATTGCTGTCTGGTGTTACCATTGCACAAGGAGGCGTTCTTCCAAACATCCAAGCTGTTCTGTTGCCCAAGAAAACCGAAAAAAGTGCCTAAATTCATTACTTGTGAGAAGAAAAAAAAAAAAAAAAAAGTAACTCAAACAAACCGTCCTTTTAAGGACGACAAATCATTTTAATTAAGAGTATTAAATAATTTCAAATTTTATCTTCATTAGTGAAAAGAAAATTACTCTAATGATAGTAATTTAGTTTATGTATTGTATAAGTGTGTGCATGCAGGAAATAAATTCCGTGTTTGCGGGATTCGGAATTTCGTCAACAAACCCACACTAAAAACTCAAGATCATTTTGTTAGTGCGTGTGTATTACAAAAAAAATATTTTTTTTCCATAGGCCAGTATGATTTTCTTTATTCTCCAACGAAAGGTAAAGCTCAAAAGGGGAAACTAAAGGTCTGCGTATGTGTGTGTGTGTATATTTCTTTTAGAATTCGTTGAAAACAAAAAAGAGACGCTATGAAATTTGCCGCCATTTTGAAATCTAACTGACGCCATATGCTATGGAATGCGAAAAAAGAAATCAACACAACTGAATCTATTCAATATAATTTGACACCATTTTAAAAATTCACTTATGCCACATGTGAAAGAAAAAAGTTTTTTTTTTTTTTATATATTTTAATTTAATTTTCTAAGTCTCACTGATGCTCCAAAATAATACATACCTATAATAAAATTCTGTATTTCAGAAATCCAAACATACTTTTTATGAAATTCGAAATAAAATCACTTCAGAGATTTTTTTGTGGTCCTTAAAAGGACCGATTGTGTAAGAAATAATTTTTTTTCTTTTCTTTTTTAGATTATTTAACCTCCGAAACCATAAAGAGTGCGTCCTTGTCTCTTCAGTGCATATACAACATCCATTGCGGTGACTGTCTTACGCTTAGCGTGTTCGGTGTAGGTAACAGCATCACGAATAACATTTTCCAAGAACACTTTCAGCACACCACGGGTTTCTTCGTATATCAGACCAGAAATACGTTTCACACCACCACGACGAGCTAAACGGCGAATAGCGGGTTTTGTAATACCTTGGATATTATCACGCAACACTTTACGATGACGTTTAGCACCACCTTTGCCCAAACCTTTTCCTCCTTTACCACGACCAGTCATTTTTTTATTTTATTTCACTGAACACTGCACTAAAGTCACTATGAAACTGTACCGAAGCGCTAAATCACCACCGCTATTTATATTAATTTATAAGTAGGAGAAAATAATAGGGGAATAAACATATAAAGTGAAACAAGTGAACATGAACAAGCAGTCCGTGCGAATGTATAAGTATGAGAATTGGTATTATTTCGTTCCCATATTGTGTTAAAGTGAAGTAAATTGAGTGTAAAAAAGTGAAAAATGGCTCGTACAAAGCAAACTGCCCGTAAATCGACTGGTGGAAAAGCACCCAGGAAACAATTGGCGACTAAAGCAGCTCGCAAAAGTGCCCCAGCAACCGGAGGTGTTAAGAAACCACATCGTTATCGTCCAGGAACTGTTGCTCTTCGTGAAATTCGTCGTTACCAGAAAAGTACTGAATTGTTGATTCGCAAATTGCCTTTCCAACGTTTAGTTCGTGAAATTGCTCAGGATTTCAAAACAGATTTGCGTTTCCAAAGTTCAGCAGTGATGGCTCTTCAAGAAGCAAGTGAAGCCTATTTGGTTGGTCTTTTCGAGGATACTAATTTGTGCGCCATTCATGCTAAACGTGTTACAATCATGCCAAAAGATATTCAATTGGCTCGACGCATCCGTGGTGAACGTGCTTAAGTACATCTACATACAGAAATATTTTATAAACGGTCCTTTTCAGGACCACAAATATGACAAAGAGATTTTAATGCGTTGTTCAATTCAATTCAATATAATTGAATCAGTAAATTTATAGAAAAAAAAAGGGATTACTTCAATTAGATTGCGAGTATAGTCTGTGCAAGGAATCGAATAAGTGAAAAAAAAAAAAAAAACAAAGTTTGAGTATAATTGTGTACCATTAGGAAGCAGTATTGTATTGAATTTTATATGCATATTACAAATATTTACTTAATTTTAGGGCAAATCATCAACAAATAGTTTAGCGAGAGAATTTTTTTATTTTTCGTAAGTTTAGTTTCAATGTCAATAGCACATCTTATGTCGTTTGATTTTAGAAATTTAAAGAAATAAATTTGAATGAAATGATTTAAAAAAATGATCTATTTTGGAAATAATGAATCACTTAAAAGAAATAGATGGTAAAATATATACAAATGCACTAACTAAACATTAAATTAAACAAGTCAATTTATAGAGAAAATTGATAAGTTCAATTAGATTGCGAGTAGACTATACTCGCAAAGAATCAAAGAAGTAAAAGAAAACTTTAAGTCTGAGTACAATTGTGTACCATTAGGAAGCAATATGTACTGAATTTTATACATAATATGCATATAAAATGAATCCATAAAAATAAATATTATAAATATAGACTTTTAGCGAGAGAAATTTTTTTAGTTTTTATAAGTTAAGTTTCAATGTCAATAGAGCATCTTATGTCGCTTGATTTTAGTAACGCAAATGTTAGATTTTTAATGGAAGTTTTATAAATTCACATATTATACATTTTTATATTTTTATACAAATAATCCTAGTCATAACAAAATACAGTCTCATTTGAGCTATTAAAGAATAGAAAAAAAATAAAAATAAAAAATCTTCCAACAAGTAAAGGCATTGTTCATGGGTACTCATCACTTATATGTATGTACATTCATTATCGAATGGAAAATGCTAAAATATAATATATTTGCAATTAAAAGCATTTTATTTCCTTGAAGTTTATGAAAATGAGTAATTTTATTATTATTTATGTTATATTATCGTTTAAGGGAGCAAATATTCGAAAATAATATCAAAGGAAAAAAATCTTCCTATGAGAATTTTTCTATACATTCACAGAGTATGGATATGTGCATTAACAAATGTAAAATATGAAAATATGATATATTTTTCATTATAAATATATTAATTTGTTGGCAATTTATGAAAATTAGTACCAACATATTTATATTATCGTATATTATTATGCTAGAACAAAAAAAATATTTGTTTTAATAGAAACTCAAAACGTTTAGAGAAAGTAAAACAAGCGTTTCATTACTCCAAAAATGATTATTTTATTTACAAGGCAATATTCAATATTGGTGTTCGATTTTAATTTTATATGATTATATGAACCATATACTTTATACTGTATATGATTTTAGACATTAAACAATTGAATTTGTTTAAATAAAAGCGTTTTTATACGCGAGTAGTGAAAGAAATTCATCAAACATTGACTTTAATAGTGATGTTACGTCACATTAAAGAAATAAATTTGAATGAAATTATTTAAAAAATGATCTATTATATTATAGTAATCTAAATGATGTAATATTGGTAAGAAATATCTTTTAGAACATAAAAAATAATGAATTTTTTAGAAGAACTCAAGGATAGAACTCAGTAAAAGCGCCCAAATAAATGAAATTTTTGCATACCTTCCTACTCGGTGATTCTCAGATAGCTGTGTACACGCGGTATTCTCTGGTCGGCGTTTATTAAAATACATAGTGATTATCAAGTGTTTTTCTTGTTGATAAAAATTGTTTAAAAGTTTAAATAATAAAATGGCCGATACAGTCGCTGCTACTCCTGCTGTCGTTGCAGAAAAAAAACCGAAGAAGGCTGCCGCTAGTGGTTCAAAGAAACCAAAATCGACTCCATCTCATCCTCCTACTCAACAAATGGTGGATGCTGCTATCAAAACGTTGAAAGAACGCGGTGGTTCATCTCTTTTGGCTATTAAAAAATATATCGCGGCTACGTACAAAGTTGATGTGCAAAAACTTGCTCCGTTCATCAAGAAATATTTAAAAAGTGCTGTAGCTAGTGGTAAATTAGTGCAAACAAAAGGAAAGGGTGCTGCTGGTTCATTCAAATTGTCGGCATCTGCTAGCAAGGAACCAAAAGCGAAATCAGCTGAGAAGAAGAAGTCGACGAAGCCAAAAACTGCTGCCGCTGGTGAGAAAAAAGTGAAAAAAGCAACTGGTGAGAAGAAAGTGAAGAAAGGTGCCACCACTATAAAGAAAAGTGCTGAGAAGAAAAAAGTGGAAAAATCAAAGGTAAAGAGTATCAAGAAAACTAGCGCTGTCAAGGCAAAAACAACTAAGCCAAAGGCTGCCGTTACTAAAGCTAAAGTACCCAAAGCTAAATCTGCAACATCATCCGCAGCCAAACCTAAAAAGGCTGTTGCGGCTAAGAAAGCTAAAAAATAATTTCATTGCAAGCATTTGCAAAAAAGAAATTAAAAAAAAAAAAAACTCCACAGTCCTTTTCAGGGCTACAATTATTTCGTTAATGAGATACAGATCAATTTCAATATAAAATTATATTTACTTTCGCAATACGTTTCTTAAAAATAAGTATAAAATCAATCTATACAAAATCGCTATCAATTGGTTCAGGTAACGATAAAAAAAAAATGGCGATTTTTTTTATATCCATGTAAATCATTAGAAATTCTATACTTCACCAGTGAAATAAAAGTATTGGTTTTTTTTTATTCACTTTATACCGAATTTAAAACGGCCATTTTTTTTCCCACATTATTCTTTCGTTGATTAACTTTAAGAAATTGAAATCGTTAAAAAATCTCTCTGAGAAATATTTTAGGGCCCTCAAAGGGGCCATTTTTGGGCTACAATTACTTCGTTAATAAGATACAGATAAATTTCAATATGAAACAACATTTACTTTCGAGCAGTACGTTTCGTAAAAATAAGTATAAAATCAATTCATACAAAATCGCTGTCAATTGGTACAGGTAACATGGTATAAAAAAAAAAAAAATGGCGATTTTTTTTATATTCATGCAAACCTTTGGAAATTCCATACTTCACCAGTGAAATAAATGTGTCTGTTTTTTTCATTCACTTTAAACTGAATTTAAAACAACGGCCATTTTATTTTATTTTTTTCCACATTATTCTTTTGTTGATTAACTTTAAGAAATTGAAATCGTTAAAAAATCTCTCAGAGAAATATTTTGGGGCCCTGAAAAGGGCCATTTTTGATGAAATTGGAAACGCATATCGAAAATTTACTTTGAGCTGGTGTATTTGGTAACTGCTTTAGTTCCTTCACTAACAGCATGCTTGGCAAGTTCACCAGGCAATAACAAACGGACGGCAGTTTGGATTTCCCGACTGGTGATTGTTGATCGCTTGTTGTAGTGTGCCAAACGAGATGCTTCGGCGGCGATTCTTTCGAAAATATCATTCACAAAACTGTTCATGATACTCATGGCCTTCGATGAAATACCAGTATCGGGATGTACTTGCTTCAACACTTTGTAGATGTAAATGGCGTAGCTTTCCTTCCTCTTGCGCTTCTTCTTCTTATCATTCTTGGTGATATTCTTCTGTGCCTTTCCGGCTTTCTTGGCTGCTTTTCCACTAGTTTTTGGTGGCATTTTTATTTTCACTTCACTTCACTGTGATGCACACAACCCAGCATCAACAGAAAGCAGCCACCAATCTCGGCGACGAGGTCCAGCGTGTGTTTGGAGCAGACCTTCTAACCATAATGGCAAAGGCTCGCAAGGCGGTTCCAGCTAACTATGCTAGCATGAACGAAGGGGGAAAATCCGTGGCACTGGCCACTTTCATCTTTCAGCTATGCAGCGCATAAAAACATTAAGGATAATTGCGTATAACGTTAATTCCTTATACGCCATCCCAAGGAGGACAGCTTTTCACCTCTTTTTGAAAACTCATCAGCCCGATATCGCTCTTATAAGTGAAACCATGGTGACAAAGCGGAATAGAATAGATTTTAGCAACTTCAACACATTCAGGTCGGATAAAAAAGAAGGCAAAAGAGGCA
The DNA here is from genome assembly GCA_945910035.1 of Brachypalpus laphriformis. Lineage (NCBI taxonomy): Eukaryota > Metazoa > Arthropoda > Insecta > Diptera > Syrphidae > Brachypalpus > Brachypalpus laphriformis. Next base: position 235,018,410 of record OX246753.1, on the reverse strand, counting down.
CTGCTCTCTTTGTGCGTAAAAGCATTGACGCTAGCAGCATACCAATCCAGGGACTGAAATCCTTTGAAGCCACAGGCGTAGTGATTAAAGTCAATACTCGGGAAAGACTGATGGTCATCAGTATTTATAATAACTGCAACGCCAGTAGTGCGGACACCAAGCATGACTTGCAGCTCCTCAACAACTTGCTGTCTCAGCACACCTTTGGACTCATCGGGGGAGACTTTAATGCAAGACATGAAAGATGGTCAGACAGTATTTCCAACGCCGAAGGAAATACAATAGTGGACTGGATGGACTACAATAGCGATCAACACAACCTTGTGATTATCTCGCAACCAAAACCAACATTCCCAAGGACTCCATCGTGGCTTGACTTCTACATGGTAACATCCAACTTGGTGCACATCCTCCCGGAGATAAGAAATTACGAGTGCAAGACGTTACCTGGCGACTCCGACCATGAGGCAGTACAACTGATCATTAAACTACACCAACCGATCTTTACCATTAATCCGCCTGAGGAACATTTCATAAACTACAATCAACTCAACATAGAGCGACTGCAAACAGATGTTGAAGAAAGACTCAGCATGCCAACAACTGCAAGGAATCTATTGAATGGGGAGATCGACTCAGCCATCGACAACCTGGAACTAGCAGTCAGTACAGCACTCGACCTCCAGAAAAAAACCAAAACATCGAGGGACAGATACAGTCATCTACCGCAGTTTATTCAGAACTTATATCATCACAGGCAGAGGCTTAGAAAACGATTACAAAGGATTCGTCGTAGAGACTGGAACACAAACGGTAATGACTACAGAGCCGTTCTAAGTGAATTAAATTGCACGAACGTAATGTTCAACAATGCAGTGCAGCATCACAACAACAAAAGGCTGGAAGAAAGACTTCGGAAAATTAAGCCAGGACCAGATACCTTTAAACAAATAAACCAACTAATAGGAAAGAGAGCAACGATGCTTGAATATATCGAAACAGCTCAAGGTACGGCCACAACCGCGGAAGAAAAAGCAGAAGCATTCGGTGAATTCTTCGAGACAAATTTTCAGCCTGCTCCACCCAATGATTCCATCTTTCTCTCGGAAGTCAACATGACGATCGACAGCATTGAGCGAATGACCAATGCTTCCGTAACATTCAGCGAAGAAAACCCAGCAAACGATCCCGTGGGACACAACGAACTATGCACAGCTGAAGAAATCTCCGACATAATTCAGAGTGGGCAAAACAAAAAGTCAGCGGGACCTGACAAAATTTCAAATTTTGTTCTGAAGAAAATGCCTCAAGTTGTATTAACACTGCTCACAATTATAATGAACAATTGCCTGAACAACTGCTATTTCCCAACCAAATGGAAGATTGCAAAAGTGGTGGCCATACCCAAAAAGGACAACCGCAACAGTATTGACGGATACAGGCCGGTATCACTGCTATCCAACGTGAGCAAAATCCTCGAGGAGCTCTTACTGCGGAAATTAAAGAAGTACTGCTCCACCAACCACATCATCCCGGATATACAGTTCGGGTTCCGGGAAAGATATTCAACCCTTCATCCGCTAATGAAGTTTCATCAGGATATTGTCAAATCCCTCAACAACCACCAAGTCACCGTCGCATGCTTCTTAGACGTCAAGAAAGCCTTTGACACAGTTTGGATTGAGGGACTCATCCACAAGTTGAAGCAGCTAGGTTTTCCTAGAGAACTGACAAAAATAATTTACAGCTTTCTTCATTACAGGTCGTTCTTCGTCCAGGTGGAAAACAAGCAGTCAACAATGAGAAGAATAAGAGCAGGCGTCGCCCAAGGATCCAAACTGGGTCCTATTCTGTTCAACATTTATACATCTGACCAGCCGCAATTGGAAAATAACACCAATTGCTGCCTTTTTGCTGATGATTCGCTGACATATGCCAGCTCCATGTCACCAATAATTGCGGCACGTAGAGTAGAAGCCCACATTCATAGAGTCACCGAATTCTACCAGAAATGGGGAATCCACATCAACCCAGCGAAGACCGAACTCCTATGCTTTAGGAGACCGTTTAGGGGAAGAAGAAGCAGGTCAGCCACCCATTGCCGCAATATAGAAATTAGATTGCTCAACGGTATGCCACTGAGAGCCACCAGCGAAGCGAAATACCTGGGAGTCAACTTTACCGACAGACTTAAGTTCAACCACCATTCAGCGATAATGCTGAAGCGTGCAAATTTTGCATTTCATCGCGTCTATCCACTGATGCGAAAGCAAAACGGGCTCAGCCAAAATACTAAGCTGCTGCTGTACAAGCAGCTTATTAGACCAGTTGTGGCATACTGCTTTCCCATCTGGTTCACCATATCAAAAACATATATGAAAAAACTAGCAGTTTTTGAAAGAAAAATACTGAGGATATGCACCGGTCTCAACTTTGATAGACAAAGAAGGAAACATGTGAGCAACAAGACACTCTACAAAGAAGCACAGATAGTACCCTTGGAGAGGTACTTGGTTCATTTGTCCAAGAAGCTGCTTAGCAAAGTCACGGACCACCCTAACCCACTGGTGAGAGAGCTACCACGACAGCAACAGATTACAGAGCATCGGTACCTGAGTGTGATGGCACTGGCTAATGAGGAAAGATTTCCGAACATCGAAGACGAGGAAGAAATCCTCTTCTACACCCAACCAGGCGTAATGCACCATCGTGGGTAACACCCCGATGACACCCAAATAGACACAACAAAATGATCAGCGACACCGGGATTTGAACAACCCCAGGGGGAAAAAATACCAAAGAAGCAATTTATAATATAAACCAAAAATGTATATATATATAAGAAAAGTCATGCTATATCGTTGGGCCCCTATTGTTGAGCCAACACTATATATTTAATAGCCATAGTTTATGTAAGGAAAATTTGTTTTTTTTTTAAGTCAATTGTAAATATTAGTTCAAATAAAAAAGTTACAAGTAAAGTTACAAGTTACAAGGTCTATTTCATTATATAGTGATCAGTGGTGTTGTGCACAATCTTTAAAAAAAATACTACTAGTGAAAATGTCTGGCCGTGGTAAAGGAGGAAAAGTGAAGGGAAAGGCAAAGTCGCGCTCAAATCGTGCCGGACTACAGTTCCCCGTCGGTCGTATCCATCGTTTGCTTCGCAAGGGCAACTATGCTGAACGTGTCGGTGCTGGTGCTCCAGTGTATTTAGCAGCTGTTATGGAATATTTGGCTGCTGAAGTTTTAGAATTGGCGGGAAATGCTGCTCGTGACAACAAAAAGACAAGAATCATCCCTCGTCATTTGCAATTAGCCATCCGTAATGACGAAGAGTTGAACAAATTGCTGTCTGGTGTTACCATTGCACAAGGAGGCGTTCTTCCAAACATCCAAGCTGTTCTGTTGCCCAAGAAAACCGAAAAAAGTGCCTAAATTCATTACTTGTGAGAAGAAAAAAAAAAAAAAAAAAGTAACTCAAACAAACCGTCCTTTTAAGGACGACAAATCATTTTAATTAAGAGTATTAAATAATTTCAAATTTTATCTTCATTAGTGAAAAGAAAATTACTCTAATGATAGTAATTTAGTTTATGTATTGTATAAGTGTGTGCATGCAGGAAATAAATTCCGTGTTTGCGGGATTCGGAATTTCGTCAACAAACCCACACTAAAAACTCAAGATCATTTTGTTAGTGCGTGTGTATTACAAAAAAAATATTTTTTTTCCATAGGCCAGTATGATTTTCTTTATTCTCCAACGAAAGGTAAAGCTCAAAAGGGGAAACTAAAGGTCTGCGTATGTGTGTGTGTGTATATTTCTTTTAGAATTCGTTGAAAACAAAAAAGAGACGCTATGAAATTTGCCGCCATTTTGAAATCTAACTGACGCCATATGCTATGGAATGCGAAACAAGAAATCAACACAACTGAATCTATTCAATATAATTTGACACCATTTTAAAAATTCACTTATGCCACATGTGAAAGAAAAAAGTTTTTTTTTTTTTTTATATATTTTAATTTAATTTTCTAAGTCTCACTGATGCTCCAAAATAATACATACCTATGATAAAATTCTGTATTTCAGAAATCCAAACATACTTTTTATGAAATTCGAAATAAAATCACTTCAGAGATTTTTTTGTGGTCCTTAAAAGGACCGATTGTGTAAGAAATAATTTTTTTTCTTTTCTTTTTTAGATTATTTAACCTCCGAAACCATAAAGAGTGCGTCCTTGTCTCTTCAGTGCATATACAACATCCATTGCGGTGACTGTCTTACGCTTAGCGTGTTCGGTGTAGGTAACAGCATCACGAATAACATTTTCCAAGAACACTTTCAGCACACCACGGGTTTCTTCGTATATCAGACCAGAAATACGTTTCACACCACCACGACGAGCTAAACGGCGAATAGCGGGTTTTGTAATACCTTGGATATTATCACGCAACACTTTACGATGACGTTTAGCACCACCTTTGCCCAAACCTTTTCCTCCTTTACCACGACCAGTCATTTTTTTATTTTATTTCACTGAACACTGCACTAAAGTCACTATGAAACTGTACCGAAGCGCTAAATCACCACCGCTATTTATATTAATTTATAAGTAGGAGAAAATAATAGGGGAATAAACATATAAAGTGAAACAAGTGAACATGAACAAGCAGTCCGTGCGAATGTATAAGTATGAGAATTGGTATTATTTCGTTCCCATATTGTGTTAAAGTGAAGTAAATTGAGTGTAAAAAAGTGAAAAATGGCTCGTACAAAGCAAACTGCCCGTAAATCGACTGGTGGAAAAGCACCCAGGAAACAATTGGCGACTAAAGCAGCTCGCAAAAGTGCCCCAGCAACCGGAGGTGTTAAGAAACCACATCGTTATCGTCCAGGAACTGTTGCTCTTCGTGAAATTCGTCGTTACCAGAAAAGTACTGAATTGTTGATTCGCAAATTGCCTTTCCAACGTTTAGTTCGTGAAATTGCTCAGGATTTCAAAACAGATTTGCGTTTCCAAAGTTCAGCAGTGATGGCTCTTCAAGAAGCAAGTGAAGCCTATTTGGTTGGTCTTTTCGAGGATACTAATTTGTGCGCCATTCATGCTAAACGTGTTACAATCATGCCAAAAGATATTCAATTGGCTCGACGCATCCGTGGTGAACGTGCTTAAGTACATCTACATACAGAAATATTTTATAAACGGTCCTTTTCAGGACCACAAATATGACAAAGAGATTTTAATGCGTTGTTCAATTCAATTCTAGAGTAAAAACAAGTATATACAAATATAATTGAATCAGTAAATTTATAGAAAAAAAAAAGGGATTACTTCAATTAGATTGCGAGTATAGTCTGTGCAAGGAATCGAATAAGTGAAAAAAAAAAACGAAGTTCGAGTATAATTGTGTACCATTAGGAAGCAGTATTGTATTGAATTTTATATGCATATTACAAATATTTACTTAATTTTAGGGCAAATCATCAATAAATAGTTTAGCGAGAGAATTTTTTTATTTTTCGTAAGTTTAGTTTCAATGTCAATAGCACATCTTATGTCGTTTGATTTTAGAAATTTAAAGAAATAAATTTGAATGAAATGATTTAAAAAAATGATCTATTTTGGAAATAATGAATCACTTAAAAGAAATAGATGGTAAAATATATACAAATGCACTAACTAAACATTAAATTAAACAAGTCAATTTATAGAGAAAATTGATAAGTTCAATTAGATTGCGAGTAGACTATACTCGCAAAGAATCAAAGAAGTAAAAGAAAACTTTAAGTCTGAGTACAATTGTGTACCATTAGGAAGCAATATGTACTGAATTTTATACATAATATGCATATAAAATGAATCCATAAAAATAAATATTATAAATATAGACTTTTAGCGAAAGAAATTTTTTTAGTTTTTATAAGTTAAGTTTCAATGTCAATAGAGCATCTTATGTCGCTTGATTTTAGTAACGCAAATGTTAGATTTTTAATGGAAGTTTTATAAATTCACATATTATACATTTTTATATTTTTATACAAATAATCCTAGTCATAACAAAATACAGTCTCATTTGAGCTATTAAAGAATAGAAAAAAAATAAAAATAAAAAATCTTCCAACAAGTAAAGGCATTGTTCATGGGTACTCATCACTTATATGTATGTACATTCATTATCGAATGGAAAATGCTAAAATATAATATATTTGCAATTAAAAGCATTTTATTTCCTTGAAGTTTATGAAAATGAGTAATTTTATTATTATTTATGTTATATTATCGTTTAAGGGAGCAAATATTCGAAAATAATATCAAAGGAAAAAAATCTTCCTATGAGAATTTTTCTATACATTCACAGAGTATGGATATGTGCATTAACAAATGTAAAATATGAAAATATGATATATTTTTCATTATAAATATATTAATTTGTTGGCAATTTATGAAAATTAGTACCAACATATTTATATTATCGTATATTATTGTGCTAGAACAAAAAAAATATTTGTTTTAATAGAAACTCAAAACGTTTAGAGAAAGTAAAACAAGCGTTTCATTACTCCAAAAATGATTATTTTATTTACAAGGCAATATTCAAAATTGGTGTTAGATTTTAATTTTATATGATTATATGAACCATATACTTTATACTGTATATGATTTTAGACATTAAACAATTGAATTTGTTTAAATAAAAGCGTTTTTATACGCGAGTAGTGAAAGAAATTCATCAAACATTGACTTTAATAGTGATGTTACGTCACATTAAAGAAATAAATTTGAATGAAATTATTTAAAAAATGATCTATTATATTATAGTAATCTAAATGATGTAATATTGGTAAGAAATATCTTTTAGAACATAAAAAATAATGAATTTTTTAGAAGAACTCAAGGATAGAACTCAGTAAAAGCGCCCAAATAAATGAAATTTTTGCATACCTTCCTACTCGGTGATTCTCAGATAGCTGTGTACACGCGGTATTCTCTGGTCGGCGTTTATTAAAATACATAGTGATTATCAAGTGTTTTTCTTGTTGATAAAAATTGTTTAAAAGTTTAAATAATAAAATGGCCGATACAGTCGCTGCTACTCCTGCTGTCGTTGCAGAAAAAAAACCGAAGAAGGCTGCCGCTAGTGGTTCAAAGAAACCAAAATCGACTCCATCTCATCCTCCTACTCAACAAATGGTGGATGCTGCTATCAAAACGTTGAAAGAACGCGGTGGTTCATCTCTTTTGGCTATTAAAAAATATATCGCGGCTACGTACAAAGTTGATGTGCAAAAACTTGCTCCGTTCATCAAGAAATATTTAAAAAGTGCTGTAGCTAGTGGTAAATTAGTGCAAACAAAAGGAAAGGGTGCTGCTGGTTCATTCAAATTGTCGGCATCTGCTAGCAAGGAACCAAAAGCGAAATCAGCTGAGAAGAAGAAGTCGACGAAGCCAAAAACTGCTGCCGCTGGTGAGAAAAAAGTGAAAAAAGCAACTGGTGAGAAGAAAGTGAAGAAAGCTGCCACCACTACAAAGAAAAGTGCTGAGAAGAAAAAAGTGGAAAAATCAAAGGTAAAGAGTATCAAGAAAACTAGCGCTGTCAAGGCAAAAACAACTAAGCCAAAGGCTGCCGCTACTAAAGCTAAAGTACCCAAAGCTAAATCTGCAACATCATCCGCAGCCAAACCTAAAAAGGCTGTTGCGGCTAAGAAAGCTAAAAAATAATTTCATTGCAAGCATTTGCAAAAAAGAAATTAAAAAAAAAAAAAACTCCACAGTCCTTTTCAGGGCTACAATTATTTCGTTAATGAGATACAGATCAATTTCAATATAAAATTATATTTACTTTCGCAATACGTTTCTTAAAAATAAGTATAAAATCAATCTATACAAAATCGCTATCAATTGGTTCAGGTAACGATAAAAAAAAAATGGCGATTTTTTTTATATCCATGTAAATCATTAGAAATTCTATACTTCACCAGTGAAATAAAAGTATTGGTTTTTTTTTATTCACTTTATACCGAATTTAAAACAGCCATTTTTTTTTCCCACATTATTCTTTCGTTGATTAACTTTAAGAAATTGAAATCGTTAAAAAATCTCTCTGAGAAATATTTTAGGGCCCTCAAAGGGGCCATTTTTGGGCTACAATTACTTCGTTAATAAGATACAGATAAATTTCAATATGAAACAACATTTATTTTCGAGCAGTACGTTTCGTAAAAATAAGTATAAAATCAATTCATACAAAATCGCTGTCAATTGGTACAGGTAACATGGTATAAAAAAAAAAAAAATGGCGATTTTTTTTATATTCATGCAAACCTTTGGAAATTCCATACTTCACCAGTGAAATAAATGTGTCTGTTTTTTTCATTCACTTTAAACTGAATTTAAAACAACGGCCATTTTATTTTATTTTTTTCCACATTATTCTTTTGTTGATTAACTTTAAGAAATTGAAATCGTTAAAAAATCTCTCAGAGAAATATTTTGGGGCCCTGAAAAGGGCCATTTTTGATGAAATTGGAAACGCATATCGAAAATTTACTTTGAGCTGGTGTATTTGGTAACTGCTTTAGTTCCTTCACTAACAGCATGCTTGGCAAGTTCACCAGGCAATAACAAACGGACGGCAGTTTGGATTTCCCGACTGGTGATTGTTGATCGCTTGTTGTAGTGTGCCAAACGAGATGCTTCGGCGGCGATTCTTTCGAAAATATCATTCACAAAACTGTTCATGATACTCATGGCCTTCGATGAAATACCAGTATCGGGATGTACTTGCTTCAACACTTTGTAGATGTAAATGGCGTAGCTCTCCTTCCTCTTGCGCTTCTTCTTCTTATCATTTTTGGTGATATTCTTCTGTGCCTTTCCGGCTTTCTTGGCTGCTTTTCCACTAGTTTTTGGTGGCATTTTTATTTTCACTTCACTTCACTGTGTTTGCACTGACGATTGAACGAGAACTGTAAAATTTTGCCATTTTACCCCACCTTAAGTCTCTTGACTCGACGATATTTTGTCAAGTACACAGTCACACAAACACATTGAAAATTGATTGAAATTTTTTGTATAAATAGAAGCAGCATTATCGGTCTATTTCATTATATAGTGATCAGTGGTGTTGTGCACAATCTTTAAAAAAAATACTACTAGTGAAAATGTCTGGCCGTGGTAAAGGAGGAAAAGTGAAGGGAAAGGCAAAGTCGCGCTCAAATCGTGCCGGACTACAGTTCCCCGTCGGTCGTATCCATCGTTTGCTTCGCAAGGGCAACTATGCTGAACGTGTCGGTGCTGGTGCTCCAGTGTATTTAGCAGCTGTTATGGAATATTTGGCTGCTGAAGTTTTAGAATTGGCGGGAAATGCTGCTCGTGACAACAAAAAGACAAGAATCATCCCTCGTCATTTGCAATTAGCCATCCGTAATGACGAAGAGTTGAACAAATTGCTGTCTGGTGTTACCATTGCACAAGGAGGCGTTCTTCCAAACATCCAAGCTGTTCTGTTGCCCAAGAAAACCGAAAAAAGTGCCTAAATTCATTACTTGTGAGAAGAAAAAAAAAAAAAAAAAGTAACTCAAACAAACCGTCCTTTTAAGGACGACAAATCATTTTAATTAAGAGTATTAAATAATTTCAAATTTTATCTTCATTAGTGAAAAGAAAATTACTCTAATGATAGTAATTTAGTTTATGTATTGTATAAGTGTGTGCATGCAGGAAATAAATTCCGTGTTTGCGGGATTCGGAATTTCGTCAACAAACCCACACTAAAAACTCAAGATCATTTTGTTAGTGCGTGTGTATTACAAAAAAAATATTTTTTTTCCATAGGCCAGTATGATTTTCTTTATTCTCCAACGAAAGGTAAAGCTCAAAAGGGGAAACTAAAGGTCTGCGTATGTGTGTGTGTGTATATTTCTTTTAGAATTCGTTGAAAACAAAAAAGAGACGCTATGAAATTTGCCGCCATTTTGAAATCTAACTGACGCCATATGCTATGGAATGCGAAAAAAGAAATCAACACAACTGAATCTATTCAATATAATTTGACACCATTTTAAAAATTCACTTATGCCACATGTGAAAGAAAAAAGTTTTTTTTTTTTTTTATATATTTTAATTTAATTTTCTAAGTCTCACTGATGCTCCAAAATAATACATACCTATAATAAAATTCTGTATTTCAGAAATCCAAACATACTTTTTATGAAATTCGAAATAAAATCACTTCAGAGATTTTTTTGTGGTCCTTAAAAGGACCGATTGTGTAAGAAATAATTTTTTTTCTTTTCTTTTTTAGATTATTTAACCTCCGAAACCATAAAGAGTGCGTCCTTGTCTCTTCAGTGCATATACAACATCCATTGCGGTGACTGTCTTACGCTTAGCGTGTTCGGTGTAGGTAACAGCATCACGAATAACATTTTCCAAGAACACTTTCAGCACACCACGGGTTTCTTCGTATATCAGACCAGAAATACGTTTCACACCACCACGACGAGCTAAACGGCGAATAGCGGGTTTTGTAATACCTTGGATATTATCACGCAACACTTTACGATGACGTTTAGCACCACCTTTGCCCAAACCTTTTCCTCCTTTACCACGACCAGTCATTTTTTTATTTTATTTCACTGAACACTGCACTAAAGTCACTATGAAACTGTACCGAAGCGCTAAATCACCACCGCTATTTATATTAATTTATAAGTAGGAGAAAATAATAGGGGAATAAACATATAAAGTGAAACAAGTGAACATGAACAAGCAGTCCGTGCGAATGTATAAGTATGAGAATTGGTATTATTTCGTTCCCATATTGTGTTAAAGTGAAGTAAATTGAGTGTAAAAAAGTGAAAAATGGCTCGTACAAAGCAAACTGCCCGTAAATCGACTGGTGGAAAAGCACCCAGGAAACAATTGGCGACTAAAGCAGCTCGCAAAAGTGCCCCAGCAACCGGAGGTGTTAAGAAACCACATCGTTATCGTCCAGGAACTGTTGCTCTTCGTGAAATTCGTCGTTACCAGAAAAGTACTGAATTGTTGATTCGCAAATTGCCTTTCCAACGTTTAGTTCGTGAAATTGCTCAGGATTTCAAAACAGATTTGCGTTTCCAAAGTTCAGCAGTGATGGCTCTTCAAGAAGCAAGTGAAGCCTATTTGGTTGGTCTTTTCGAGGATACTAATTTGTGCGCCATTCATGCTAAACGTGTTACAATCATGCCAAAAGATATTCAATTGGCTCGACGCATCCGTGGTGAACGTGCTTAAGTACATCTACATACAGAAATATTTTATAAACGGTCCTTTTCAGGACCACAAATATGACAAAGAGATTTTAATGCGTTGTTCAATTCAATTCTAGAGTAAAAACAAGTATATATAAATATAATTGAATCAGTAAATTTATAGAAAAAAAAAGGGATTACTTCAATTAGATTGCGAGTATAGTCTGTGCAAGGAATCGAATAAGTGAAAAAAAAAAAAAACAAAGTTTGAGTATAATTGTGTACCATTAGGAAGCAGTATTGTATTGAATTTTATATGCATATTACAAATATTTACTTAATTTTAGGGCAAATCATCAATAAATAGTTTAGCGAGAGAATTTTTTTATTTTTCGTAAGTTTAGTTTCAATGTCAATAGCACATCTTATGTCGTTTGATTTTAGAAATTTAAAGAAATAAATTTGAAAGAAATGATTTAAAAAAATGATCTATTTTGGAAATAATGAATCACTTAAAAGAAATAGATGGTAAAATATATACAAATGCACTAACTAAACATTAAATTAAACAAGTCAATTTATAGAGAAAATTGATAAGTTCAATTAGATTGCGAGTAGACTATACTCGCAAAGAATCAAAGAAGTAAAAGAAAACTTTAAGTCTGAGTACAATTGTGTACCATTAGGAAGCAATATGTACTGAATTTTATACATAATATGCATATAAAATGAATCCATAAAAATAAATATTATAAATATAGACTTTTAGCGAAAGAAATTTTTTTAGTTTTTATAAGTTAAGTTTCAATGTCAATAGAGCATCTTATGTCGCTTGATTTTAGTAACGCAAATGTTAGATTTTTAATGGAAGTTTTATAAATTCACATATTATACATTTTTATATTTTTATACAAATAATCCTAGTCATAACAAAATACAGTCTCATTTGAGCTATTAAAGAATAGAAAAAAAATAAAAATAAAAAATCTTCCAACAAGTAAAGGCATTGTTCATGGGTACTCATCACTTATATGTATGTACATTCATTATCGAATGGAAAATGCTAAAATATAATATATTTGCAATTAAAAGCATTTTATTTCCTTGAAGTTTATGAAAATGAGTAATTTTATTATTATTTATGTTATATTATCGTTTAAGGGAGTAAATATTCGAAAATAATATCAAAGGAAAAAAATCTTCCTATGAGAATTTTTCTATACATTCACAGAGTATGGATATGTGCATTAACAAATGTAAAATATGAAAATATGATATATTTTTCATTATAAATATATTAATTTGTTGGCAATTTATGAAAATTAGTACCAACATATTTATATTATCGTATATTATTGTGCTAGAACAAAAAAAATATTTGTTTTAATAGAAACTCAAAACGTTTAGAGAAAGTAAAACAAGCGTTTCATTACTCCAAAAATGATTATTTTATTTACAAGGCAATATTCAATATTGGTGTTAGATTTTAATTTTATATGATTATATGAACCATATACTTTATACTGTATATGATTTTAGACATTAAACAATTGAATTTGTTTAAATAAAAGCGTTTTTATACGCGAGTAGTGAAAGAAATTCATCAAACATTGACTTTAATAGTGATGTTACGTCACATTAAAGAAATAAATTTGAATGAAATTATTTAAAAAATGATCTATTATATTATAGTAATCTAAATGATGTAATATTGGTAAGAAATATCTTTTAGAACATAAAAAATAATGAATTTTTTAGAAGAACTCAAGGATAGAACTCAGTAAAAGCGCCCAAATAAATGAAATTTTTGCATACCTTCCTACTCGGTGATTCTCAGATAGCTGTGTACACGCGGTATTCTCTGGTCGGCGTTTATTAAAATACATAGTGATTATCAAGTGTTTTTCTTGTTGATAAAAATTGTTTAAAAGTTTAAATAATAAAATGGCCGATACAGTCGCTGCTACTCCTGCTGTCGTTGCAGAAAAAAAACCGAAGAAGGCTGCCGCTAGTGGTTCAAAGAAACCAAAATCGACTCCATCTCATCCTCCTACTCAACAAATGGTGGATGCTGCTATCAAAACGTTGAAAGAACGCGGTGGTTCATCTCTTTTGGCTATTAAAAAATATATCGCGGCTACGTACAAAGTTGATGTGCAAAAACTTGCTCCGTTCATCAAGAAATATTTAAAAAGTGCTGTAGCTAGTGGTAAATTAGTGCAAACAAAAGGAAAGGGTGCTGCTGGTTCATTCAAATTGTCGGCATCTGCTAGCAAGGAACCAAAAGCGAAATCAGCTGAGAAGAAGAAGTCGACGAAGCCAAAAACTGCTGCCGCTGGTGAGAAAAAAGTGAAAAAAGCAACTGGTGAGAAGAAAGTGAAGAAAGCTGCCACCACTACAAAGAAAAGTGCTGAGAAGAAAAAAGTGGAAAAATCAAAGGTAAAGAGTATCAAGAAAACTAGCGCTGTCAAGGCAAAAACAACTAAGCCAAAGGCTGCCGCTACTAAAGCTAAAGTACCCAAAGCTAAATCTGCAACATCATCCGCAGCCAAACCTAAAAAGGCTGTTGCGGCTAAGAAAGCTAAAAAATAATTTCATTGCAAGCATTTGCAAAAAAGAAATTAAAAAAAAAAAAAACTCCACAGTCCTTTTCAGGGCTACAATTATTTCGTTAATGAGATACAGATCAATTTCAATATAAAATTATATTTACTTTCGCAATACGTTTCTTAAAAATAAGTATAAAATCAATCTATACAAAATCGCTATCAATTGGTTCAGGTAACGATAAAAAAAAAATGGCGATTTTTTTTATATCCATGTAAATCATTAGAAATTCTATACTTCACCAGTGAAATAAAAGTATTGGTTTTTTTTTATTCACTTTATACCGAATTTAAAACAGCCATTTTTTTTTCCCACATTATTCTTTCGTTGATTAACTTTAAGAAATTGAAATCGTTAAAAAATCTCTCTGAGAAATATTTTAGGGCCCTCAAAGGGGCCATTTTTGGGCTACAATTACTTCGTTAATAAGATACAGATAAATTTCAATATGAAACAACATTTATTTTCGAGCAGTACGTTTCGTAAAAATAAGTATAAAATCAATTCATACAAAATCGCTGTCAATTGGTACAGGTAACATGGTATAAAAAAAAAAAAAATGGCGATTTTTTTTATATTCATGCAAACCTTTGGAAATTCCATACTTCACCAGTGAAATAAATGTGTCTGCTTTTTTCATTCACTTTAAACTGAATTTAAAACAACGGCCATTTTATTTTATTTTTTTCCACATTATTCTTTTGTTGATTAACTTTAAGAAATTGAAATCGTTAAAAAATCTCTCAGAGAAATATTTTGGGGCCCTGAAAAGGGCCATTTTTGATGAAATTGGAAACGCATATCGAAAATTTACTTTGAGCTGGTGTATTTGGTAACTGCTTTAGTTCCTTCACTAACAGCATGCTTGGCAAGTTCACCAGGCAATAACAAACGGACGGCAGTTTGGATTTCCCGACTGGTGATTGTTGATCGCTTGTTGTAGTGTGCCAAACGAGATGCTTCGGCGGCGATTCTTTCGAAAATATCATTCACAAAACTGTTCATGATACTCATGGCCTTCGATGAAATACCAGTATCGGGATGTACTTGCTTCAACACTTTGTAGATGTAAATGGCGTAGCTTTCCTTCCTCTTGCGCTTCTTCTTCTTATCATTCTTGGTGATATTCTTCTGTGCCTTTCCGGCTTTCTTGGCTGCTTTTCCACTAGTTTTTGGTGGCATTTTTATTTTCACTTCACTTCACTGTGTTTGCACTGACGATTGAACGAGAACTGTAAAATTTTGCCATTTTACCCCACCTTAAGTCTCTTGACTCGACGATATTTTGTCAAGTACACAGTCACACAAACACATTGAAAATTGATTGAAATTTTTTGTATAAATAGAAGCAGCATTATCGGTCTATTTCATTATATAGTGATCAGTGGTGTTGTGCACAATCTTTAAAAAAAATACTACTAGTGAAAATGTCTGGCCGTGGTAAAGGAGGAAAAGTGAAGGGAAAGGCAAAGTCGCGCTCAAATCGTGCCGGACTACAGTTCCCCGTCGGTCGTATCCATCGTTTGCTTCGCAAGGGCAACTATGCTGAACGTGTCGGTGCTGGTGCTCCAGTGTATTTAGCAGCTGTTATGGAATATTTGGCTGCTGAAGTTTTAGAATTGGCGGGAAATGCTGCTCGTGACAACAAAAAGACAAGAATCATCCCTCGTCATTTGCAATTAGCCATCCGTAATGACGAAGAGTTGAACAAATTGCTGTCTGGTGTTACCATTGCACAAGGAGGCGTTCTTCCAAACATCCAAGCTGTTCTGTTGCCCAAGAAAACCGAAAAAAGTGCCTAAATTCATTACTTGTGAGAAGAAAAAAAAAAAAAAAAAGTAACTCAAACAAACCGTCCTTTTAAGGACGACAAATCATTTTAATTAAGAGTATTGAATAATTTCAAATTTTATCTTCATTAGTGAAAAGAAAATTACTCTAATGATAGTAATTTAGTTTATGTATTGTATAAGTGTGTGCATGCAGGAAATAAATTCCGTGTTTGCGGGATTCGGAATTTCGTCAACAAACCCACACTAAAAACTCAAGATCATTTTGTTAGTGCGTGTGTATTACAAAAAAAATATTTTTTTTCCATAGGCCAGTATGATTTTCTTTATTCTCCAACGAAAGGTAAAGCTCAAAAGGGGAAACTAAAGGTCTGCGTATGTGTGTGTGTGTATATTTCTTTTAGAATTCGTTGAAAACAAAAAAGAGACGCTATGAAATTTGCCGCCATTTTGAAATCTAACTGACGCCATATGCTATGGAATGCGAAAAAAGAAATCAACACAACTGAATCTATTCAATATAATTTGACACCATTTTAAAAATTCACTTATGCCACATGTGAAAGAAAAAAGTTTTTTTTTTTTTTTATATATTTTAATTTAATTTTCTAAGTCTCACTGATGCTCCAAAATAATACATACCTATGATAAAATTCTGTATTTCAGAAATCCAAACATACTTTTTATGAAATTCGAAATAAAATCACTTCAGAGATTTTTTTGTGGTCCTTAAAAGGACCGATTGTGTAAGAAATAATTTTTTTTCTTTTCTTTTTTAGATTATTTAACCTCCGAAACCATAAAGAGTGCGTCCTTGTCTCTTCAGTGCATATACAACATCCATTGCGGTGACTGTCTTACGCTTAGCGTGTTCGGTGTAGGTAACAGCATCACGAATAACATTTTCCAAGAACACTTTCAGCACACCACGGGTTTCTTCGTATATCAGACCAGAAATACGTTTCACACCACCACGACGAGCTAAACGGCGAATAGCGGGTTTTGTAATACCTTGGATATTATCACGCAACACTTTACGATGACGTTTAGCACCACCTTTGCCCAAACCTTTTCCTCCTTTACCACGACCAGTCATTTTTTTATTTTATTTCACTGAACACTGCACTAAAGTCACTATGAAACTGTACCGAAGCGCTAAATCACCACCGCTATTTATATTAATTTATAAGTAGGAGAAAATAATAGGGGAATAAACATATAAAGTGAAACAAGTGAACATGAACAAGCAGTCCGTGCGAATGTATAAGTATGAGAATTGGTATTATTTCGTTCCCATATTGTGTTAAAGTGAAGTAAATTGAGTGTAAAAAAGTGAAAAATGGCTCGTACAAAGCAAACTGCCCGTAAATCGACTGGTGGAAAAGCACCCAGGAAACAATTGGCGACTAAAGCAGCTCGCAAAAGTGCCCCAGCAACCGGAGGTGTTAAGAAACCACATCGTTATCGTCCAGGAACTGTTGCTCTTCGTGAAATTCGTCGTTACCAGAAAAGTACTGAATTGTTGATTCGCAAATTGCCTTTCCAACGTTTAGTTCGTGAAATTGCTCAGGATTTCAAAACAGATTTGCGTTTCCAAAGTTCAGCAGTGATGGCTCTTCAAGAAGCAAGTGAAGCCTATTTGGTTGGTCTTTTCGAGGATACTAATTTGTGCGCCATTCATGCTAAACGTGTTACAATCATGCCAAAAGATATTCAATTGGCTCGACGCATCCGTGGTGAACGTGCTTAAGTACATCTACATACAGAAATATTTTATAAACGGTCCTTTTCAGGACCACAAATATGACAAAGAGATTTTAATGCGTTGTTCAATTCAATTCTAGAGTAAAAACAAGTATATATAAATATAATTGAATCAGTAAATTTATAGAAAAAAAAAGGGATTACTTCAATTAGATTGCGAGTATAGTCTGTGCAAGGAATCGAATAAGTGAAAAAAAAAAAAAACAAAGTTTGAGTATAATTGTGTACCATTAGGAAGCAGTATTGTATTGAATTTTATATGCATATTACAAATATTTACTTAATTTTAGGGCAAATCATCAATAAATAGTTTAGCGAGAGAATTTTTTTATTTTTCGTAAGTTTAGTTTCAATGTCAATAGCACATCTTATGTCGTTTGATTTTAGAAATTTAAAGAAATAAATTTGAAAGAAATGATTTAAAAAAATGATCTATTTTGGAAATAATGAATCACTTAAAAGAAATAGATGGTAAAATATATACAAATGCACTAACTAAACATTAAATTAAACAAGTCAATTTATAGAGAAAATTGATAAGTTCAATTAGATTGCGAGTAGACTATACTCGCAAAGAATCAAAGAAGTAAAAGAAAACTTTAAGTCTGAGTACAATTGTGTACCATTAGGAAGCAATATGTACTGAATTTTATACATAATATGCATATAAAATGAATCCATAAAAATAAATATTATAAATATAGACTTTTAGCGAAAGAAATTTTTTTAGTTTTTATAAGTTAAGTTTCGATGTCAATAGAGCATCTTATGTCGCTTGATTTTAGTAACGCAAATGTTAGATTTTTAATGGAAGTTTTATAAATTCACATATTATACATTTTTATATTTTTATACAAATAATCCTAGTCATAACAAAATACAGTCTCATTTGAGCTATTAAAGAATAGAAAAAAAATAAAAATAAAAAATCTTCCAACAAGTAAAGGCATTGTTCATGGGTACTCATCACTTATATGTATGTACATTCATTATCGAATGGAAAATGCTAAAATATAATATATTTGCAATTAAAAGCATTTTATTTCCTTGAAGTTTATGAAAATGAGTAATTTTATTATTATTTATGTTATATTATCGTTTAAGGGAGTAAATATTCGAAAATAATATCAAAGGAAAAAAATCTTCCTATGAGAATTTTTCTATACATTCACAGAGTATGGATATGTGCATTAACAAA
This sequence comes from Brachypalpus laphriformis, assembly GCA_945910035.1. Lineage (NCBI taxonomy): Eukaryota > Metazoa > Arthropoda > Insecta > Diptera > Syrphidae > Brachypalpus > Brachypalpus laphriformis. Next base: position 234,999,815 of record OX246753.1, on the reverse strand, counting down.
TGTAAAATATGAAAATATGATATATTTTTCATTATAAATATATTAATTTGTTGGCAATTTATGAAAATTAGTACCAACATATTTATATTATCGTATATTATTGTGCTAGAACAAAAAAAATATTTGTTTTAATAGAAACTCAAAACGTTTAGAGAAAGTAAAACAAGCGTTTCATTACTCCAAAAATGATTATTTTATTTACAAGACAATATTCAATATTGGTGTTAGATTTTAATTTTATATGATTATATGAACCATATACTTTATACTGTATATGATTTTAGACATTAAACAATTGAATTTGTTTAAATAAAAGCGTTTTTATACGCGAGTAGTGAAAGAAATTCATCAAACATTGACTTTAATAGTGATGTTACGTCACATTAAAGAAATAAATTTGAATGAAATTATTTAAAAAATGATCTATTATATTATAGTAATCTAAATGATGTAATATTGGTAAGAAATATCTTTTAGAACATAAAAAATAATGAATTTTTTAGAAGAACTCAAGGATAGAACTCAGTAAAAGCGCCCAAATAAATGAAATTTTTGCATACCTTCCTACTCGGTGATTCTCAGATAGCTGTGTACACGCGGTATTCTCTGGTCGGCGTTTATTAAAATACATAGTGATTATCAAGTGTTTTTCTTGTTGATAAAAATTGTTTAAAAGTTTAAATAATAAAATGGCCGATACAGTCGCTGCTACTCCTGCTGTCGTTGCAGAAAAAAAACCGAAGAAGGCTGCCGCTAGTGGTTCAAAGAAACCAAAATCGACTCCATCTCATCCTCCTACTCAACAAATGGTGGATGCTGCTATCAAAACGTTGAAAGAACGCGGTGGTTCATCTCTTTTGGCTATTAAAAAATATATCGCGGCTACGTACAAAGTTGATGTGCAAAAACTTGCTCCGTTCATCAAGAAATATTTAAAAAGTGCTGTAGCTAGTGGTAAATTAGTGCAAACAAAAGGAAAGGGTGCTGCTGGTTCATTCAAATTGTCGGCATCTGCTAGCAAGGAACCAAAAGCGAAATCAGCTGAGAAGAAGAAGTCGACGAAGCCAAAAACTGCTGCCGCTGGTGAGAAAAAAGTGAAAAAAGCAACTGGTGAGAAGAAAGTGAAGAAAGCTGCCACCACTACAAAGAAAAGTGCTGAGAAGAAAAAAGTGGAAAAATCAAAGGTAAAGAGTATCAAGAAAACTAGCGCTGTCAAGGCAAAAACAACTAAGCCAAAGGCTGCCGCTACTAAAGCTAAAGTACCCAAAGCTAAATCTGCAACATCATCCGCAGCCAAACCTAAAAAGGCTGTTGCGGCTAAGAAAGCTAAAAAATAATTTCATTGCAAGCATTTGCAAAAAAGAAATTAAAAAAAAAAAAAACTCCACAGTCCTTTTCAGGGCTACAATTATTTCGTTAATGAGATACAGATCAATTTCAATATAAAATTATATTTACTTTCGCAATACGTTTCTTAAAAATAAGTATAAAATCAATCTATACAAAATCGCTATCAATTGGTTCAGGTAACGATAAAAAAAAAATGGCGATTTTTTTTATATCCATGTAAATCATTAGAAATTCTATACTTCACCAGTGAAATAAAAGTATTGGTTTTTTTTTATTCACTTTATACCGAATTTAAAACAGCCATTTTTTTTTCCCACATTATTCTTTCGTTGATTAACTTTAAGAAATTGAAATCGTTAAAAAATCTCTGAGAAATATTTTAGGGCCCTCAAAGGGGCCATTTTTGGGCTACAATTACTTCGTTAATAAGATACAGATAAATTTCAATATGAAACAACATTTATTTTCGAGCAGTACGTTTCGTAAAAATAAGTATAAAATCAATTCATACAAAATCGCTGTCAATTGGTACAGGTAACATGGTATAAAAAAAAAAAAAATGGCGATTTTTTTTATATTCATGCAAACCTTTGGAAATTCCATACTTCACCAGTGAAATAAATGTGTCTGTTTTTTTCATTCACTTTAAACTGAATTTAAAACAACGGCCATTTTATTTTATTTTTTTCCACATTATTCTTTTGTTGATTAACTTTAAGAAATTGAAATCGTTAAAAAATCTCTCAGAGAAATATTTTGGGGCCCTGAAAAGGGCCATTTTTGATGAAATTGGAAACGCATATCGAAAATTTACTTTGAGCTGGTGTATTTGGTAACTGCTTTAGTTCCTTCACTAACAGCATGCTTGGCAAGTTCACCAGGCAATAACAAACGGACGGCAGTTTGGATTTCCCGACTGGTGATTGTTGATCGCTTGTTGTAGTGTGCCAAACGAGATGCTTCGGCGGCGATTCTTTCGAAAATATCATTCACAAAACTGTTCATGATACTCATGGCCTTCGATGAAATACCAGTATCGGGATGTACTTGCTTCAACACTTTGTAGATGTAAATGGCGTAGCTTTCCTTCCTCTTGCGCTTCTTCTTCTTATCATTCTTGGTGATATTCTTCTGTGCCTTTCCGGCTTTCTTGGCTGCTTTTCCACTAGTTTTTGGTGGCATTTTTATTTTCACTTCACTTCACTGTGTTTGCACTGACGATTGAACGAGAACTGTAAAATTTTGCCATTTTACCCCACCTTAAGTCTCTTGACTCGACGATATTTTGTCAAGTACACAGTCACACAAACACATTGAAAATTGATTGAAATTTTTTGTATAAATAGAAGCAGCATTATCGGTCTATTTCATTATATAGTGATCAGTGGTGTTGTGCACAATCTTTAAAAAAAATACTACTAGTGAAAATGTCTGGCCGTGGTAAAGGAGGAAAAGTGAAGGGAAAGGCAAAGTCGCGCTCAAATCGTGCCGGACTACAGTTCCCCGTCGGTCGTATCCATCGTTTGCTTCGCAAGGGCAACTATGCTGAACGTGTCGGTGCTGGTGCTCCAGTGTATTTAGCAGCTGTTATGGAATATTTGGCTGCTGAAGTTTTAGAATTGGCGGGAAATGCTGCTCGTGACAACAAAAAGACAAGAATCATCCCTCGTCATTTGCAATTAGCCATCCGTAATGACGAAGAGTTGAACAAATTGCTGTCTGGTGTTACCATTGCACAAGGAGGCGTTCTTCCAAACATCCAAGCTGTTCTGTTGCCCAAGAAAACCGAAAAAAGTGCCTAAATTCATTACTTGTGAGAAGAAAAAAAAAAAAAAAAAGTAACTCAAACAAACCGTCCTTTTAAGGACGACAAATCATTTTAATTAAGAGTATTGAATAATTTCAAATTTTATCTTCATTAGTGAAAAGAAAATTACTCTAATGATAGTAATTTAGTTTATGTATTGTATAAGTGTGTGCATGCAGGAAATAAATTCCGTGTTTGCGGGATTCGGAATTTCGTCAACAAACCCACACTAAAAACTCAAGATCATTTTGTTAGTGCGTGTGTATTACAAAAAAAATATTTTTTTTCCATAGGCCAGTATGATTTTCTTTATTCTCCAACGAAAGGTAAAGCTCAAAAGGGGAAACTAAAGGTCTGCGTATGTGTGTGTGTGTATATTTCTTTTAGAATTCGTTGAAAACAAAAAAGAGACGCTATGAAATTTGCCGCCATTTTGAAATCTAACTGACGCCATATGCTATGGAATGCGAAAAAAGAAATCAACACAACTGAATCTATTCAATATAATTTGACACCATTTTAAAAATTCACTTATGCCACATGTGAAAGAAAAAAGTTTTTTTTTTTTTTTATATATTTTAATTTAATTTTCTAAGTCTCACTGATGCTCCAAAATAATACATACCTATGATAAAATTCTGTATTTCAGAAATCCAAACATACTTTTTATGAAATTCGAAATAAAATCACTTCAGAGATTTTTTTGTGGTCCTTAAAAGGACCGATTGTGTAAGAAATAATTTTTTTTCTTTTCTTTTTTAGATTATTTAACCTCCGAAACCATAAAGAGTGCGTCCTTGTCTCTTCAGTGCATATACAACATCCATTGCGGTGACTGTCTTACGCTTAGCGTGTTCGGTGTAGGTAACAGCATCACGAATAACATTTTCCAAGAACACTTTCAGCACACCACGGGTTTCTTCGTATATCAGACCAGAAATACGTTTCACACCACCACGACGAGCTAAACGGCGAATAGCGGGTTTTGTAATACCTTGGATATTATCACGCAACACTTTACGATGACGTTTAGCACCACCTTTGCCCAAACCTTTTCCTCCTTTACCACGACCAGTCATTTTTTTATTTTATTTCACTGAACACTGCACTAAAGTCACTATGAAACTGTACCGAAGCGCTAAATCACCACCGCTATTTATATTAATTTATAAGTAGGAGAAAATAATAGGGGAATAAACATATAAAGTGAAACAAGTGAACATGAACAAGCAGTCCGTGCGAATGTATAAGTATGAGAATTGGTATTATTTCGTTCCCATATTGTGTTAAAGTGAAGTAAATTGAGTGTAAAAAAGTGAAAAATGGCTCGTACAAAGCAAACTGCCCGTAAATCGACTGGTGGAAAAGCACCCAGGAAACAATTGGCGACTAAAGCAGCTCGCAAAAGTGCCCCAGCAACCGGAGGTGTTAAGAAACCACATCGTTATCGTCCAGGAACTGTTGCTCTTCGTGAAATTCGTCGTTACCAGAAAAGTACTGAATTGTTGATTCGCAAATTGCCTTTCCAACGTTTAGTTCGTGAAATTGCTCAGGATTTCAAAACAGATTTGCGTTTCCAAAGTTCAGCAGTGATGGCTCTTCAAGAAGCAAGTGAAGCCTATTTGGTTGGTCTTTTCGAGGATACTAATTTGTGCGCCATTCATGCTAAACGTGTTACAATCATGCCAAAAGATATTCAATTGGCTCGACGCATCCGTGGTGAACGTGCTTAAGTACATCTACATACAGAAATATTTTATAAACGGTCCTTTTCAGGACCACAAATATGACAAAGAGATTTTAATGCGTTGTTCAATTCAATTCTAGAGTAAAAACAAGTATATATAAATATAATTGAATCAGTAAATTTATAGAAAAAAAAAGGGATTACTTCAATTAGATTGCGAGTATAGTCTGTGCAAGGAATCGAATAAGTGAAAAAAAAAAAAAACAAAGTTTGAGTATAATTGTGTACCATTAGGAAGCAGTATTGTATTGAATTTTATATGCATATTACAAATATTTACTTAATTTTAGGGCAAATCATCAATAAATAGTTTAGCGAGAGAATTTTTTTATTTTTCGTAAGTTTAGTTTCAATGTCAATAGCACATCTTATGTCGTTTGATTTTAGAAATTTAAAGAAATAAATTTGAAAGAAATGATTTAAAAAAATGATCTATTTTGGAAATAATGAATCACTTAAAAGAAATAGATGGTAAAATATATACAAATGCACTAACTAAACATTAAATTAAACAAGTCAATTTATAGAGAAAATTGATAAGTTCAATTAGATTGCGAGTAGACTATACTCGCAAAGAATCAAAGAAGTAAAAGAAAACTTTAAGTCTGAGTACAATTGTGTACCATTAGGAAGCAATATGTACTGAATTTTATACATAATATGCATATAAAATGAATCCATAAAAATAAATATTATAAATATAGACTTTTAGCGAAAGAAATTTTTTTAGTTTTTATAAGTTAAGTTTCGATGTCAATAGAGCATCTTATGTCGCTTGATTTTAGTAACGCAAATGTTAGATTTTTAATGGAAGTTTTATAAATTCACATATTATACATTTTTATATTTTTATACAAATAATCCTAGTCATAACAAAATACAGTCTCATTTGAGCTATTAAAGAATAGAAAAAAAATAAAAATAAAAAATCTTCCAACAAGTAAAGGCATTGTTCATGGGTACTCATCACTTATATGTATGTACATTCATTATCGAATGGAAAATGCTAAAATATAATATATTTGCAATTAAAAGCATTTTATTTCCTTGAAGTTTATGAAAATGAGTAATTTTATTATTATTTATGTTATATTATCGTTTAAGGGAGTAAATATTCGAAAATAATATCAAAGGAAAAAAATCTTCCTATGAGAATTTTTCTATACATTCACAGAGTATGGATATGTGCATTAACAAATGTAAAATATGAAAATATGATATATTTTTCATTATAAATATATTAATTTGTTGGCAATTTATGAAAATTAGTACCAACATATTTATATTATCGTATATTATTGTGCTAGAACAAAAAAAATATTTGTTTTAATAGAAACTCAAAACGTTTAGAGAAAGTAAAACAAGCGTTTCATTACTCCAAAAATGATTATTTTATTTACAAGACAATATTCAATATTGGTGTTAGATTTTAATTTTATATGATTATATGAACCATATACTTTATACTGTATATGATTTTAGACATTAAACAATTGAATTTGTTTAAATAAAAGCGTTTTTATACGCGAGTAGTGAAAGAAATTCATCAAACATTGACTTTAATAGTGATGTTACGTCACATTAAAGAAATAAATTTGAATGAAATTATTTAAAAAATGATCTATTATATTATAGTAATCTAAATGATGTAATATTGGTAAGAAATATCTTTTAGAACATAAAAAATAATGAATTTTTTAGAAGAACTCAAGGATAGAACTCAGTAAAAGCGCCCAAATAAATGAAATTTTTGCATACCTTCCTACTCGGTGATTCTCAGATAGCTGTGTACACGCGGTATTCTCTGGTCGGCGTTTATTAAAATACATAGTGATTATCAAGTGTTTTTCTTGTTGATAAAAATTGTTTAAAAGTTTAAATAATAAAATGGCCGATACAGTCGCTGCTACTCCTGCTGTCGTTGCAGAAAAAAAACCGAAGAAGGCTGCCGCTAGTGGTTCAAAGAAACCAAAATCGACTCCATCTCATCCTCCTACTCAACAAATGGTGGATGCTGCTATCAAAACGTTGAAAGAACGCGGTGGTTCATCTCTTTTGGCTATTAAAAAATATATCGCGGCTACGTACAAAGTTGATGTGCAAAAACTTGCTCCGTTCATCAAGAAATATTTAAAAAGTGCTGTAGCTAGTGGTAAATTAGTGCAAACAAAAGGAAAGGGTGCTGCTGGTTCATTCAAATTGTCGGCATCTGCTAGCAAGGAACCAAAAGCGAAATCAGCTGAGAAGAAGAAGTCGACGAAGCCAAAAACTGCTGCCGCTGGTGAGAAAAAAGTGAAAAAAGCAACTGGTGAGAAGAAAGTGAAGAAAGCTGCCACCACTACAAAGAAAAGTGCTGAGAAGAAAAAAGTGGAAAAATCAAAGGTAAAGAGTATCAAGAAAACTAGCGCTGTCAAGGCAAAAACAACTAAGCCAAAGGCTGCCGCTACTAAAGCTAAAGTACCCAAAGCTAAATCTGCAACATCATCCGCAGCCAAACCTAAAAAGGCTGTTGCGGCTAAGAAAGCTAAAAAATAATTTCATTGCAAGCATTTGCAAAAAAGAAATTAAAAAAAAAAAAAACTCCACAGTCCTTTTCAGGGCTACAATTATTTCGTTAATGAGATACAGATCAATTTCAATATAAAATTATATTTACTTTCGCAATACGTTTCTTAAAAATAAGTATAAAATCAATCTATACAAAATCGCTATCAATTGGTTCAGGTAACGATAAAAAAAAAATGGCGATTTTTTTTATATCCATGTAAATCATTAGAAATTCTATACTTCACCAGTGAAATAAAAGTATTGGTTTTTTTTTATTCACTTTATACCGAATTTAAAACAGCCATTTTTTTTTCCCACATTATTCTTTCGTTGATTAACTTTAAGAAATTGAAATCGTTAAAAAATCTCTCTGAGAAATATTTTAGGGCCCTCAAAGGGGCCATTTTTGGGCTACAATTACTTCGTTAATAAGATACAGATAAATTTCAATATGAAACAACATTTATTTTCGAGCAGTACGTTTCGTAAAAATAAGTATAAAATCAATTCATACAAAATCGCTGTCAATTGGTACAGGTAACATGGTATAAAAAAAAAAAAAATGGCGATTTTTTTTATATTCATGCAAACCTTTGGAAATTCCATACTTCACCAGTGAAATAAATGTGTCTGTTTTTTTCATTCACTTTAAACTGAATTTAAAACAACGGCCATTTTATTTTATTTTTTTCCACATTATTCTTTTGTTGATTAACTTTAAGAAATTGAAATCGTTAAAAAATCTCTCAGAGAAATATTTTGGGGCCCTGAAAAGGGCCATTTTTGATGAAATTGGAAACGCATATCGAAAATTTACTTTGAGCTGGTGTATTTGGTAACTGCTTTAGTTCCTTCACTAACAGCATGCTTGGCAAGTTCACCAGGCAATAACAAACGGACGGCAGTTTGGATTTCCCGACTGGTGATTGTTGATCGCTTGTTGTAGTGTGCCAAACGAGATGCTTCGGCGGCGATTCTTTCGAAAATATCATTCACAAAACTGTTCATGATACTCATGGCCTTCGATGAAATACCAGTATCGGGATGTACTTGCTTCAACACTTTGTAGATGTAAATGGCGTAGCTTTCCTTCCTCTTGCGCTTCTTCTTCTTATCATTCTTGGTGATATTCTTCTGTGCCTTTCCGGCTTTCTTGGCTGCTTTTCCACTAGTTTTTGGTGGCATTTTTATTTTCACTTCACTTCACTGTGTTTGCACTGACGATTGAACGAGAACTGTAAAATTTTGCCATTTTACCCCACCTTAAGTCTCTTGACTCGACGATATTTTGTCAAGTACACAGTCACACAAACACATTGAAAATTGATTGAAATTTTTTGTATAAATAGAAGCAGCATTATCGGTCTATTTCATTATATAGTGATCAGTGGTGTTGTGCACAATCTTTAAAAAAAATACTACTAGTGAAAATGTCTGGCCGTGGTAAAGGAGGAAAAGTGAAGGGAAAGGCAAAGTCGCGCTCAAATCGTGCCGGACTACAGTTCCCCGTCGGTCGTATCCATCGTTTGCTTCGCAAGGGCAACTATGCTGAACGTGTCGGTGCTGGTGCTCCAGTGTATTTAGCAGCTGTTATGGAATATTTGGCTGCTGAAGTTTTAGAATTGGCGGGAAATGCTGCTCGTGACAACAAAAAGACAAGAATCATCCCTCGTCATTTGCAATTAGCCATCCGTAATGACGAAGAGTTGAACAAATTGCTGTCTGGTGTTACCATTGCACAAGGAGGCGTTCTTCCAAACATCCAAGCTGTTCTGTTGCCCAAGAAAACCGAAAAAAGTGCCTAAATTCATTACTTGTGAGAAGAAAAAAAAAAAAAAAAAGTAACTCAAACAAACCGTCCTTTTAAGGACGACAAATCATTTTAATTAAGAGTATTGAATAATTTCAAATTTTATCTTCATTAGTGAAAAGAAAATTACTCTAATGATAGTAATTTAGTTTATGTATTGTATAAGTGTGTGCATGCAGGAAATAAATTCCGTGTTTGCGGGATTCGGAATTTCGTCAACAAACCCACACTAAAAACTCAAGATCATTTTGTTAGTGCGTGTGTATTACAAAAAAAATATTTTTTTTCCATAGGCCAGTATGATTTTCTTTATTCTCCAACGAAAGGTAAAGCTCAAAAGGGGAAACTAAAGGTCTGCGTATGTGTGTGTGTGTATATTTCTTTTAGAATTCGTTGAAAACAAAAAAGAGACGCTATGAAATTTGCCGCCATTTTGAAATCTAACTGACGCCATATGCTATGGAATGCGAAAAAAGAAATCAACACAACTGAATCTATTCAATATAATTTGACACCATTTTAAAAATTCACTTATGCCACATGTGAAAGAAAAAAGTTTTTTTTTTTTTTTATATATTTTAATTTAATTTTCTAAGTCTCACTGATGCTCCAAAATAATACATACCTATGATAAAATTCTGTATTTCAGAAATCCAAACATACTTTTTATGAAATTCGAAATAAAATCACTTCAGAGATTTTTTTGTGGTCCTTAAAAGGACCGATTGTGTAAGAAATAATTTTTTTTCTTTTCTTTTTTAGATTATTTAACCTCCGAAACCATAAAGAGTGCGTCCTTGTCTCTTCAGTGCATATACAACATCCATTGCGGTGACTGTCTTACGCTTAGCGTGTTCGGTGTAGGTAACAGCATCACGAATAACATTTTCCAAGAACACTTTCAGCACACCACGGGTTTCTTCGTATATCAGACCAGAAATACGTTTCACACCACCACGACGAGCTAAACGGCGAATAGCGGGTTTTGTAATACCTTGGATATTATCACGCAACACTTTACGATGACGTTTAGCACCACCTTTGCCCAAACCTTTTCCTCCTTTACCACGACCAGTCATTTTTTTATTTTATTTCACTGAACACTGCACTAAAGTCACTATGAAACTGTACCGAAGCGCGATTACGATTAAGGTTTTTATTTAGTGTTTTGTTCTATATACAAATTGACTTAGAACTAGACTTATAACTAATAAATTAAATGTTGGCTCAACAATAGGGGCCCAACGTATTTCAAATGATATCTGTATTAAAATTTTTTACAAAAATATTATTATTGTCTTACTTAATCTAATACATGTGTTTTATTAAATATAAAATATATTTTTACTTGAATGTGTGTGAAAATGAAAAAGGGGGTTGTATCCGACTATCCTCGGTAGTGCTGGTTGTCTGCACGTTGGTAAAACGGCGTTTCGTCGTTGTAAATGATATAATTAAAACGTCCATCGATGATCGCTCGTACGCTTAGGTAACGGTGGCTTGGCTCGATCTGTTGCTGGATGAATTCTTGGATCCCGTCATTTGGATGGTCAGCAAGGTTTTGCAGTATTTTTCTTGATAGCTGCATCATATGCTCGTCGATTGCGCCCACACCAGCGCTCTCGTAGAGCATCTTCTTTGAATAGTACTTCAGTGTGACTGGATTTCGCCACAGTCCTGTACATATTCGAAGGACCTTCCTTTCGAAAACTTGGATCTTCTTCATCGTCGTTGGTGATATCGTGAACCAAATGGGACAGCAATATGTGATGACTGGTCGTATCAACTGCTTGTATATAAGGAGCTTGGTCGCTTTACTTAGACCATTTCGCCTTCGCAACAGTGGGTGCACTAGGTGGAGTGCGAAGTTGGCTCTTCTTAGGATAATTTCAGCATGAGGATTAAATTTAAACCTCTCACTGAAATTTATTCCTAGATACCTGGCTGTCGTCTTAGTTGGCACTTCGGTGCTGTCAGGAAGTGTGATCCTGATGTTACGGCACCGAGTTGCGAACGCACGGCGTCCTCTTGTGGCTGTTGTTGGTGGCCTAAAACAAATTAGCTCAGTTTTGTTGCTATTGATCTTCAGTCCCCATTTGAGATAGTACTCCCAAAGTGTCCTAATGTGTGCTTCAACTCTTCGGGCTGCTATCTCTGGAGAGAGAGAGATTGCATACGTTAACGAGTCATCTGCATAGAGCAAAGTCCTGGTTCCTGTTGATGTGCTTGGCTGGTCAGCAGTGAAAATGTTGAACAGCATCGGGCCAAGCCTTGATCCCTGCGGCACTCCGGCGTTGGTCCTCTTTATTGCTGACTTTGCGTTGTCAATCTGCACGAAAAAATATCTATGTGTTAAGAAGTTATAAATTATTCTTACCAAGTAATTTGGGAATCCTAAATTTATGATCTTGAACGTTAGACCCTTCGTCCAGACGCTGTCAAAGGCCTTTTCAATATCCAGAAGGCATGCTACTGTAGTCTCCTTCTTGTTGAGTCCGCGGGTGACGTCGCTGTGTAGCCTAAGCAGAGGGTGCACGGTGGAATGTCTCGCCCGAAAACCATACTGGTTGTTGGGGACTATCCCACGCTCCGTGCAGAAATGGTTAATTCTCCGCAAGATTACCGACTCTAGAATTTTGCTAACGCAGCACAGTAGGGCAATGGGCCGGTATCCGTTTACATTTGAGCGGTCGGTTTTCTTTGGCACCGGAACCACTTTCGCAACCTTCCATTTTGACGGGAAGTAGCCGTTGTTAATACAGTTATTGAAAATAACCGTCAGCAGGACAATGGCCAAACTTGGCAACTTTTTAATTAAAAAGTTGGAAATTTGGTCAATTCCCGCCGATTTTTTGGCATTACCGCTTTCAACTATATCCACCACTTCCTCAGTGGTGGTGAAGCTTCCGTCGCTGGTTGGGTCATTCGCCGGGTTGTCTTCGCTAAATGTTGTGATCTGTGTACCGGGTTCAGTTGCCTCGCAGACTTGTGCTTCGACTTCCTCCAAGAAATCAGGCAGATGAACAGGTGGGCGGTCGACGAAGTTTCCCTCGAAGTAGGTTGCAAAAGCTTCGGCCTTCTCGGCCGGAGTTGTTGCAGTTACCTGGCCGTGGCTGATATTCTCCGGTAAGGAATGTACTCTTCCTACCAGAGAATTTATTTTCCTGAAGGCATCAGGCCCAGGCTTGATATCTTCGAGTCGCTTGCTGAACTCCTTGTCTTGGTAGTCCTTGACCGCCCGGATGAACATCGTATTGGTGCACTGTAACTGGGAAGATACACTGCGATATTCATCGTTGACTCTGTTCAGTGTCCGCCGCATGATCCTCTGGAGCCTTTTACGGAGCCGCTGCCTATGGGCGTAAATAGCCTGGATGTGTCGCGGCAGGTTCTCGTACCTGTCTCGACTGGTTTTGGGTATCTTCTGCCTTTCCAACGCATTGCTAATGACGGATTGAAAACGGTTGATGTTTTCATCAATCTCTGCATTGCTCAGGTTTCTTGTGGTTGGCGCTTGAGGGAGCTCCGCCTCGATTTCCGATTTAAGTCGTACCCAGTTCAATCGGTTAAACCTGATGTGGAACTCGGGTGTAGGGTGCTCGGTCAAGATACGCCTCATCAGGCGAACTTTGAGTTCCACTGCCAGATGATCAGAATCACTCGGGTGCGCAAGGCACGAATAATTCTGAAATTCCGGCAGTATGTTGACGAAATTGGATGTCGCCAGGAAAAAGTCCAGCGTTGATGGTGTACCTGGGAATGTTCTTTGTCCTTGTGATACAACAACAAAGGAATGCAGGTGGCTGTTTCCATTTAGCCAGTTGACAATTGCTAGGCCCTGTGATGAACACTCACTGTCATGCCAAAGTGTGTGCCTAGCATTGAAGTCACCTCCGGCAAGGCAGTATGTGTGTTGATTGGCGATGTTGGTGATACTTGTGAGGTCTCGGTGGATGTTCTCCCTCGTTGCCCCACAGTGGTTGTATACCGAGACTACCAGTAGAGTCTCAAATTCGGAGACCCTGATGCTGACCGCTGTTGCTTCCATTGATGTTAATCCATGTATTATAACTTCTTCAGCCTTGAAGAAGTTGCGTAAGAGGATTGCCGTTCCTCTCCCTCCTGTTACTTTGTCAACTCTGTATACTCGGTAGCCGGGAATATTGATCCTATTCCTTGCCGTGACCATAGTCTCCTGCAATAGGAGAATGTCAGGACGTTTCGCCTTAACGAACAAGTTCAAGGCAATACGTTTAGCAACCGAGTACACAGAGTTGACGTTGTATGAAAAAACACTTATTGTATTTATTGTGAACATAGTTCACAAATAAGTGCTCCCAGGATAGCTGTCTTGGCCTTATCGTCCAGTAAGGCATAGTTTTTGGGCACAACCTTGCGTGCTTTTTGAACCAGAGTCAGGAGATCTGTTCCAAAAAGTCGCTCGGTGTCCGCAAAAATGTTGTGTGAGCTAGGTGCACACGTGGGTTTCTGGGCCCTTGTTGGCGTTGCTGTGGGTTTTGGTGGGGCTGTAACGGATTTTGATGGCACCGCTTGTTTCGCCGCAATTGTTTTAGGTGGCTGCTGCTTTGTAGTTGCAACTTTCTGCTTTACCGAAGTCCTCAGAGCGACGACATCGGCGAAACTTAAGCCAGTTTCGATGGCTTTCGTGGCTGAAATTTGGGCGAATTTATGTTGCTCCTGTTTCTTGAGAGCAGACTTGGCTTTGCTCGCCAGCTTCTCCCTATACTTAGGGCAACCTTTGTAGTTTGCTGGGTGACCGGTCTTCTGGCAGTTTGCGCAGAAAACCTCTTCGTCCTTGGTGTCAACTTTGGACCTCTTGCATTCACCCGGCCCATGCTTGCTGTTGCACTTAACGCATATATACGGCATGCCGCAGTTACTTGCCACATGACCGAACTTCTGGCAGTTCTTGCACTGCGTTATTCCACTACTTTTAAAACGCTCCCAATGAACCTTTTGGTTCATTAGCAGAGTCCTCTTGTAGATTGCTGACAGGTCGGTGCCGTTTGGAACCTGCACCACGAAGTTGTTAAACTTCCGATCGGTCCTGTTGGTCTTATAAGGGCTGACCTCAACCGCTGGGATACCAGCTTGGCACAGCTCCTCTTTTATTTCAGCTACCTCGTAGCTGTGGTGGATCCCTTTCAAGACAAGAAGGGTCTTCCTGTCCTCCTTTGGGGTGTATGTGTTATACCCCGTTTTTCTTGCTGCTAAAAATTCTCTTATTTTTTGATGATGGTCCTTCGTCTTGGTGGTGACGACTGACTTGGTGGAGTTGATGTTGTGTATTCTCAACTCCATTTTTGCTTCCTTTGAGAAGCGGCTTAGCTCAGCTACGTTCAGGTTGTAGCAAACTATTGGGGGCATAACTGTACCCTTGATTGAGGATGCGGCCACCGGATGTGATGTTGCCGGAGCAGCTGTCACTGTAGATGACGTCGATGGAGTCGATGGAGTCGATGGAGGCGATGGTGGTCGTGGTGTTGGTGTTACCTTAGGCAGTTTAGCCTTAGCTTTGGGCAAGGAAGAAGTCGAAGAATCTGACTTCTTCCTTTTCTTGTTTGTTACGACGCTGAAGCCGTTTTCTTCCGGAGCGCATTCCTCCTCGTCAGTCAAGCTTACGACTTCGTGATCGCTTCCACTTTCGTTTCCGCTCTCATCTAAGTCGTCTCCGACCTCCATCTCTACCTCTTCGTCGGACGAGCTGTCGATGCATGGCTGATCCGGATCGAAATTGGTATCTTCTACCATCTCGTAGAGGTCATTGGCGTTGGCCATCATCTCATGTATATGAGATATGACCTCCCTTCCATGGGTAGCAGCCTTCTGAGAGATCAGCTCGACGATCTCGTCCCATGCTGATGAAGCTACTTGCTTCAATTTTTGTTTTTTACCCATCCGAATTGGGTTTAGTTCCTGGAATTTATTAATGAACGATAATTAAATTTTAATTATGTATATATGAATGAAATCTTATGGATGTGCACTATTTTCATAAAAACGGTAACACAATAATAAAAGAATAAAGTATTATAACTGAATTAAGGCTGGGGTTTTTCCACTACTAAAACACTCATTAGAGATTTTATTGCAGTGATAAAAACAAGCAAAACGGGTTTCGCGTAATTAATTTTCACTAAATAACGCAAGTATTCTGCGCGAGCTGCACAACCGTATTGCTCCGTGGATGGTTCGCTACTGAAAAAAAAGCTGAGTGTACCGAAGCGCTAAATCACCACCGCTATTTATATTAATTTATAAGTAGGAGAAAATAATAGGGGAATAAACATATAAAGTGAAACAAGTGAACATGAACAAGCAGTCCGTGCGAATGTATAAGTATGAGAATTGGTATTATTTCGTTCCCAAGGCTTGGCCCGATGCTGTTCAACATTTTCACTGCTGACCAGCCAAGCACATCAACAGGAACCAGGACTTTGCTCTATGCAGATGACTCGTTAACGTATGCAATCTCTCTCTCTCCAGAGATAGCAGCCCGAAGAGTTGAAGCACACATTAGGACACTTTGGGAGTACTATCTCAAATGGGGACTGAAGATCAACAGCAACAAAACTGAGCTAATTTGTTTTAGGCCACCAACAACAGCCACAAGAGGACGCCGTGCGTTCGCAACTCGGTGCCGTAACATCAGGATCACACTTCCTGACAGCACCGAAGTGCCAACTAAGACGACAGCCAGGTATCTAGGAATAAATTTCAGTGAGAGGTTTAAATTTAATCCTCATGCTGAAATTATCCTAAGAAGAGCCAACTTCGCACTCCACCTAGTGCACCCACTGCTGCGAAGGCGAAATGGTCTAAGCAAAGCGACCAAGCTCCTTATATACAAGCAGTTGATACGACCAGTCATCACATATTGCTGTCCCATTTGGTTCACGATATCACCAACGACGATGAAGAAGATCCAAGTTTTCGAAAGGAAGGTCCTTCGAATATGTACAGGACTGTGGCGAAATCCAGTCACACTGAAGTACTATTCAAAGAAGATGCTCTACGAGAGCGCTGGTGTGGGCGCAATCGACGAGCATATGATGCAGCTATCAAGAAAAATACTGCAAAACCTTGCTGACCATCCAAATGACGGGATCCAAGAATTCATCCAGCAACAGATCGAGCCAAGCCACCGTTACCTAAGCGTACGAGCGATCATCGATGGACGTTTT
Organism: Brachypalpus laphriformis; assembly: GCA_945910035.1. Taxonomy (NCBI): domain Eukaryota; kingdom Metazoa; phylum Arthropoda; class Insecta; order Diptera; family Syrphidae; genus Brachypalpus; species Brachypalpus laphriformis. The sequence continues at coordinate 234,983,349 of OX246753.1, read as the reverse complement.
AATAATATCATTTACAACGACGAAACGCCGTTTTACCAACGTGCAGACAACCAGCACTACCGAGGATAGTCGGATACAACCCCCTTTTTTCATTTTCACACACATTCAAGTAAAAATATATTTTATATTTAATAAAACACATGTATTAGATTAAGTAAGACAATAATAATATTTTTGTAAAAATTTTAATACAGATATCATTTGAAATACGTTGGGCCCCTATTGTTGAGCCAACATTTAATTTATTAGTTATAAGTCTAGTTCTAAGTCAATTTGTATATAGAACAAAACACTAAATAAAAACCTTAATCAAAAAAAAAACCTTAATCATTTCGTTCCCATATTGTGTTAAAGTGAAGTAAATTGAGTGTAAAAAAGTGAAAAATGGCTCGTACAAAGCAAACTGCCCGTAAATCGACTGGTGGAAAAGCACCCAGGAAACAATTGGCGACTAAAGCAGCTCGCAAAAGTGCCCCAGCAACCGGAGGTGTTAAGAAACCACATCGTTATCGTCCAGGAACTGTTGCTCTTCGTGAAATTCGTCGTTACCAGAAAAGTACTGAATTGTTGATTCGCAAATTGCCTTTCCAACGTTTAGTTCGTGAAATTGCTCAGGATTTCAAAACAGATTTGCGTTTCCAAAGTTCAGCAGTGATGGCTCTTCAAGAAGCAAGTGAAGCCTATTTGGTTGGTCTTTTCGAGGATACTAATTTGTGCGCCATTCATGCTAAACGTGTTACAATCATGCCAAAAGATATTCAATTGGCTCGACGCATCCGTGGTGAACGTGCTTAAGTACATCTACATACAGAAATATTTTATAAACGGTCCTTTTCAGGACCACAAATATGACAAAGAGATTTTAATGCGTTGTTCAATTCAATTCTAGAGTAAAAACAAGTATATATAAATATAATTGAATCAGTAAATTTATAGAAAAAAAAAGGGATTACTTCAATTAGATTGCGAGTATAGTCTGTGCAAGGAATCGAATAAGTGAAAAAAAAAAAAAACAAAGTTTGAGTATAATTGTGTACCATTAGGAAGCAGTATTGTATTGAATTTTATATGCATATTACAAATATTTACTTAATTTTAGGGCAAATCATCAATAAATAGTTTAGCGAGAGAATTTTTTTATTTTTCGTAAGTTTAGTTTCAATGTCAATAGCACATCTTATGTCGTTTGATTTTAGAAATTTAAAGAAATAAATTTGAAAGAAATGATTTAAAAAAATGATCTATTTTGGAAATAATGAATCACTTAAAAGAAATAGATGGTAAAATATATACAAATGCACTAACTAAACATTAAATTAAACAAGTCAATTTATAGAGAAAATTGATAAGTTCAATTAGATTGCGAGTAGACTATACTCGCAAAGAATCAAAGAAGTAAAAGAAAACTTTAAGTCTGAGTACAATTGTGTACCATTAGGAAGCAATATGTACTGAATTTTATACATAATATGCATATAAAATGAATCCATAAAAATAAATATTATAAATATAGACTTTTAGCGAAAGAAATTTTTTTAGTTTTTATAAGTTAAGTTTCAATGTCAATAGAGCATCTTATGTCGCTTGATTTTAGTAACGCAAATGTTAGATTTTTAATGGAAGTTTTATAAATTCACATATTATACATTTTTATATTTTTATACAAATAATCCTAGTCATAACAAAATACAGTCTCATTTGAGCTATTAAAGAATAGAAAAAAAATAAAAATAAAAAATCTTCCAACAAGTAAAGGCATTGTTCATGGGTACTCATCACTTATATGTATGTACATTCATTATCGAATGGAAAATGCTAAAATATAATATATTTGCAATTAAAAGCATTTTATTTCCTTGAAGTTTATGAAAATGAGTAATTTTATTATTATTTATGTTATATTATCGTTTAAGGGAGTAAATATTCGAAAATAATATCAAAGGAAAAAAATCTTCCTATGAGAATTTTTCTATACATTCACAGAGTATGGATATGTGCATTAACAAATGTAAAATATGAAAATATGATATATTTTTCATTATAAATATATTAATTTGTTGGCAATTTATGAAAATTAGTACCAACATATTTATATTATCGTATATTATTGTGCTAGAACAAAAAAAATATTTGTTTTAATAGAAACTCAAAACGTTTAGAGAAAGTAAAACAAGCGTTTCATTACTCCAAAAATGATTATTTTATTTACAAGGCAATATTCAATATTGGTGTTAGATTTTAATTTTATATGATTATATGAACCATATACTTTATACTGTATATGATTTTAGACATTAAACAATTGAATTTGTTTAAATAAAAGCGTTTTTATACGCGAGTAGTGAAAGAAATTCATCAAACATTGACTTTAATAGTGATGTTACGTCACATTAAAGAAATAAATTTGAATGAAATTATTTAAAAAATGATCTATTATATTATAGTAATCTAAATGATGTAATATTGGTAAGAAATATCTTTTAGAACATAAAAAATAATGAATTTTTTAGAAGAACTCAAGGATAGAACTCAGTAAAAGCGCCCAAATAAATGAAATTTTTGCATACCTTCCTACTCGGTGATTCTCAGATAGCTGTGTACACGCGGTATTCTCTGGTCGGCGTTTATTAAAATACATAGTGATTATCAAGTGTTTTTCTTGTTGATAAAAATTGTTTAAAAGTTTAAATAATAAAATGGCCGATACAGTCGCTGCTACTCCTGCTGTCGTTGCAGAAAAAAAACCGAAGAAGGCTGCCGCTAGTGGTTCAAAGAAACCAAAATCGACTCCATCTCATCCTCCTACTCAACAAATGGTGGATGCTGCTATCAAAACGTTGAAAGAACGCGGTGGTTCATCTCTTTTGGCTATTAAAAAATATATCGCGGCTACGTACAAAGTTGATGTGCAAAAACTTGCTCCGTTCATCAAGAAATATTTAAAAAGTGCTGTAGCTAGTGGTAAATTAGTGCAAACAAAAGGAAAGGGTGCTGCTGGTTCATTCAAATTGTCGGCATCTGCTAGCAAGGAACCAAAAGCGAAATCAGCTGAGAAGAAGAAGTCGACGAAGCCAAAAACTGCTGCCGCTGGTGAGAAAAAAGTGAAAAAAGCAACTGGTGAGAAGAAAGTGAAGAAAGCTGCCACCACTACAAAGAAAAGTGCTGAGAAGAAAAAAGTGGAAAAATCAAAGGTAAAGAGTATCAAGAAAACTAGCGCTGTCAAGGCAAAAACAACTAAGCCAAAGGCTGCCGCTACTAAAGCTAAAGTACCCAAAGCTAAATCTGCAACATCATCCGCAGCCAAACCTAAAAAGGCTGTTGCGGCTAAGAAAGCTAAAAAATAATTTCATTGCAAGCATTTGCAAAAAAGAAATTAAAAAAAAAAAAAACTCCACAGTCCTTTTCAGGGCTACAATTATTTCGTTAATGAGATACAGATCAATTTCAATATAAAATTATATTTACTTTCGCAATACGTTTCTTAAAAATAAGTATAAAATCAATCTATACAAAATCGCTATCAATTGGTTCAGGTAACGATAAAAAAAAAATGGCGATTTTTTTTATATCCATGTAAATCATTAGAAATTCTATACTTCACCAGTGAAATAAAAGTATTGGTTTTTTTTTATTCACTTTATACCGAATTTAAAACAGCCATTTTTTTTTCCCACATTATTCTTTCGTTGATTAACTTTAAGAAATTGAAATCGTTAAAAAATCTCTCTGAGAAATATTTTAGGGCCCTCAAAGGGGCCATTTTTGGGCTACAATTACTTCGTTAATAAGATACAGATAAATTTCAATATGAAACAACATTTATTTTCGAGCAGTACGTTTCGTAAAAATAAGTATAAAATCAATTCATACAAAATCGCTGTCAATTGGTACAGGTAACATGGTATAAAAAAAAAAAAAATGGCGATTTTTTTTATATTCATGCAAACCTTTGGAAATTCCATACTTCACCAGTGAAATAAATGTGTCTGCTTTTTTCATTCACTTTAAACTGAATTTAAAACAACGGCCATTTTATTTTATTTTTTTCCACATTATTCTTTTGTTGATTAACTTTAAGAAATTGAAATCGTTAAAAAATCTCTCAGAGAAATATTTTGGGGCCCTGAAAAGGGCCATTTTTGATGAAATTGGAAACGCATATCGAAAATTTACTTTGAGCTGGTGTATTTGGTAACTGCTTTAGTTCCTTCACTAACAGCATGCTTGGCAAGTTCACCAGGCAATAACAAACGGACGGCAGTTTGGATTTCCCGACTGGTGATTGTTGATCGCTTGTTGTAGTGTGCCAAACGAGATGCTTCGGCGGCGATTCTTTCGAAAATATCATTCACAAAACTGTTCATGATACTCATGGCCTTCGATGAAATACCAGTATCGGGATGTACTTGCTTCAACACTTTGTAGATGTAAATGGCGTAGCTTTCCTTCCTCTTGCGCTTCTTCTTCTTATCATTCTTGGTGATATTCTTCTGTGCCTTTCCGGCTTTCTTGGCTGCTTTTCCACTAGTTTTTGGTGGCATTTTTATTTTCACTTCACTTCACTGTGTTTGCACTGACGATTGAACGAGAACTGTAAAATTTTGCCATTTTACCCCACCTTAAGTCTCTTGACTCGACGATATTTTGTCAAGTACACAGTCACACAAACACATTGAAAATTGATTGAAATTTTTTGTATAAATAGAAGCAGCATTATCGGTCTATTTCATTATATAGTGATCAGTGGTGTTGTGCACAATCTTTAAAAAAAATACTACTAGTGAAAATGTCTGGCCGTGGTAAAGGAGGAAAAGTGAAGGGAAAGGCAAAGTCGCGCTCAAATCGTGCCGGACTACAGTTCCCCGTCGGTCGTATCCATCGTTTGCTTCGCAAGGGCAACTATGCTGAACGTGTCGGTGCTGGTGCTCCAGTGTATTTAGCAGCTGTTATGGAATATTTGGCTGCTGAAGTTTTAGAATTGGCGGGAAATGCTGCTCGTGACAACAAAAAGACAAGAATCATCCCTCGTCATTTGCAATTAGCCATCCGTAATGACGAAGAGTTGAACAAATTGCTGTCTGGTGTTACCATTGCACAAGGAGGCGTTCTTCCAAACATCCAAGCTGTTCTGTTGCCCAAGAAAACCGAAAAAAGTGCCTAAATTCATTACTTGTGAGAAGAAAAAAAAAAAAAAAAAGTAACTCAAACAAACCGTCCTTTTAAGGACGACAAATCATTTTAATTAAGAGTATTGAATAATTTCAAATTTTATCTTCATTAGTGAAAAGAAAATTACTCTAATGATAGTAATTTAGTTTATGTATTGTATAAGTGTGTGCATGCAGGAAATAAATTCCGTGTTTGCGGGATTCGGAATTTCGTCAACAAACCCACACTAAAAACTCAAGATCATTTTGTTAGTGCGTGTGTATTACAAAAAAAATATTTTTTTTCCATAGGCCAGTATGATTTTCTTTATTCTCCAACGAAAGGTAAAGCTCAAAAGGGGAAACTAAAGGTCTGCGTATGTGTGTGTGTGTATATTTCTTTTAGAATTCGTTGAAAACAAAAAAGAGACGCTATGAAATTTGCCGCCATTTTGAAATCTAACTGACGCCATATGCTATGGAATGCGAAAAAAGAAATCAACACAACTGAATCTATTCAATATAATTTGACACCATTTTAAAAATTCACTTATGCCACATGTGAAAGAAAAAAGTTTTTTTTTTTTTTTATATATTTTAATTTAATTTTCTAAGTCTCACTGATGCTTCAAAATAATACATACCTATGATAAAATTCTGTATTTCAGAAATCCAAACATACTTTTTATGAAATTCGAAATAAAATCACTTCAGAGATTTTTTTGTGGTCCTTAAAAGGACCGATTGTGTAAGAAATAATTTTTTTTCTTTTCTTTTTTAGATTATTTAACCTCCGAAACCATAAAGAGTGCGTCCTTGTCTCTTCAGTGCATATACAACATCCATTGCGGTGACTGTCTTACGCTTAGCGTGTTCGGTGTAGGTAACAGCATCACGAATAACATTTTCCAAGAACACTTTCAGCACACCACGGGTTTCTTCGTATATCAGACCAGAAATACGTTTCACACCACCACGACGAGCTAAACGGCGAATAGCGGGTTTTGTAATACCTTGGATATTATCACGCAACACTTTACGATGACGTTTAGCACCACCTTTGCCCAAACCTTTTCCTCCTTTACCACGACCAGTCATTTTTTTATTTTATTTCACTGAACACTGCACTAAAGTCACTATGAAACTGTACCGAAGCGCTAAATCACCACCGCTATTTATATTAATTTATAAGTAGGAGAAAATAATAGGGGAATAAACATATAAAGTGAAACAAGTGAACATGAACAAGCAGTCCGTGCGAATGTATAAGTATGAGAATTGGTATTATTTCGTTCCCATATTGTGTTAAAGTGAAGTAAATTGAGTGTAAAAAAGTGAAAAATGGCTCGTACAAAGCAAACTGCCCGTAAATCGACTGGTGGAAAAGCACCCAGGAAACAATTGGCGACTAAAGCAGCTCGCAAAAGTGCCCCAGCAACCGGAGGTGTTAAGAAACCACATCGTTATCGTCCAGGAACTGTTGCTCTTCGTGAAATTCGTCGTTACCAGAAAAGTACTGAATTGTTGATTCGCAAATTGCCTTTCCAACGTTTAGTTCGTGAAATTGCTCAGGATTTCAAAACAGATTTGCGTTTCCAAAGTTCAGCAGTGATGGCTCTTCAAGAAGCAAGTGAAGCCTATTTGGTTGGTCTTTTCGAGGATACTAATTTGTGCGCCATTCATGCTAAACGTGTTACAATCATGCCAAAAGATATTCAATTGGCTCGACGCATCCGTGGTGAACGTGCTTAAGTACATCTACATACAGAAATATTTTATAAACGGTCCTTTTCAGGACCACAAATATGACAAAGAGATTTTAATGCGTTGTTCAATTCAATTCTAGAGTAAAAACAAGTATATATAAATATAATTGAATCAGTAAATTTATAGAAAAAAAAAGGGATTACTTCAATTAGATTGCGAGTATAGTCTGTGCAAGGAATCGAATAAGTGAAAAAAAAAAAAAACAAAGTTTGAGTATAATTGTGTACCATTAGGAAGCAGTATTGTATTGAATTTTATATGCATATTACAAATATTTACTTAATTTTAGGGCAAATCATCAATAAATAGTTTAGCGAGAGAATTTTTTTATTTTTCGTAAGTTTAGTTTCAATGTCAATAGCACATCTTATGTCGTTTGATTTTAGAAATTTAAAGAAATAAATTTGAAAGAAATGATTTAAAAAAATGATCTATTTTGGAAATAATGAATCACTTAAAAGAAATAGATGGTAAAATATATACAAATGCACTAACTAAACATTAAATTAAACAAGTCAATTTATAGAGAAAATTGATAAGTTCAATTAGATTGCGAGTAGACTATACTCGCAAAGAATCAAAGAAGTAAAAGAAAACTTTAAGTCTGAGTACAATTGTGTACCATTAGGAAGCAATATGTACTGAATTTTATACATAATATGCATATAAAATGAATCCATAAAAATAAATATTATAAATATAGACTTTTAGCGAAAGAAATTTTTTTAGTTTTTATAAGTTAAGTTTCAATGTCAATAGAGCATCTTATGTCGCTTGATTTTAGTAACGCAAATGTTAGATTTTTAATGGAAGTTTTATAAATTCACATATTATACATTTTTATATTTTTATACAAATAATCCTAGTCATAACAAAATACAGTCTCATTTGAGCTATTAAAGAATAGAAAAAAAATAAAAATAAAAAATCTTCCAACAAGTAAAGGCATTGTTCATGGGTACTCATCACTTATATGTATGTACATTCATTATCGAATGGAAAATGCTAAAATATAATATATTTGCAATTAAAAGCATTTTATTTCCTTGAAGTTTATGAAAATGAGTAATTTTATTATTATTTATGTTATATTATCGTTTAAGGGAGTAAATATTCGAAAATAATATCAAAGGAAAAAAATCTTCCTATGAGAATTTTTCTATACATTCACAGAGTATGGATATGTGCATTAACAAATGTAAAATATGAAAATATGATATATTTTTCATTATAAATATATTAATTTGTTGGCAATTTATGAAAATTAGTACCAACATATTTATATTATCGTATATTATTGTGCTAGAACAAAAAAAATATTTGTTTTAATAGAAACTCAAAACGTTTAGAGAAAGTAAAACAAGCGTTTCATTACTCCAAAAATGATTATTTTATTTACAAGGCAATATTCAATATTGGTGTTAGATTTTAATTTTATATGATTATATGAACCATATACTTTATACTGTATATGATTTTAGACATTAAACAATTGAATTTGTTTAAATAAAAGCGTTTTTATACGCGAGTAGTGAAAGAAATTCATCAAACATTGACTTTAATAGTGATGTTACGTCACATTAAAGAAATAAATTTGAATGAAATTATTTAAAAAATGATCTATTATATTATAGTAATCTAAATGATGTAATATTGGTAAGAAATATCTTTTAGAACATAAAAAATAATGAATTTTTTAGAAGAACTCAAGGATAGAACTCAGTAAAAGCGCCCAAATAAATGAAATTTTTGCATACCTTCCTACTCGGTGATTCTCAGATAGCTGTGTACACGCGGTATTCTCTGGTCGGCGTTTATTAAAATACATAGTGATTATCAAGTGTTTTTCTTGTTGATAAAAATTGTTTAAAAGTTTAAATAATAAAATGGCCGATACAGTCGCTGCTACTCCTGCTGTCGTTGCAGAAAAAAAACCGAAGAAGGCTGCCGCTAGTGGTTCAAAGAAACCAAAATCGACTCCATCTCATCCTCCTACTCAACAAATGGTGGATGCTGCTATCAAAACGTTGAAAGAACGCGGTGGTTCATCTCTTTTGGCTATTAAAAAATATATCGCGGCTACGTACAAAGTTGATGTGCAAAAACTTGCTCCGTTCATCAAGAAATATTTAAAAAGTGCTGTAGCTAGTGGTAAATTAGTGCAAACAAAAGGAAAGGGTGCTGCTGGTTCATTCAAATTGTCGGCATCTGCTAGCAAGGAACCAAAAGCGAAATCAGCTGAGAAGAAGAAGTCGACGAAGCCAAAAACTGCTGCCGCTGGTGAGAAAAAAGTGAAAAAAGCAACTGGTGAGAAGAAAGTGAAGAAAGCTGCCACCACTACAAAGAAAAGTGCTGAGAAGAAAAAAGTGGAAAAATCAAAGGTAAAGAGTATCAAGAAAACTAGCGCTGTCAAGGCAAAAACAACTAAGCCAAAGGCTGCCGCTACTAAAGCTAAAGTACCCAAAGCTAAATCTGCAACATCATCCGCAGCCAAACCTAAAAAGGCTGTTGCGGCTAAGAAAGCTAAAAAATAATTTCATTGCAAGCATTTGCAAAAAAGAAATTAAAAAAAAAAAAAACTCCACAGTCCTTTTCAGGGCTACAATTATTTCGTTAATGAGATACAGATCAATTTCAATATAAAATTATATTTACTTTCGCAATACGTTTCTTAAAAATAAGTATAAAATCAATCTATACAAAATCGCTATCAATTGGTTCAGGTAACGATAAAAAAAAAATGGCGATTTTTTTTATATCCATGTAAATCATTAGAAATTCTATACTTCACCAGTGAAATAAAAGTATTGGTTTTTTTTTATTCACTTTATACCGAATTTAAAACAGCCATTTTTTTTTCCCACATTATTCTTTCGTTGATTAACTTTAAGAAATTGAAATCGTTAAAAAATCTCTCTGAGAAATATTTTAGGGCCCTCAAAGGGGCCATTTTTGGGCTACAATTACTTCGTTAATAAGATACAGATAAATTTCAATATGAAACAACATTTATTTTCGAGCAGTACGTTTCGTAAAAATAAGTATAAAATCAATTCATACAAAATCGCTGTCAATTGGTACAGGTAACATGGTATAAAAAAAAAAAAAATGGCGATTTTTTTTATATTCATGCAAACCTTTGGAAATTCCATACTTCACCAGTGAAATAAATGTGTCTGCTTTTTTCATTCACTTTAAACTGAATTTAAAACAACGGCCATTTTATTTTATTTTTTTCCACATTATTCTTTTGTTGATTAACTTTAAGAAATTGAAATCGTTAAAAAATCTCTCAGAGAAATATTTTGGGGCCCTGAAAAGGGCCATTTTTGATGAAATTGGAAACGCATATCGAAAATTTACTTTGAGCTGGTGTATTTGGTAACTGCTTTAGTTCCTTCACTAACAGCATGCTTGGCAAGTTCACCAGGCAATAACAAACGGACGGCAGTTTGGATTTCCCGACTGGTGATTGTTGATCGCTTGTTGTAGTGTGCCAAACGAGATGCTTCGGCGGCGATTCTTTCGAAAATATCATTCACAAAACTGTTCATGATACTCATGGCCTTCGATGAAATACCAGTATCGGGATGTACTTGCTTCAACACTTTGTAGATGTAAATGGCGTAGCTTTCCTTCCTCTTGCGCTTCTTCTTCTTATCATTCTTGGTGATATTCTTCTGTGCCTTTCCGGCTTTCTTGGCTGCTTTTCCACTAGTTTTTGGTGGCATTTTTATTTTCACTTCACTTCACTGTGTTTGCACTGACGATTGAACGAGAACTGTAAAATTTTGCCATTTTACCCCACCTTAAGTCTCTTGACTCGACGATATTTTGTCAAGTACACAGTCACACAAACACATTGAAAATTGATTGAAATTTTTTGTATAAATAGAAGCAGCATTATCGGTCTATTTCATCCAGCGACACCGGGATTTGAACAACCCCAGAGGGAAAAAATACCAAAGAAGCAATTTATAATATAAACCAAAAATGTATATATATATAAGAAAAGTCATGCTATATCGTTGGGCCCCTATTGTTGAGCCAACACTATATATTTAATAGCCATAGTTTATGTAAGGAAAATTTGTTTTTTTTTTTTTATTAAGTCAATTGTAAATATTAGTTCAAATAAAAAAGTTACAAGTTACAAGGTCTATTTCATTATATAGTGATCAGTGGTGTTGTGCACAATCTTTAAAAAAAATACTACTAGTGAAAATGTCTGGCCGTGGTAAAGGAGGAAAAGTGAAGGGAAAGGCAAAGTCGCGCTCAAATCGTGCCGGACTACAGTTCCCCGTCGGTCGTATCCATCGTTTGCTTCGCAAGGGCAACTATGCTGAACGTGTCGGTGCTGGTGCTCCAGTGTATTTAGCAGCTGTTATGGAATATTTGGCTGCTGAAGTTTTAGAATTGGCGGGAAATGCTGCTCGTGACAACAAAAAGACAAGAATCATCCCTCGTCATTTGCAATTAGCCATCCGTAATGACGAAGAGTTGAACAAATTGCTGTCTGGTGTTACCATTGCACAAGGAGGCGTTCTTCCAAACATCCAAGCTGTTCTGTTGCCCAAGAAAACCGAAAAAAGTGCCTAAATTCATTACTTGTGAGAAGAAAAAAAAAAAAAAAAAGTAACTCAAACAAACCGTCCTTTTAAGGACGACAAATCATTTTAATTAAGAGTATTGAATAATTTCAAATTTTATCTTCATTAGTGAAAAGAAAATTACTCTAATGATAGTAATTTAGTTTATGTATTGTATAAGTGTGTGCATGCAGGAAATAAATTCCGTGTTTGCGGGATTCGGAATTTCGTCAACAAACCCACACTAAAAACTCAAGATCATTTTGTTAGTGCGTGTGTATTACAAAAAAAATATTTTTTTTCCATAGGCCAGTATGATTTTCTTTATTCTCCAACGAAAGGTAAAGCTCAAAAGGGGAAACTAAAGGTCTGCGTATGTGTGTGTGTGTATATTTCTTTTAGAATTCGTTGAAAACAAAAAAGAGACGCTATGAAATTTGCCGCCATTTTGAAATCTAACTGACGCCATATGCTATGGAATGCGAAAAAAGAAATCAACACAACTGAATCTATTCAATATAATTTGACACCATTTTAAAAATTCACTTATGCCACATGTGAAAGAAAAAAGTTTTTTTTTTTTTTTATATATTTTAATTTAATTTTCTAAGTCTCACTGATGCTCCAAAATAATACATACCTATGATAAAATTCTGTATTTCAGAAATCCAAACATACTTTTTATGAAATTCGAAATAAAATCACTTCAGAGATTTTTTTGTGGTCCTTAAAAGGACCGATTGTGTAAGAAATAATTTTTTTTCTTTTCTTTTTTAGATTATTTAACCTCCGAAACCATAAAGAGTGCGTCCTTGTCTCTTCAGTGCATATACAACATCCATTGCGGTGACTGTCTTACGCTTAGCGTGTTCGGTGTAGGTAACAGCATCACGAATAACATTTTCCAAGAACACTTTCAGCACACCACGGGTTTCTTCGTATATCAGACCAGAAATACGTTTCACACCACCACGACGAGCTAAACGGCGAATAGCGGGTTTTGTAATACCTTGGATATTATCACGCAACACTTTACGATGACGTTTAGCACCACCTTTGCCCAAACCTTTTCCTCCTTTACCACGACCAGTCATTTTTTTATTTTATTTCACTGAACACTGCACTAAAGTCACTATGAAACTGTACCGAAGCGATTATTAAGGTTTTTATTTAGTGTTTTGTTCTATATACAAATTGACTTAGAACTAGACTTATAACTAATAAATTAAATGTTGGCTCAACAATAGGGGCCCAACGTATTTCAAATGATATCTGTATTAAAATTTTTTACAAAAATATTATTATTGTCTTACTTAATCTAATACATGTGTTTTATTAAATATAAAATATATTTTTACTTGAATGTGTGTGAAAATGAAAAAGGGGGTTGTATCCGACTATCCTCGGTAGTGCTGGTTGTCTGCACGTTGGTAAAACGGCGTTTCGTCGTTGTAAATGATATAATTAAAACGTCCATCGATGATCGCTCGTACGCTTAGGTAACGGTGGCTTGGCTCGATCTGTTGCTGGATGAATTCTTGGATCCCGTCATTTGGATGGTCAGCAAGGTTTTGCAGTATTTTTCTTGATAGCTGCATCATATGCTCGTCGATTGCGCCCACACCAGCGCTCTCGTAGAGCATCTTCTTTGAATAGTACTTCAGTGTGACTGGATTTCGCCACAGTCCTGTACATATTCGAAGGACCTTCCTTTCGAAAACTTGGATCTTCTTCATCGTCGTTGGTGATATCGTGAACCAAATGGGACAGCAATATGTGATGACTGGTCGTATCAACTGCTTGTATATAAGGAGCTTGGTCGCTTTACTTAGACCATTTCGCCTTCGCAACAGTGGGTGCACTAGGTGGAGTGCGAAGTTGGCTCTTCTTAGGATAATTTCAGCATGAGGATTAAATTTAAACCTCTCACTGAAATTTATTCCTAGATACCTGGCTGTCGTCTTAGTTGGCACTTCGGTGCTGTCAGGAAGTGTGATCCTGATGTTACGGCACCGAGTTGCGAACGCACGGCGTCCTCTTGTGGCTGTTGTTGGTGGCCTAAAACAAATTAGCTCAGTTTTGTTGCTATTGATCTTCAGTCCCCATTTGAGATAGTACTCCCAAAGTGTCCTAATGTGTGCTTCAACTCTTCGGGCTGCTATCTCTGGAGAGAGAGAGATTGCATACGTTAACGAGTCATCTGCATAGAGCAAAGTCCTGGTTCCTGTTGATGTGCTTGGCTGGTCAGCAGTGAAAATGTTGAACAGCATCGGGCCAAGCCTTGATCCCTGCGGCACTCCGGCGTTGGTCCTCTTTATTGCTGACTTTGCGTTGTCAATCTGCACGAAAAAATATCTATGTGTTAAGAAGTTATAAATTATTCTTACCAAGTAATTTGGGAATCCTAAATTTATGATCTTGAACGTTAGACCCTTCGTCCAGACGCTGTCAAAGGCCTTTTCAATATCCAGAAGGCATGCTACTGTAGTCTCCTTCTTGTTGAGTCCGCGGGTGACGTCGCTGTGTAGCCTAAGCAGAGGGTGCACGGTGGAATGTCTCGCCCGAAAACCATACTGGTTGTTGGGGACTATCCCACGCTCCGTGCAGAAATGGTTAATTCTCCGCAAGATTACCGACTCTAGAATTTTGCTAACGCAGCACAGTAGGGCAATGGGCCGGTATCCGTTTACATTTGAGCGGTCGGTTTTCTTTGGCACCGGAACCACTTTCGCAACCTTCCATTTTGACGGGAAGTAGCCGTTGTTAATACAGTTATTGAAAATAACCGTCAGCAGGACAATGGCCAAACTTGGCAACTTTTTAATTAAAAAGTTGGAAATTTGGTCAATTCCCGCCGATTTTTTGGCATTACCGCTTTCAACTATATCCACCACTTCCTCAGTGGTGGTGAAGCTTCCGTCGCTGGTTGGGTCATTCGCCGGGTTGTCTTCGCTAAATGTTGTGATCTGTGTACCGGGTTCAGTTGCCTCGCAGACTTGTGCTTCGACTTCCTCCAAGAAATCAGGCAGATGAACAGGTGGGCGGTCGACGAAGTTTCCCTCGAAGTAGGTTGCAAAAGCTTCGGCCTTCTCGGCCGGAGTTGTTGCAGTTACCTGGCCGTGGCTGATATTCTCCGGTAAGGAATGTACTCTTCCTACCAGAGAATTTATTTTCCTGAAGGCATCAGGCCCAGGCTTGATATCTTCGAGTCGCTTGCTGAACTCCTTGTCTTGGTAGTCCTTGACCGCCCGGATGAACATCGTATTGGTGCACTGTAACTGGGAAGATACACTGCGATATTCATCGTTGACTCTGTTCAGTGTCCGCCGCATGATCCTCTGGAGCCTTTTACGGAGCCGCTGCCTATGGGCGTAAATAGCCTGGATGTGTCGCGGCAGGTTCTCGTACCTGTCTCGACTGGTTTTGGGTATCTTCTGCCTTTCCAACGCATTGCTAATGACGGATTGAAAACGGTTGATGTTTTCATCAATCTCTGCATTGCTCAGGTTTCTTGTGGTTGGCGCTTGAGGGAGCTCCGCCTCGATTTCCGATTTAAGTCGTACCCAGTTCAATCGGTTAAACCTGATGTGGAACTCGGGTGTAGGGTGCTCGGTCAAGATACGCCTCATCAGGCGAACTTTGAGTTCCACTGCCAGATGATCAGAATCACTCGGGTGCGCAAGGCACGAATAATTCTGAAATTCCGGCAGTATGTTGACGAAATTGGATGTCGCCAGGAAAAAGTCCAGCGTTGATGGTGTACCTGGGAATGTTCTTTGTCCTTGTGATACAACAACAAAGGAATGCAGGTGGCTGTTTCCATTTAGCCAGTTGACAATTGCTAGGCCCTGTGATGAACACTCACTGTCATGCCAAAGTGTGTGCCTAGCATTGAAGTCACCTCCGGCAAGGCAGTATGTGTGTTGATTGGCGATGTTGGTGATACTTGTGAGGTCTCGGTGGATGTTCTCCCTCGTTGCCCCACAGTGGTTGTATACCGAGACTACCAGTAGAGTCTCAAATTCGGAGACCCTGATGCTGACCGCTGTTGCTTCCATTGATGTTAATCCATGTATTATAACTTCTTCAGCCTTGAAGAAGTTGCGTAAGAGGATTGCCGTTCCTCTCCCTCCTGTTACTTTGTCAACTCTGTATACTCGGTAGCCGGGAATATTGATCCTATTCCTTGCCGTGACCATAGTCTCCTGCAATAGGAGAATGTCAGGACGTTTCGCCTTAACGAACAAGTTCAAGGCAATACGTTTAGCAACCGAGTACACAGAGTTGACGTTGTATGAAAAAACACTTATTGTATTTATTGTGAACATAGTTCACAAATAAGTGCTCCCAGGATAGCTGTCTTGGCCTTATCGTCCAGTAAGGCATAGTTTTTGGGCACAACCTTGCGTGCTTTTTGAACCAGAGTCAGGAGATCTGTTCCAAAAAGTCGCTCGGTGTCCGCAAAAATGTTGTGTGAGCTAGGTGCACACGTGGGTTTCTGGGCCCTTGTTGGCGTTGCTGTGGGTTTTGGTGGGGCTGTAACGGATTTTGATGGCACCGCTTGTTTCGCCGCAATTGTTTTAGGTGGCTGCTGCTTTGTAGTTGCAACTTTCTGCTTTACCGAAGTCCTCAGAGCGACGACATCGGCGAAACTTAAGCCAGTTTCGATGGCTTTCGTGGCTGAAATTTGGGCGAATTTATGTTGCTCCTGTTTCTTGAGAGCAGACTTGGCTTTGCTCGCCAGCTTCTCCCTATACTTAGGGCAACCTTTGTAGTTTGCTGGGTGACCGGTCTTCTGGCAGTTTGCGCAGAAAACCTCTTCGTCCTTGGTGTCAACTTTGGACCTCTTGCATTCACCCGGCCCATGCTTGCTGTTGCACTTAACGCATATATACGGCATGCCGCAGTTACTTGCCACATGACCGAACTTCTGGCAGTTCTTGCACTGCGTTATTCCACTACTTTTAAAACGCTCCCAATGAACCTTTTGGTTCATTAGCAGAGTCCTCTTGTAGATTGCTGACAGGTCGGTGCCGTTTGGAACCTGCACCACGAAGTTGTTAAACTTCCGATCGGTCCTGTTGGTCTTATAAGGGCTGACCTCAACCGCTGGGATACCAGCTTGGCACAGCTCCTCTTTTATTTCAGCTACCTCGTAGCTGTGGTGGATCCCTTTCAAGACAAGAAGGGTCTTCCTGTCCTCCTTTGGGGTGTATGTGTTATACCCCGTTTTTCTTGCTGCTAAAAATTCTCTTATTTTTTGATGATGGTCCTTCGTCTTGGTGGTGACGACTGACTTGGTGGAGTTGATGTTGTGTATTCTCAACTCCATTTTTGCTTCCTTTGAGAAGCGGCTTAGCTCAGCTACGTTCAGGTTGTAGCAAACTATTGGGGGCATAACTGTACCCTTGATTGAGGATGCGGCCACCGGATGTGATGTTGCCGGAGCAGCTGTCACTGTAGATGACGTCGATGGAGTCGATGGAGTCGATGGAGGCGATGGTGGTCGTGGTGTTGGTGTTACCTTAGGCAGTTTAGCCTTAGCTTTGGGCAAGGAAGAAGTCGAAGAATCTGACTTCTTCCTTTTCTTGTTTGTTACGACGCTGAAGCCGTTTTCTTCCGGAGCGCATTCCTCCTCGTCAGTCAAGCTTACGACTTCGTGATCGCTTCCACTTTCGTTTCCGCTCTCATCTAAGTCGTCTCCGACCTCCATCTCTACCTCTTCGTCGGACGAGCTGTCGATGCATGGCTGATCCGGATCGAAATTGGTATCTTCTACCATCTCGTAGAGGTCATTGGCGTTGGCCATCATCTCATGTATATGAGATATGACCTCCCTTCCATGGGTAGCAGCCTTCTGAGAGATCAGCTCGACGATCTCGTCCCATGCTGATGAAGCTACTTGCTTCAATTTTTGTTTTTTACCCATCCGAATTGGGTTTAGTTCCTGGAATTTATTAATGAACGATAATTAAATTTTAATTATGTATATATGAATGAAATCTTATGGATGTGCACTATTTTCATAAAAACGGTAACACAATAATAAAAGAATAAAGTATTATAACTGAATTAAGGCTGGGGTTTTTCCACTACTAAAACACTCATTAGAGATTTTATTGCAGTGATAAAAACAAGCAAAACGGGTTTCGCGTAATTAATTTTCACTAAATAACGCAAGTATTCTGCGCGAGCTGCACAACCGTATTGCTCCGTGGATGGTTCGCTGTGTACCGAAGCGCTAAATCACCACCGCTATTTATATTAATTTATAAGTAGGAGAAAATAATAGGGGAATAAACATATAAAGTGAAACAAGTGAACATGAACAAGCAGTCCGTGCGAATGTATAAGTATGAGAATTGGTATTATTTCGTTCCCATATTGTGTTAAAGTGAAGTAAATTGAGTGTAAAAAAGTGAAAAATGGCTCGTACAAAGCAAACTGCCCGTAAATCGACTGGTGGAAAAGCACCCAGGAAACAATTGGCGACTAAAGCAGCTCGCAAAAGTGCCCCAGCAACCGGAGGTGTTAAGAAACCACATCGTTATCGTCCAGGAACTGTTGCTCTTCGTGAAATTCGTCGTTACCAGAAAAGTACTGAATTGTTGATTCGCAAATTGCCTTTCCAACGTTTAGTTCGTGAAATTGCTCAGGATTTCAAAACAGATTTGCGTTTCCAAAGTTCAGCAGTGATGGCTCTTCAAGAAGCAAGTGAAGCCTATTTGGTTGGTCTTTTCGAGGATACTAATTTGTGCGCCATTCATGCTAAACGTGTTACAATCATGCCAAAAGATATTCAATTGGCTCGACGCATCCGTGGTGAACGTGCTTAAGTACATCTACATACAGAAATATTTTATAAACGGTCCTTTTCAGGACCACAAATATGACAAAGAGATTTTAATGCGTTGTTCAATTCAATTCTAGAGTAAAAACAAGTATATATAAATATAATTGAATCAGTAAATTTATAGAAAAAAAAAGGGATTACTTCAATTAGATTGCGAGTATAGTCTGTGCAAGGAATCGAATAAGTGAAAAAAAAAAAAAACAAAGTTTGAGTATAATTGTGTACCATTAGGAAGCAGTATTGTATTGAATTTTATATGCATATTACAAATATTTACTTAATTTTAGGGCAAATCATCAATAAATAGTTTAGCGAGAGAATTTTTTTATTTTTCGTAAGTTTAGTTTCAATGTCAATAGCACATCTTATGTCGTTTGATTTTAGAAATTTAAAGAAATAAATTTGAAAGAAATGATTTAAAAAAATGATCTATTTTGGAAATAATGAATCACTTAAAAGAAATAGATGGTAAAATATATACAAATGCACTAACTAAACATTAAATTAAACAAGTCAATTTATAGAGAAAATTGATAAGTTCAATTAGATTGCGAGTAGACTATACTCGCAAAGAATCAAAGAAGTAAAAGAAAACTTTAAGTCTGAGTACAATTGTGTACCATTAGGAAGCAATATGTACTGAATTTTATACATAATATGCATATAAAATGAATCCATAAAAATAAATATTATAAATATAGACTTTTAGCGAAAGAAATTTTTTTAGTTTTTATAAGTTAAGTTTCAATGTCAATAGAGCATCTTATGTCGCTTGATTTTAGTAACGCAAATGTTAGATTTTTAATGGAAGTTTTATAAATTCACATATTATACATTTTTATATTTTTATACAAATAATCCTAGTCATAACAAAATACAGTCTCATTTGAGCTATTAAAGAATAGAAAAAAAATAAAAATAAAAAATCTTCCAACAAGTAAAGGCATTGTTCATGGGTACTCATCACTTATATGTATGTACATTCATTATCGAATGGAAAATGCTAAAATATAATATATTTGCAATTAAAAGCATTTTATTTCCTTGAAGTTTATGAAAATGAGTAATTTTATTATTATTTATGTTATATTATCGTTTAAGGGAGTAAATATTCGAAAATAATATCAAAGGAAAAAAATCTTCCTATGAGAATTTTTCTATACATTCACAGAGTATGGATATGTGCATTAACAAATGTAAAATATGAAAATATGATATATTTTTCATTATAAATATATTAATTTGTTGGCAATTTATGAAAATTAGTACCAACATATTTATATTATCGTATATTATTGTGCTAGAACAAAAAAAATATTTGTTTTAATAGAAACTCAAAACGTTTAGAGAAAGTAAAACAAGCGTTTCATTACTCCAAAAATGATTATTTTATTTACAAGGCAATATTCAATATTGGTGTTAGATTTTAATTTTATATGATTATATGAACCATATACTTTATACTGTATATGATTTTAGACATTAAACAATTGAATTTGTTTAAATAAAAGGGTTTTTATACGCGAGTAGTGAAAGAAATTCATCAAACATTGACTTTAATAGTGATGTTACGTCACATTAAAGAAATAAATTTGAATGAAATTATTTAAAAAATGATCTATTATATTATAGTAATCTAAATGATGTAATATTGGTAAGAAATATCTTTTAGAACATAAAAAATAATGAATTTTTTAGAAGAACTCAAGGATAGAACTCAGTAAAAGCGCCCAAATAAATGAAATTTTTGCATACCTTCCTACTCGGTGATTCTCAGATAGCTGTGTACACGCGGTATTCTCTGGTCGGCGTTTATTAAAATACATAGTGATTATCAAGTGTTTTTCTTGTTGATAAAAATTGTTTAAAAGTTTAAATAATAAAATGGCCGATACAGTCGCTGCTACTCCTGCTGTCGTTGCAGAAAAAAAACCGAAGAAGGCTGCCGCTAGTGGTTCAAAGAAACCAAAATCGACTCCATCTCATCCTCCTACTCAACAAATGGTGGATGCTGCTATCAAAACGTTGAAAGAACGCGGTGGTTCATCTCTTTTGGCTATTAAAAAATATATCGCGGCTACGTACAAAGTTGATGTGCAAAAACTTGCTCCGTTCATCAAGAAATATTTAAAAAGTGCTGTAGCTAGTGGTAAATTAGTGCAAACAAAAGGAAAGGGTGCTGCTGGTTCATTCAAATTGTCGGCATCTGCTAGCAAGGAACCAAAAGCGAAATCAGCTGAGAAGAAGAAGTCGACGAAGCCAAAAACTGCTGCCGCTGGTGAGAAAAAAGTGAAAAAAGCAACTGGTGAGAAGAAAGTGAAGAAAGCTGCCACCACTACAAAGAAAAGTGCTGAGAAGAAAAAAGTGGAAAAATCAAAGGTAAAGAGTATCAAGAAAACTAGCGCTGTCAAGGCAAAAACAACTAAGCCAAAGGCTGCCGCTACTAAAGCTAAAGTACCCAAAGCTAAATCTGCAACATCATCCGCAGCCAAACCTAAAAAGGCTGTTGCGGCTAAGAAAGCTAAAAAATAATTTCATTGCAAGCATTTGCAAAAAAGAAATTAAAAAAAAAAAAAACTCCACAGTCCTTTTCAGGGCTACAATTATTTCGTTAATGAGATACAGATCAATTTCAATATAAAATTATATTTACTTTCGCAATACGTTTCTTAAAAATAAGTATAAAATCAATCTATACAAAATCGCTATCAATTGGTTCAGGTAACGATAAAAAAAAAATGGCGATTTTTTTTATATCCATGTAAATCATTAGAAATTCTATACTTCACCAGTGAAATAAAAGTATTGGTTTTTTTTTATTCACTTTATACCGAATTTAAAACAGCCATTTTTTTTTCCCACATTATTCTTTCGTTGATTAACTTTAAGAAATTGAAATCGTTAAAAAATCTCTCTGAGAAATATTTTAGGGCCCTCAAAGGGGCCATTTTTGGGCTACAATTACTTCGTTAATAAGATACAGATAAATTTCAATATGAAACAACATTTATTTTCGAGCAGTACGTTTCGTAAAAATAAGTATAAAATCAATTCATACAAAATCGCTGTCAATTGGTACAGGTAACATGGTATAAAAAAAAAAAAAATGGCGATTTTTTTTATATTCATGCAAACCTTTGGAAATTCCATACTTCACCAGTGAAATAAATGTGTCTGCTTTTTTCATTCACTTTAAACTGAATTTAAAACAACGGCCATTTTATTTTATTTTTTTCCACATTATTCTTTTGTTGATTAACTTTAAGAAATTGAAATCGTTAAAAAATCTCTCAGAGAAATATTTTGGGGCCCTGAAAAGGGCCATTTTTGATGAAATTGGAAACGCATATCGAAAATTTACTTTGAGCTGGTGTATTTGGTAACTGCTTTAGTTCCTTCACTAACAGCATGCTTGGCAAGTTCACCAGGCAATAACAAACGGACGGCAGTTTGGATTTCCCGACTGGTGATTGTTGATCGCTTGTTGTAGTGTGCCAAACGAGATGCTTCGGCGGCGATTCTTTCGAAAATATCATTCACAAAACTGTTCATGATACTCATGGCCTTCGATGAAATACCAGTATCGGGATGTACTTGCTTCAACACTTTGTAGATGTAAATGGCGTAGCTTTCCTTCCTCTTGCGCTTCTTCTTCTTATCATTCTTGGTGATATTCTTCTGTGCCTTTCCGGCTTTCTTGGCTGCTTTTCCACTAGTTTTTGGTGGCATTTTTATTTTCACTTCACTTTACTTCACTGTGTTTGCACTGACGATTGAACGAGAACTGTAAAATTTTGCCATTTTACCCCACCTTAAGTCTCTTGACTCGACGATATTTTGTCAAGTACACAGTCACACAAACACATTGAAAATTGATTGAAATTTTTTGTATAAATAGAAGCAGCATTATCGGTCTATTTCATTATATAGTGATCAGTGGTGTTGTGCACAATCTTTAAAAAAAATACTACTAGTGAAAATGTCTGGCCGTGGTAAAGGAGGAAAAGTGAAGGGAAAGGCAAAGTCGCGCTCAAATCGTGCCGGACTACAGTTCCCCGTCGGTCGTATCCATCGTTTGCTTCGCAAGGGCAACTATGCTGAACGTGTCGGTGCTGGTGCTCCAGTGTATTTAGCAGCTGTTATGGAATATTTGGCTGCTGAAGTTTTAGAATTGGCGGGAAATGCTGCTCGTGACAACAAAAAGACAAGAATCATCCCTCGTCATTTGCAATTAGCCATCCGTAATGACGAAGAGTTGAACAAATTGCTGTCTGGTGTTACCATTGCACAAGGAGGCGTTCTTCCAAACATCCAAGCTGTTCTGTTGCCCAAGAAAACCGAAAAAAGTGCCTAAATTCATTACTTGTGAGAAGAAAAAAAAAAAAAAAAAGTAACTCAAACAAACCGTCCTTTTAAGGACGACAAATCATTTTAATTAAGAGTATTGAATAATTTCAAATTTTATCTTCATTAGTGAAAAGAAAATTACTCTAATGATAGTAATTTAGTTTATGTATTGTATAAGTGTGTGCATGCAGGAAATAAATTCCGTGTTTGCGGGATTCGGAATTTCGTCAACAAACCCACACTAAAAACTCAAGATCATTTTGTTAGTGCGTGTGTATTACAAAAAAAATATTTTTTTTCCATAGGCCAGTATGATTTTCTTTATTCTCCAACGAAAGGTAAAGCTCAAAAGGGGAAACTAAAGGTCTGCGTATGTGTGTGTGTGTATATTTCTTTTAGAATTCGTTGAAAACAAAAAAGAGACGCTATGAAATTTGCCGCCATTTTGAAATCTAACTGACGCCATATGCTATGGAATGCGAAAAAAGAAATCAACACAACTGAATCTATTCAATATAATTTGACACCATTTTAAAAATTCACTTATGCCACATGTGAAAGAAAAAAGTTTTTTTTTTTTTTTATATATTTTAATTTAATTTTCTAAGTCTCACTGATGCTCCAAAATAATACATACCTATGATAAAATTCTGTATTTCAGAAATCCAAACATACTTTTTATGAAATTCGAAATAAAATCACTTCAGAGATTTTTTTGTGGTCCTTAAAAGGACCGATTGTGTAAGAAATAATTTTTTTTCTTTTCTTTTTTAGATTATTTAACCTCCGAAACCATAAAGAGTGCGTCCTTGTCTCTTCAGTGCATATACAACATCCATTGCGGTGACTGTCTTACGCTTAGCGTGTTCGGTGTAGGTAACAGCATCACGAATAACATTTTCCAAGAACACTTTCAGCACACCACGGGTTTCTTCGTATATCAGACCAGAAATACGTTTCACACCACCACGACGAGCTAAACGGCGAATAGCGGGTTTTGTAATACCTTGGATATTATCACGCAACACTTTACGATGACGTTTAGCACCACCTTTGCCCAAACCTTTTCCTCCTTTACCACGACCAGTCATTTTTTTATTTTATTTCACTGAACACTGCACTAAAGTCACTATGAAACTGTACCGAAGCGCTAAATCACCACCGCTATTTATATTAATTTATAAGTAGGAGAAAATAATAGGGGAATAAACATATAAAGTGAAACAAGTGAACATGAACAAGCAGTCCGTGCGAATGTATAAGTATGAGAATTGGTATTATTTCGTTCCCATATTGTGTTAAAGTGAAGTAAATTGAGTGTAAAAAAGTGAAAAATGGCTCGTACAAAGCAAACTGCCCGTAAATCGACTGGTGGAAAAGCACCCAGGAAACAATTGGCGACTAAAGCAGCTCGCAAAAGTGCCCCAGCAACCGGAGGTGTTAAGAAACCACATCGTTATCGTCCAGGAACTGTTGCTCTTCGTGAAATTCGTCGTTACCAGAAAAGTACTGAATTGTTGATTCGCAAATTGCCTTTCCAACGTTTAGTTCGTGAAATTGCTCAGGATTTCAAAACAGATTTGCGTTTCCAAAGTTCAGCAGTGATGGCTCTTCAAGAAGCAAGTGAAGCCTATTTGGTTGGTCTTTTCGAGGATACTAATTTGTGCGCCATTCATGCTAAACGTGTTACAATCATGCCAAAAGATATTCAATTGGCTCGACGCATCCGTGGTGAACGTGCTTAAGTACATCTACATACAGAAATATTTTATAAACGGTCCTTTTCAGGACCACAAATATGACAAAGAGATTTTAATGCGTTGTTCAATTCAATTCTAGAGTAAAAACAAGTATATATAAATATAATTGAATCAGTAAATTTATAGAAAAAAAAAGGGATTACTTCAATTAGATTGCGAGTATAGTCTGTGCAAGGAATCGAATAAGTGAAAAAAAAAAAAAACAAAGTTTGAGTATAATTGTGTACCATTAGGAAGCAGTATTGTATTGAATTTTATATGCATATTACAAATATTTACTTAATTTTAGGGCAAATCATCAATAAATAGTTTAGCGAGAGAATTTTTTTATTTTTCGTAAGTTTAGTTTCAATGTCAATAGCACATCTTATGTCGTTTGATTTTAGAAATTTAAAGAAATAAATTTGAAAGAAATGATTTAAAAAAATGATCTATTTTGGAAATAATGAATCACTTAAAAGAAATAGATGGTAAAATATATACAAATGCACTAACTAAACATTAAATTAAACAAGTCAATTTATAGAGAAAATTGATAAGTTCAATTAGATTGCGAGTAGACTATACTCGCAAAGAATCAAAGAAGTAAAAGAAAACTTTAAGTCTGAGTACAATTGTGTACCATTAGGAAGCAATATGTACTGAATTTTATACATAATATGCATATAAAATGAATCCATAAAAATAAATATTATAAATATAGACTTTTAGCGAAAGAAATTTTTTTAGTTTTTATAAGTTAAGTTTCAATGTCAATAGAGCATCTTATGTCGCTTGATTTTAGTAACGCAAATGTTAGATTTTTAATGGAAGTTTTATAAATTCACATATTATACATTTTTATATTTTTATACAAATAATCCTAGTCATAACAAAATACAGTCTCATTTGAGCTATTAAAGAATAGAAAAAAAATAAAAATAAAAAATCTTCCAACAAGTAAAGGCATTGTTCATGGGTACTCATCACTTATATGTATGTACATTCATTATCGAATGGAAAATGCTAAAATATAATATATTTGCAATTAAAAGCATTTTATTTCCTTGAAGTTTATGAAAATGAGTAATTTTATTATTATTTATGTTATATTATCGTTTAAGGGAGTAAATATTCGAAAATAATATCAAAGGAAAAAAATCTTCCTATGAGAATTTTTCTATACATTCACAGAGTATGGATATGTGCATTAACAAATGTAAAATATGAAAATATGATATATTTTTCATTATAAATATATTAATTTGTTGGCAATTTATGAAAATTAGTACCAACATATTTATATTATCGTATATTATTGTGCTAGAACAAAAAAAATATTTGTTTTAATAGAAACTCAAAACGTTTAGAGAAAGTAAAACAAGCGTTTCATTACTCCAAAAATGATTATTTTATTTACAAGGCAATATTCAATATTGGTGTTAGATTTTAATTTTATATGATTATATGAACCATATACTTTATACTGTATATGATTTTAGACATTAAACAATTGAATTTGTTTAAATAAAAGCGTTTTTATACGCGAGTAGTGAAAGAAATTCATCAAACATTGACTTTAATAGTGATGTTACGTCACATTAAAGAAATAAATTTGAATGAAATTATTTAAAAAATGATCTATTATATTATAGTAATCTAAATGATGTAATATTGGTAAGAAATATCTTTTAGAACATAAAAAATAATGAATTTTTTAGAAGAACTCAAGGATAGAACTCAGTAAAAGCGCCCAAATAAATGAAATTTTTGCATACCTTCCTACTCGGTGATTCTCAGATAGCTGTGTACACGCGGTATTCTCTGGTCGGCGTTTATTAAAATACATAGTGATTATCAAGTGTTTTTCTTGTTGATAAAAATTGTTTAAAAGTTTAAATAATAAAATGGCCGATACAGTCGCTGCTACTCCTGCTGTCGTTGCAGAAAAAAAACCGAAGAAGGCTGCCGCTAGTGGTTCAAAGAAACCAAAATCGACTCCATCTCATCCTCCTACTCAACAAATGGTGGATGCTGCTATCAAAACGTTGAAAGAACGCGGTGGTTCATCTCTTTTGGCTATTAAAAAATATATCGCGGCTACGTACAAAGTTGATGTGCAAAAACTTGCTCCGTTCATCAAGAAATATTTAAAAAGTGCTGTAGCTAGTGGTAAATTAGTGCAAACAAAAGGAAAGGGTGCTGCTGGTTCATTCAAATTGTCGGCATCTGCTAGCAAGGAACCAAAAGCGAAATCAGCTGAGAAGAAGAAGTCGACGAAGCCAAAAACTGCTGCCGCTGGTGAGAAAAAAGTGAAAAAAGCAACTGGTGAGAAGAAAGTGAAGAAAGCTGCCACCACTACAAAGAAAAGTGCTGAGAAGAAAAAAGTGGAAAAATCAAAGGTAAAGAGTATCAAGAAAACTAGCGCTGTCAAGGCAAAAACAACTAAGCCAAAGGCTGCCGCTACTAAAGCTAAAGTACCCAAAGCTAAATCTGCAACATCATCCGCAGCCAAACCTAAAAAGGCTGTTGCGGCTAAGAAAGCTAAAAAATAATTTCATTGCAAGCATTTGCAAAAAAGAAATTAAAAAAAAAAAAAACTCCACAGTCCTTTTCAGGGCTACAATTATTTCGTTAATGAGATACAGATCAATTTCAATATAAAATTATATTTACTTTCGCAATACGTTTCTTAAAAATAAGTATAAAATCAATCTATACAAAATCGCTATCAATTGGTTCAGGTAACGATAAAAAAAAAATGGCGATTTTTTTTATATCCATGTAAATCATTAGAAATTCTATACTTCACCAGTGAAATAAAAGTATTGGTTTTTTTTTATTCACTTTATACCGAATTTAAAACAGCCATTTTTTTTTCCCACATTATTCTTTCGTTGATTAACTTTAAGAAATTGAAATCGTTAAAAAATCTCTCTGAGAAATATTTTAGGGCCCTCAAAGGGGCCATTTTTGGGCTACAATTACTTCGTTAATAAGATACAGATAAATTTCAATATGAAACAACATTTATTTTCGAGCAGTACGTTTCGTAAAAATAAGTATAAAATCAATTCATACAAAATCGCTGTCAATTGGTACAGGTAACATGGTATAAAAAAAAAAAAAATGGCGATTTTTTTTATATTCATGCAAACCTTTGGAAATTCCATACTTCACCAGTGAAATAAATGTGTCTGCTTTTTTCATTCACTTTAAACTGAATTTAAAACAACGGCCATTTTATTTTATTTTTTTCCACATTATTCTTTTGTTGATTAACTTTAAGAAATTGAAATCGTTAAAAAATCTCTCAGAGAAATATTTTGGGGCCCTGAAAAGGGCCATTTTTGATGAAATTGGAAACGCATATCGAAAATTTACTTTGAGCTGGTGTATTTGGTAACTGCTTTAGTTCCTTCACTAACAGCATGCTTGGCAAGTTCACCAGGCAATAACAAACGGACGGCAGTTTGGATTTCCCGACTGGTGATTGTTGATCGCTTGTTGTAGTGTGCCAAACGAGATGCTTCGGCGGCGATTCTTTCGAAAATATCATTCACAAAACTGTTCATGATACTCATGGCCTTCGATGAAATACCAGTATCGGGATGTACTTGCTTCAACACTTTGTAGATGTAAATGGCGTAGCTTTCCTTCCTCTTGCGCTTCTTCTTCTTATCATTCTTGGTGATATTCTTCTGTGCCTTTCCGGCTTTCTTGGCTGCTTTTCCACTAGTTTTTGGTGGCATTTTTATTTTCACTTCAGTTTACTTCACTGTGTTTGCACTGACGATTGAACGAGAACTGTAAAATTTTGCCATTTTACCCCACCTTAAGTCTCTTGACTCGACGATATTTTGTCAAGTACACAGTCACACAAACACATTGAAAATTGATTGAAATTTTTTGTATAAATAGAAGCAGCATTATCGGTCTATTTCATTATATAGTGATCAGTGGTGTTGTGCACAATCTTTAAAAAAAATACTACTAGTGAAAATGTCTGGCCGTGGTAAAGGAGGAAAAGTGAAGGGAAAGGCAAAGTCGCGCTCAAATCGTGCCGGACTACAGTTCCCCGTCGGTCGTATCCATCGTTTGCTTCGCAAGGGCAACTATGCTGAACGTGTCGGTGCTGGTGCTCCAGTGTATTTAGCAGCTGTTATGGAATATTTGGCTGCTGAAGTTTTAGAATTGGCGGGAAATGCTGCTCGTGACAACAAAAAGACAAGAATCATCCCTCGTCATTTGCAATTAGCCATCCGTAATGACGAAGAGTTGAACAAATTGCTGTCTGGTGTTACCATTGCACAAGGAGGCGTTCTTCCAAACATCCAAGCTGTTCTGTTGCCCAAGAAAACCGAAAAAAGTGCCTAAATTCATTACTTGTGAGAAGAAAAAAAAAAAAAAAAAGTAACTCAAACAAACCGTCCTTTTAAGGACGACAAATCATTTTAATTAAGAGTATTGAATAATTTCAAATTTTATCTTCATTAGTGAAAAGAAAATTACTCTAATGATAGTAATTTAGTTTATGTATTGTATAAGTGTGTGCATGCAGGAAATAAATTCCGTGTTTGCGGGATTCGGAATTTCGTCAACAAACCCACACTAAAAACTCAAGATCATTTTGTTAGTGCGTGTGTATTACAAAAAAAATATTTTTTTTCCATAGGCCAGTATGATTTTCTTTATTCTCCAACGAAAGGTAAAGCTCAAAAGGGGAAACTAAAGGTCTGCGTATGTGTGTGTGTGTATATTTCTTTTAGAATTCGTTGAAAACAAAAAAGAGACGCTATGAAATTTGCCGCCATTTTGAAATCTAACTGACGCCATATGCTATGGAATGCGAAAAAAGAAATCAACACAACTGAATCTATTCAATATAATTTGACACCATTTTAAAAATTCACTTATGCCACATGTGAAAGAAAAAAGTTTTTTTTTTTTTTTATATATTTTAATTTAATTTTCTAAGTTTCACTGATGCTCCAAAATAATACATACCTATGATAAAATTCTGTATTTCAGAAATCCAAACATACTTTTTATGAAATTCGAAATAAAATCACTTCAGAGATTTTTTTGTGGTCCTTAAAAGGACCGATTGTGTAAGAAATAATTTTTTTTCTTTTCTTTTTTAGATTATTTAACCTCCGAAACCATAAAGAGTGCGTCCTTGTCTCTTCAGTGCATATACAACATCCATTGCGGTGACTGTCTTACGCTTAGCGTGTTCGGTGTAGGTAACAGCATCACGAATAACATTTTCCAAGAACACTTTCAGCACACCACGGGTTTCTTCGTATATCAGACCAGAAATACGTTTCACACCACCACGACGAGCTAAACGGCGAATAGCGGGTTTTGTAATACCTTGGATATTATCACGCAACACTTTACGATGACGTTTAGCACCACCTTTGCCCAAACCTTTTCCTCCTTTACCACGACCAGTCATTTTTTTATTTTATTTCACTGAACACTGCACTAAAGTCACTATGAAACTGTACCGAAGCGCTAAATCACCACCGCTATTTATATTAATTTATAAGTAGGAGAAAATAATAGGGGAATAAACATATAAAGTGAAACAAGTGAACATGAACAAGCAGTCCGTGCGAATGTATAAGTATGAGAATTGGTATTATTTCGTTCCCATATTGTGTTAAAGTGAAGTAAATTGAGTGTAAAAAAGTGAAAAATGGCTCGTACAAAGCAAACTGCCCGTAAATCGACTGGTGGAAAAGCACCCAGGAAACAATTGGCGACTAAAGCAGCTCGCAAAAGTGCCCCAGCAACCGGAGGTGTTAAGAAACCACATCGTTATCGTCCAGGAACTGTTGCTCTTCGTGAAATTCGTCGTTACCAGAAAAGTACTGAATTATTGATTCGCAAATTGCCTTTCCAACGTTTAGTTCGTGAAATTGCTCAGGATTTCAAAACAGATTTGCGTTTCCAAAGTTCAGCAGTGATGGCTCTTCAAGAAGCAAGTGAAGCCTATTTGGTTGGTCTTTTCGAGGATACTAATTTGTGCGCCATTCATGCTAAACGTGTTACAATCATGCCAAAAGATATTCAATTGGCTCGACGCATCCGTGGTGAACGTGCTTAAGTACATCTACATACAGAAATATTTTATAAACGGTCCTTTTCAGGACCACAAATATGACAAAGAGATTTTAATGCGTTGTTCAATTCAATTCTAGAGTAAAAACAAGTATATATAAATATAATTGAATCAGTAAATTTATAGAAAAAAAAAGGGATTACTTCAATTAGATTGCGAGTATAGTCTGTGCAAGGAATCGAATAAGTGAAAAAAAAAAAAAACAAAGTTTGAGTATAATTGTGTACCATTAGGAAGCAGTATTGTATTGAATTTTATATGCATATTACAAATATTTACTTAATTTTAGGGCAAATCATCAATAAATAGTTTAGCGAGAGAATTTTTTTATTTTTCGTAAGTTTAGTTTCAATGTCAATAGCACATCTTATGTCGTTTGATTTTAGAAATTTAAAGAAATAAATTTGAAAGAAATGATTTAAAAAAATGATCTATTTTGGAAATAATGAATCACTTAAAAGAAATAGATGGTAAAATATATACAAATGCACTAACTAAACATTAAATTAAACAAGTCAATTTATAGAAAAAATTGATAAGTTCAATTAGATTGCGAGTAGACTATACTCGCAAAGAATCAAAGAAGTAAAAGAAAACTTTAAGTCTGAGTACAATTGTGTACCATTAGGAAGCAATATGTACTGAATTTTATACATAATATGCATATAAAATGAATCCATAAAAATAAATATTATAAATATAGACTTTTAGCGAAAGAAATTTTTTTAGTTTTTATAAGTTAAGTTTCAATGTCAATAGAGCATCTTATGTCGCTTGATTTTAGTAACGCAAATGTTAGATTTTTAATGGAAGTTTTATAAATTCACATATTATACATTTTTATATTTTTATACAAATAATCCTAGTCATAACAAAATACAGTCTCATTTGAGCTATTAAAGAATAGAAAAAAAATAAAAATAAAAAATCTTCCAACAAGTAAAGGCATTGTTCATGGGTACTCATCACTTATATGTATGTACATTCATTATCGAATGGAAAATGCTAAAATATAATATATTTGCAATTAAAAGCATTTTATTTCCTTGAAGTTTATGAAAATGAGTAATTTTATTATTATTTATGTTATATTATCGTTTAAGGGAGTAAATATTCGAAAATAATATCAAAGGAAAAAAATCTTCCTATGAGAATTTTTCTATACATTCACAGAGTATGGATATGTGCATTAACAAATGTAAAATATGAAAATATGATATATTTTTCATTATAAATATATTAATTTGTTGGCAATTTATGAAAATTAGTACCAACATATTTATATTATCGTATATTATTGTGCTAGAACAAAAAAAATATTTGTTTTAATAGAAACTCAAAACGTTTAGAGAAAGTAAAACAAGCGTTTCATTACTCCAAAAATGATTATTTTATTTACAAGGCAATATTCAATATTGGTGTTAGATTTTAATTTTATATGATTATATGAACCATATACTTTATACTGTATATGATTTTAGACATTAAACAATTGAATTTGTTTAAATAAAAGCGTTTTTATACGCGAGTAGTGAAAGAAATTCATCAAACATTGACTTTAATAGTGATGTTACGTCACATTAAAGAAATAAATTTGAATGAAATTATTTAAAAAATGATCTATTATATTATAGTAATCTAAATGATGTAATATTGGTAAGAAATATCTTTTAGAACATAAAAAATAATGAATTTTTTAGAAGAACTCAAGGATAGAACTCAGTAAAAGCGCCCAAATAAATGAAATTTTTGCATACCTTCCTACTCGGTGATTCTCAGATAGCTGTGTACACGCGGTATTCTCTGGTCGGCGTTTATTAAAATACATAGTGATTATCAAGTGTTTTTCTTGTTGATAAAAATTGTTTAAAAGTTTAAATAATAAAATGGCCGATACAGTCGCTGCTACTCCTGCTGTCGTTGCAGAAAAAAAACCGAAGAAGGCTGCCGCTAGTGGTTCAAAGAAACCAAAATCGACTCCATCTCATCCTCCTACTCAACAAATGGTGGATGCTGCTATCAAAACGTTGAAAGAACGCGGTGGTTCATCTCTTTTGGCTATTAAAAAATATATCGCGGCTACGTACAAAGTTGATGTGCAAAAACTTGCTCCGTTCATCAAGAAATATTTAAAAAGTGCTGTAGCTAGTGGTAAATTAGTGCAAACAAAAGGAAAGGGTGCTGCTGGTTCATTCAAATTGTCGGCATCTGCTAGCAAGGAACCAAAAGCGAAATCAGCTGAGAAGAAGAAGTCGACGAAGCCAAAAACTGCTGCCGCTGGTGAGAAAAAAGTGAAAAAAGCAACTGGTGAGAAGAAAGTGAAGAAAGCTGCCACCACTACAAAGAAAAGTGCTGAGAAGAAAAAAGTGGAAAAATCAAAGGTAAAGAGTATCAAGAAAACTAGCGCTGTCAAGGCAAAAACAACTAAGCCAAAGGCTGCCGCTACTAAAGCTAAAGTACCCAAAGCTAAATCTGCAACATCATCCGCAGCCAAACCTAAAAAGGCTGTTGCGGCTAAGAAAGCTAAAAAATAATTTCATTGCAAGCATTTGCAAAAAAGAAATTAAAAAAAAAAAAAACTCCACAGTCCTTTTCAGGGCTACAATTATTTCGTTAATGAGATACAGATCAATTTCAATATAAAATTATATTTACTTTCGCAATACGTTTCTTAAAAATAAGTATAAAATCAATCTATACAAAATCGCTATCAATTGGTTCAGGTAACGATAAAAAAAAAATGGCGATTTTTTTTATATCCATGTAAATCATTAGAAATTCTATACTTCACCAGTGAAATAAAAGTATTGGTTTTTTTTTATTCACTTTATACCGAATTTAAAACAGCCATTTTTTTTTCCCACATTATTCTTTCGTTGATTAACTTTAAGAAATTGAAATCGTTAAAAAATCTCTCTGAGAAATATTTTAGGGCCCTCAAAGGGGCCATTTTTGGGCTACAATTACTTCGTTAATAAGATACAGATAAATTTCAATATGAAACAACATTTATTTTCGAGCAGTACGTTTCGTAAAAATAAGTATAAAATCAATTCATACAAAATCGCTGTCAATTGGTACAGGTAACATGGTATAAAAAAAAAAAAAATGGCGATTTTTTTTATATTCATGCAAACCTTTGGAAATTCCATACTTCACCAGTGAAATAAATGTGTCTGCTTTTTTCATTCACTTTAAACTGAATTTAAAACAACGGCCATTTTATTTTATTTTTTTCCACATTATTCTTTTGTTGATTAACTTTAAGAAATTGAAATCGTTAAAAAATCTCTCAGAGAAATATTTTGGGGCCCTGAAAAGGGCCATTTTTGATGAAATTGGAAACGCATATCGAAAATTTACTTTGAGCTGGTGTATTTGGTAACTGCTTTAGTTCCTTCACTAACAGCATGCTTGGCAAGTTCACCAGGCAATAACAAACGGACGGCAGTTTGGATTTCCCGACTGGTGATTGTTGATCGCTTGTTGTAGTGTGCCAAACGAGATGCTTCGGCGGCGATTCTTTCGAAAATATCATTCACAAAACTGTTCATGATACTCATGGCCTTCGATGAAATACCAGTATCGGGATGTACTTGCTTCAACACTTTGTAGATGTAAATGGCGTAGCTTTCCTTCCTCTTGCGCTTCTTCTTCTTATCATTCTTGGTGATATTCTTCTGTGCCTTTCCGGCTTTCTTGGCTGCTTTTCCACTAGTTTTTGGTGGCATTTTTATTTTCACTTCACTTCACTGTGTTTGCACTGACGATTGAACGAGAACTGTAAAATTTTGCCATTTTACCCCACCTTAAGTCTCTTGACTCGACGATATTTTGTCAAGTACACAGTCACACAAACACATTGAAAATTGATTGAAATTTTTTGTATAAATAGAAGCAGCATTATCGGTCTATTTCATTATATAGTGATCAGTGGTGTTGTGCACAATCTTTAAAAAAAATACTACTAGTGAAAATGTCTGGCCGTGGTAAAGGAGGAAAAGTGAAGGGAAAGGCAAAGTCGCGCTCAAATCGTGCCGGACTACAGTTCCCCGTCGGTCGTATCCATCGTTTGCTTCGCAAGGGCAACTATGCTGAACGTGTCGGTGCTGGTGCTCCAGTGTATTTAGCAGCTGTTATGGAATATTTGGCTGCTGAAGTTTTAGAATTGGCGGGAAATGCTGCTCGTGACAACAAAAAGACAAGAATCATCCCTCGTCATTTGCAATTAGCCATCCGTAATGACGAAGAGTTGAACAAATTGCTGTCTGGTGTTACCATTGCACAAGGAGGCGTTCTTCCAAACATCCAAGCTGTTCTGTTGCCCAAGAAAACCGAAAAAAGTGCCTAAATTCATTACTTGTGAGAAGAAAAAAAAAAAAAAAAAGTAACTCAAACAAACCGTCCTTTTAAGGACGACAAATCATTTTAATTAAGAGTATTGAATAATTTCAAATTTTATCTTCATTAGTGAAAAGAAAATTACTCTAATGATAGTAATTTAGTTTATGTATTGTATAAGTGTGTGCATGCAGGAAATAAATTCCGTGTTTGCGGGATTCGGAATTTCGTCAACAAACCCACACTAAAAACTCAAGATCATTTTGTTAGTGCGTGTGTATTACAAAAAAAATATTTTTTTTCCATAGGCCAGTATGATTTTCTTTATTCTCCAACGAAAGGTAAAGCTCAAAAGGGGAAACTAAAGGTCTGCGTATGTGTGTGTGTGTATATTTCTTTTAGAATTCGTTGAAAACAAAAAAGAGACGCTATGAAATTTGCCGCCATTTTGAAATCTAACTGACGCCATATGCTATGGAATGCGAAAAAAGAAATCAACACAACTGAATCTATTCAATATAATTTGACACCATTTTAAAAATTCACTTATGCCACATGTGAAAGAAAAAAGTTTTTTTTTTTTTTATATATTTTAATTTAATTTTCTAAGTCTCACTGATGCTCCAAAATAATACATACCTATGATAAAATTCTGTATTTCAGAAATCCAAACATACTTTTTATGAAATTCGAAATAAAATCACTTCAGAGATTTTTTTGTGGTCCTTAAAAGGACCGATTGTGTAAGAAATAATTTTTTTTCTTTTCTTTTTTAGATTATTTAACCTCCGAAACCATAAAGAGTGCGTCCTTGTCTCTTCAGTGCATATACAACATCCATTGCGGTGACTGTCTTACGCTTAGCGTGTTCGGTGTAGGTAACAGCATCACGAATAACATTTTCCAAGAACACTTTCAGCACACCACGGGTTTCTTCGTATATCAGACCAGAAATACGTTTCACACCACCACGACGAGCTAAACGGCGAATAGCGGGTTTTGTAATACCTTGGATATTATCACGCAACACTTTACGATGACGTTTAGCACCACCTTTGCCCAAACCTTTTCCTCCTTTACCACGACCAGTCATTTTTTTATTTTATTTCACTGAACACTGCACTAAAGTCACTATGAAACTGTACCGAAGCGCTAAATCACCACCGCTATTTATATTAATTTATAAGTAGGAGAAAATAATAGGGGAATAAACATATAAAGTGAAACAAGTGAACATGAACAAGCAGTCCGTGCGAATGTATAAGTATGAGAATTGGTATTATTTCGTTCCCATATTGTGTTAAAGTGAAGTAAATTGAGTGTAAAAAAGTGAAAAATGGCTCGTACAAAGCAAACTGCCCGTAAATCGACTGGTGGAAAAGCACCCAGGAAACAATTGGCGACTAAAGCAGCTCGCAAAAGTGCCCCAGCAACCGGAGGTGTTAAGAAACCACATCGTTATCGTCCAGGAACTGTTGCTCTTCGTGAAATTCGTCGTTACCAGAAAAGTACTGAATTGTTGATTCGCAAATTGCCTTTCCAACGTTTAGTTCGTGAAATTGCTCAGGATTTCAAAACAGATTTGCGTTTCCAAAGTTCAGCAGTGATGGCTCTTCAAGAAGCAAGTGAAGCCTATTTGGTTGGTCTTTTCGAGGATACTAATTTGTGCGCCATTCATGCTAAACGTGTTACAATCATGCCAAAAGATATTCAATTGGCTCGACGCATCCGTGGTGAACGTGCTTAAGTACATCTACATACAGAAATATTTTATAAACGGTCCTTTTCAGGACCACAAATATGACAAAGAGATTTTAATGCGTTGTTCAATTCAATTCTAGAGTAAAAACAAGTATATATAAATATAATTGAATCAGTAAATTTATAGAAAAAAAAAGGGATTACTTCAATTAGATTGCGAGTATAGTCTGTGCAAGGAATCGAATAAGTGAAAAAAAAAAAAACAAAGTTTGAGTATAATTGTGTACCATTAGGAAGCAGTATTGTATTGAATTTTATATGCATATTACAAATATTTACTTAATTTTAGGGCAAATCATCAATAAATAGTTTAGCGAGAGAATTTTTTTATTTTTCGTAAGTTTAGTTTCAATGTCAATAGCACATCTTATGTCGTTTGATTTTAGAAATTTAAAGAAATAAATTTGAAAGAAATGATTTAAAAAAATGATCTATTTTGGAAATAATGAATCACTTAAAAGAAATAGATGGTAAAATATATACAAATGCACTAACTAAACATTAAATTAAACAAGTCAATTTATAGAGAAAATTGATAAGTTCAATTAGATTGCGAGTAGACTATACTCGCAAAGAATCAAAGAAGTAAAAGAAAACTTTAAGTCTGAGTACAATTGTGTACCATTAGGAAGCAATATGTACTGAATTTTATACATAATATGCATATAAAATGAATCCATAAAAATAAATATTATAAATATAGACTTTTAGCGAAAGAAATTTTTTTAGTTTTTATAAGTTAAGTTTCAATGTCAATAGAGCATCTTATGTCGCTTGATTTTAGTAACGCAAATGTTAGATTTTTAATGGAAGTTTTATAAATTCACATATTATACATTTTTATATTTTTATACAAATAATCCTAGTCATAACAAAATACAGTCTCATTTGAGCTATTAAAGAATAGAAAAAAAATAAAAATAAAAAATCTTCCAACAAGTAAAGGCATTGTTCATGGGTACTCATCACTTATATGTATGTACATTCATTATCGAATGGAAAATGCTAAAATATAATATATTTGCAATTAAAAGCATTTTATTTCCTTGAAGTTTATGAAAATGAGTAATTTTATTATTATTTATGTTATATTATCGTTTAAGGGAGTAAATATTCGAAAATAATATCAAAGGAAAAAAATCTTCCTATGAGAATTTTTCTATACATTCACAGAGTATGGATATGTGCATTAGCAAATGTAAAATATGAAAATATGATATATTTTTCATTATAAATATATTAATTTGTTGGCAATTTATGAAAATTAGTACCAACATATTTATATTATCGTATATTATTGTGCTAGAACAAAAAAAATATTTGTTTTAATAGAAACTCAAAACGTTTAGAGAAAGTAAAACAAGCGTTTCATTACTCCAAAAATGATTATTTTATTTACAAGGCAATATTCAATATTGGTGTTAGATTTTAATTTTATATGATTATATGAACCATATACTTTATACTGTATATGATTTTAGACATTAAACAATTGAATTTGTTTAAATAAAAGCGTTTTTATACGCGAGTAGTGAAAGAAATTCATCAAACATTGACTTTAATAGTGATGTTACGTCACATTAAAGAAATAAATTTGAATGAAATTATTTAAAAAATGATCTATTATATTATAGTAATCTAAATGATGTAATATTGGTAAGAAATATCTTTTAGAACATAAAAAATAATGAATTTTTTAGAAGAACTCAAGGATAGAACTCAGTAAAAGCGCCCAAATAAATGAAATTTTTGCATACCTTCCTACTCGGTGATTCTCAGATAGCTGTGTACACGCGGTATTCTCTGGTCGGCGTTTATTAAAATACATAGTGATTATCAAGTGTTTTTCTTGTTGATAAAAATTGTTTAAAAGTTTAAATAATAAAATGGCCGATACAGTCGCTGCTACTCCTGCTGTCGTTGCAGAAAAAAAACCGAAGAAGGCTGCCGCTAGTGGTTCAAAGAAACCAAAATCGACTCCATCTCATCCTCCTACTCAACAAATGGTGGATGCTGCTATCAAAACGTTGAAAGAACGCGGTGGTTCATCTCTTTTGGCTATTAAAAAATATATCGCGGCTACGTACAAAGTTGATGTGCAAAAACTTGCTCCGTTCATCAAGAAATATTTAAAAAGTGCTGTAGCTAGTGGTAAATTAGTGCAAACAAAAGGAAAGGGTGCTGCTGGTTCATTCAAATTGTCGGCATCTGCTAGCAAGGAACCAAAAGCGAAATCAGCTGAGAAGAAGAAGTCGACGAAGCCAAAAACTGCTGCCGCTGGTGAGAAAAAAGTGAAAAAAGCAACTGGTGAGAAGAAAGTGAAGAAAGCTGCCACCACTACAAAGAAAAGTGCTGAGAAGAAAAAAGTGGAAAAATCAAAGGTAAAGAGTATCAAGAAAACTAGCGCTGTCAAGGCAAAAACAACTAAGCCAAAGGCTGCCGCTACCGGTTATAAGCACGCAGTCAAGGGAGGCCTTCGAGGCTATAAAAGCCTTCCTCAAAAGAAGGAAAATTCAAAACCATACCTTCACGCCGAGGGAGGATAGAAAGAACATGCTGGTGCTAAAGGGAATGCACTTCTCGTATACACCTGAAGAAATCCACGAAGAGCTGAAGGCAGAGAAAATTCCAGTGGTGAGGGTCTCTCCCTTTAAATCCCAAAAAGCCAAAGGGAAGTCATTCAACTGCTTTGTAGTTGAAATCAGCAAAGACTTTGAGCTATCTGAAGTCTACACCAAGACGTTACTTATGAACCAAAGGGTTCACTGGGAACGGCTGCAAAACCGGGACATCGTGCAGTGCAAAAACTGCCAACGGTTCGGACACATCGCAACTAACTGCGGAATGCCATATGTCTGCATGAAATGCGACACAAGTCACCAACCTGGTGAGTGCAAGAGGAAGGAGGCCAATGGGGACGACGTTTACTGCGCTAACTGCAAAAAAAACGGTCACCCGGCCAATTACAAAGGATGTCCGGTTTACAAGGCTAAAATAGCTGAAAAGGAAAGAGTCAAAAGCCAGCAAAAGGCCCAGCAAGACTTTGCTGCAAAGTCAGTCTGCACCTTCACTCGACCTGCAGTGAGTTTTGCAGCCATGGCCAAGGCAGGAGCTGGGGGCAACACGCCTAAGCCAAAAACAGTCCCTAAACAACAGCAACAGCCACGAGTTGAGAAGGTGATAAGGAAAACCGTACAGCACACAACCCAGCATCAACAGAAAGCAGCCACCAATCTCGGCGACGAGGTCCAGCGTGTGTTTGGAGCAGACCTTCTAACCATAATGGCAAAGGCTCGCAAGGCGGTTCCAGCTAACTATGCTAGCATGAACGAAGGGGGAAAATCCGTGGCACTGGCCACTTTCATCTTTCAGCTATGCAGCGCATAAAAACATTAAGGATAATTGCGTATAACGTTAATTCCTTATACGCCATCCCAAGGAGGACAGCTTTTCACCTCTTTTTGAAAACTCATCAGCCCGATATCGCTCTTATAAGTGAAACCATGGTGACAAAGCGGAATAGAATAGATTTTAGCAACTTCAACACATTCAGGTCGGATAAAAAAGAAGGCAAAAGAGGCACTGCTCTCTTTGTGCGTAAAAGCATTGACGCTAGCAGCATACCAATCCAGGGACTGAAATCCTTTGAAGCCACAGGCGTAGTGATTAAAGTCAATACTCGGGAAACACTGATGGTCATCAGTATTTATAATAAGTGCAACGCCAGTAGTGCGGACACCAAGCATGACTTGCAGCTCCTCAACAACTTGCTGTCTCAGCACACCTTTGGACTCATCGGTGGAGACTTTAATGCAAGACATGAAAGATGGTCAGACAGTATTTCCAACGCCGAAGGAAATACAATAGTGGACTGGATGGACTACAACAGCGATCAACACAACCTTGTGATTATCTCGCAACCAAAACCAACATTCCCAAGGACTCCATCGTGGCTTGACTTCTACATGGTAACATCCAACTTGGTGCACATCCTCCCGGAGATAAGAAATTACGAGTGCAAGACGTTACCTGGCGACTCCGACCATGAGGCAGTACAACTGATCATTAAACTACACCAACCGATCTTTACCATTAATCCGCCTGAGGAACATTTCATAAACTACAATCAACTCAACATAGAGCGACTGCAAACAGATGTTGAAGAAAGACTCAGAATGCCAACAACTGCAAGGAATCTATTGAATGGGGAGATCGACTCAGCCATCGACAACCTGGAACTAGCAGTCAGTACAGCACTCGACCTCCAGAAAAAAACCAAAACATCGAGGGACAGATACAGTCATCTACCGCAGTTTATTCAGAACTTATATCATCACAGGCAGAGGCTTAGAAAACGATTACAAAGGATTCGTCGTAGAGACTGGAACACAAACGGTAATGACTACAGAGCCGTTCTAAGTGAATTAAATTGCACGAACGTAATGTTCAACAATGCAGTGCAGCATCACAACAACAAAAGGCTGGAAGAAAGACTTCGGAAAATTAAGCCAGGACCAGATACCTTTAAACAAATAAACCAACTAATAGGAAAGAGAGCAACGATGCCTGAATATATCGAAACAGCTCAAGGTACGGCCACAACCGCGGAAGAAAAAGCAGAAGCATTCGGTGAATTCTTCGAGACAAATTTTCAGCCTGCTCCACCCAA
Organism: Brachypalpus laphriformis; assembly: GCA_945910035.1. Taxonomy (NCBI): domain Eukaryota; kingdom Metazoa; phylum Arthropoda; class Insecta; order Diptera; family Syrphidae; genus Brachypalpus; species Brachypalpus laphriformis. The sequence continues at coordinate 234,942,006 of OX246753.1, read as the reverse complement.
TGATTCCATCTTTCTCTCGGAAGTCAACACGACGATCGACAGCATTGAGCGAATGACCAATGCTTCCGTAACATTCAGCGAAGAAAACCCAGCAAACGATCCCGTGGGACACAACGAACTATGCACAGCTGAAGAAATCTCCGACATAATTCAGAGTGGGCAAAACAAAAAGTCAGCGGGACCTGACAAAATTTCAAATTTTGTTCTGAAGAAAATGCCTCAAGTTGTATTAACACTGCTCACAATTATAATGAACAATTGCCTGAACAACTGCTATTTCCCAACCAAATGGAAGATTGCAAAAGTGGTGGCCATACCCAAAAAGGACAACCGCAACAGTATTGACGGATACAGGCCGGTATCACTGCTATCCAACGTGAGCAAAATCCTCGAGGAGCTCTTACTGCGGAAATTAAAGAAGTACTGCTCCACCAACCACATCATCCCGGATATACAGTTCGGGTTCCGGGAAAGATATTCAACCCTTCATCCGCTAATGAAGTTTCATCAGGATATTGTCAAATCCCTCAACAACCACCAAGTCACCGTCGCATGCTTCTTAGACGTCAAGAAAGCCTTTGACACAGTTTGGATTGAGGGACTCATCCACAAGTTGAAGCAGCTAGGTTTTCCTAGAGAACTGACAAAAATAATTTACAGCTTTCTTCATTACAGGTCGTTCTTCGTCCAGGTGGAAAACAAGCAGTCAACAATGAGAAGAATAAGAGCAGGCGTCGCCCAAGGATCCAAACTGGGTCCTATTCTGTTCAACATTTATACATCTGACCAGCCGCAATTGGAAAATAACACCAATTGCTGCCTTTTTGCTGATGATTCGCTGACATATGCCAGCTCCATGTCACCAATAATTGCGGCACGTAGAGTAGAAGCCCACATTCATAGAGTCACCGAATTCTACCAGAAATGGGGAATCCACATCAACCCAGCGAAGACCGAACTCCTATGCTTTAGGAGACCGTTTAGGGGAAGAAGAAGCAGGTCAGCCACCCATTGCCGCAATATAGAAATTAGATTGCTCAACGGTATGCCACTGAGAGCCACCAGCGAAGCGAAATACCTGGGAGTCAACTTTACCGACAGACTTAAGTTCAACCACCATTCAGCGATAATGCTGAAGCGTGCAAATTTTGCATTTCATCGCGTCTATCCACTGATGCGAAAGCAAAACGGGCTCAGCCAAAATACTAAGCTGCTGCTGTACAAGCAGCTTATTAGACCAGTTGTGGCATACTGCTTTCCCATCTGGTTCACCATATCAAAAACATATATGAAAAAACTAGCAGTTTTTGAAAGAAAAATACTGAGGATATGCACCGGTCTCAACTTTGATAGACAAAGAAGGAAACATGTGAGCAACAAGACACTCTACAAAGAAGCACAGATAGTACCCTTGGAGAGGTACTTGGTTCATTTGTCCAAGAAGCTGCTTAGCAAAGTCACGGACCACCCTAACCCACTGGTGAGAGAGCTACCACGACAGCAACAGATTACAGAGCATCGGTACCTGAGTGTGATGGCACTGGCTAATGAGGAAAGATTTCCGAACATCGAAGACGAGGAAGAAATCCTCTTCTACACCCAACCAGGCGTAATGCACCATCGTGGGTAACACCCCGATGACACCCAAATAGACACAACAAAATGATCAGCGACACCGGGATTTGAACAACCCCAGGGGGAAAAAATACCAAAGAAGCAATTTATAATATAAACCAAAAATGTATATATATATAAGAAAAGTCATGCTATATCGTTGGGCCCCTATTGTTGAGCCAACACTATATATTTAATAGCCATAGTTTATGTAAGGAAAATTTGTTTTTTTTTTAAGTCAATTGTAAATATTAGTTCAAATAAAAAAGTTACAAGTTACAAGTTACAGTCGCTGCTACTCCTGCTGTCGTTGCAGAAAAAAAACCGAAGAAGGCTGCCGCTAGTGGTTCAAAGAAACCAAAATCGACTCCATCTCATCCTCCTACTCAACAAATGGTGGATGCTGCTATCAAAACGTTGAAAGAACGCGGTGGTTCATCTCTTTTGGCTATTAAAAAATATATCGCGGCTACGTACAAAGTTGATGTGCAAAAACTTGCTCCGTTCATCAAGAAATATTTAAAAAGTGCTGTAGCTAGTGGTAAATTAGTGCAAACAAAAGGAAAGGGTGCTGCTGGTTCATTCAAATTGTCGGCATCTGCTAGCAAGGAACCAAAAGCGAAATCAGCTGAGAAGAAGAAGTCGACGAAGCCAAAAACTGCTGCCGCTGGTGAGAAAAAAGTGAAAAAAGCAACTGGTGAGAAGAAAGTGAAGAAAGCTGCCACCACTACAAAGAAAAGTGCTGAGAAGAAAAAAGTGGAAAAATCAAAGGTAAAGAGTATCAAGAAAACTAGCGCTGTCAAGGCAAAAACAACTAAGCCAAAGGCTGCCGCTACTAAAGCTAAAGTACCCAAAGCTAAATCTGCAACATCATCCGCAGCCAAACCTAAAAAGGCTGTTGCGGCTAAGAAAGCTAAAAAATAATTTCATTGCAAGCATTTGCAAAAAAGAAATTAAAAAAAAAAAAAACTCCACAGTCCTTTTCAGGGCTACAATTATTTCGTTAATGAGATACAGATCAATTTCAATATAAAATTATATTTACTTTCGCAATACGTTTCTTAAAAATAAGTATAAAATCAATCTATACAAAATCGCTATCAATTGGTTCAGGTAACGATAAAAAAAAAATGGCGATTTTTTTTATATCCATGTAAATCATTAGAAATTCTATACTTCACCAGTGAAATAAAAGTATTGGTTTTTTTTTATTCACTTTATACCGAATTTAAAACAGCCATTTTTTTTTCCCACATTATTCTTTCGTTGATTAACTTTAAGAAATTGAAATCGTTAAAAAATCTCTCTGAGAAATATTTTAGGGCCCTCAAAGGGGCCATTTTTGGGCTACAATTACTTCGTTAATAAGATACAGATAAATTTCAATATGAAACAACATTTATTTTCGAGCAGTACGTTTCGTAAAAATAAGTATAAAATCAATTCATACAAAATCGCTGTCAATTGGTACAGGTAACATGGTATAAAAAAAAAAAAAATGGCGATTTTTTTTATATTCATGCAAACCTTTGGAAATTCCATACTTCACCAGTGAAATAAATGTGTCTGCTTTTTTCATTCACTTTAAACTGAATTTAAAACAACGGCCATTTTATTTTATTTTTTTCCACATTATTCTTTTGTTGATTAACTTTAAGAAATTGAAATCGTTAAAAAATCTCTCAGAGAAATATTTTGGGGCCCTGAAAAGGGCCATTTTTGATGAAATTGGAAACGCATATCGAAAATTTACTTTGAGCTGGTGTATTTGGTAACTGCTTTAGTTCCTTCACTAACAGCATGCTTGGCAAGTTCACCAGGCAATAACAAACGGACGGCAGTTTGGATTTCCCGACTGGTGATTGTTGATCGCTTGTTGTAGTGTGCCAAACGAGATGCTTCGGCGGCGATTCTTTCGAAAATATCATTCACAAAACTGTTCATGATACTCATGGCCTTCGATGAAATACCAGTATCGGGATGTACTTGCTTCAACACTTTGTAGATGTAAATGGCGTAGCTTTCCTTCCTCTTGCGCTTCTTCTTCTTATCATTCTTGGTGATATTCTTCTGTGCCTTTCCGGCTTTCTTGGCTGCTTTTCCACTAGTTTTTGGTGGCATTTTTATTTTCACTTCACTTCACTGTGTTTGCACTGACGATTGAACGAGAACTGTAAAATTTTGCCATTTTACCCCACCTTAAGTCTCTTGACTCGACGATATTTTGTCAAGTACACAGTCACACAAACACATTGAAAATTGATTGAAATTTTTTGTATAAATAGAAGCAGCATTATCGGTCTATTTCATCCAGCGACACCGGGATTTGAACAACCCCAGAGGGAAAAAATACCAAAGAAGCAATTTATAATATAAACCAAAAATGTATATATATATAAGAAAAGTCATGCTATATCGTTGGGCCCCTATTGTTGAGCCAACACTATATATTTAATAGCCATAGTTTATGTAAGGAAAATTTGTTTTTTTTTTTTTATTAAGTCAATTGTAAATATTAGTTCAAATAAAAAAGTTACAAGTTACAAGGTCTATTTCATTATATAGTGATCAGTGGTGTTGTGCACAATCTTTAAAAAAAATACTACTAGTGAAAATGTCTGGCCGTGGTAAAGGAGGAAAAGTGAAGGGAAAGGCAAAGTCGCGCTCAAATCGTGCCGGACTACAGTTCCCCGTCGGTCGTATCCATCGTTTGCTTCGCAAGGGCAACTATGCTGAACGTGTCGGTGCTGGTGCTCCAGTGTATTTAGCAGCTGTTATGGAATATTTGGCTGCTGAAGTTTTAGAATTGGCGGGAAATGCTGCTCGTGACAACAAAAAGACAAGAATCATCCCTCGTCATTTGCAATTAGCCATCCGTAATGACGAAGAGTTGAACAAATTGCTGTCTGGTGTTACCATTGCACAAGGAGGCGTTCTTCCAAACATCCAAGCTGTTCTGTTGCCCAAGAAAACCGAAAAAAGTGCCTAAATTCATTACTTGTGAGAAGAAAAAAAAAAAAAAAAAGTAACTCAAACAAACCGTCCTTTTAAGGACGACAAATCATTTTAATTAAGAGTATTGAATAATTTCAAATTTTATCTTCATTAGTGAAAAGAAAATTACTCTAATGATAGTAATTTAGTTTATGTATTGTATAAGTGTGTGCATGCAGGAAATAAATTCCGTGTTTGCGGGATTCGGAATTTCGTCAACAAACCCACACTAAAAACTCAAGATCATTTTGTTAGTGCGTGTGTATTACAAAAAAAATATTTTTTTTCCATAGGCCAGTATGATTTTCTTTATTCTCCAACGAAAGGTAAAGCTCAAAAGGGGAAACTAAAGGTCTGCGTATGTGTGTGTGTGTATATTTCTTTTAGAATTCGTTGAAAACAAAAAAGAGACGCTATGAAATTTGCCGCCATTTTGAAATCTAACTGACGCCATATGCTATGGAATGCGAAAAAAGAAATCAACACAACTGAATCTATTCAATATAATTTGACACCATTTTAAAAATTCACTTATGCCACATGTGAAAGAAAAAAGTTTTTTTTTTTTTTTATATATTTTAATTTAATTTTCTAAGTCTCACTGATGCTCCAAAATAATACATACCTATGATAAAATTCTGTATTTCAGAAATCCAAACATACTTTTTATGAAATTCGAAATAAAATCACTTCAGAGATTTTTTTGTGGTCCTTAAAAGGACCGATTGTGTAAGAAATAATTTTTTTTCTTTTCTTTTTTAGATTATTTAACCTCCGAAACCATAAAGAGTGCGTCCTTGTCTCTTCAGTGCATATACAACATCCATTGCGGTGACTGTCTTACGCTTAGCGTGTTCGGTGTAGGTAACAGCATCACGAATAACATTTTCCAAGAACACTTTCAGCACACCACGGGTTTCTTCGTATATCAGACCAGAAATACGTTTCACACCACCACGACGAGCTAAACGGCGAATAGCGGGTTTTGTAATACCTTGGATATTATCACGCAACACTTTACGATGACGTTTAGCACCACCTTTGCCCAAACCTTTTCCTCCTTTACCACGACCAGTCATTTTTTTATTTTATTTCACTGAACACTGCACTAAAGTCACTATGAAACTGTACCGAAGCGCTAAATCACCACCGCTATTTATATTAATTTATAAGTAGGAGAAAATAATAGGGGAATAAACATATAAAGTGAAACAAGTGAACATGAACAAGCAGTCCGTGCGAATGTATAAGTATGAGAATTGGTATTATTTCGTTTCCATATTGTGTTAAAGTGAAGTAAATTGAGTGTAAAAAAGTGAAAAATGGCTCGTACAAAGCAAACTGCCCGTAAATCGACTGGTGGAAAAGCACCCAGGAAACAATTGGCGACTAAAGCAGCTCGCAAAAGTGCCCCAGCAACCGGAGGTGTTAAGAAACCACATCGTTATCGTCCAGGAACTGTTGCTCTTCGTGAAATTCGTCGTTACCAGAAAAGTACTGAATTGTTGATTCGCAAATTGCCTTTCCAACGTTTAGTTCGTGAAATTGCTCAGGATTTCAAAACAGATTTGCGTTTCCAAAGTTCAGCAGTGATGGCTCTTCAAGAAGCAAGTGAAGCCTATTTGGTTGGTCTTTTCGAGGATACTAATTTGTGCGCCATTCATGCTAAACGTGTTACAATCATGCCAAAAGATATTCAATTGGCTCGACGCATCCGTGGTGAACGTGCTTAAGTACATCTACATACAGAAATATTTTATAAACGGTCCTTTTCAGGACCACAAATATGACAAAGAGATTTTAATGCGTTGTTCAATTCAATTCTAGAGTAAAAACAAGTATATATAAATATAATTGAATCAGTAAATTTATAGAAAAAAAAAGGGATTACTTCAATTAGATTGCGAGTATAGTCTGTGCAAGGAATCGAATAAGTGAAAAAAAAAAAAAACAAAGTTTGAGTATAATTGTGTACCATTAGGAAGCAGTATTGTATTGAATTTTATATGCATATTACAAATATTTACTTAATTTTAGGGCAAATCATCAATAAATAGTTTAGCGAGAGAATTTTTTTATTTTTCGTAAGTTTAGTTTCAATGTCAATAGCACATCTTATGTCGTTTGATTTTAGAAATTTAAAGAAATAAATTTGAAAGAAATGATTTAAAAAAATGATCTATTTTGGAAATAATGAATCACTTAAAAGAAATAGATGGTAAAATATATACAAATGCACTAACTAAACATTAAATTAAACAAGTCAATTTATAGAGAAAATTGATAAGTTCAATTAGATTGCGAGTAGACTATACTCGCAAAGAATCAAAGAAGTAAAAGAAAACTTTAAGTCTGAGTACAATTGTGTACCATTAGGAAGCAATATGTACTGAATTTTATACATAATATGCATATAAAATGAATCCATAAAAATAAATATTATAAATATAGACTTTTAGCGAAAGAAATTTTTTTAGTTTTTATAAGTTAAGTTTCAATGTCAATAGAGCATCTTATGTCGCTTGATTTTAGTAACGCAAATGTTAGATTTTTAATGGAAGTTTTATAAATTCACATATTATACATTTTTATATTTTTATACAAATAATCCTAGTCATAACAAAATACAGTCTCATTTGAGCTATTAAAGAATAGAAAAAAAATAAAAATAAAAAATCTTCCAACAAGTAAAGGCATTGTTCATGGGTACTCATCACTTATATGTATGTACATTCATTATCGAATGGAAAATGCTAAAATATAATATATTTGCAATTAAAAGCATTTTATTTCCTTGAAGTTTATGAAAATGAGTAATTTTATTATTATTTATGTTATATTATCGTTTAAGGGAGTAAATATTCGAAAATAATATCAAAGGAAAAAAATCTTCCTATGAGAATTTTTCTATACATTCACAGAGTATGGATATGTGCATTAGCAAATGTAAAATATGAAAATATGATATATTTTTCATTATAAATATATTAATTTGTTGGCAATTTATGAAAATTAGTACCAACATATTTATATTATCGTATATTATTGTGCTAGAACAAAAAAAATATTTGTTTTAATAGAAACTCAAAACGTTTAGAGAAAGTAAAACAAGCGTTTCATTACTCCAAAAATGATTATTTTATTTACAAGGCAATATTCAATATTGGTGTTAGATTTTAATTTTATATGATTATATGAACCATATACTTTATACTGTATATGATTTTAGACATTAAACAATTGAATTTGTTTAAATAAAAGCGTTTTTATACGCGAGTAGTGAAAGAAATTCATCAAACATTGACTTTAATAGTGATGTTACGTCACATTAAAGAAATAAATTTGAATGAAATTATTTAAAAAATGATCTATTATATTATAGTAATCTAAATGATGTAATATTGGTAAGAAATATCTTTTAGAACATAAAAAATAATGAATTTTTTAGAAGAACTCAAGGATAGAACTCAGTAAAAGCGCCCAAATAAATGAAATTTTTGCATACCTTCCTACTCGGTGATTCTCAGATAGCTGTGTACACGCGGTATTCTCTGGTCGGCGTTTATTAAAATACATAGTGATTATCAAGTGTTTTTCTTGTTGATAAAAATTGTTTAAAAGTTTAAATAATAAAATGGCCGATACAGTCGCTGCTACTCCTGCTGTCGTTGCAGAAAAAAAACCGAAGAAGGCTGCCGCTAGTGGTTCAAAGAAACCAAAATCGACTCCATCTCATCCTCCTACTCAACAAATGGTGGATGCTGCTATCAAAACGTTGAAAGAACGCGGTGGTTCATCTCTTTTGGCTATTAAAAAATATATCGCGGCTACGTACAAAGTTGATGTGCAAAAACTTGCTCCGTTCATCAAGAAATATTTAAAAAGTGCTGTAGCTAGTGGTAAATTAGTGCAAACAAAAGGAAAGGGTGCTGCTGGTTCATTCAAATTGTCGGCATCTGCTAGCAAGGAACCAAAAGCGAAATCAGCTGAGAAGAAGAAGTCGACGAAGCCAAAAACTGCTGCCGCTGGTGAGAAAAAAGTGAAAAAAGCAACTGGTGAGAAGAAAGTGAAGAAAGCTGCCACCACTACAAAGAAAAGTGCTGAGAAGAAAAAAGTGGAAAAATCAAAGGTAAAGAGTATCAAGAAAACTAGCGCTGTCAAGGCAAAAACAACTAAGCCAAAGGCTGCCGCTACCGGTTATAAGCACGCAGTCAAGGGAGGCCTTCGAGGCTATAAAAGCCTTCCTCAAAAGAAGGAAAATTCAAAACCATACCTTCACGCCGAGGGAGGATAGAAAGAACATGCTGGTGCTAAAGGGAATGCACTTCTCGTATACACCTGAAGAAATCCACGAAGAGCTGAAGGCAGAGAAAATTCCAGTGGTGAGGGTCTCTCCCTTTAAATCCCAAAAAGCCAAAGGGAAGTCATTCAACTGCTTTGTAGTTGAAATCAGCAAAGACTTTGAGCTATCTGAAGTCTACACCAAGACGTTACTTATGAACCAAAGGGTTCACTGGGAACGGCTGCAAAACCGGGACATCGTGCAGTGCAAAAACTGCCAACGGTTCGGACACATCGCAACTAACTGCGGAATGCCATATGTCTGCATGAAATGCGACACAAGTCACCAACCTGGTGAGTGCAAGAGGAAGGAGGCCAATGGGGACGACGTTTACTGCGCTAACTGCAAAAAAAACGGTCACCCGGCCAATTACAAAGGATGTCCGGTTTACAAGGCTAAAATAGCTGAAAAGGAAAGAGTCAAAAGCCAGCAAAAGGCCCAGCAAGACTTTGCTGCAAAGTCAGTCTGCACCTTCACTCGACCTGCAGTGAGTTTTGCAGCCATGGCCAAGGCAGGAGCTGGGGGCAACACGCCTAAGCCAAAAACAGTCCCTAAACAACAGCAACAGCCACGAGTTGAGAAGGTGATAAGGAAAACCGTACAGCACACAACCCAGCATCAACAGAAAGCAGCCACCAATCTCGGCGACGAGGTCCAGCGTGTGTTTGGAGCAGACCTTCTAACCATAATGGCAAAGGCTCGCAAGGCGGTTCCAGCTAACTATGCTAGCATGAACGAAGGGGGAAAATCCGTGGCACTGGCCACTTTCATCTTTCAGCTATGCAGCGCATAAAAACATTAAGGATAATTGCGTATAACGTTAATTCCTTATACGCCATCCCAAGGAGGACAGCTTTTCACCTCTTTTTGAAAACTCATCAGCCCGATATCGCTCTTATAAGTGAAACCATGGTGACAAAGCGGAATAGAATAGATTTTAGCAACTTCAACACATTCAGGTCGGATAAAAAAGAAGGCAAAAGAGGCACTGCTCTCTTTGTGCGTAAAAGCATTGACGCTAGCAGCATACCAATCCAGGGACTGAAATCCTTTGAAGCCACAGGCGTAGTGATTAAAGTCAATACTCGGGAAACACTGATGGTCATCAGTATTTATAATAAGTGCAACGCCAGTAGTGCGGACACCAAGCATGACTTGCAGCTCCTCAACAACTTGCTGTCTCAGCACACCTTTGGACTCATCGGTGGAGACTTTAATGCAAGACATGAAAGATGGTCAGACAGTATTTCCAACGCCGAAGGAAATACAATAGTGGACTGGATGGACTACAACAGCGATCAACACAACCTTGTGATTATCTCGCAACCAAAACCAACATTCCCAAGGACTCCATCGTGGCTTGACTTCTACATGGTAACATCCAACTTGGTGCACATCCTCCCGGAGATAAGAAATTACGAGTGCAAGACGTTACCTGGCGACTCCGACCATGAGGCAGTACAACTGATCATTAAACTACACCAACCGATCTTTACCATTAATCCGCCTGAGGAACATTTCATAAACTACAATCAACTCAACATAGAGCGACTGCAAACAGATGTTGAAGAAAGACTCAGAATGCCAACAACTGCAAGGAATCTATTGAATGGGGAGATCGACTCAGCCATCGACAACCTGGAACTAGCAGTCAGTACAGCACTCGACCTCCAGAAAAAAACCAAAACATCGAGGGACAGATACAGTCATCTACCGCAGTTTATTCAGAACTTATATCATCACAGGCAGAGGCTTAGAAAACGATTACAAAGGATTCGTCGTAGAGACTGGAACACAAACGGTAATGACTACAGAGCCGTTCTAAGTGAATTAAATTGCACGAACGTAATGTTCAACAATGCAGTGCAGCATCACAACAACAAAAGGCTGGAAGAAAGACTTCGGAAAATTAAGCCAGGACCAGATACCTTTAAACAAATAAACCAACTAATAGGAAAGAGAGCAACGATGCCTGAATATATCGAAACAGCTCAAGGTACGGCCACAACCGCGGAAGAAAAAGCAGAAGCATTCGGTGAATTCTTCGAGACAAATTTTCAGCCTGCTCCACCCAATGATTCCATCTTTCTCTCGGAAGTCAACACGACGATCGACAGCATTGAGCGAATGACCAATGCTTCCGTAACATTCAGCGAAGAAAACCCAGCAAACGATCCCGTGGGACACAACGAACTATGCACAGCTGAAGAAATCTCCGACATAATTCAGAGTGGGCAAAACAAAAAGTCAGCGGGACCTGACAAAATTTCAAATTTTGTTCTGAAGAAAATGCCTCAAGTTGTATTAACACTGCTCACAATTATAATGAACAATTGCCTGAACAACTGCTATTTCCCAACCAAATGGAAGATTGCAAAAGTGGTGGCCATACCCAAAAAGGACAACCGCAACAGTATTGACGGATACAGGCCGGTATCACTGCTATCCAACGTGAGCAAAATCCTCGAGGAGCTCTTACTGCGGAAATTAAAGAAGTACTGCTCCACCAACCACATCATCCCGGATATACAGTTCGGGTTCCGGGAAAGATATTCAACCCTTCATCCGCTAATGAAGTTTCATCAGGATATTGTCAAATCCCTCAACAACCACCAAGTCACCGTCGCATGCTTCTTAGACGTCAAGAAAGCCTTTGACACAGTTTGGATTGAGGGACTCATCCACAAGTTGAAGCAGCTAGGTTTTCCTAGAGAACTGACAAAAATAATTTACAGCTTTCTTCATTACAGGTCGTTCTTCGTCCAGGTGGAAAACAAGCAGTCAACAATGAGAAGAATAAGAGCAGGCGTCGCCCAAGGATCCAAACTGGGTCCTATTCTGTTCAACATTTATACATCTGACCAGCCGCAATTGGAAAATAACACCAATTGCTGCCTTTTTGCTGATGATTCGCTGACATATGCCAGCTCCATGTCACCAATAATTGCGGCACGTAGAGTAGAAGCCCACATTCATAGAGTCACCGAATTCTACCAGAAATGGGGAATCCACATCAACCCAGCGAAGACCGAACTCCTATGCTTTAGGAGACCGTTTAGGGGAAGAAGAAGCAGGTCAGCCACCCATTGCCGCAATATAGAAATTAGATTGCTCAACGGTATGCCACTGAGAGCCACCAGCGAAGCGAAATACCTGGGAGTCAACTTTACCGACAGACTTAAGTTCAACCACCATTCAGCGATAATGCTGAAGCGTGCAAATTTTGCATTTCATCGCGTCTATCCACTGATGCGAAAGCAAAACGGGCTCAGCCAAAATACTAAGCTGCTGCTGTACAAGCAGCTTATTAGACCAGTTGTGGCATACTGCTTTCCCATCTGGTTCACCATATCAAAAACATATATGAAAAAACTAGCAGTTTTTGAAAGAAAAATACTGAGGATATGCACCGGTCTCAACTTTGATAGACAAAGAAGGAAACATGTGAGCAACAAGACACTCTACAAAGAAGCACAGATAGTACCCTTGGAGAGGTACTTGGTTCATTTGTCCAAGAAGCTGCTTAGCAAAGTCACGGACCACCCTAACCCACTGGTGAGAGAGCTACCACGACAGCAACAGATTACAGAGCATCGGTACCTGAGTGTGATGGCACTGGCTAATGAGGAAAGATTTCCGAACATCGAAGACGAGGAAGAAATCCTCTTCTACACCCAACCAGGCGTAATGCACCATCGTGGGTAACACCCCGATGACACCCAAATAGACACAACAAAATGATCAGCGACACCGGGATTTGAACAACCCCAGGGGGAAAAAATACCAAAGAAGCAATTTATAATATAAACCAAAAATGTATATATATATAAGAAAAGTCATGCTATATCGTTGGGCCCCTATTGTTGAGCCAACACTATATATTTAATAGCCATAGTTTATGTAAGGAAAATTTGTTTTTTTTTTAAGTCAATTGTAAATATTAGTTCAAATAAAAAAGTTACAAGTTACAAGTTACAGTCGCTGCTACTCCTGCTGTCGTTGCAGAAAAAAAACCGAAGAAGGCTGCCGCTAGTGGTTCAAAGAAACCAAAATCGACTCCATCTCATCCTCCTACTCAACAAATGGTGGATGCTGCTATCAAAACGTTGAAAGAACGCGGTGGTTCATCTCTTTTGGCTATTAAAAAATATATCGCGGCTACGTACAAAGTTGATGTGCAAAAACTTGCTCCGTTCATCAAGAAATATTTAAAAAGTGCTGTAGCTAGTGGTAAATTAGTGCAAACAAAAGGAAAGGGTGCTGCTGGTTCATTCAAATTGTCGGCATCTGCTAGCAAGGAACCAAAAGCGAAATCAGCTGAGAAGAAGAAGTCGACGAAGCCAAAAACTGCTGCCGCTGGTGAGAAAAAAGTGAAAAAAGCAACTGGTGAGAAGAAAGTGAAGAAAGCTGCCACCACTACAAAGAAAAGTGCTGAGAAGAAAAAAGTGGAAAAATCAAAGGTAAAGAGTATCAAGAAAACTAGCGCTGTCAAGGCAAAAACAACTAAGCCAAAGGCTGCCGCTACTAAAGCTAAAGTACCCAAAGCTAAATCTGCAACATCATCCGCAGCCAAACCTAAAAAGGCTGTTGCGGCTAAGAAAGCTAAAAAATAATTTCATTGCAAGCATTTGCAAAAAAGAAATTAAAAAAAAAAAAAACTCCACAGTCCTTTTCAGGGCTACAATTATTTCGTTAATGAGATACAGATCAATTTCAATATAAAATTATATTTACTTTCGCAATACGTTTCTTAAAAATAAGTATAAAATCAATCTATACAAAATCGCTATCAATTGGTTCAGGTAACGATAAAAAAAAAATGGCGATTTTTTTTATATCCATGTAAATCATTAGAAATTCTATACTTCACCAGTGAAATAAAAGTATTGGTTTTTTTTTATTCACTTTATACCGAATTTAAAACAGCCATTTTTTTTTCCCACATTATTCTTTCGTTGATTAACTTTAAGAAATTGAAATCGTTAAAAAATCTCTCTGAGAAATATTTTAGGGCCCTCAAAGGGGCCATTTTTGGGCTACAATTACTTCGTTAATAAGATACAGATAAATTTCAATATGAAACAACATTTATTTTCGAGCAGTACGTTTCGTAAAAATAAGTATAAAATCAATTCATACAAAATCGCTGTCAATTGGTACAGGTAACATGGTATAAAAAAAAAAAAAATGGCGATTTTTTTTATATTCATGCAAACCTTTGGAAATTCCATACTTCACCAGTGAAATAAATGTGTCTGCTTTTTTCATTCACTTTAAACTGAATTTAAAACAACGGCCATTTTATTTTATTTTTTTCCACATTATTCTTTTGTTGATTAACTTTAAGAAATTGAAATCGTTAAAAAATCTCTCAGAGAAATATTTTGGGGCCCTGAAAAGGGCCATTTTTGATGAAATTGGAAACGCATATCGAAAATTTACTTTGAGCTGGTGTATTTGGTAACTGCTTTAGTTCCTTCACTAACAGCATGCTTGGCAAGTTCACCAGGCAATAACAAACGGACGGCAGTTTGGATTTCCCGACTGGTGATTGTTGATCGCTTGTTGTAGTGTGCCAAACGAGATGCTTCGGCGGCGATTCTTTCGAAAATATCATTCACAAAACTGTTCATGATACTCATGGCCTTCGATGAAATACCAGTATCGGGATGTACTTGCTTCAACACTTTGTAGATGTAAATGGCGTAGCTTTCCTTCCTCTTGCGCTTCTTCTTCTTATCATTCTTGGTGATATTCTTCTGTGCCTTTCCGGCTTTCTTGGCTGCTTTTCCACTAGTTTTTGGTGGCATTTTTATTTTCACTTCACTTCACTGTGTTTGCACTGACGATTGAACGAGAACTGTAAAATTTTGCCATTTTACCCCACCTTAAGTCTCTTGACTCGACGATATTTTGTCAAGTACACAGTCACACAAACACATTGAAAATTGATTGAAATTTTTTGTATAAATAGAAGCAGCATTATCGGTCTATTTCATCCAGCGACACCGGGATTTGAACAACCCCAGAGGGAAAAAATACCAAAGAAGCAATTTATAATATAAACCAAAAATGTATATATATATAAGAAAAGTCATGCTATATCGTTGGGCCCCTATTGTTGAGCCAACACTATATATTTAATAGCCATAGTTTATGTAAGGAAAATTTGTTTTTTTTTTTTTATTAAGTCAATTGTAAATATTAGTTCAAATAAAAAAGTTACAAGTTACAAGGTCTATTTCATTATATAGTGATCAGTGGTGTTGTGCACAATCTTTAAAAAAAATACTACTAGTGAAAATGTCTGGCCGTGGTAAAGGAGGAAAAGTGAAGGGAAAGGCAAAGTCGCGCTCAAATCGTGCCGGACTACAGTTCCCCGTCGGTCGTATCCATCGTTTGCTTCGCAAGGGCAACTATGCTGAACGTGTCGGTGCTGGTGCTCCAGTGTATTTAGCAGCTGTTATGGAATATTTGGCTGCTGAAGTTTTAGAATTGGCGGGAAATGCTGCTCGTGACAACAAAAAGACAAGAATCATCCCTCGTCATTTGCAATTAGCCATCCGTAATGACGAAGAGTTGAACAAATTGCTGTCTGGTGTTACCATTGCACAAGGAGGCGTTCTTCCAAACATCCAAGCTGTTCTGTTGCCCAAGAAAACCGAAAAAAGTGCCTAAATTCATTACTTGTGAGAAGAAAAAAAAAAAAAAAAAGTAACTCAAACAAACCGTCCTTTTAAGGACGACAAATCATTTTAATTAAGAGTATTGAATAATTTCAAATTTTATCTTCATTAGTGAAAAGAAAATTACTCTAATGATAGTAATTTAGTTTATGTATTGTATAAGTGTGTGCATGCAGGAAATAAATTCCGTGTTTGCGGGATTCGGAATTTCGTCAACAAACCCACACTAAAAACTCAAGATCATTTTGTTAGTGCGTGTGTATTACAAAAAAAATATTTTTTTTCCATAGGCCAGTATGATTTTCTTTATTCTCCAACGAAAGGTAAAGCTCAAAAGGGGAAACTAAAGGTCTGCGTATGTGTGTGTGTGTATATTTCTTTTAGAATTCGTTGAAAACAAAAAAGAGACGCTATGAAATTTGCCGCCATTTTGAAATCTAACTGACGCCATATGCTATGGAATGCGAAAAAAGAAATCAACACAACTGAATCTATTCAATATAATTTGACACCATTTTAAAAATTCACTTATGCCACATGTGAAAGAAAAAAGTTTTTTTTTTTTTTTATATATTTTAATTTAATTTTCTAAGTCTCACTGATGCTCCAAAATAATACATACCTATGATAAAATTCTGTATTTCAGAAATCCAAACATACTTTTTATGAAATTCGAAATAAAATCACTTCAGAGATTTTTTTGTGGTCCTTAAAAGGACCGATTGTGTAAGAAATAATTTTTTTTCTTTTCTTTTTTAGATTATTTAACCTCCGAAACCATAAAGAGTGCGTCCTTGTCTCTTCAGTGCATATACAACATCCATTGCGGTGACTGTCTTACGCTTAGCGTGTTCGGTGTAGGTAACAGCATCACGAATAACATTTTCCAAGAACACTTTCAGCACACCACGGGTTTCTTCGTATATCAGACCAGAAATACGTTTCACACCACCACGACGAGCTAAACGGCGAATAGCGGGTTTTGTAATACCTTGGATATTATCACGCAACACTTTACGATGACGTTTAGCACCACCTTTGCCCAAACCTTTTCCTCCTTTACCACGACCAGTCATTTTTTTATTTTATTTCACTGAACACTGCACTAAAGTCACTATGAAACTGTACCGAAGCGCTAAATCACCACCGCTATTTATATTAATTTATAAGTAGGAGAAAATAATAGGGGAATAAACATATAAAGTGAAACAAGTGAACATGAACAAGCAGTCCGTGCGAATGTATAAGTATGAGAATTGGTATTATTTCGTTCCCATATTGTGTTAAAGTGAAGTAAATTGAGTGTAAAAAAGTGAAAAATGGCTCGTACAAAGCAAACTGCCCGTAAATCGACTGGTGGAAAAGCACCCAGGAAACAATTGGCGACTAAAGCAGCTCGCAAAAGTGCCCCAGCAACCGGAGGTGTTAAGAAACCACATCGTTATCGTCCAGGAACTGTTGCTCTTCGTGAAATTCGTCGTTACCAGAAAAGTACTGAATTGTTGATTCGCAAATTGCCTTTCCAACGTTTAGTTCGTGAAATTGCTCAGGATTTCAAAACAGATTTGCGTTTCCAAAGTTCAGCAGTGATGGCTCTTCAAGAAGCAAGTGAAGCCTATTTGGTTGGTCTTTTCGAGGATACTAATTTGTGCGCCATTCATGCTAAACGTGTTACAATCATGCCAAAAGATATTCAATTGGCTCGACGCATCCGTGGTGAACGTGCTTAAGTACATCTACATACAGAAATATTTTATAAACGGTCCTTTTCAGGACCACAAATATGACAAAGAGATTTTAATGCGTTGTTCAATTCAATTCTAGAGTAAAAACAAGTATATATAAATATAATTGAATCAGTAAATTTATAGAAAAAAAAAGGGATTACTTCAATTAGATTGCGAGTATAGTCTGTGCAAGGAATCGAATAAGTGAAAAAAAAAAAAAACAAAGTTTGAGTATAATTGTGTACCATTAGGAAGCAGTATTGTATTGAATTTTATATGCATATTACAAATATTTACTTAATTTTAGGGCAAATCATCAATAAATAGTTTAGCGAGAGAATTTTTTTATTTTTCGTAAGTTTAGTTTCAATGTCAATAGCACATCTTATGTCGTTTGATTTTAGAAATTTAAAGAAATAAATTTGAAAGAAATGATTTAAAAAAATGATCTATTTTGGAAATAATGAATCACTTAAAAGAAATAGATGGTAAAATATATACAAATGCACTAACTAAACATTAAATTAAACAAGTCAATTTATAGAGAAAATTGATAAGTTCAATTAGATTGCGAGTAGACTATACTCGCAAAGAATCAAAGAAGTAAAAGAAAACTTTAAGTCTGAGTACAATTGTGTACCATTAGGAAGCAATATGTACTGAATTTTATACATAATATGCATATAAAATGAATCCATAAAAATAAATATTATAAATATAGACTTTTAGCGAAAGAAATTTTTTTAGTTTTTATAAGTTAAGTTTCAATGTCAATAGAGCATCTTATGTCGCTTGATTTTAGTAACGCAAATGTTAGATTTTTAATGGAAGTTTTATAAATTCACATATTATACATTTTTATATTTTTATACAAATAATCCTAGTCATAACAAAATACAGTCTCATTTGAGCTATTAAAGAATAGAAAAAAAATAAAAATAAAAAATCTTCCAACAAGTAAAGGCATTGTTCATGGGTACTCATCACTTATATGTATGTACATTCATTATCGAATGGAAAATGCTAAAATATAATATATTTGCAATTAAAAGCATTTTATTTCCTTGAAGTTTATGAAAATGAGTAATTTTATTATTATTTATGTTATATTATCGTTTAAGGGAGTAAATATTCGAAAATAATATCAAAGGAAAAAAATCTTCCTATGAGAATTTTTCTATACATTCACAGAGTATGGATATGTGCATTAACAAATGTAAAATATGAAAATATGATATATTTTTCATTATAAATATATTAATTTGTTGGCAATTTATGAAAATTAGTACCAACATATTTATATTATCGTATATTATTGTGCTAGAACAAAAAAAATATTTGTTTTAATAGAAACTCAAAACGTTTAGAGAAAGTAAAACAAGCGTTTCATTACTCCAAAAATGATTATTTTATTTACAAGGCAATATTCAATATTGGTGTTAGATTTTAATTTTATATGATTATATGAACCATATACTTTATACTGTATATGATTTTAGACATTAAACAATTGAATTTGTTTAAATAAAAGCGTTTTTATACGCGAGTAGTGAAAGAAATTCATCAAACATTGACTTTAATAGTGATGTTACGTCACATTAAAGAAATAAATTTGAATGAAATTATTTAAAAAATGATCTATTATATTATAGTAATCTAAATGATGTAATATTGGTAAGAAATATCTTTTAGAACATAAAAAATAATGAATTTTTTAGAAGAACTCAAGGATAGAACTCAGTAAAAGCGCCCAAATAAATGAAATTTTTGCATACCTTCCTACTCGGTGATTCTCAGATAGCTGTGTACACGCGGTATTCTCTGGTCGGCGTTTATTAAAATACATAGTGATTATCAAGTGTTTTTCTTGTTGATAAAAATTGTTTAAAAGTTTAAATAATAAAATGGCCGATACAGTCGCTGCTACTCCTGCTGTCGTTGCAGAAAAAAAACCGAAGAAGGCTGCCGCTAGTGGTTCAAAGAAACCAAAATCGACTCCATCTCATCCTCCTACTCAACAAATGGTGGATGCTGCTATCAAAACGTTGAAAGAACGCGGTGGTTCATCTCTTTTGGCTATTAAAAAATATATCGCGGCTACGTACAAAGTTGATGTGCAAAAACTTGCTCCGTTCATCAAGAAATATTTAAAAAGTGCTGTAGCTAGTGGTAAATTAGTGCAAACAAAAGGAAAGGGTGCTGCTGGTTCATTCAAATTGTCGGCATCTGCTAGCAAGGAACCAAAAGCGAAATCAGCTGAGAAGAAGAAGTCGACGAAGCCAAAAACTGCTGCCGCTGGTGAGAAAAAAGTGAAAAAAGCAACTGGTGAGAAGAAAGTGAAGAAAGCTGCCACCACTACAAAGAAAAGTGCTGAGAAGAAAAAAGTGGAAAAATCAAAGGTAAAGAGTATCAAGAAAACTAGCGCTGTCAAGGCAAAAACAACTAAGCCAAAGGCTGCCGCTACTAAAGCTAAAGTACCCAAAGCTAAATCTGCAACATCATCCGCAGCCAAACCTAAAAAGGCTGTTGCGGCTAAGAAAGCTAAAAAATAATTTCATTGCAAGCATTTGCAAAAAAGAAATTAAAAAAAAAAAAAACTCCACAGTCCTTTTCAGGGCTACAATTATTTCGTTAATGAGATACAGATCAATTTCAATATAAAATTATATTTACTTTCGCAATACGTTTCTTAAAAATAAGTATAAAATCAATCTATACAAAATCGCTATCAATTGGTTCAGGTAACGATAAAAAAAAAATGGCGATTTTTTTTATATCCATGTAAATCATTAGAAATTCTATACTTCACCAGTGAAATAAAAGTATTGGTTTTTTTTTATTCACTTTATACCGAATTTAAAACAGCCATTTTTTTTTCCCACATTATTCTTTCGTTGATTAACTTTAAGAAATTGAAATCGTTAAAAAATCTCTCTGAGAAATATTTTAGGGCCCTCAAAGGGGCCATTTTTGGGCTACAATTACTTCGTTAATAAGATACAGATAAATTTCAATATGAAACAACATTTATTTTCGAGCAGTACGTTTCGTAAAAATAAGTATAAAATCAATTCATACAAAATCGCTGTCAATTGGTACAGGTAACATGGTATAAAAAAAAAAAAAATGGCGATTTTTTTTATATTCATGCAAACCTTTGGAAATTCCATACTTCACCAGTGAAATAAATGTGTCTGCTTTTTTCATTCACTTTAAACTGAATTTAAAACAACGGCCATTTTATTTTATTTTTTTCCACATTATTCTTTTGTTGATTAACTTTAAGAAATTGAAATCGTTAAAAAATCTCTCAGAGAAATATTTTGGGGCCCTGAAAAGGGCCATTTTTGATGAAATTGGAAACGCATATCGAAAATTTACTTTGAGCTGGTGTATTTGGTAACTGCTTTAGTTCCTTCACTAACAGCATGCTTGGCAAGTTCACCAGGCAATAACAAACGGACGGCAGTTTGGATTTCCCGACTGGTGATTGTTGATCGCTTGTTGTAGTGTGCCAAACGAGATGCTTCGGCGGCGATTCTTTCGAAAATATCATTCACAAAACTGTTCATGATACTCATGGCCTTCGATGAAATACCAGTATCGGGATGTACTTGCTTCAACACTTTGTAGATGTAAATGGCGTAGCTTTCCTTCCTCTTGCGCTTCTTCTTCTTATCATTCTTGGTGATATTCTTCTGTGCCTTTCCGGCTTTCTTGGCTGCTTTTCCACTAGTTTTTGGTGGCATTTTTATTTTCACTTCACTTCACTGTGTTTGCACTGACGATTGAACGAGAACTGTAAAATTTTGCCATTTTACCCCACCTTAAGTCTCTTGACTCGACGATATTTTGTCAAGTACACAGTCACACAAACACATTGAAAATTGATTGAAATTTTTTGTATAAATAGAAGCAGCATTATCGGTCTATTTCATTCAGCGACACCGGGATTTGAACAACCCCAGGGGGAAAAAATACCAAAGAAGCAATTTATAATATAAACCAAAAATGTATATATATATAAGAAAAGTCATGCTATATCGTTGGGCCCCTATTGTTGAGCCAACACTATATATTTAATAGCCATAGTTTATGTAAGGAAAATTTGTTTTTTTTTTAAGTCAATTGTAAATATTAGTTCAAATAAAAAAGTTACAAGTTACAAGGTCTATTTCATTATATAGTGATCAGTGGTGTTGTGCACAATCTTTAAAAAAAATACTACTAGTGAAAATGTCTGGCCGTGGTAAAGGAGGAAAAGTGAAGGGAAAGGCAAAGTCGCGCTCAAATCGTGCCGGACTACAGTTCCCCGTCGGTCGTATCCATCGTTTGCTTCGCAAGGGCAACTATGCTGAACGTGTCGGTGCTGGTGCTCCAGTGTATTTAGCAGCTGTTATGGAATATTTGGCTGCTGAAGTTTTAGAATTGGCGGGAAATGCTGCTCGTGACAACAAAAAGACAAGAATCATCCCTCGTCATTTGCAATTAGCCATCCGTAATGACGAAGAGTTGAACAAATTGCTGTCTGGTGTTACCATTGCACAAGGAGGCGTTCTTCCAAACATCCAAGCTGTTCTGTTGCCCAAGAAAACCGAAAAAAGTGCCTAAATTCATTACTTGTGAGAAGAAAAAAAAAAAAAAAAAGTAACTCAAACAAACCGTCCTTTTAAGGACGACAAATCATTTTAATTAAGAGTATTGAATAATTTCAAATTTTATCTTCATTAGTGAAAAGAAAATTACTCTAATGATAGTAATTTAGTTTATGTATTGTATAAGTGTGTGCATGCAGGAAATAAATTCCGTGTTTGCGGGATTCGGAATTTCGTCAACAAACCCACACTAAAAACTCAAGATCATTTTGTTAGTGCGTGTGTATTACAAAAAAAAATATTTTTTTTCCATAGGCCAGTATGATTTTCTTTATTCTCCAACGAAAGGTAAAGCTCAAAAGGGGAAACTAAAGGTCTGCGTATGTGTGTGTGTGTATATTTCTTTTAGAATTCGTTGAAAACAAAAAAGAGACGCTATGAAATTTGCCGCCATTTTGAAATCTAACTGACGCCATATGCTATGGAATGCGAAAAAAGAAATCAACACAACTGAATCTATTCAATATAATTTGACACCATTTTAAAAATTCACTTATGCCACATGTGAAAGAAAAAAGTTTTTTTTTTTTTTTATATATTTTAATTTAATTTTCTAAGTCTCACTGATGCTCCAAAATAATACATACCTATGATAAAATTCTGTATTTCAGAAATCCAAACATACTTTTTATGAAATTCGAAATAAAATCACTTCAGAGATTTTTTTGTGGTCCTTAAAAGGACCGATTGTGTAAGAAATAATTTTTTTCCTTTTCTTTTTTAGATTATTTAACCTCCGAAACCATAAAGAGTGCGTCCTTGTCTCTTCAGTGCATATACAACATCCATTGCGGTGACTGTCTTACGCTTAGCGTGTTCGGTGTAGGTAACAGCATCACGAATAACATTTTCCAAGAACACTTTCAGCACACCACGGGTTTCTTCGTATATCAGACCAGAAATACGTTTCACACCACCACGACGAGCTAAACGGCGAATAGCGGGTTTTGTAATACCTTGGATATTATCACGCAACACTTTACGATGACGTTTAGCACCACCTTTGCCCAAACCTTTTCCTCCTTTACCACGACCAGTCATTTTTTTATTTTATTTCACTGAACACTGCACTAAAGTCACTATGAAACTGTACCGAAGCGCTAAATCACCACCGCTATTTATATTAATTTATAAGTAGGAGAAAATAATAGGGGAATAAACATATAAAGTGAAACAAGTGAACATGAACAAGCAGTCCGTGCGAATGTATAAGTATGAGAATTGGTATTATTTCGTTCCCATATTGTGTTAAAGTGAAGTAAATTGAGTGTAAAAAAGTGAAAAATGGCTCGTACAAAGCAAACTGCCCGTAAATCGACTGGTGGAAAAGCACCCAGGAAACAATTGGCGACTAAAGCAGCTCGCAAAAGTGCCCCAGCAACCGGAGGTGTTAAGAAACCACATCGTTATCGTCCAGGAACTGTTGCTCTTCGTGAAATTCGTCGTTACCAGAAAAGTACTGAATTGTTGATTCGCAAATTGCCTTTCCAACGTTTAGTTCGTGAAATTGCTCAGGATTTCAAAACAGATTTGCGTTTCCAAAGTTCAGCAGTGATGGCTCTTCAAGAAGCAAGTGAAGCCTATTTGGTTGGTCTTTTCGAGGATACTAATTTGTGCGCCATTCATGCTAAACGTGTTACAATCATGCCAAAAGATATTCAATTGGCTCGACGCATCCGTGGTGAACGTGCTTAAGTACATCTACATACAGAAATATTTTATAAACGGTCCTTTTCAGGACCACAAATATGACAAAGAGATTTTAATGCGTTGTTCAATTCAATTCTAGAGTAAAAACAAGTATATACAAATATAATTGAATCAGTAAATTTATAGAAAAAAAAAAGGGATTACTTCAATTAGATTGCGAGTATAGTCTGTGCAAGGAATCGAATAAGTGAAAAAAAAAAACGAAGTTCGAGTATAATTGTGTACCATTAGGAAGCAGTATTGTATTGAATTTTATATGCATATTACAAATATTTACTTAATTTTAGGGCAAATCATCAATAAATAGTTTAGCGAGAGAATTTTTTTATTTTTCGTAAGTTTAGTTTCAATGTCAATAGCACATCTTATGTCGTTTGATTTTAGAAATTTAAAGAAATAAATTTGAATGAAATGATTTAAAAAAATGATCTATTTTGGAAATAATGAATCACTTAAAAGAAATAGATGGTAAAATATATACAAATGCACTAACTAAACATTAAATTAAACAAGTCAATTTATAGAGAAAATTGATAAGTTCAATTAGATTGCGAGTAGACTATACTCGCAAAGAATCAAAGAAGTAAAAGAAAACTTTAAGTCTGAGTACAATTGTGTACCATTAGGAAGCAATATGTACTGAATTTTATACATAATATGCATATAAAATGAATCCATAAAAATAAATATTATAAATATAGACTTTTAGCGAAAGAAATTTTTTTAGTTTTTATAAGTTAAGTTTCAATGTCAATAGAGCATCTTATGTCGCTTGATTTTAGTAACGCAAATGTTAGATTTTTAATGGAAGTTTTATAAATTCACATATTATACATTTTTATATTTTTATACAAATAATCCTAGTCATAACAAAATACAGTCTCATTTGAGCTATTAAAGAATAGAAAAAAAATAAAAATAAAAAATCTTCCAACAAGTAAAGGCATTGTTCATGGGTACTCATCACTTATATGTATGTACATTCATTATCGAATGGAAAATGCTAAAATATAATATATTTGCAATTAAAAGCATTTTATTTCCTTGAAGTTTATGAAAATGAGTAATTTTATTATTATTTATGTTATATTATCGTTTAAGGGAGTAAATATTCGAAAATAATATCAAAGGAAAAAAATCTTCCTATGAGAATTTTTCTATACATTCACAGAGTATGGATATGTGCATTAACAAATGTAAAATATGAAAATATGATATATTTTTCATTATAAATATATTAATTTGTTGGCAATTTATGAAAATTAGTACCAACATATTTATATTATCGTATATTATTGTGCTAGAACAAAAAAAATATTTGTTTTAATAGAAACTCAAAACGTTTAGAGAAAGTAAAACAAGCGTTTCATTACTCCAAAAATGATTATTTTATTTACAAGGCAATATTCAATATTGGTGTTAGATTTTAATTTTATATGATTATATGAACCATATACTTTATACTGTATATGATTTTAGACATTAAACAATTGAATTTGTTTAAATAAAAGCGTTTTTATACGCGAGTAGTGAAAGAAATTCATCAAACATTGACTTTAATAGTGATGTTACGTCACATTAAAGAAATAAATTTGAATGAAATTATTTAAAAAATGATCTATTATATTATAGTAATCTAAATGATGTAATATTGGTAAGAAATATCTTTTAGAACATAAAAAATAATGAATTTTTTAGAAGAACTCAAGGATAGAACTCAGTAAAAGCGCCCAAATAAATGAAATTTTTGCATACCTTCCTACTCGGTGATTCTCAGATAGCTGTGTACGCGCGGTATTCTCTGGTCGGCGTTTATTAAAATACATAGTGATTATCAAGTGTTTTTCTTGTTGATAAAAATTGTTTAAAAGTTTAAATAATAAAATGGCCGATACAGTCGCTGCTACTCCTGCTGTCGTTGCAGAAAAAAAACCGAAGAAGGCTGCCGCTAGTGGTTCAAAGAAACCAAAATCGACTCCATCTCATCCTCCTACTCAACAAATGGTGGATGCTGCTATCAAAACGTTGAAAGAACGCGGTGGTTCATCTCTTTTGGCTATTAAAAAATATATCGCGGCTACGTACAAAGTTGATGTGCAAAAACTTGCTCCGTTCATCAAGAAATATTTAAAAAGTGCTGTAGCTAGTGGTAAATTAGTGCAAACAAAAGGAAAGGGTGCTGCTGGTTCATTCAAATTGTCGGCATCTGCTAGCAAGGAACCAAAAGCGAAATCAGCTGAGAAGAAGAAGTCGACGAAGCCAAAAACTGCTGCCGCTGGTGAGAAAAAAGTGAAAAAAGCAACTGGTGAGAAGAAAGTGAAGAAAGCTGCCACCACTACAAAGAAAAGTGCTGAGAAGAAAAAAGTGGAAAAATCAAAGGTAAAGAGTATCAAGAAAACTAGCGCTGTCAAGGCAAAAACAACTAAGCCAAAGGCTGCCGCTACTAAAGCTAAAGTACCCAAAGCTAAATCTGCAACATCATCCGCAGCCAAACCTAAAAAGGCTGTTGCGGCTAAGAAAGCTAAAAAATAATTTCATTGCAAGCATTTGCAAAAAAGAAATTAAAAAAAAAAAAAACTCCACAGTCCTTTTCAGGGCTACAATTATTTCGTTAATGAGATACAGATCAATTTCAATATAAAATTATATTTACTTTCGCAATACGTTTCTTAAAAATAAGTATAAAATCAATCTATACAAAATCGCTATCAATTGGTTCAGGTAACGATAAAAAAAAAATGGCGATTTTTTTTATATCCATGTAAATCATTAGAAATTCTATACTTCACCAGTGAAATAAAAGTATTGGTTTTTTTTTATTCACTTTATACCGAATTTAAAACAGCCATTTTTTTTTCCCACATTATTCTTTCGTTGATTAACTTTAAGAAATTGAAATCGTTAAAAAATCTCTCTGAGAAATATTTTAGGGCCCTCAAAGGGGCCATTTTTGGGCTACAATTACTTCGTTAATAAGATACAGATAAATTTCAATATGAAACAACATTTATTTTCGAGCAGTACGTTTCGTAAAAATAAGTATAAAATCAATTCATACAAAATCGCTGTCAATTGGTACAGGTAACATGGTATAAAAAAAAAAAAAATGGCGATTTTTTTTATATTCATGCAAACCTTTGGAAATTCCATACTTCACCAGTGAAATAAATGAGTCTGCTTTTTTCATTCACTTTAAACTGAATTTAAAACAACGGCCATTTTATTTTATTTTTTTCCACATTATTCTTTTGTTGATTAACTTTAAGAAATTGAAATCGTTAAAAAATCTCTCAGAGAAATATTTTGGGGCCCTGAAAAGGGCCATTTTTGATGAAATTGGAAACGCATATCGAAAATTTACTTTGAGCTGGTGTATTTGGTAACTGCTTTAGTTCCTTCACTAACAGCATGCTTGGCAAGTTCACCAGGCAATAACAAACGGACGGCAGTTTGGATTTCCCGACTGGTGATTGTTGATCGCTTGTTGTAGTGTGCCAAACGAGATGCTTCGGCGGCGATTCTTTCGAAAATATCATTCACAAAACTGTTCATGATACTCATGGCCTTCGATGAAATACCAGTATCGGGATGTACTTGCTTCAACACTTTGTAGATGTAAATGGCGTAGCTTTCCTTCCTCTTGCGCTTCTTCTTCTTATCATTCTTGGTGATATTCTTCTGTGCCTTTCCGGCTTTCTTGGCTGCTTTTCCACTAGTTTTTGGTGGCATTTTTATTTTCACTTCACTTCACTGTGTTTGCACTGACGATTGAACGAGAACTGTAAAATTTTGCCATTTTACCCCACCTTAAGTCTCTTGACTCGACGATATTTTGTCAAGTACACAGTCACACAAACACATTGAAAATTGATTGAAATTTTTTGTATAAATAGAAGCAGCATTATCGGTCTATTTCATTATATAGTGATCAGTGGTGTTGTGCACAATCTTTAAAAAAAATACTACTAGTGAAAATGTCTGGCCGTGGTAAAGGAGGAAAAGTGAAGGGAAAGGCAAAGTCGCGCTCAAATCGTGCCGGACTACAGTTCCCCGTCGGTCGTATCCATCGTTTGCTTCGCAAGGGCAACTATGCTGAACGTGTCGGTGCTGGTGCTCCAGTGTATTTAGCAGCTGTTATGGAATATTTGGCTGCTGAAGTTTTAGAATTGGCGGGAAATGCTGCTCGTGACAACAAAAAGACAAGAATCATCCCTCGTCATTTGCAATTAGCCATCCGTAATGACGAAGAGTTGAACAAATTGCTGTCTGGTGTTACCATTGCACAAGGAGGCGTTCTTCCAAACATCCAAGCTGTTCTGTTGCCCAAGAAAACCGAAAAAAGTGCCTAAATTCATTACTTGTGAGAAGAAAAAAAAAAAAAAAAAGTAACTCAAACAAACCGTCCTTTTAAGGACGACAAATCATTTTAATTAAGAGTATTGAATAATTTCAAATTTTATCTTCATTAGTGAAAAGAAAATTACTCTAATGATAGTAATTTAGTTTATGTATTGTATAAGTGTGTGCATGCAGGAAATAAATTCCGTGTTTGCGGGATTCGGAATTTCGTCAACAAACCCACACTAAAAACTCAAGATCATTTTGTTAGTGCGTGTGTATTACAAAAAAAATATTTTTTTTCCATAGGCCAGTATGATTTTCTTTATTCTCCAACGAAAGGTAAAGCTCAAAAGGGGAAACTAAAGGTCTGCGTATGTGTGTGTGTGTATATTTCTTTTAGAATTCGTTGAAAACAAAAAAGAGACGCTATGAAATTTGCCGCCATTTTGAAATCTAACTGACGCCATATGCTATGGAATGCGAAAAAAGAAATCAACACAACTGAATCTATTCAATATAATTTGACACCATTTTAAAAATTCACTTATGCCACATGTGAAAGAAAAAAGTTTTTTTTTTTTTTTATATATTTTAATTTAATTTTCTAAGTCTCACTGATGCTCCAAAATAATACATACCTATGATAAAATTCTGTATTTCAGAAATCCAAACATACTTTTTATGAAATTCGAAATAAAATCACTTCAGAGATTTTTTTGTGGTCCTTAAAAGGACCGATTGTGTAAGAAATAATTTTTTTTCTTTTCTTTTTTAGATTATTTAACCTCCGAAACCATAAAGAGTGCGTCCTTGTCTCTTCAGTGCATATACAACATCCATTGCGGTGACTGTCTTACGCTTAGCGTGTTCGGTGTAGGTAACAGCATCACGAATAACATTTTCCAAGAACACTTTCAGCACACCACGGGTTTCTTCGTATATCAGACCAGAAATACGTTTCACACCACCACGACGAGCTAAACGGCGAATAGCGGGTTTTGTAATACCTTGGATATTATCACGCAACACTTTACGATGACGTTTAGCACCACCTTTGCCCAAACCTTTTCCTCCTTTACCACGACCAGTCATTTTTTTATTTTATTTCACTGAACACTGCACTAAAGTCACTATGAAACTGTACCGAAGCGCGATTACGATTACGATTAAGGTTTTTATTTAGTGTTTTGTTCTATATACAAATTGACTTAGAACTAGACTTATAACTAATAAATTAAATGTTGGCTCAACAATAGGGGCCCAACGTATTTCAAATGATATCTGTATTAAAATTTTTTACAAAAATATTATTATTGTCTTACTTAATCTAATACATGTGTTTTATTAAATATAAAATATATTTTTACTTGAATGTGTGTGAAAATGAAAAAAAGGGGGTTGTATCCGACTATCCTCGGTAGTGCTGGTTGTCTGCACGTTGGTAAAACGGCGTTTCGTCGTTGTAAATGATATAATTAAAACGTCCATCGATGATCGCTCGTACGCTTAGGTAACGGTGGCTTGGCTCGATCTGTTGCTGGATGAATTCTTGGATCCCGTCATTTGGATGGTCAGCAAGGTTTTGCAGTATTTTTCTTGATAGCTGCATCATATGCTCGTCGATTGCGCCCACACCAGCGCTCTCGTAGAGCATCTTCTTTGAATAGTACTTCAGTGTGACTGGATTTCGCCACAGTCCTGTACATATTCGAAGGACCTTCCTTTCGAAAACTTGGATCTTCTTCATCGTCGTTGGTGATATCGCGAACCAAATGGGACAGCAATATGTGATGACTGGTCGTATCAACTGCTTGTATATAAGGAGCTTGGTCGCTTTACTTAGACCATTTCGCCTTCGCAGCAGTGGGTGCACTAGGTGGAGTGCGAAGTTGGCTCTTCTTAGGATAATTTCAGCATGAGGATTAAATTTAAACCTCTCACTGAAATTTATTCCTAGATACCTGGCTGTCGTCTTAGTTGGCACTTCGGTGCTGTCAGGAAGTGTGATCCTGACGTTACGGCACCGAGTTGCGAACGCACGGCGTCCTCTTGTGGCTGTTGTTGGTGGCCTAAAACAAATTAGCTCAGTTTTGTTGCTGTTGATCTTCAGTCCCCATTTGAGATAGTACTCCCAAAGTGTCCTAATGTGTGCTTCAACTCTTCGGGCTGCTATCTCTGGAGAGAGAGAGATTGCATACGTTAACGAGTCATCTGCATAGAGCAAAGTCCTGGTTCCTGTTGATGTGCTTGGCTGGTCAGCAGTGAAAATGTTGAACAGCATCGGGCCAAGCCTTGATCCCTGCGGCACTCCGGCGTTGGTCCTCTTTATTGCTGACTTTGCGTTGTCAATCTGCACGAAAAAATATCTATGTGTTAAGAAGTTATAAATTATTCTTACCAAGTAATTTGGGAATCCTAAATTTATGATCTTGAACGTTAGACCCTTCGTCCAGACGCTGTCAAAGGCCTTTTCAATATCCAGAAGGCATGCTACTGTAGTCTCCTTCTTGTTGAGTCCGCGGGTGACGTCGCTGTGTAGCCTAAGCAGAGGGTGCACGGTGGAATGTCTCGCCCGAAAACCATACTGGTTGTTGGGGACTATCCCACGCTCCGTGCAGAAATGGTTAATTCTCCGCAAGATTACCGACTCTAGAATTTTGCTTACGCAGCACAGTAGGGCAATGGGCCGGTATCCGTTTACATTTGAGCGGTCGGTTTTCTTTGGCACCGGAACCACTTTCGCAACCTTCCATTTGGACGGGAAGTAGCCGTTGTTGATACAGTTATTGAAAATAACCGTCAGCAGGACAATGGCCAAACTTGGCAACTTTTTGATTAAAAAGTTGGAAATTTGGTCAATTCCCGCCGATTTTTTGGCATTTCCGCTTTCAACTATATCCACCACTTCCTCAGTGGTGGTGAAGCTTCCGTCGCTGGTTGGTTCATTCGCCGGGTTGTCCTCGCTAAATGTTGTGATCTGTGTACCGGGTTCAGTTGCCTCGCAGACTTGTGCTTCGACTTCCTCTAAGAAATCAGGCAGATGAACAGGTGGGCGGTCGACGAAGTTTCCCTCGAAGTAGGTTGCAAAAGCTTCGGCTTTCTCGGCCGGTGTTGTTGCAGTTACCTGGCCGTGGCTGATATTCTCCGGTAAGGAATGTACTCTTCCTACCAGAGAATTTATTTTCCTGAAGGCATCAGGCCCAGGCTTGATGTCTTCGAGTCGCTTGCTGAACTCCTTGTCTTGGTAGTCCTTGACCGCCCGGATGAACATCGTATTGGTGCACTGTAGCTGGGAAGATACACTGCGATATTCATCGTTGACTCTATTCAGTGTCCGCCGCATGATCCTCTGGAGCCTTTTACGGAGCCGCTGCCTATGGGCGTAAATAGCCTGGATGTGTCGCGGCAGGTTCTCGTACCTGTCTCGACTGGTTTTGGGTGTCTTCTGCCTTTCCAACGCATTGCTAATGACGGATTGAAAACGGTTGATGTTTTCATCGATCTCTGCATTGCTCAGGTTTCTTGTGGTTGGCGCTTGAGGGAGCTCCGCCTCGATTTCCGATTTAAGTCGTACCCAGTTCAATCGGTTAAACCTGATGTGGAACTCGGGTGTAGGGTGCTCGGTCAAGATACGCCTCATCAGGCGAACTTTGAGTTCCACTGCCAGATGATCAGAATCACTCGGGTGCGCAAGGCACGAATAATTCTGAAATTCCGGCAGTATGTTGACGAAATTGGAACTGTACCGAAGCGCTAAATCACCACCGCTATTTATATTAATTTATAAGTAGGAGAAAATAATAGGGGAATAAACATATAAAGTGAAACAAGTGAACATGAACAAGCAGTCCGTGCGAATGTATAAGTATGAGAATTGGTATTATTTCGTTCCCATATTGTGTTAAAGTGAAGTAAATTGAGTGTAAAAAAGTGAAAAATGGCTCGTACAAAGCAAACTGCCCGTAAATCGACTGGTGGAAAAGCACCCAGGAAACAATTGGCGACTAAAGCAGCTCGCAAAAGTGCCCCAGCAACCGGAGGTGTTAAGAAACCACATCGTTATCGTCCAGGAACTGTTGCTCTTCGTGAAATTCGTCGTTACCAGAAAAGTACTGAATTGTTGATTCGCAAATTGCCTTTCCAACGTTTAGTTCGTGAAATTGCTCAGGATTTCAAAACAGATTTGCGTTTCCAAAGTTCAGCAGTGATGGCTCTTCAAGAAGCAAGTGAAGCCTATTTGGTTGGTCTTTTCGAGGATACTAATTTGTGCGCCATTCATGCTAAACGTGTTACAATCATGCCAAAAGATATTCAATTGGCTCGACGCATCCGTGGTGAACGTGCTTAAGTACATCTACATACAGAAATATTTTATAAACGGTCCTTTTCAGGACCACAAATATGACAAAGAGATTTTAATGCGTTGTTCAATTCAATTCTAGAGTAAAAACAAGTATATACAAATATAATTGAATCAGTAAATTTATAGAAAAAAAAAAGGGATTACTTCAATTAGATTGCGAGTATAGTCTGTGCAAGGAATCGAATAAGTGAAAAAAAAAAACGAAGTTCGAGTATAATTGTGTACCATTAGGAAGCAGTATTGTATTGAATTTTATATGCATATTACAAATATTTACTTAATTTTAGGGCAAATCATCAATAAATAGTTTAGCGAGAGAATTTTTTTATTTTTCGTAAGTTTAGTTTCAATGTCAATAGCACATCTTATGTCGTTTGATTTTAGAAATTTAAAGAAATAAATTTGAATGAAATGATTTAAAAAAATGATCTATTTTGGAAATAATGAATCACTTAAAAGAAATAGATGGTAAAATATATACAAATGCACTAACTAAACATTAAATTAAACAAGTCAATTTATAGAGAAAATTGATAAGTTCAATTAGATTGCGAGTAGACTATACTCGCAAAGAATCAAAGAAGTAAAAGAAAACTTTAAGTCTGAGTACAATTGTGTACCATTAGGAAGCAATATGTACTGAATTTTATACATAATATGCATATAAAATGAATCCATAAAAATAAATATTATAAATATAGACTTTTAGCGAAAGAAATTTTTTTAGTTTTTATAAGTTAAGTTTCAATGTCAATAGAGCATCTTATGTCGCTTGATTTTAGTAACGCAAATGTTAGATTTTTAATGGAAGTTTTATAAATTCACATATTATACATTTTTATATTTTTATACAAATAATCCTAGTCATAACAAAATACAGTCTCATTTGAGCTATTAAAGAATAGAAAAAAAATAAAAATAAAAAATCTTCCAACAAGTAAAGGCATTGTTCATGGGTACTCATCACTTATATGTATGTACATTCATTATCGAATGGAAAATGCTAAAATATAATATATTTGCAATTAAAAGCATTTTATTTCCTTGAAGTTTATGAAAATGAGTAATTTTATTATTATTTATGTTATATTATCGTTTAAGGGAGTAAATATTCGAAAATAATATCAAAGGAAAAAAATCTTCCTATGAGAATTTTTCTATACATTCACAGAGTATGGATATGTGCATTAACAAATGTAAAATATGAAAATATGATATATTTTTCATTATAAATATATTAATTTGTTGGCAATTTATGAAAATTAGTACCAACATATTTATATTATCGTATATTATTGTGCTAGAACAAAAAAAGTATTTGTTTTAATAGAAACTCAAAACGTTTAGAGAAAGTAAAACAAGCGTTTCATTACTCCAAAAATGATTATTTTATTTACAAGGCAATATTCAATATTGGTGTTAGATTTTAATTTTATATGATTATATGAACCATATACTTTATACTGTATATGATTTTAGACATTAAACAATTGAATTTGTTTAAATAAAAGCGTTTTTATACGCGAGTAGTGAAAGAAATTCATCAAACATTGACTTTAATAGTGATGTTACGTCACATTAAAGAAATAAATTTGAATGAAATTATTTAAAAAATGATCTATTATATTATAGTAATCTAAATGATGTAATATTGGTAAGAAATATCTTTTAGAACATAAAAAATAATGAATTTTTTAGAAGAACTCAAGGATAGAACTCAGTAAAAGCGCCCAAATAAATGAAATTTTTGCATACCTTCCTACTCGGTGATTCTCAGATAGCTGTGTACACGCGGTATTCTCTGGTCGGCGTTTATTAAAATACATAGTGATTATCAAGTGTTTTTCTTGTTGATAAAAATTGTTTAAAAGTTTAAATAATAAAATGGCCGATACAGTCGCTGCTACTCCTGCTGTCGTTGCAGAAAAAAAACCGAAGAAGGCTGCCGCTAGTGGTTCAAAGAAACCAAAATCGACTCCATCTCATCCTCCTACTCAACAAATGGTGGATGCTGCTATCAAAACGTTGAAAGAACGCGGTGGTTCATCTCTTTTGGCTATTAAAAAATATATCGCGGCTACGTACAAAGTTGATGTGCAAAAACTTGCTCCGTTCATCAAGAAATATTTAAAAAGTGCTGTAGCTAGTGGTAAATTAGTGCAAACAAAAGGAAAGGGTGCTGCTGGTTCATTCAAATTGTCGGCATCTGCTAGCAAGGAACCAAAAGCGAAATCAGCTGAGAAGAAGAAGTCGACGAAGCCAAAAACTGCTGCCGCTGGTGAGAAAAAAGTGAAAAAAGCAACTGGTGAGAAGAAAGTGAAGAAAGCTGCCACCACTACAAAGAAAAGTGCTGAGAAGAAAAAAGTGGAAAAATCAAAGGTAAAGAGTATCAAGAAAACTAGCGCTGTCAAGGCAAAAACAACTAAGCCAAAGGCTGCCGCTACTAAAGCTAAAGTACCCAAAGCTAAATCTGCAACATCATCCGCAGCCAAACCTAAAAAGGCTGTTGCGGCTAAGAAAGCTAAAAAATAATTTCATTGCAAGCATTTGCAAAAAAGAAATTAAAAAAAAAACTCCACAGTCCTTTTCAGGGCTACAATTATTTCGTTAATGAGATACAGATCAATTTCAATATAAAATTATATTTACTTTCGCAATACGTTTCTTAAAAATAAGTATAAAATCAATCTATACAAAATCGCTATCAATTGGTTCAGGTAACGATAAAAAAAAAATGGCGATTTTTTTTATATCCATGTAAATCATTAGAAATTCTATACTTCACCAGTGAAATAAAAGTATTGGTTTTTTTTTATTCACTTTATACCGAATTTAAAACAGCCATTTTTTTTTCCCACATTATTCTTTCGTTGATTAACTTTAAGAAATTGAAATCGTTAAAAAATCTCTCTGAGAAATATTTTAGGGCCCTCAAAGGGGCCATTTTTGGGCTACAATTACTTCGTTAATAAGATACAGATAAATTTCAATATGAAACAACATTTATTTTCGAGCAGTACGTTTCGTAAAAATAAGTATAAAATCAATTCATACAAAATCGCTGTCAATTGGTACAGGTAACATGGTATAAAAAAAAAAAAATGGCGATTTTTTTTATATTCATGCAAACCTTTGGAAATTCCATACTTCACCAGTGAAATAAATGTGTCTGCTTTTTTCATTCACTTTAAACTGAATTTAAAACAACGGCCATTTTATTTTATTTTTTTCCACATTATTCTTTTGTTGATTAACTTTAAGAAATTGAAATCGTTAAAAAATCTCTCAGAGAAATATTTTGGGGCCCTGAAAAGGGCCATTTTTGATGAAATTGGAAACGCATATCGAAAATTTACTTTGAGCTGGTGTATTTGGTAACTGCTTTAGTTCCTTCACTAACAGCATGCTTGGCAAGTTCACCAGGCAATAACAAACGGACGGCAGTTTGGATTTCCCGACTGGTGATTGTTGATCGCTTGTTGTAGTGTGCCAAACGAGATGCTTCGGCGGCGATTCTTTCGAAAATATCATTCACAAAACTGTTCATGATACTCATGGCCTTCGATGAAATACCAGTATCGGGATGTACTTGCTTCAACACTTTGTAGATGTAAATGGCGTAGCTTTCCTTCCTCTTGCGCTTCTTCTTCTTATCATTCTTGGTGATATTCTTCTGTGCCTTTCCGGCTTTCTTGGCTGCTTTTCCACTAGTTTTTGGTGGCATTTTTATTTTCACTTCACTTTACTTCACTGTGTTTGCACTGACGATTGAACGAGAACTGTAAAATTTTGCCATTTTACCCCACCTTAAGTCTCTTGACTCGACGATATTTTGTCAAGTACACAGTCACACAAACACATTGAAAATTGATTGAAATTTTTTGTATAAATAGAAGCAGCATTATCGGTCTATTTCATTATATAGTGATCAGTGGTGTTGTGCACAATCTTTAAAAAAAATACTACTAGTGAAAATGTCTGGCCGTGGTAAAGGAGGAAAAGTGAAGGGAAAGGCAAAGTCGCGCTCAAATCGTGCCGGACTACAGTTCCCCGTCGGTCGTATCCATCGTTTGCTTCGCAAGGGCAACTATGCTGAA
The DNA here is from genome assembly GCA_945910035.1 of Brachypalpus laphriformis. Taxonomy (NCBI): domain Eukaryota; kingdom Metazoa; phylum Arthropoda; class Insecta; order Diptera; family Syrphidae; genus Brachypalpus; species Brachypalpus laphriformis. Next base: position 234,905,477 of record OX246753.1, on the reverse strand, counting down.
CGTGTCGGTGCTGGTGCTCCAGTGTATTTAGCAGCTGTTATGGAATATTTGGCTGCTGAAGTTTTAGAATTGGCGGGAAATGCTGCTCGTGACAACAAAAAGACAAGAATCATCCCTCGTCATTTGCAATTAGCCATCCGTAATGACGAAGAGTTGAACAAATTGCTGTCTGGTGTTACCATTGCACAAGGAGGCGTTCTTCCAAACATCCAAGCTGTTCTGTTGCCCAAGAAAACCGAAAAAAGTGCCTAAATCCATTACTTGTGAGAAGAAAAAAAAAAAAAAAAAAGTAACTCAAACAAACCGTCCTTTTAAGGACGACAAATCATTTTAATTAAGAGTATTAAATAATTTCAAATTTTATCTTAATTAGTGAAAAGAAAATTACTCTAATGATAGTAATTTAGTTTATGTATTGTATAAGTGTGTGCATGCAGGAAATAAATTCCGTGTTTGCGGGATTCGGAATTTCGTCAACAAACCCACACTAAAAACTCAAGATCATTTTGTTAGTGCGTGTGTATTACAAAAAAAATATTTTTTTTCCATAGGCCAGTATGATTTTCTTTATTCTCCAACGAAAGGTAAAGCTCAAAAGGGGAAACTAAAGGTCTGCGTATGTGTGTGTGTGTATATTTCTTTTAGAATTCGTTGAAAACAAAAAAGAGACGCTATGAAATTTGCCGCCATTTTGAAATCTAACTGACGCCATATGCTATGGAATGCGAAAAAAGAAATCAACACAACTGAATCTATTCAATATAATTTGACACCATTTTAAAAATTCACTTATGCCACATGTGAAAGAAAAAAGTTTTTTTTTTTTTTTATATATTTTAATTTAATTTTCTAAGTCTCACTGATGCTCCAAAATAATACATACCTATAATAAAATTCTGTATTTCAGAAATCCAAACATACTTTTTATGAAATTCGAAATAAAATCACTTCAGAGATTTTTTTGTGGTCCTTAAAAGGACCGATTGTGTAAGAAATAATTTTTTTTCTTTTCTTTTTTAGATTATTTAACCTCCGAAACCATAAAGAGTGCGTCCTTGTCTCTTCAGTGCATATACAACATCCATTGCGGTGACTGTCTTACGCTTAGCGTGTTCGGTGTAGGTAACAGCATCACGAATAACATTTTCCAAGAACACTTTCAGCACACCACGGGTTTCTTCGTATATCAGACCAGAAATACGTTTCACACCACCACGACGAGCTAAACGGCGAATAGCGGGTTTTGTAATACCTTGGATATTATCACGCAACACTTTACGATGACGTTTAGCACCACCTTTGCCCAAACCTTTTCCTCCTTTACCACGACCAGTCATTTTTTTATTTTATTTCACTGAACACTGCACTAAAGTCACTATGAAACTGTACCGAAGCGCTAAATCACCACCGCTATTTATATTAATTTATAAGTAGGAGAAAATAATAGGGGAATAAACATATAAAGTGAAACAAGTGAACATGAACAAGCAGTCCGTGCGAATGTATAAGTATGAGAATTGGTATTGTTTCGTTCCCATATTGTGTTAAAGTGAAGTAAATTGAGTGTAAAAAAGTGAAAAATGGCTCGTACAAAGCAAACTGCCCGTAAATCGACTGGTGGAAAAGCACCCAGGAAACAATTGGCGACTAAAGCAGCTCGCAAAAGTGCCCCAGCAACCGGAGGTGTTAAGAAACCACATCGTTATCGTCCAGGAACTGTTGCTCTTCGTGAAATTCGTCGTTACCAGAAAAGTACTGAATTGTTGATTCGCAAATTGCCTTTCCAACGTTTAGTTCGTGAAATTGCTCAGGATTTCAAAACAGATTTGCGTTTCCAAAGTTCAGCAGTGATGGCTCTTCAAGAAGCAAGTGAAGCCTATTTGGTTGGTCTTTTCGAGGATACTAATTTGTGCGCCATTCATGCTAAACGTGTTACAATCATGCCAAAAGATATTCAATTGGCTCGACGCATCCGTGGTGAACGTGCTTAAGTACATCTACATACAGAAATATTTTATAAACGGTCCTTTTCAGGACCACAAATATGACAAAGAGATTTTAATGCGTTGTTCAATTCAATTCTAGAGTAAAAACAAGTATATACAAATATAATTGAATCAGTAAATTTATAGAAAAAAAAAAGGGATTACTTCAATTAGATTGCGAGTATAGTCTGTGCAAGGAATCGAATAAGTGAAAAAAAAAAACGAAGTTCGAGTATAATTGTGTACCATTAGGAAGCAGTATTGTATTGAATTTTATATGCATATTACAAATATTTACTTAATTTTAGGGCAAATCATCAATAAATAGTTTAGCGAGAGAATTTTTTTATTTTTCGTAAGTTTAGTTTCAATGTCAATAGCACATCTTATGTCGTTTGATTTTAGAAATTTAAAGAAATAAATTTGAATGAAATGATTTAAAAAAATGATCTATTTTGGAAATAATGAATCACTTAAAAGAAATAGATGGTAAAATATATACAAATGCACTAACTAAACATTAAATTAAACAAGTCAATTTATAGAGAAAATTGATAAGTTCAATTAGATTGCGAGTAGACTATACTCGCAAAGAATCAAAGAAGTAAAAGAAAACTTTAAGTCTGAGTACAATTGTGTACCATTAGGAAGCAATATGTACTGAATTTTATACATAATATGCATATAAAATGAATCCATAAAAATAAATATTATAAATATAGACTTTTAGCGAAAGAAATTTTTTTAGTTTTTATAAGTTAAGTTTCAATGTCAATAGAGCATCTTATGTCGCTTGATTTTAGTAACGCAAATGTTAGATTTTTAATGGAAGTTTTATAAATTCACATATTATACATTTTTATATTTTTATACAAATAATCCTAGTCATAACAAAATACAGTCTCATTTGAGCTATTAAAGAATAGAAAAAAAATAAAAATAAAAAATCTTCCAACAAGTAAAGGCATTGTTCATGGGTACTCATCACTTATATGTATGTACATTCATTATCGAATGGAAAATGCTAAAATATAATATATTTGCAATTAAAAGCATTTTATTTCCTTGAAGTTTATGAAAATGAGTAATTTTATTATTATTTATGTTATATTATCGTTTAAGGGAGTAAATATTCGAAAATAATATCAAAGGAAAAAAATCTTCCTATGAGAATTTTTCTATACATTCACAGAGTATGGATATGTGCATTAACAAATGTAAAATATGAAAATATGATATATTTTTCATTATAAATATATTAATTTGTTGGCAATTTATGAAAATTAGTACCAACATATTTATATTATCGTATATTATTGTGCTAGAACAAAAAAAGTATTTGTTTTAATAGAAACTCAAAACGTTTAGAGAAAGTAAAACAAGCGTTTCATTACTCCAAAAATGATTATTTTATTTACAAGGCAATATTCAATATTGGTGTTAGATTTTAATTTTATATGATTATATGAACCATATACTTTATACTGTATATGATTTTAGACATTAAACAATTGAATTTGTTTAAATAAAAGCGTTTTTATACGCGAGTAGTGAAAGAAATTCATCAAACATTGACTTTAATAGTGATGTTACGTCACATTAAAGAAATAAATTTGAATGAAATTATTTAAAAAATGATCTATTATATTATAGTAATCTAAATGATGTAATATTGGTAAGAAATATCTTTTAGAACATAAAAAATAATGAATTTTTTAGAAGAACTCAAGGATAGAACTCAGTAAAAGCGCCCAAATAAATGAAATTTTTGCATACCTTCCTACTCGGTGATTCTCAGATAGCTGTGTACACGCGGTATTCTCTGGTCGGCGTTTATTAAAATACATAGTGATTATCAAGTGTTTTTCTTGTTGATAAAAATTGTTTAAAAGTTTAAATAATAAAATGGCCGATACAGTCGCTGCTACTCCTGCTGTCGTTGCAGAAAAAAAACCGAAGAAGGCTGCCGCTAGTGGTTCAAAGAAACCAAAATCGACTCCATCTCATCCTCCTACTCAACAAATGGTGGATGCTGCTATCAAAACGTTGAAAGAACGCGGTGGTTCATCTCTTTTGGCTATTAAAAAATATATCGCGGCTACGTACAAAGTTGATGTGCAAAAACTTGCTCCGTTCATCAAGAAATATTTAAAAAGTGCTGTAGCTAGTGGTAAATTAGTGCAAACAAAAGGAAAGGGTGCTGCTGGTTCATTCAAATTGTCGGCATCTGCTAGCAAGGAACCAAAAGCGAAATCAGCTGAGAAGAAGAAGTCGACGAAGCCAAAAACTGCTGCCGCTGGTGAGAAAAAAGTGAAAAAAGCAACTGGTGAGAAGAAAGTGAAGAAAGCTGCCACCACTACAAAGAAAAGTGCTGAGAAGAAAAAAGTGGAAAAATCAAAGGTAAAGAGTATCAAGAAAACTAGCGCTGTCAAGGCAAAAACAACTAAGCCAAAGGCTGCCGCTACTAAAGCTAAAGTACCCAAAGCTAAATCTGCAACATCATCCGCAGCCAAACCTAAAAAGGCTGTTGCGGCTAAGAAAGCTAAAAAATAATTTCATTGCAAGCATTTGCAAAAAAGAAATTAAAAAAAAAACTCCACAGTCCTTTTCAGGGCTACAATTATTTCGTTAATGAGATACAGATCAATTTCAATATAAAATTATATTTACTTTCGCAATACGTTTCTTAAAAATAAGTATAAAATCAATCTATACAAAATCGCTATCAATTGGTTCAGGTAACGATAAAAAAAAAATGGCGATTTTTTTTATATCCATGTAAATCATTAGAAATTCTATACTTCACCAGTGAAATAAAAGTATTGGTTTTTTTTTATTCACTTTATACCGAATTTAAAACAGCCATTTTTTTTTCCCACATTATTCTTTCGTTGATTAACTTTAAGAAATTGAAATCGTTAAAAAATCTCTCTGAGAAATATTTTAGGGCCCTCAAAGGGGCCATTTTTGGGCTACAATTACTTCGTTAATAAGATACAGATAAATTTCAATATGAAACAACATTTATTTTCGAGCAGTACGTTTCGTAAAAATAAGTATAAAATCAATTCATACAAAATCGCTGTCAATTGGTACAGGTAACATGGTATAAAAAAAAAAAAATGGCGATTTTTTTTATATTCATGCAAACCTTTGGAAATTCCATACTTCACCAGTGAAATAAATGTGTCTGCTTTTTTCATTCACTTTAAACTGAATTTAAAACAACGGCCATTTTATTTTATTTTTTTCCACATTATTCTTTTGTTGATTAACTTTAAGAAATTGAAATCGTTAAAAAATCTCTCAGAGAAATATTTTGGGGCCCTGAAAAGGGCCATTTTTGATGAAATTGGAAACGCATATCGAAAATTTACTTTGAGCTGGTGTATTTGGTAACTGCTTTAGTTCCTTCACTAACAGCATGCTTGGCAAGTTCACCAGGCAATAACAAACGGACGGCAGTTTGGATTTCCCGACTGGTGATTGTTGATCGCTTGTTGTAGTGTGCCAAACGAGATGCTTCGGCGGCGATTCTTTCGAAAATATCATTCACAAAACTGTTCATGATACTCATGGCCTTCGATGAAATACCAGTATCGGGATGTACTTGCTTCAACACTTTGTAGATGTAAATGGCGTAGCTTTCCTTCCTCTTGCGCTTCTTCTTCTTATCATTCTTGGTGATATTCTTCTGTGCCTTTCCGGCTTTCTTGGCTGCTTTTCCACTAGTTTTTGGTGGCATTTTTATTTTCACTTCACTTCACTGTGTTTGCACTGACGATTGAACGAGAACTGTAAAATTTTGCCATTTTACCCCACCTTAAGTCTCTTGACTCGACGATATTTTGTCAAGTACACAGTCACACAAACACATTGAAAATTGATTGAAATTTTTTGTATAAATAGAAGCAGCATTATCGGTCTATTTCATTTGATTCATTCATTCATCAGTGTTCGATCAGTACACAGTCAGTGAGGTCGTGTATTGCAGTGAGCGCGTGAATACGCACATTTATTTTATATTTTCAATTGTTTTAATTATTATTAATATTTTTTATTTTAGTGGTTAACATTATCCTATTTTGTTTAAATATTTGTATTTAGTCTGAAGTGTGAAAGTGAAAGTTTTTGTGAAAATATTGCCCTTCGGAGTGAAAGTGTGTTTTGTGAAATACGGGTACGCTAATCACCCTAATTACGGAAAAAAAAAAACCAAATTCAAGGGAAACCCTTTTTTGGGGGTAATCATCTTTGCACATCTTACTACCTGAATTCAGTGCATCGGAAAATTTCTAGGGCTGAATTATTCTCGTTCGTCTTTCTACCCTTGTTCAACGTTCCGGAGTGAATGTTGTGTATTGTGTATCAAGGGTGAACAGACAGGTAAACGTTAAAGAATCAAAACATGGCGGATCGACTTACCCCTGAGTCTGCTCTCGTCGCCCTGAGGGATTTGGTTCTCAAGATTCAAGACGACCTCGGACCCCGTTTTACTAACGAAATCCGAAAAATACTCCAGGAAGCCACACAACTAAATAACCAGCAACATGTTTCAGAAGAAATAAATATCGACATGGATGTCGTCGAATCCCAAGGCTCTGGAGCATCATCTTCTGAGTCAGAGACATCCACTGACAGCGATGATGCAGATACTGAGGAGGAAGCTTCCACAGTTAAAAGCGCGCCAAAAGAGAAGGAGATGCCGGACGTTAGCTCGTGCACGTCACCTCAGCCAGGGAAGAAGAGGACATTGAAACCGAACAAATCGGTTAACAAAAGGTCAAAGACGGAAGTCCAAAGACCTGCACTGAAAGCAGCACCAAAACCCGTGTCACCAGTTTTCGTGCCACCAGCAGCTACACCAGCCGCAGAAAAGAAAGGCCCTTCTACAAGCCCCCAAGCAAACAAGCCCGCGGCTTCAATAAAAGCAGCGAGTATGCCTCCGATAATATGTTTCTCTGCAAATATTGCAGAGATAACAAGGTTCGCTAGAGCAGAGCGAATTGGGTTCACACTCAAGAACCTTAACACTAAAAAGACGGTTATAAGCACGCAGTCAAGGGAGGCCTTCGAGGCTATAAAAGCCTTCCTCAAAAGAAGGAAAATTCAAAACCATACCTTCACGCCGAGGGAGGATAGAAAGAACATGCTGGTGCTAAAGGGAATGCACTTCTCGTATACACCTGAAGAAATCCACGAAGAGCTGAAGGCAGAGAAAATTCCAGTGGTGAGGGTCTCTCCCTTTAAATCCCAAAAAGCCAAAGGGAAGTCATTCAACTGCTTTGTAGTTGAAATCAGCAAAGACTTTGAGCTATCTGAAGTCTACACCAAGACGTTACTTATGAACCAAAGGGTTCACTGGGAACGGCTGCAAAACCGGGACATCGTGCAGTGCAAAAACTGCCAACGGTTCGGACACATCGCAACTAACTGCGGAATGCCATATGTCTGCATGAAATGCGACACAAGTCACCAACCTGGTGAGTGCAAGAGGAAGGAGGCCAATGGGGACGACGTTTACTGCGCTAACTGCAAAAAAAACGGTCACCCGGCCAATTACAAAGGATGTCCGGTTTACAAGGCTAAAATAGCTGAAAAGGAAAGAGTCAAAAGCCAGCAAAAGGCCCAGCAAGACTTTGCTGCAAAGTCAGTCTGCACCTTCACTCGACCTGCAGTGAGTTTTGCAGCCATGGCCAAGGCAGGAGCTGGGGGCAACACGCCTAAGCCAAAAACAGTCCCTAAACAACAGCAACAGCCACGAGTTGAGAAGGTGATAAGGAAAACCGTACAGCACACAACCCAGCATCAACAGAAAGCAGCCACCAATCTCGGCGACGAGGTCCAGCGTGTGTTTGGAGCAGACCTTCTAACCATAATGGCAAAGGCTCGCAAGGCGGTTCCAGCTAACTATGCTAGCATGAACGAAGGGGGAAAATCCGTGGCACTGGCCACTTTCATCTTTCAGCTATGCAGCGCATAAAAACATTAAGGATAATTGCGTATAACGTTAATTCCTTATACGCCATCCCAAGGAGGACAGCTTTTCACCTCTTTTTGAAAACTCATCAGCCCGATATCGCTCTTATAAGTGAAACCATGGTGACAAAGCGGAATAGAATAGATTTTAGCAACTTCAACACATTCAGGTCGGATAAAAAAGAAGGCAAAAGAGGCACTGCTCTCTTTGTGCGTAAAAGCATTGACGCTAGCAGCATACCAATCCAGGGACTGAAATCCTTTGAAGCCACAGGCGTAGTGATTAAAGTCAATACTCGGGAAACACTGATGGTCATCAGTATTTATAATAAGTGCAACGCCAGTAGTGCGGACACCAAGCATGACTTGCAGCTCCTCAACAACTTGCTGTCTCAGCACACCTTTGGACTCATCGGTGGAGACTTTAATGCAAGACATGAAAGATGGTCAGACAGTATTTCCAACGCCGAAGGAAATACAATAGTGGACTGGATGGACTACAATAGCGATCAACACAACCTTGTGATTATCTCGCAACCAAAACCAACATTCCCAAGGACTCCATCGTGGCTTGACTTCTACATGGTAACATCCAACTTGGTGCACATCCTCCCGGAGATAAGAAATTACGAGTGCAAGACGTTACCTGGCGACTCCGACCATGAGGCAGTACAACTGATCATTAAACTACACCAACCGATCTTTACCATTAATCCGCCTGAGGAACATTTCATAAACTACAATCAACTCAACATAGAGCGACTGCAAACAGATGTTGAAGAAAGACTCAGCATGCCAACAACTGCAAGGAATCTATTGAATGGGGAGATCGACTCAGCCATCGACAACCTGGAACTAGCAGTCAGTACAGCACTCGACCTCCAGAAAAAAACCAAAACATCGAGGGACAGATACAGTCATCTACCGCAGTTTATTCAGAACTTATATCATCACAGGCAGAGGCTTAGAAAACGATTACAAAGGATTCGTCGTAGAGACTGGAACACAAACGGTAATGACTACAGAGCCGTTCTAAGTGAATTAAATTGCACGAACGTAATGTTCAACAATGCAGTGCAGCATCACAACAACAAAAGGCTGGAAGAAAGACTTCGGAAAATTAAGCCAGGACCAGATACCTTTAAACAAATAAACCAACTAATAGGAAAGAGAGCAACGATGCTTGAATATATCGAAACAGCTCAAGGTACGGCCACAACCGCGGAAGAAAAAGCAGAAGCATTCGGTGAATTCTTCGAGACAAATTTTCAGCCTGCTCCACCCAATGATTCCATCTTTCTCTCGGAAGTCAACATGACGATCGACAGCATTGAGCGAATGACCAATGCTTCCGTAACATTCAGCGAAGAAAACCCAGCAAACGATCCCGTGGGACACAACGAACTATGCACAGCTGAAGAAATCTCCGACATAATTCAGAGTGGGCAAAACAAAAAGTCAGCGGGACCTGACAAAATTTCAAATTTTGTTCTGAAGAAAATGCCTCAAGTTGTATTAACACTGCTCACAATTATAATGAACAATTGCCTGAACAACTGCTATTTCCCAACCAAATGGAAGATTGCAAAAGTGGTGGCCATACCCAAAAAGGACAACCGCAACAGTATTGACGGATACAGGCCGGTATCACTGCTATCCAACGTGAGCAAAATCCTCGAGGAGCTCTTACTGCGGAAATTAAAGAAGTACTGCTCCACCAACCACATCATCCCGGATATACAGTTCGGGTTCCGGGAAAGATATTCAACCCTTCATCCGCTAATGAAGTTTCATCAGGATATTGTCAAATCCCTCAACAACCACCAAGTCACCGTCGCATGCTTCTTAGACGTCAAGAAAGCCTTTGACACAGTTTGGATTGAGGGACTCATCCACAAGTTGAAGCAGCTAGGTTTTCCTAGAGAACTGACAAAAATAATTTACAGCTTTCTTCATTACAGGTCGTTCTTCGTCCAGGTGGAAAACAAGCAGTCAACAATGAGAAGAATAAGAGCAGGCGTCGCCCAAGGATCCAAACTGGGTCCTATTCTGTTCAACATTTATACATCTGACCAGCCGCAATTGGAAAATAACACCAATTGCTGCCTTTTTGCTGATGATTCGCTGACATATGCCAGCTCCATGTCACCAATAATTGCGGCACGTAGAGTAGAAGCCCACATTCATAGAGTCACCGAATTCTACCAGAAATGGGGAATCCACATCAACCCAGCGAAGACCGAACTCCTATGCTTTAGGAGACCGTTTAGGGGAAGAAGAAGCAGGTCAGCCACCCATTGCCGCAATATAGAAATTAGATTGCTCAACGGTATGCCACTGAGAGCCACCAGCGAAGCGAAATACCTGGGAGTCAACTTTACCGACAGACTTAAGTTCAACCACCATTCAGCGATAATGCTGAAGCGTGCAAATTTTGCATTTCATCGCGTCTATCCACTGATGCGAAAGCAAAACGGGCTCAGCCAAAATACTAAGCTGCTGCTGTACAAGCAGCTTATTAGACCAGTTGTGGCATACTGCTTTCCCATCTGGTTCACCATATCAAAAACATATATGAAAAAACTAGCAGTTTTTGAAAGAAAAATACTGAGGATATGCACCGGTCTCAACTTTGATAGACAAAGAAGGAAACATGTGAGCAACAAGACACTCTACAAAGAAGCACAGATAGTACCCTTGGAGAGGTACTTGGTTCATTTGTCCAAGAAGCTGCTTAGCAAAGTCACGGACCACCCTAACCCACTGGTGAGAGAGCTACCACGACAGCAACAGATTACAGAGCATCGGTACCTGAGTGTGATGGCACTGGCTAATGAGGAAAGATTTCCGAACATCGAAGACGAGGAAGAAATCCTCTTCTACACCCAACCAGGCGTAATGCACCATCGTGGGTAACACCCCGATGACACCCAAATAGACACAACAAAATGATCAGCGACACCGGGATTTGAACAACCCCAGGGGGAAAAAATACCAAAGAAGCAATTTATAATATAAACCAAAAATGTATATATATATAAGAAAAGTCATGCTATATCGTTGGGCCCCTATTGTTGAGCCAACACTATATATTTAATAGCCATAGTTTATGTAAGGAAAATTTGTTTTTTTTTTAAGTCAATTGTAAATATTAGTTCAAATAAAAAAGTTACAAGTTACAAGTCTATTTCATTATATAGTGATCAGTGGTGTTGTGCACAATCTTTAAAAAAAATACTACTAGTGAAAATGTCTGGCCGTGGTAAAGGAGGAAAAGTGAAGGGAAAGGCAAAGTCGCGCTCAAATCGTGCCGGACTACAGTTCCCCGTCGGTCGTATCCATCGTTTGCTTCGCAAGGGCAACTATGCTGAACGTGTCGGTGCTGGTGCTCCAGTGTATTTAGCAGCTGTTATGGAATATTTGGCTGCTGAAGTTTTAGAATTGGCGGGAAATGCTGCTCGTGACAACAAAAAGACAAGAATCATCCCTCGTCATTTGCAATTAGCCATCCGTAATGACGAAGAGTTGAACAAATTGCTGTCTGGTGTTACCATTGCACAAGGAGGCGTTCTTCCAAACATCCAAGCTGTTCTGTTGCCCAAGAAAACCGAAAAAAGTGCCTAAATTCATTACTTGTGAGAAGAAAAAAAAAAAAAAAAAGTAACTCAAACAAACCGTCCTTTTAAGGACGACAAATCATTTTAATTAAGAGTATTGAATAATTTCAAATTTTATCTTCATTAGTGAAAAGAAAATTACTCTAATGATAGTAATTTAGTTTATGTATTGTATAAGTGTGTGCATGCAGGAAATAAATTCCGTGTTTGCGGGATTCGGAATTTCGTCAACAAACCCACACTAAAAACTCAAGATCATTTTGTTAGTGCGTGTGTATTACAAAAAAAATATTTTTTTTCCATAGGCCAGTATGATTTTCTTTATTCTCCAACGAAAGGTAAAGCTCAAAAGGGGAAACTAAAGGTCTGCGTATGTGTGTGTGTGTATATTTCTTTTAGAATTCGTTGAAAACAAAAAAGAGACGCTATGAAATTTGCCGCCATTTTGAAATCTAACTGACGCCATATGCTATGGAATGCGAAAAAAGAAATCAACACAACTGAATCTATTCAATATAATTTGACACCATTTTAAAAATTCACTTATGCCACATGTGAAAGAAAAAAGTTTTTTTTTTTTTTATATATTTTAATTTAATTTTCTAAGTCTCACTGATGCTCCAAAATAATACATACCTATGATAAAATTCTGTATTTCAGAAATCCAAACATACTTTTTATGAAATTCGAAATAAAATCACTTCAGAGATTTTTTTGTGGTCCTTAAAAGGACCGATTGTGTAAGAAATAATTTTTTTTCTTTTCTTTTTTAGATTATTTAACCTCCGAAACCATAAAGAGTGCGTCCTTGTCTCTTCAGTGCATATACAACATCCATTGCGGTGACTGTCTTACGCTTAGCGTGTTCGGTGTAGGTAACAGCATCACGAATAACATTTTCCAAGAACACTTTCAGCACACCACGGGTTTCTTCGTATATCAGACCAGAAATACGTTTCACACCACCACGACGAGCTAAACGGCGAATAGCGGGTTTTGTAATACCTTGGATATTATCACGCAACACTTTACGATGACGTTTAGCACCACCTTTGCCCAAACCTTTTCCTCCTTTACCACGACCAGTCATTTTTTTATTTTATTTCACTGAACACTGCACTAAAGTCACTATGAAACTGTACCGAAGCGCTAAATCACCACCGCTATTTATATTAATTTATAAGTAGGAGAAAATAATAGGGGAATAAACATATAAAGTGAAACAAGTGAACATGAACAAGCAGTCCGTGCGAATGTATAAGTATGAGAATTGGTATTATTTCGGTATATTTTGGTATATTATCGTTCATTAATAAATTCCAGGAACTAAACCCAATTCGGATGGGTAAAAAACAAAAATTGAAGCAAGTAGCTTCATCAGCATGGGACGAGATCGTCGAGCTGATCTCTCAGAAGGCTGCTACCCATGGAAGGGAGGTCATATCTCATATACATGAGATGATGGCGAACTCCAATGACCTCTACGAGATGGTAGAAGATACCAATTTCGATCCGGATCAGCCATGCATCGACAGCTCGTCCGACGAAGAGGTAGAGATGGAGGTCGGAGACGACTTAGATGAGAGCGGAAACGAAAGTGGAAGCGATCACGAAGTCGTAAGCTTGACTGACGAGGAGGAATGCGCTCCGGAAGAAAACGGCTTCAGCGTCGTAACAAACAAGAAAAGGAAGAAGTCAGATTCGTCGACTTCTTCCTTGCCCAAAGCTAAGGCTAAACTGCCTAAGGTAACACCAACACCACGACCACCATCGCCTCCATCGACTCCATCGACGTCATCTGCAGTGACAGCTGCTCCGGCAACATCACATCCGGTGGCCGCATCCTCAATCAAGGGTACAGTTATGCCCCCAATAGTTTGCTACAACCTGAATGTAGCTGAGCTAAGCCGCTTCTCAAAGGAAGCAAAAATGGAGTTGAGAATACACAACATCAACTCCACCAAGTCAGTCGTCACCACCAAGACGAAGGACCATCATCAAAAAATAAGAGAATTTTTAGCAGCAAGAAAAACGGGGTATAACACATACACCCCAAAGGAGGACAGGAAGACCCTTCTTGTCTTGAAAGGGATCCACCACAGCTACGAGGTAGCTGAAATAAAAGAGGAGCTTTGCCAAGCTGGTATCCCAGCGGTTGAGGTCAGCCCTTATAAGACCAACAGGACCGATCGGAAGTTTAACAACTTCGTGGTGCAGGTTCCAAACGGCACCGACCTGTCAGCAATCTACAAGAGGACTCTGCTAATGAACCAAAAGGTTCATTGGGAGCGTTTTAAAAGTAGTGGAATAACGCAGTGTAAGAACTGCCAGAAGTTCGGTCATGTGGCAAGTAACTGCGGCATGCCGTATATATGCGTTAAGTGCAACAGCAAGCATGGGCCGGGTGAATGCAAGAGGTCCAAAGTTGACACCAAGGACGAAGAGGTTTTCTGCGCAAACTGCCAGAAGACCGGTCACCCAGCAAACTACAAAGGTTGCCCTAAGTATAGGGAGAAGCTGGCGAGCAAAGCCAAGTCTGCTCTCAAGAAACAGGAGCAACATAAATTCGCCCAAATTTCAGCCACGAAAGCCATCGAAACTGGCTTAAGTTTCGCCGATGTCGTCGCTCTGAGGACTTCGGTAAAGCAGAAAGTTGCAACTACAAAGCAGCAGCCACCTAAAACAATTGCGGCGAAACAAGCGGTGCCATCAAAATCCGTTACAACCCCACCAAAACCCACAGCAACGCCAACAAGGGCCCAGAAACCCACGTGTGCACCTAGCTCACACAACATTTTTGCGGACACCGAGCGACTTTTTGGAACAGATCTCCTGACTCTGGTTCAAAAAGCACGCAAGGTTGTGCCCAAAAACTATGCCTTACTGGACGATAAGGCCAAGACAGCTATCCTGGGAGCACTTATTTGTGAATTATGTTCACAATAAATACAATAAGTGTTTTTTCATACAACGTCAACTCTGTGTACTCGGTTGCTAAACGTATTGCCTTGAACTTGTTCGTTAAGGCGAAACGTCCTGACATTCTCCTATTGCAGGAGACTATGGTCACGGCAAGGAATAGGATCAATATTCCCGGCTACCGAGTATACAGAGTTGACAAAGTAACAGGAGGGAGAGGAACGGCAATCCTCTTACGCAACTTCTTCAAGGCTGAAGAAGTTATAATACATGGATTAACATCAATGGAAGCAACAGCGGTCAGCATCAGGGTCTCCGAATTTGAGACTCTACTGGTAGTCTCGGTATACAACCACTGTGGGGCAACGAGGGAGAACATCCACCGAGACCTCACAAGTATCTCCAACATCGCCAATCAACACACATACTGCCTTGCCGGAGGTGACTTCAATGCTAGGCACACACTTTGGCAAGACAGTGAGTGTTCATCACAGGGACTAGCAATTGTCAACTGGCTAAATGGAAACAGCCACCTGCATTCCTTTGTTGTTGTATCACAAGGACAAAGAACATTCCCAGGTACACCATCAACGCTGGACTTTTTCCTGGCGACATCCAATTTCGTCAACATACTGCCGGAATTTCAGAATTATTCGTGCCTTGCGCACCCGAGTGATTCTGATCATCTGGCAGTGGAACTCAAAGTTCGCCTGATGAGGCGTATCTTGACCGAGCACCCTATACCCGAGTTCCACATCAGGTTTAACCGATTGAACTGGGTACGACTTAAATCGGAAATCGAGGCGGAGCTCCCTCAAGCGCCAACCACAAGAAACCTGAGCAATGCAGAGATCGATGAAAACATCAATCGTTTTCAATCCGTCATTTGCAATGCGTTGGAAAGGCAGAAGACACCCAAAACCAGTCGAGATAGGTACGAGAACCTGCCGCGACACATCCAGGCTATTTACGCCCATAGGCAGCGGCTCCGTAAAAGGCTCCAGAGGATCATGCGGCGGACACTGAATAGAGTCAACGATGAATATCGCAGTGTATCTTCCCAGCTACAGTGCACCAATACGATGTTCATCCGGGCGGTCAAGGACTACCAAGACAAGGAGTTCAGCAAGCGACTCGAAGACATCAAGCCTGGGCCTGATGCCTTCAGGAAAATAAATTCTCTGGTAGGAAGAGCACATTCCTTACCGGAGAATATCAGCCACGGCCAGGTAACTGCAACAACACCGGCCGAGAAAGCCGAAGCTTTTGCAACCTACTTCGAGGGAAACTTCGTCGACCGCCCACCTGTTCATCTGCCTGATTTCTTGGAGGAAGTCGAAGCACAAGTCTGCGAGGCAACTGAACCCGGTACACAGATCACAACATTTAGCGAGGACAACCCGGCGAATGACCCAACCAGCGACGGAAGCTTCACCACCACTGAGGAAGTGGTGGATATAGTTGAAAGCGGTAATGCCAAAAAATCGGCGGGAATTGACCAAATTTCCAACTTTTTAATTAAAAAGTTGCCAAGTTTGGCCATTGTCCTGCTGACGGTTATTTTCAATAACTGTATTAACAACGGCTACTTCCCGTCAAAATGGAAGGTTGCGAAAGTGGTTCCGGTGCCAAAGAAAACCGACCGCTCAAATGTAAGCGGATACCGGCCCATTGCTCTACTGTGCTGCGTTAGCAAAATTCTAGAGTCAGTAATCCTGCGGAGAATTAACCATTTCTGCACGGAGCGTGGGATAGTCCCCAACAACCAGTATGGTTTTCGGGCGAGACATTCCACCGTGCACCCTCTGCTTAGGCTACACAGCGACGTCACCCGCGGACTCAACAAGAAGGAGACTACAGTAGCATGCCTTCTGGATATTGAAAAGGCCTTTGACAGCGTCTGGACGAGGGGTCTAACGTTCAAGATCATAAATTTAGGATTCCCAAATTACTTGGTAAGAATAATTTATAACTTCTTAACACATAGATATTTTTTCGTGCAGATTGACAACGCAAAGTCAGCAATAAAGAGGACCAACGCCGGAGTGCCGCAGGGATCAAGGCTTGGCCCGATGCTGTTCAACATTTTCACTGCTGACCAGCCAAGCACATCAACAGGAACCAGGACTTTGCTCTATGCAGATGACTCGTTAACGTATGCAATCTCTCTCTCTCCAGAGATAGCAGCCCGAAGAGTTGAAGCACACATTAGGACACTTTGGGAGTACTATCTCAAATGGGGACTGAAGATCAACAGCAACAAAACTGAGCTAATTTGTTTTAGGCCACCAACAACAGCCACAAGAGGACGCCGTGCGTTCGCAACTCGGTGCCGTAACATCAGGATCACACTTCCTGACAGCACCGAAGTGCCAACAAAGACGACAGCCAGGTATCTAGGAATAAATTTCAGTGAGAGGTTTAAATTTAATCCTCATGCTGAAATTATCCTAAGAAGAGCCAACTTCGCACTCCACCTAGTGCACCCACTGTTGCGAAGGCGAAATGGTCTAAGTAAAGCGACCAAGCTCCTTATATACAAGCAGTTGATACGACCAGTCATCACATATTGCTGTCCCATTTGGTTCACGATATCACCAAGGACGATGAAGAAGATCCAAGTTTTCGAAAGGAAGGTCCTTCGAATATGTACAGGACTGTGGCGAAATCCAGTCACACTGAAGTACTATTCAAAGAAGATGCTCTACGAGAGCGCTGGTGTAGGCGCAATCGACGAGCATATGATGCAGCTATCAAGAAAAATACTGCAAAACCTTGCTGACCATCCAAATGACGGGATCCAAGAATTCATCCAGCAACAGATCGAGCCAAGCCACCGTTACCTAAGCGTACGAGCGATCATCGATGGACGTTTTAATTATATCATTTACAACGACGAAACGCCGTTTTACCAACGTGCAGACAACCAGCACTACCGAGGATAGTCGGATACAACCCCCTTTTTTCATTTTCACACACATTCAAGTAAAAATATATTTTATATTTAATAAAACACATGTATTAGATTAAGTAAGACAATAATAATATTTTTGTAAAAAATTTTAATACAGATATCATATGAAATACGTTGGGCCCCTATTGTTGAGCCAACATTTAATTTATTAGTTATAAGTCTAGTTCTAAGTCAATTTGTATATAGAACAAAACACTAAATAAAAACCTTAATCGTAATTTCGTTCCCATATTGTGTTAAAGTGAAGTAAATTGAGTGTAAAAAAGTGAAAAATGGCTCGTACAAAGCAAACTGCCCGTAAATCGACTGGTGGAAAAGCACCCAGGAAACAATTGGCGACTAAAGCAGCTCGCAAAAGTGCCCCAGCAACCGGAGGTGTTAAGAAACCACATCGTTATCGTCCAGGAACTGTTGCTCTTCGTGAAATTCGTCGTTACCAGAAAAGTACTGAATTGTTGATTCGCAAATTGCCTTTCCAACGTTTAGTTCGTGAAATTGCTCAGGATTTCAAAACAGATTTGCGTTTCCAAAGTTCAGCAGTGATGGCTCTTCAAGAAGCAAGTGAAGCCTATTTGGTTGGTCTTTTCGAGGATACTAATTTGTGCGCCATTCATGCTAAACGTGTTACAATCATGCCAAAAGATATTCAATTGGCTCGACGCATCCGTGGTGAACGTGCTTAAGTACATCTACATACAGAAATATTTTATAAACGGTCCTTTTCAGGACCACAAATATGACAAAGAGATTTTAATGCGTTGTTCAATTCAATTCTAGAGTAAAAACAAGTATATACAAATATAATTGAATCAGTAAATTTATAGAAAAAAAAAAGGGATTACTTCAATTAGATTGCGAGTATAGTCTGTGCAAGGAATCGAATAAGTGAAAAAAAAAAAAACAAAGTTTGAGTATAATTGTGTACCATTAGGAAGCAGTATTGTATTGAATTTTATATGCATATTACAAATATTTACTTAATTTTAGGGCAAATCATCAATAAATAGTTTAGCGAGAGAATTTTTTTATTTTTCGTAAGTTTAGTTTCAATGTCAATAGCACATCTTATGTCGTTTGATTTTAGAAATTTAAAGAAATAAATTTGAATGAAATGATTTAAAAAAATGATCTATTTTGGAAATAATGAATCACTTAAAAGAAATAGATGGTAAAATATATACAAATGCACTAACTAAACATTAAATTAAACAAGTCAATTTATAGAGAAAATTGATAAGTTCAATTAGATTGCGAGTAGACTATACTCGCAAAGAATCAAAGAAGTAAAAGAAAACTTTAAGTCTGAGTACAATTGTGTACCATTAGGAAGCAATATGTACTGAATTTTATACATAATATGCATATAAAATGAATCCATAAAAATAAATATTATAAATATAGACTTTTAGCGAGAGAAATTTTTTTAGTTTTTATAAGTTAAGTTTCAATGTCAATAGAGCATCTTATGTCGCTTGATTTTAGTAACGCAAATGTTAGATTTTTAATGGAAGTTTTATAAATTCACATATTATACATTTTTATATTTTTATACAAATAATCCTAGTCATAACAAAATACAGTCTCATGTGAGCTATTAAAGAATAGAAAAAAAATAAAAATGAAAAATCTTCCAACAAGTAAAGGCATTGTTCATGGGTACTCATCACTTATATGTATGTACATTCATTATCGAATGGAAAATGCTAAAATATAATATATTTGCAATTAAAAGCATTTTATTTCCTTGAAGTTTATGAAAATGAGTAATTTTATTATTATTTATGTTATATTATCGTTTAAGGGAGTAAATATTCGAAAATAATATCAAAGGAAAAAAATCTTCCTATGAGAATTTTTCTATACATTCACAGAGTATGGATATGTGCATTAACAAATGTAAAATATGAAAATATGATATATTTTTCATTATAAATATATTAATTTGTTGGCAATTTATGAAAATTAGTACCAACATATTTATATTATCGTATATTATTGTGCTAGAACAAAAAAAATATTTGTTTTAATAGAAACTCAAAACGTTTAGAGAAAGTAAAACAAGCGTTTCATTACTCCAAAAATGATTATTTTATTTACAAGGCAATATTCAATATTGGTGTTAGATTTTAATTTTATATGATTATATGAACCATATACTTTATACTGTATATGATTTTAGACATTAAACAATTGAATTTGTTTAAATAAAAGCGTTTTTATACGCGAGTAGTGAAAGAAATTCATCAAACATTGACTTTAATAGTGATGTTACGTCACATTAAAGAAATAAATTTGAATGAAATTATTTAAAAAATGATCTATTATATTATAGTAATCTAAATGATGTAATATTGGTAAGAAATATCTTTTAGAACATAAAAAATAATGAATTTTTTAGAAGAACTCAAGGATAGAACTCAGTAAAAGCGCCCAAATAAATGAAATTTTTGCATACCTTCCTACTCGGTGATTCTCAGATAGCTGTGTACACGCGGTATTCTCTGGTCGGCGTTTATTAAAATACATAGTGATTATCAAGTGTTTTTCTTGTTGATAAAAATTGTTTGCTTTAAATATACTGTCAAACTATGACAAGCTAAACACAAGTTTTTTTGGTGGCACTATAGTTTCAAGTTTATTTTAAATTAATTCATTAAACAAAATTCATAAAAGTCCTTTAAATCCGTGTATTAGCTTTGTTTCACTACGTGCGCAGTAAATTTCATTTAAAATCGCCCCTTAAACTTGTTAACTTCACTCCTTTACCTCGCCCACCATTAGCCTTTGTTATTCGTGCCCTATGAACAAAAGAGATTTGAGTCGCATCTTACGCTCCACAGTTAAAATCGGCGCAAATCAACCAATTTCACCTATTATGGCACAAACACAAACACCCGACACAAAACACAATACCAAGTTGTCGTTTGAAAAGATGATGAAAAGGGAGATGAAGGAATTAAGGCAGTGGATTCAGGATGAAATGAAGAAGTTGACCGAGAAACTGGATAAAATTGAAAGCGATTTTAACCAACGTTTCACTGATGACAGCCTAGCCGTAGCAGACCTGACTTTAAGAGTCCAACAGCTGGAAGCAAAAACATCGGAACCCCCCTCCAACAATGCACTACTCATCCAACGCTTAGACGAACTAGAACGCGAAAAATTTTCCACAAACGCAATCATACGTGGTATCCCGAAAAAAGAGAATGAAGATTTGCATGAATTATTCTCAGATTTATGCCATTCCGTCGATTGCACACCAACACCTAACCTGCAAAACATTTATCGCACGAAATCCAAAATCAATGGGGATGACATCAACACCTCTATTGTCATAAAATTTAACACCGTCACCGAAAAGAATAACCTGCTGCGATCTATCCGTCATCGATGGACCGTAAAAAAAGAAAATCTTTGTTTACATGATGTAAAGCTTAACTCTGACAGCCGCATCTATGTAAATGAAAGCTTAACGACGACCAACCACTTGATCTTACGGAAAGCTCTTGTTCTCAAGCGGCGAAAGGTTCTCTCGAGTGTTTTCACCAGAAGCGGGAGAGTTTATGTGCGTGTCACTGGGGCAGGAAAAGCACTTTTAATTACATCAATCGAAAGCTTGGATACAATTATTGCCGACCAAACAACGAACGAGCTGGTGAACGATGATGGAATATCGTAAGCTTCGTACTACGCAAAATTATGATCACTTTTATAATTATCTCTACACTAACTTTGCTTTAATTTGTCTCTTATTTCTAAATTACTTGTTGAATTTCAGCCAAATCTCTGAACTTATTTCTCACTTCGCTTATTTCTTATTCTCGGTAGTTTTGTGTCTTGGCGGAGGGTTCCATTTCTCGTTTTTTGAAAACGATTAGCAACAACAATAGCACTGTGCCTGACCGCATAAACAATATGCGCGCTATCCTTAATATTCTATGTAACCAATGCAGTGGGCTTCATGTATGTCATCTTAATGCACAAAGCCTTTACCCAAAAATAGATGAATTTAGGTATGTGTTTGAGGGATCAAATATGGACGTCATTTGTGTATCTGAGACCTGGTATAATGCCAAATTATCTGATATTCTGTGTAGCTTAAAGGGGTATAATTTGATTCGTGCTGATAGAAATGATCAAAGAGGCGGAGGTGTGGCTATCTACATTCGCAGTTCAATCAATCATAGGTTTGCCCTAAGCTCAGATACTTCTCTCCCTATTGAATATTGTTTTGTCGAAATCTTGAACGGCCGAAACAAATGTTTAGCTGGTGTAGTTTACCGGCCTAACAAAAATGTTGATTTTTCTAATCTCTACACAGTACTTGAAAACATTTCTTCTAGCTATTCAGAAATTTTCATATGTGGTGACTTCAACTGCAATTTACTGAATATTGAGACCTCTAAATCCTTTATTGAGCGAATGAATAGTCTTGGTCTTTACACGACTAACTCTAATAATCCAACTCATTTCTCTAACGATGGCGCAACATTACTGGATCTATTCTTTAGCAATAATATTGAAAAATGTCTGCATTACGACCAACTATCCGCATCTGCTTTTTCAAAGCACGACCTAATTTTTGCGACGTTCAATATTGTTCCGCGAACATCACCCACTACATACGAGTATCGTGACTTTAAAAATATTGACCTGGATCAGCTGGAAGAGAACATTCACCACATTGACTGGCAACAACTCTATTTTATGAATTCCGCTGATGACCAAGTAACGTTCCTACAAAACTCTATACTTTATTTGTTTAATACTCACGTGAAATTAAAAACCAAGGTAGTCAAAAATCAGCATAATTCGTGGTTCACTCAAGAAATTCTGGAACTGATTAAGCAGCGAGATTTGGCCTACAAACACTGGAAACGTTTCAGGTTACCAGAGTTTCTCAGTTCTTTTCGTGTGGCCCGAAACAAGGTATGCATAAAAATTAGGGAATCTAAAATCCAAGAGTACTCAAATCGGCTTAATAAAGATTTACCATCTAAAATGCTTTGGAAAAACATTCGGGAACTTGGCATTGGGCGCATAAAGGAAAAATTCCCTGATAACTTAAACCCAGACGTTCTTAACTCAGATTTTGCAAACGTCCAATCTGGATCTCCTAATCTACAAACTAGCTCAATCGATCCTCCTGTAGTTTTAAACAGTCCTCGCCCGAACAGCTGTTTTCAGTTTCAAAGAATTGAAGAAGCCGATGTCGTGATCAACATTTTAAAGATTAAATCGAGAGCTATGTGCTTCGATGAAATGCACCCGATCTTTATAAAAATGATACTGCCGCATATTCTGCCTGCTCTCACCCATATATTCAACACTATAATCATGACATCCTCCTTCCCCAGCATTTGGAAAATTGCCAAAGTTATCCCCGTTGTTAAAAAACCTGCCACACGTCTATCGCCACCGGAATATAGGCCAATATCGATTCTTCCTTTTATCTCGAAGGTTTTCGAAAAGCTTTTGCACTGCCAGATCTCAAGTTTCATAAAAAGCAATAATCTCTTATGTGTTAACCAATCGGGCTTTAGACAAAACCACAGTTGCGTATCTGCTGTCCTTAAAGTAACTGAGGAACTCAGATGCGCTATGGATGCAGATTTAGTATCTTTTTTAGGATTACTGGATTTTTCCAAAGCCTTTGATACGGTTAACCACAGTGTCCTCATCTCAAAAATGAAAAATCAGTTCTGGTTTTCTGACTCAGCTGCTAATTTAATGCTTTCCTACCTATCTGGAAGAAGCCAAGCTGTGGCGATAGGTAAACACGTCTCTGGTGTCTTAAAACTTTTTTCTGGAGTACCCCAGGGATCTATACTTGGGCCACTGTTGTTTTCAATGTGTATTAATGACCTTCCGCTGCAAGTTCAGAACTCATCGATTGATTTGTATGCCGATGATGCACAGATTCGCCTCAGTTGCAAATTGGGAATGATCGAGAATGGTGTTTATTTATTGAACAATGACCTTGATCGTATCTTACGTTGGTCCGAGGCAAATAACTTGAAGTTGAATCCGACAAAATCAAAATGTTTAGTCATTTACAGAAATGAGCTTGACCTTAGTTATTTTCCTCCTTTACACATTGGAAACCAAGAAATAGTTTATGTGGAAAAGGCCAAGAACCTGGGTATTTGGTTCAACAATACACTTAGCTGGGACTATCATATACAGCTAGTTATAGGGAGAATTTATGGATGTTTGCGAAGTCTTTCCTTTACAAAGCTCTATACCCCACAAAATATAAGACTCCGTTTGGCAAAAACATTAATTATCCCTTTCATTATATACGGATGTCCGATTTTTTGCAGTCTTAGTTCGGAATCTAGGAGAAATCTTACTGTTGCATTTAACAACATAGTTCGGTACGTCTATAATCTTAAGCGTTTTGATCATGTGTCCAGATACACGAAGAGCGTCTTGGGTTGCACCTTACACGCTTACATAGATTACCACACATTAAAGGCGTTGAATAATATTATAATGAGGAAAGAACCATCGTATCTTTATAATAAAATAGCGTTTCCTAATTCAAGTCGGTCTTTTATATTTATTCAACCTAGATTCACATGCATTCTATCAGAGCGCCAATTCTTTGTTTATGCTGTCAGGCAATGGAACTCTCTACCCTTAGACATTAGAAAACTCCGAGGAACTCGGCTCTTTCAACGCGTTCTCTTCAGGTATTTGGCAGAAAATTCTTAAATCCAATAAATTGTATTTTATTTTCTTAAT
Source organism: Brachypalpus laphriformis (assembly GCA_945910035.1). Lineage (NCBI taxonomy): Eukaryota > Metazoa > Arthropoda > Insecta > Diptera > Syrphidae > Brachypalpus > Brachypalpus laphriformis. The sequence continues at coordinate 234,881,256 of OX246753.1, read as the reverse complement.
TTTAAAACTTTGAGAATGTAAATCTCTAATCAATTGATTATATAAAATGGCAGAATGAATAATTATACTCATATAATTCTTTTGATTCACAATCAAGAAAACAAGGCTCCTTAACTGAATTATTTACGTTAAGTTTTAGTTTGTTATATTTACTATTAATTGTAACTTAACTTTTGCTATAAAAGACTTTAGTCTACTGTAAAAGATAAAAAAAAAAAAAAAAAAAAAAAAAAAAAAAAAAAAAAAAAAAAAAAAAAAAAAAAGTTTAAATAATAAAATGGCCGATACAGTCGCTGCTACTCCTGCTGTCGTTGCAGAAAAAAAACCGAAGAAGGCTGCCGCTAGTGGTTCAAAGAAACCAAAATCGACTCCATCTCATCCTCCTACTCAACAAATGGTGGATGCTGCTATCAAAACGTTGAAAGAACGCGGTGGTTCATCTCTTTTGGCTATTAAAAAATATATCGCGGCTACGTACAAAGTTGATGTGCAAAAACTTGCTCCGTTCATCAAGAAATATTTAAAAAGTGCTGTAGCTAGTGGTAAATTAGTGCAAACAAAAGGAAAGGGTGCTGCTGGTTCATTCAAATTGTCGGCATCTGCTAGCAAGGAACCAAAAGCGAAATCAGCTGAGAAGAAGAAGTCGACGAAGCCAAAAACTGCTGCCGCTGGTGAGAAAAAAGTGAAAAAAGCAACTGGTGAGAAGAAAGTGAAGAAAGCTGCCACCACTACAAAGAAAAGTGCTGAGAAGAAAAAAGTGGAAAAATCAAAGGTAAAGAGTATCAAGAAAACTAGCGCTGTCAAGGCAAAAACAACTAAGCCAAAGGCTGCCGCTACTAAAGCTAAAGTACCCAAAGCTAAATCTGCAACATCATCCGCAGCCAAACCTAAAAAGGCTGTTGCGGCTAAGAAAGCTAAAAAATAATTTCATTGCAAGCATTTGCAAAAAAGAAATTAAAAAAAAAACTCCACAGTCCTTTTCAGGGCTACAATTATTTCGTTAATGAGATACAGATCAATTTCAATATAAAATTATATTTACTTTCGCAATACGTTTCTTAAAAATAAGTATAAAATCAATCTATACAAAATCGCTATCAATTGGTTCAGGTAACGATAAAAAAAAAATGGCGATTTTTTTTATATCCATGTAAATCATTAGAAATTCTATACTTCACCAGTGAAATAAAAGTATTGGTTTTTTTTTATTCACTTTATACCGAATTTAAAACAGCCATTTTTTTTTCCCACATTATTCTTTCGTTGATTAACTTTAAGAAATTGAAATCGTTAAAAAATCTCTCGGAGAAATATTTTAGGGCCCTCAAAGGGGCCATTTTTGGGCTACAATTACTTCGTTAATAAGATACAGATAAATTTCAATATGAAACAACATTTATTTTCGAGCAGTACGTTTCGTAAAAATAAGTATAAAATCAATTCATACAAAATCGCTGTCAATTGGTACAGGTAACATGGTATAAAAAAAAAAAAATGGCGATTTTTTTTATATTCATGCAAACCTTTGGAAATTCCATACTTCACCAGTGAAATAAATGTGTCTGCTTTTTTCATTCACTTTAAACTGAATTTAAAACAACGGCCATTTTATTTTATTTTTTTCCACATTATTCTTTTGTTGATTAACTTTAAGAAATTGAAATCGTTAAAAAATCTCTCAGAGAAATATTTTGGGGCCCTGAAAAGGGCCATTTTTGATGAAATTGGAAACGCATATCGAAAATTTACTTTGAGCTGGTGTATTTGGTAACTGCTTTAGTTCCTTCACTAACAGCATGCTTGGCAAGTTCACCAGGCAATAACAAACGGACGGCAGTTTGGATTTCCCGACTGGTGATTGTTGATCGCTTGTTGTAGTGTGCCAAACGAGATGCTTCGGCGGCGATTCTTTCGAAAATATCATTCACAAAACTGTTCATGATACTCATGGCCTTCGATGAAATACCAGTATCGGGATGTACTTGCTTCAACACTTTGTAGATGTAAATGGCGTAGCTTTCCTTCCTCTTGCGCTTCTTCTTCTTATCATTCTTGGTGATATTCTTCTGTGCCTTTCCGGCTTTCTTGGCTGCTTTTCCACTAGTTTTTGGTGGCATTTTTATTTTCACTTCACTTCACTGTGTTTGCACTGACGATTGAACGAGAACTGTAAAATTTTGCCATTTTACCCCACCTTAAGTCTCTTGACTCGACGATATTTTGTCAAGTACACAGTCACACAAACACATTGAAAATTGATTGAAATTTTTTGTATAAATAGAAGCAGCATTATCGGTCTATTTCATTTGATTCATTCATTCATCAGTGTTCGATCAGTACACAGTCAGTGAGGTCGTGTATTGCAGTGAGCGCGTGAATACGCACATTTATTTTATATTTTCAATTGTTTTAATTATTATTAATATTTTTTATTTTAGTGGTTAACATTATCCTATTTTGTTTAAATATTTGTATTTAGTCTGAAGTGTGAAAGTGAAAGTTTTTGTGAAAATATTGCCCTTCGGAGTGAAAGTGTGTTTTGTGAAATACGGGTACGCTAATCACCCTAATTACGGAAAAAAAAAAACCAAATTCAAGGGAAACCCTTTTTTGGGGGTAATCATCTTTGCACATCTTACTACCTGAATTCAGTGCATCGGAAAATTTCTAGGGCTGAATTATTCTCGTTCGTCTTTCTACCCTTGTTCAACGTTCCGGAGTGAATGTTGTGTATTGTGTATCAAGGGTGAACAGACAGGTAAACGTTAAAGAATCAAAACATGGCGGATCGACTTACCCCTGAGTCTGCTCTCGTCGCCCTGAGGGATTTGGTTCTCAAGATTCAAGACGACCTCGGACCCCGTTTTACTAACGAAATCCGAAAAATACTCCAGGAAGCCACACAACTAAATAACCAGCAACATGTTTCAGAAGAAATAAATATCGACATGGATGTCGTCGAATCCCAAGGCTCTGGAGCATCATCTTCTGAGTCAGAGACATCCACTGACAGCGATGATGCAGATACTGAGGAGGAAGCTTCCACAGTTAAAAGCGCGCCAAAAGAGAAGGAGATGCCGGACGTTAGCTCGTGCACGTCACCTCAGCCAGGGAAGAAGAGGACATTGAAACCGAACAAATCGGTTAACAAAAGGTCAAAGACGGAAGTCCAAAGACCTGCACTGAAAGCAGCACCAAAACCCGTGTCACCAGTTTTCGTGCCACCAGCAGCTACACCAGCCGCAGAAAAGAAAGGCCCTTCTACAAGCCCCCAAGCAAACAAGCCCGCGGCTTCAATAAAAGCAGCGAGTATGCCTCCGATAATATGTTTCTCTGCAAATATTGCAGAGATAACAAGGTTCGCTAGAGCAGAGCGAATTGGGTTCACACTCAAGAACCTTAACACTAAAAAGACGGTTATAAGCACGCAGTCAAGGGAGGCCTTCGAGGCTATAAAAGCCTTCCTCAAAAGAAGGAAAATTCAAAACCATACCTTCACGCCGAGGGAGGATAGAAAGAACATGCTGGTGCTAAAGGGAATGCACTTCTCGTATACACCTGAAGAAATCCACGAAGAGCTGAAGGCAGAGAAAATTCCAGTGGTGAGGGTCTCTCCCTTTAAATCCCAAAAAGCCAAAGGGAAGTCATTCAACTGCTTTGTAGTTGAAATCAGCAAAGACTTTGAGCTATCTGAAGTCTACACCAAGACGTTACTTATGAACCAAAGGGTTCACTGGGAACGGCTGCAAAACCGGGACATCGTGCAGTGCAAAAACTGCCAACGGTTCGGACACATCGCAACTAACTGCGGAATGCCATATGTCTGCATGAAATGCGACACAAGTCACCAACCTGGTGAGTGCAAGAGGAAGGAGGCCAATGGGGACGACGTTTACTGCGCTAACTGCAAAAAAAACGGTCACCCGGCCAATTACAAAGGATGTCCGGTTTACAAGGCTAAAATAGCTGAAAAGGAAAGAGTCAAAAGCCAGCAAAAGGCCCAGCAAGACTTTGCTGCAAAGTCAGTCTGCACCTTCACTCGACCTGCAGTGAGTTTTGCAGCCATGGCCAAGGCAGGAGCTGGGGGCAACACGCCTAAGCCAAAAACAGTCCCTAAACAACAGCAACAGCCACGAGTTGAGAAGGTGATAAGGAAAACCGTACAGCACACAACCCAGCATCAACAGAAAGCAGCCACCAATCTCGGCGACGAGGTCCAGCGTGTGTTTGGAGCAGACCTTCTAACCATAATGGCAAAGGCTCGCAAGGCGGTTCCAGCTAACTATGCTAGCATGAACGAAGGGGGAAAATCCGTGGCACTGGCCACTTTCATCTTTCAGCTATGCAGCGCATAAAAACATTAAGGATAATTGCGTATAACGTTAATTCCTTATACGCCATCCCAAGGAGGACAGCTTTTCACCTCTTTTTGAAAACTCATCAGCCCGATATCGCTCTTATAAGTGAAACCATGGTGACAAAGCGGAATAAAATAGATTTTAGCAACTTCAACACATTCAGGTCGGATAAAAAAGAAGGCAAAAGAGGCACTGCTCTCTTTGTGCGTAAAAGCATTGACGCTAGCAGCATACCAATCCAGGGACTGAAATCCTTTGAAGCCACAGGCGTAGTGATTAAAGTCAATACTCGGGAAACACTGATGGTCATCAGTATTTATAATAAGTGCAACGCCAGTAGTGTGGACACCAAGCATGACTTGCAGCTCCTCAACAACTTGCTGTCTCAGCACACCTTTGGACTCATCGGTGGAGACTTTAATGCAAGACATGAAAGATGGTCAGACAGTATTTCCAACGCCGAAGGAAATACAATAGTGGACTGGATGGACTACAACAGCGATCAACACAACCTTGTGATTATCTCGCAACCAAAACCAACATTCCCAAGGACTCCATCGTGGCTTGACTTCTACATGGTAACATCCAACTTGGTGCACATCCTCCCGGAGATAAGAAATTACGAGTGCAAGACGTTACCTGGCGACTCCGACCATGAGGCAGTACAACTGATCATTAAACTACACCAACCGATCTTTACCATTAATCCGCCTGAGGAACATTTCATAAACTACAATCAACTCAACATAGAGCGACTGCAAACAGATGTTGAAGAAAGACTCAGAATGCCAACAACTGCAAGGAATCTATTGAATGGGGAGATCGACTCAGCCATCGACAACCTGGAACTAGCAGTCAGTACAGCACTCGACCTCCAGAAAAAAACCAAAACATCGAGGGACAGATACAGTCATCTACCGCAGTTTATTCAGAACTTATATCATCACAGGCAGAGGCTTAGAAAACGATTACAAAGGATTCGTCGTAGAGACTGGAACACAAACGGTAATGACTACAGAGCCGTTCTAAGTGAATTAAATTGCACGAACGTAATGTTCAACAATGCAGTGCAGCATCACAACAACAAAAGGCTGGAAGAAAGACTTCGGAAAATTAAGCCAGGACCAGATACCTTTAAACAAATAAACCAACTAATAGGAAAGAGAGCAACGATGCCTGAATATATCGAAACAGCTCAAGGTACGGCCACAACCGCGGAAGAAAAAGCAGAAGCATTCGGTGAATTCTTCGAGACAAATTTTCAGCCTGCTCCACCCAATGATTCCATCTTTCTCTCGGAAGTCAACACGACGATCGACAGCATTGAGCGAATGACCAATGCTTCCGTAACATTCAGCGAAGAAAACCCAGCAAACGATCCCGTGGGACACAACGAACTATGCACAGCTGAAGAAATCTCCGACATAATTCAGAGTGGGCAAAACAAAAAGTCAGCGGGACCTGACAAAATTTCAAATTTTGTTCTGAAGAAAATGCCTCAAGTTGTATTAACACTGCTCACAATTATAATGAACAATTGCCTGAACAACTGCTATTTCCCAACCAAATGGAAGATTGCAAAAGTGGTGGCCATACCCAAAAAGGACAACCGCAACAGTATTGACGGATACAGGCCGGTATCACTGCTATCCAACGTGAGCAAAATCCTCGAGGAGCTCTTACTGCGGAAATTAAAGAAGTACTGCTCCACCAACCACATCATCCCGGATATACAGTTCGGGTTCCGGGAAAGATATTCAACCCTTCATCCGCTAATGAAGTTTCATCAGGATATTGTCAAATCCCTCAACAACCACCAAGTCACCGTCGCATGCTTCTTAGACGTCAAGAAAGCCTTTGACACAGTTTGGATTGAGGGACTCATCCACAAGTTGAAGCAGCTAGGTTTTCCTAGAGAACTGACAAAAATAATTTACAGCTTTCTTCATTACAGGTCGTTCTTCGTCCAGGTGGAAAACAAGCAGTCAACAATGAGAAGAATAAGAGCAGGCGTCGCCCAAGGATCCAAACTGGGTCCTATTCTGTTCAACATTTATACATCTGACCAGCCGCAATTGGAAAATAACACCAATTGCTGCCTTTTTGCTGATGATTCGCTGACATATGCCAGCTCCATGTCACCAATAATTGCGGCACGTAGAGTAGAAGCCCACATTCATAGAGTCACCGAATTCTACCAGAAATGGGGAATCCACATCAACCCAGCGAAGACCGAACTCCTATGCTTTAGGAGACCGTTTAGGGGAAGAAGAAGCAGGTCAGCCACCCATTGCCGCAATATAGAAATTAGATTGCTCAACGGTATGCCACTGAGAGCCACCAGCGAAGCGAAATACCTGGGAGTCAACTTTACCGACAGACTTAAGTTCAACCACCATTCAGCGATAATGCTGAAGCGTGCAAATTTTGCATTTCATCGCGTCTATCCACTGATGCGAAAGCAAAACGGGCTCAGCCAAAATACTAAGCTGCTGCTGTACAAGCAGCTTATTAGACCAGTTGTGGCATACTGCTTTCCCATCTGGTTCACCATATCAAAAACATATATGAAAAAACTAGCAGTTTTTGAAAGAAAAATACTGAGGATATGCACCGGTCTCAACTTTGATAGACAAAGAAGGAAACATGTGAGCAACAAGACACTCTACAAAGAAGCACAGATAGTACCCTTGGAGAGGTACTTGGTTCATTTGTCCAAGAAGCTGCTTAGCAAAGTCACGGACCACCCTAACCCACTGGTGAGAGAGCTACCACGACAGCAACAGATTACAGAGCATCGGTACCTGAGTGTGATGGCACTGGCTAATGAGGAAAGATTTCCGAACATCGAAGACGAGGAAGAAATCCTCTTCTACACCCAACCAGGCGTAATGCACCATCGTGGGTAACACCCCGATGACACCCAAATAGACACAACAAAATGATCAGCGACACCGGGATTTGAACAACCCCAGGGGGAAAAAATACCAAAGAAGCAATTTATAATATAAACCAAAAATGTATATATATATAAGAAAAGTCATGCTATATCGTTGGGCCCCTATTGTTGAGCCAACACTATATATTTAATAGCCATAGTTTATGTAAGGAAAATTTGTTTTTTTTTTAAGTCAATTGTAAATATTAGTTCAAATAAAAAAGTTACAAGTTACAAAGGTCTATTTCATTATATAGTGATCAGTGGTGTTGTGCACAATCTTTAAAAAAAATACTACTAGTGAAAATGTCTGGCCGTGGTAAAGGAGGAAAAGTGAAGGGAAAGGCAAAGTCGCGCTCAAATCGTGCCGGACTACAGTTCCCCGTCGGTCGTATCCATCGTTTGCTTCGCAAGGGCAACTATGCTGAACGTGTCGGTGCTGGTGCTCCAGTGTATTTAGCAGCTGTTATGGAATATTTGGCTGCTGAAGTTTTAGAATTGGCGGGAAATGCTGCTCGTGACAACAAAAAGACAAGAATCATCCCGCGTCATTTGCAATTAGCCATCCGTAATGACGAAGAGTTGAACAAATTGCTGTCTGGTGTTACCATTGCACAAGGAGGCGTTCTTCCAAACATCCAAGCTGTTCTGTTGCCCAAGAAAACCGAAAAAAGTGCCTAAATCCATTACTTGTGAGAAGAAAAAAAAAAAAAAAAAAGTAACTCAAACAAACCGTCCTTTTAAGGACGACAAATCATTTTAATTAAGAGTATTAAATAATTTAAAATTTTATCTTAATTAGTGAAAAGAAAATTACTCTAATGATAGTAATTTAGTTTATGTATTGTATAAGTGTGTGCATGCAGGAAATAAATTCCGTGTTTGCGGGATTCGGAATTTCGTCAACAAACCCACACTAAAAACTCAAGATCATTTTGTTAGTGCGTGTGTATTACAAAAAAAATATTTTTTTTCCATAGGCCAGTATGATTTTCTTTATTCTCCAACGAAAGGTAAAGCTCAAAAGGGGAAACTAAAGGTCTGCGTATGTGTGTGTGTGTATATTTCTTTTAGAATTCGTTGAAAACAAAAAAGAGACGCTATGAAATTTGCCGCCATTTTGAAATCTAACTGACGCCATATGCTATGGAATGCGAAAAAAGAAATCAACACAACTGAATCTATTCAATATAATTTGACACCATTTTAAAAATTCACTTATGCCACATGTGAAAGAAAAGTTTTTTTTTTTTTTATATATTTTAATTTAATTTTCTAAGTCTCACTGATGCTCCAAAATAATACATACCTATGATAAAATTCTGTATTTCAGAAATCCAAACATACTTTTTATGAAATTCGAAATAAAATCACTTCAGAGATTTTTTTGTGGTCCTTAAAAGGACCGATTGTGTAAGAAATAATTTTTTTTCTTTTCTTTTTTAGATTATTTAACCTCCGAAACCATAAAGAGTGCGTCCTTGTCTCTTCAGTGCATATACAACATCCATTGCGGTGACTGTCTTACGCTTAGCGTGTTCGGTGTAGGTAACAGCATCACGAATAACATTTTCCAAGAACACTTTCAGCACACCACGGGTTTCTTCGTATATCAGACCAGAAATACGTTTCACACCACCACGACGAGCTAAACGGCGAATAGCGGGTTTTGTAATACCTTGGATATTATCACGCAACACTTTACGATGACGTTTAGCACCACCTTTGCCCAAACCTTTTCCTCCTTTACCACGACCAGTCATTTTTTTATTTTATTTCACTGAACACTGCACTAAAGTCACTATGAAACTGTACCGAAGCGCTAAATCACCACCGCTATTTATATTAATTTATAAGTAGGAGAAAATAATAGGGGAATAAACATATAAAGTGAAACAAGTGAACATGAACAAGCAGTTCGTGCGAATGTATAAGTATGAGAATTGGTATTATTTCGTTCCCATATTGTGTTAAAGTGAAGTAAATTGAGTGTAAAAAAGTGAAAAATGGCTCGTACAAAGCAAACTGCCCGTAAATCGACTGGTGGAAAAGCACCCAGGAAACAATTGGCGACTAAAGCAGCTCGCAAAAGTGCCCCAGCAACCGGAGGTGTTAAGAAACCACATCGTTATCGTCCAGGAACTGTTGCTCTTCGTGAAATTCGTCGTTACCAGAAAAGTACTGAATTGTTGATTCGCAAATTGCCTTTCCAACGTTTAGTTCGTGAAATTGCTCAGGATTTCAAAACAGATTTGCGTTTCCAAAGTTCAGCAGTGATGGCTCTTCAAGAAGCAAGTGAAGCCTATTTGGTTGGTCTTTTCGAGGATACTAATTTGTGCGCCATTCATGCTAAACGTGTTACAATCATGCCAAAAGATATTCAATTGGCTCGACGCATCCGTGGTGAACGTGCTTAAGTACATCTACATACAGAAATATTTTATAAACGGTCCTTTTCAGGACCACAAATATGACAAAGAGATTTTAATGCGTTGTTCAATTCAATTCTAGAGTAAAAACAAGTATATACAAATATAATTGAATCAGTAAATTTATAGAAAAAAAAAGGGATTACTTCAATTAGATTGCGAGTATAGTCTGTGCAAGGAATCGAATAAGTGAAAAAAAAAAAAACAAAGTTTGAGTATAATTGTGTACCATTAGGAAGCAGTATTGTATTGAATTTTATATGCATATTACAAATATTTACTTAATTTTAGGGCAAATCATCAATAAATAGTTTAGCGAGAGAATTTTTTTATTTTTCGTAAGTTTAGTTTCAATGTCAATAGCACATCTTATGTCGTTTGATTTTAGAAATTTAAAGAAATAAATTTGAATGAAATGATTTAAAAAAATGATCTATTTTGGAAATAATGAATCACTTAAAAGAAATAGATGGTAAAATATATACAAATGCACTAACTAAACATTAAATTAAACAAGTCAATTTATAGAGAAAATTGATAAGTTCAATTAGATTGCGAGTAGACTATACTCGCAAAGAATCAAAGAAGTAAAAGAAAACTGTAAGTCTGAGTACAATTGTGTACCATTAGGAAGCAATATGTACTGAATTTTATACATAATATGCATATAAAATGAATCCATAAAAATAAATATTATAAATATAGACTTTTAGCGAGAGAAATTTTTTTAGTTTTTATAAGTTAAGTTTCAATGTCAATAGAGCATCTTATGTCGCTTGATTTTAGTAACGCAAATGTTAGATTTTTAATGGAAGTTTTATAAATTCACATTGAAATATATTATACATTTTTATATTTTTATACAAATAATCCTAGTCATAACAAAATACAGTCTCATTTGAGCTATTAAAGAATAGAAAAAAAAAATAAAAAATCTTCCAACAAGTAAAGGCATTGGTCATGGGTACTCATCACTTATATGTATGTACATTCATTATCGAATGGAAAATGCTAAAATATAATATATTTGCAATTAAAAGCATTTTATTTCCTTGAAGTTTATGAAAATGAGTAATTTTATTATTATTTATGTTATATTATCGTTTAAGGGAGCAAATATTCGAAAATAATATCAAAGGAAAAAAATCTTCCTATGAGAATTTTTCTATTAATTCACAGAGTATGGATATGTGCATTAACAAATGTAAAATATGAAAATATGATATATTTTTCATTATAAATATATTAATTTGTTGGCAATTTATGAAAATTAGTACCAACATATTTATATTATCGTATATTATTGTGCTAGAACAAAAAAAATATTTGTTTTAATAGAAACTCAAAACGTTTAGAGAAAGTAAAACAAGCGTTTCATTACTCCAAAAATGATTATTTTATTTACAAGGCAATATTCAATATTGGTGTTAGATTTTAATTTTATATGATTATATGAACCATATACTTTATACTGTATATGATTTTAGACATTAAACAATTGAATTTGTTTAAATAAAAGGGTTTTTATACGCGAGTAGTGAAAGAAATTCATCAAACATTGACTTTAATAGTGATGTTACGTCACATTAAAGAAATAAATTTGAATGAAATTATTTAAAAAATGATCTATTATATTATAGTAATCTAAATGATGTAATATTGGTAAGAAATATCTTTTAGAACATAAAAAATAATGAATTTTTTAGAAGAACTCAAGGATAGAACTCAGTAAAAGCGCCCAAATAAATGAAATTTTTGCATACCTTCCTACTCGGTGATTCTCAGATAGCTGTGTACACGCGGTATTCTCTGGTCGGCGTTTATTAAAATACATAGTGATTATCAAGTGTTTTTCTTGTTGATAAAAATTGTTTAAAAGTTTAAATAATAAAATGGCCGATACAGTCGCTGCAACTCCTGCTGTCGTTGCAGAAAAAAAACCGAAGAAGGCTGCCGCTAGTGGTTCAAAGAAACCAAAATCGACTCCATCTCATCCTCCTACTCAACAAATGGTGGATGCTGCTATCAAAACGTTGAAAGAACGCGGTGGTTCATCTCTTTTGGCTATTAAAAAATATATCGCGGCTACGTACAAAGTTGATGTGCAAAAACTTGCTCCGTTCATCAAGAAATATTTAAAAAGTGCTGTAGCTAGTGGTAAATTAGTGCAAACAAAAGGAAAGGGTGCTGCTGGTTCATTCAAATTGTCGGCATCTGCTAGCAAGGAACCAAAAGCGAAATCAGCTGAGAAGAAGAAGTCGACGAAGCCAAAAACTGCTGCCGCTGGTGAGAAAAAAGTGAAAAAAGCAACTGGTGAGAAGAAAGTGAAGAAAGCTGCCACCACTACAAAGAAAAGTGCTGAGAAGAAAAAAGTGGAAAAATCAAAGGTAAAGAGTATCAAGAAAACTAGCGCTGTCAAGGCAAAAACAACTAAGCCAAAGGCTGCCGCTACTAAAGCTAAAGTACCCAAAGCTAAATCTGCAACATCATCCGCAGCCAAACCTAAAAAGGCTGTTGCGGCTAAGAAAGGTAAAAAATAATTTCATTGCAAGCATTTGCAAAAAAGAAATTAAAAAAAAAAAAAACTCCACAGTCCTTTTCAGGGCTACAATTATTTCGTTAATGAGATACAGATCAATTTCAATATAAAATTATATTTACTTTCGCAATACGTTTCTTAAAAATAAGTATAAAATCAATCTATACAAAATCGCTATCAATTGGTTCAGGTAACGATAAAAAAAAAATGGCGATTTTTTTTATATCCATGTAAATTTCTATACTTCACCAGTGAAATAAAGGTATTGGTTTTTTTTTATTCACTTTATACCGAATTTAAAACGGCCATTTTTTTCCCACATTATTCTTTCGTTGATTAACTTTAAGAAATTGAAATCGTTAAAAAATCTCTCTGAGAAATATTTTAGGGCCCTCAAAGGGGCCATTTTTGGGCTACAATTACTTCGTTAATAAGATACAGATAAATTTCAATATGAAACAACATTTACTTTCGAGCAGTACGTTTCGTAAAAATAAGTATAAAATCAATTCATACAAAATCGCTGTCAATTGGTACAGGTAACATGGTATAAAAAAAAAAAAAATGGCGATTTTTTTTATATTCATGCAAACCTTTGGAAATTCCATACTTCACCAGTGAAATAAATGTGTCTGTTTTTTTCATTCACTTTAAACTGATTTTAAAACAACGGCCATTTTATTTTATTTTTTTCCACATTATTCTTTTGTTGATTAACTTTAACAAATTGAAATCGTTAAAAAATCTCTCAGAGAAATATTTTGGGGCCCTGAAAAGGGCCATTTTTGATGAAATTGGAAACGCATATCGAAAATTTACTTTGAGCTGGTGTATTTGGTAACTGCTTTAGTTCCTTCACTAACAGCATGCTTGGCAAGTTCACCAGGCAATAACAAACGGACGGCAGTTTGGATTTCCCGACTGGTGATTGTTGATCGCTTGTTGTAGTGTGCCAAACGAGATGCTTCGGCGGCGATTCTTTCGAAAATATCATTCACAAAACTGTTCATGATACTCATGGCCTTCGATGAAATACCAGTATCGGGATGTACTTGCTTCAACACTTTGTAGATGTAAATGGCGTAGCTTTCCTTCCTCTTGCGCTTCTTCTTCTTATCATTCTTGGTGATATTCTTCTGTGCCTTTCCGGCTTTCTTGGCTGCTTTTCCACTAGTTTTTGGTGGCATTTTTATTTTCACTTCACTTCACTGTGTTTGCACTGACGATTGAACGAGAACTGTAAAATTTTGCCATTTTACCCCACCTTAAGTCTCTTGACTCGACGATATTTTGTCAAGTACACAGTCACACAAACACATTGAAAATTGATTGAAATTTTTTGTATAAATAGAAGCAGCATTATCGGTCTATTTCATTATATAGTGATCAGTGGTGTTGTGCACAATCTTTAAAAAAAATACTACTAGTGAAAATGTCTGGCCGTGGTAAAGGAGGAAAAGTGAAGGGAAAGGCAAAGTCGCGCTCAAATCGTGCCGGACTACAGTTCCCCGTCGGTCGTATCCATCGTTTGCTTCGCAAGGGCAACTATGCTGAACGTGTCGGTGCTGGTGCTCCAGTGTATTTAGCAGCTGTTATGGAATATTTGGCTGCTGAAGTTTTAGAATTGGCGGGAAATGCTGCTCGTGACAACAAAAAGACAAGAATCATCCCGCGTCATTTGCAATTAGCCATCCGTAATGACGAAGAGTTGAACAAATTGCTGTCTGGTGTTACCATTGCACAAGGAGGCGTTCTTCCAAACATCCAAGCTGTTCTGTTGCCCAAGAAAACCGAAAAAAGTGCCTAAATCCATTACTTGTGAGAAGAAAAAAAAAAAAAAAAAAGTAACTCAAACAAACCGTCCTTTTAAGGACGACAAATCATTTTAATTAAGAGTATTAAATAATTTAAAATTTTATCTTAATTAGTGAAAAGAAAATTACTCTAATGATAGTAATTTAGTTTATGTATTGTATAAGTGTGTGCATGCAGGAAATAAATTCCGTGTTTGCGGGATTCGGAATTTCGTCAACAAACCCACACTAAAAACTCAAGATCATTTTGTTAGTGCGTGTGTATTACAAAAAAAATATTTTTTTTCCATAGGCCAGTATGATTTTCTTTATTCTCCAACGAAAGGTAAAGCTCAAAAGGGGAAACTAAAGGTCTGCGTATGTGTGTGTGTGTATATTTCTTTTAGAATTCGTTGAAAACAAAAAAGAGACGCTATGAAATTTGCCGCCATTTTGAAATCTAACTGACGCCATATGCTATGGAATGCGAAAAAAGAAATCAACACAACTGAATCTATTCAATATAATTTGACACCATTTTAAAAATTCACTTATGCCACATGTGAAAGAAAAAAGTTTTTTTTTTTTTTATATATTTTAATTTAATTTTCTAAGTCTCACTGATGCTCCAAAATAATACATACCTATGATAAAATTCTGTATTTCAGAAATCCAAACATACTTTTTATGAAATTCGAAATAAAATCACTTCAGAGATTTTTTTGTGGTCCTTAAAAGGACCGATTGTGTAAGAAATAATTTTTTTTCTTTTCTTTTTTAGATTATTTAACCTCCGAAACCATAAAGAGTGCGTCCTTGTCTCTTCAGTGCATATACAACATCCATTGCGGTGACTGTCTTACGCTTAGCGTGTTCGGTGTAGGTAACAGCATCACGAATAACATTTTCCAAGAACACTTTCAGCACACCACGGGTTTCTTCGTATATCAGACCAGAAATACGTTTCACACCACCACGACGAGCTAAACGGCGAATAGCGGGTTTTGTAATACCTTGGATATTATCACGCAACACTTTACGATGACGTTTAGCACCACCTTTGCCCAAACCTTTTCCTCCTTTACCACGACCAGTCATTTTTTTATTTTATTTCACTGAACACTGCACTAAAGTCACTATGAAACTGTACCGAAGCGCTTGTAACTTGTAACTTTTTATTTGAACTAATATTTACAATTGACTTAAAAAAAAAAACAAATTTTCCTTACATAAACTATGGCTATTAAATATATAGTGTTGGCTCAACAATAGGGGCCCAACGATATAGCATGACTTTTCTTATATATATATACATTTTTGGTTTATATTATAAATTGCTTCTTTGGTATTTTTTCCCCCTGGGGTTGTTCAAATCCCGGTGTCGCTGATCATTTTGTTGTGTCTATTTGGGTGTCATCGGGGTGTTACCCACGATGGTGCATTACGCCTGGTTGGGTGTAGAAGAGGATTTCTTCCTCGTCTTCGATGTTCGGAAATCTTTCCTCATTAGCCAGTGCCATCACACTCAGGTACCGATGCTCTGTAATCTGTTGCTGTCGTGGTAGCTCTCTCACCAGTGGGTTAGGGTGGTCCGTGACTTTGCTAAGCAGCTTCTTGGACAAATGAACCAAGTACCTCTCCAAGGGTACTATCTGTGAAACCGAAGCGCTAAATCACCACCGCTATTTATATTAATTTATAAGTAGGAGAAAATAATAGGGGAATAAACATAT
The DNA here is from genome assembly GCA_945910035.1 of Brachypalpus laphriformis. Classification (NCBI taxonomy): domain Eukaryota; kingdom Metazoa; phylum Arthropoda; class Insecta; order Diptera; family Syrphidae; genus Brachypalpus; species Brachypalpus laphriformis. The sequence continues at coordinate 234,865,466 of OX246753.1, read as the reverse complement.
AAAGTGAAACAAGTGAACATGAACAAGCAGTTCGTGCGAATGTATAAGTATGAGAATTGGTATTATTTCGTTCCCAGGGAGAGGAACGGCAATCCTCTTACGCAACTTCTTCAAGGCTGAAGAAGTTATAATACATGGATTAACATCAATGGAAGCAACAGCGGTCAGCATCAGGGTCTCCGAATTTGAGACTCTACTGGTAGTCTCGGTATACAACCACTGTGGGGCAACGAGGGAGAACATCCACCGAGACCTCACAAGTATCACCAACATCGCCAATCAACACACATACTGCCTTGCCGGAGGTGACTTCAATGCTAGGCACACACTTTGGCATGACAGTGAGTGTTCATCACAGGGACTAGCAATTGTCAACTGGCTAAATGGAAACAGCCACCTGCATTCCTTTGTTGTTGTATCACAAGGACAAAGAACATTCCCAGGTACACCATCAACGCTGGACTTTTTCCTGGCGACATCCAATTTCGTCAACATACTGCCGGAATTTCAGAATTATTCGTGCCTTGCGCACCCGAGTGATTCTGATCATCTGGCAGTGGAACTCAAAGTTCGCCTGATGAGGCGTATCTTGACCGAGCACCCTACACCCGAGTTCCACATCAGGTTTAACCGATTGAACTGGGTACGACTTAAATCGGAAATCGAGGCGGAGCTCCCTCAAGCGCCAACCACAAGAAACCTGAGCAATGCAGAGATCGATGAAAACATCAACCGTTTTCAATCCGTCATTAGCAATGCGTTGGAAAGGCAGAAGACACCCAAAACCAGTCGAGACAGGTACGAGAACCTGCCGCGACACATCCAGGCTATTTACGCCCATAGGCAGCGGCTCCGTAAAAGGCTCCAGAGGATCATGCGGCGGACACTGAATAGAGTCAACGATGAATATCGCAGTGTATCTTCCCAGCTACAGTGCACCAATACGATGTTCATCCGGGCGGTCAAGGACTACCAAGACAAGGAGTTCAGCAAGCGACTCGAAGACATCAAGCCTGGGCCTGATGCCTTCAGGAAAATAAATTCTCTGGTAGGAAGAGTACATTCCTTACCGGAGAATATCAGCCACGGCCAGGTAACTGCAACAACTCCGGCCGAGAAAGCCGAAGCTTTTGCAACCTACTTCGAGGGAAACTTCGTCGACCGCCCACCTGTTCACCTGCCTGATTTCTTGGAGGAAGTCGAAGCACAAGTCTGCGAGGCAACTGAACCCGGTACACAGATCACAACATTTAGCGAGGACAACCCGGCGAATGACCCAACCAGCGACGGAAGCTTCACCACCACTGAGGAAGTGGTGGATATAGTTGAAAGCGGTAATGCCAAAAAATCGGCGGGAATTGACCAAATTTCCAACTTTTTAATTAAAAAGTTGCCAAGTTTGGCCATTGTCCTGCTGACGGTTATTTTCAATAACTGTATTAACAACGGCTACTTCCCGTCAAAATGGAAGGTTGCGAAAGTGGTTCCGGTGCCAAAGAAAACCGACCGCTCAAATGTAAACGGATACCGGCCCATTGCCCTACTGTGCTGCGTTAGCAAAATTCTAGAGTCGGTAATCTTGCGGAGAATTAACCATTTCTGCACGGAGCGTGGGATAGTCCCCAACAACCAGTATGGTTTTCGGGCGAGACATTCCACCGTGCACCCTCTGCTTAGGCTACACAGCGACGTCACCCGCGGACTCAACAAGAAGGAGACTACAGTAGCATGCCTTCTGGATATTGAAAAGGCCTTTGACAGCGTCTGGACGAAGGGTCTAACGTTCAAGATCATAAATTTAGGATTCCCAAATTACTTGGTAAGAATAATTTATAACTTCTTAACACATAGATATTTTTTCGTGCAGATTGACAACGCAAAGTCAGCAATAAAGAGGACCAACGCCGGAGTGCCGCAGGGATCAAGGCTTGGCCCGATGCTGTTCAACATTTTCACTGCTGACCAGCCAAGCACATCAACAGGAACCAGGACTTTGCTCTATGCAGATGACTCGTTAACGTATGCAATCTCTCTCTCTCCAGAGATAGCAGCCCGAAGAGTTGAAGCACACATTAGGACGCTTTGGGAGTACTATCTCAAATGGGGACTGAAGATCAACAGCAACAAAACTGAGATAATTTGTTTTAGGCCACCAACAACAGCCACAAGAGGACGCCGTGCGTTCGCAACTCGGTGCCGTAACATCAGGATCACACTTCCTGACAGCACCGAAGTGCCAACTAAGACGACAGCCAGGTATCTAGGAATAAATTTCAGTGAGAGGTTTAAATTTAATCCTCATGCTGAAATTATCCTAAGAAGAGCCAACTTCGCACTCCACCTAGTGCACCCACTGCTGCGAAGGCGAAATGGTCTAAGTAAAGCGACCAAGCTCCTTATATACAAGCAGTTGATACGACCAGTCATCACATATTGCTGTCCCATTTGGTTCGCGATATCACCAACGACGATGAAGAAGATCCAAGTTTTCGAAAGGAAGGTCCTTCGAATATGTACAGGACTGTGGCGAAATCCAGTCACACTGAAGTACTATTCAAAGAAGATGCTCTACGAGAGCGCTGGTGTGGGCGCAATCGACGAGCATATGATGCAGCTATCAAGAAAAATACTGCAAAACCTTGCTGACCATCCAAATGACGGGATCCAAGAATTCATCCAGCAACAGATCGAGCCAAGCCACCGTTACCTAAGCGTACGAGCGATCATCGATGGACGTTTTAATTATATCATTTACAACGACGAAACGCCGTTTTACCAACGTGCAGACAACCAGCACTACCGAGGATAGTCGGATACAACCCCCTTTTTTCATTTTCACACACATTCAAGTAAAAATATATTTTATATTTAATAAAACACATGTATTAGATTAAGTAAGACAATAATAATATTTTTGTAAAAAATTTTAATACAGATATCATTTGAAATACGTTGGGCCCCTATTGTTGAGCCAACATTTAATTTATTAGTTATAAGTCTAGTTCTAAGTCAATTTGTATATAGAACAAAACACTAAATAAAAACCTTAATCGTAATTTCGTTCCCATATTGTGTTAAAGTGAAGTAAATTGAGTGTAAAAAAGTGAAAAATGGCTCGTACAAAGCAAACTGCCCGTAAATCGACTGGTGGAAAAGCACCCAGGAAACAATTGGCGACTAAAGCAGCTCGCAAAAGTGCCCCAGCAACCGGAGGTGTTAAGAAACCACATCGTTATCGTCCAGGAACTGTTGCTCTTCGTGAAATTCGTCGTTACCAGAAAAGTACTGAATTGTTGATTCGCAAATTGCCTTTCCAACGTTTAGTTCGTGAAATTGCTCAGGATTTCAAAACAGATTTGCGTTTCCAAAGTTCAGCAGTGATGGCTCTTCAAGAAGCAAGTGAAGCCTATTTGGTTGGTCTTTTCGAGGATACTAATTTGTGCGCCATTCATGCTAAACGTGTTACAATCATGCCAAAAGATATTCAATTGGCTCGACGCATCCGTGGTGAACGTGCTTAAGTACATCTACATACAGAAATATTTTATAAACGGTCCTTTTCAGGACCACAAATATGACAAAGAGATTTTAATGCGTTGTTCAATTCAATTCTAGAGTAAAAACAAGTATATACAAATATAATTGAATCAGTAAATTTATAGAAAAAAAAAGGGATTACTTCAATTAGATTGCGAGTATAGTCTGTGCAAGGAATCGAATAAGTGAAAAAAAAAAAAAACAAAGTTTGAGTATAATTGTGTACCATTAGGAAGCAGTATTGTATTGAATTTTATATGCATATTACAAATATTTACTTAATTTTAGGGCAAATCATCAATAAATAGTTTAGCGAGAGAATTTTTTTATTTTTCGTAAGTTTAGTTTCAATGTCAATAGCACATCTTATGTCGTTTGATTTTAGAAATTTAAAGAAATAAATTTGAATGAAATGATTTAAAAAAATGATCTATTTTGGAAATAATGAATCACTTAAAAGAAATAGATGGTAAAATATATACAAATGCACTAACTAAACATTAAATTAAACAAGTCAATTTATAGAGAAAATTGATAAGTTCAATTAGATTGCGAGTAGACTATACTCGCAAAGAATCAAAGAAGTAAAAGAAAACTTTAAGTCTGAGTACAATTGTGTACCATTAGGAAGCAATATGTACTGAATTTTATACATAATATGCATATAAAATGAATCCATAAAAATAAATATTATAAATATAGACTTTTAGCGAGAGAAATTTTTTTAGTTTTTATAAGTTAAGTTTCAATGTCAATAGAGCATCTTATGTCGCTTGATTTTAGTAACGCAAATGTTAGATTTTTAATGGAAGTTTTATAAATTCACATTGAAATATATTATACATTTTTATATTTTTATACAAATAATCCTAGTCATAACAAAATACAGTCTCATTTGAGCTATTAAAGAATAGAAAAAAAAAATAAAAAATCTTCCAACAAGTAAAGGCATTGGTCATGGGTACTCATCACTTATATGTATGTACATTCATTATCGAATGGAAAATGCTAAAATATAATATATTTGCAATTAAAAGCATTTTATTTCCTTGAAGTTTATGAAAATGAGTAATTTTATTATTATTTATGTTATATTATCGTTTAAGGGAGCAAATATTCGAAAATAATATCAAAGGAAAAAAATCTTCCTATGAGAATTTTTCTATTAATTCACAGAGTATGGATATGTGCATTAACAAATGTAAAATATGAAAATATGATATATTTTTCATTATAAATATATTAATTTGTTGGCAATTTATGAAAATTAGTACCAACATATTTATATTATCGTATATTATTGTGCTAGAACAAAAAAAATATTTGTTTTAATAGAAACTCAAAACGTTTAGAGAAAGTAAAACAAGCGTTTCATTACTCCAAAAATGATTATTTTATTTACAAGGCAATATTCAATATTGGTGTTAGATTTTAATTTTATATGATTATATGAACCATATACTTTATACTGTATATGATTTTAGACATTAAACAATTGAATTTGTTTAAATAAAAGGGTTTTTATACGCGAGTAGTGAAAGAAATTCATCAAACATTGACTTTAATAGTGATGTTACGTCACATTAAAGAAATAAATTTGAATGAAATTATTTAAAAAATGATCTATTATATTATAGTAATCTAAATGATGTAATATTGGTAAGAAATATCTTTTAGAACATAAAAAATAATGAATTTTTTAGAAGAACTCAAGGATAGAACTCAGTAAAAGCGCCCAAATAAATGAAATTTTTGCATACCTTCCTACTCGGTGATTCTCAGATAGCTGTGTACACGCGGTATTCTCTGGTCGGCGTTTATTAAAATACATAGTGATTATCAAGTGTTTTTCTTGTTGATAAAAATTGTTTAAAAGTTTAAATAATAAAATGGCCGATACAGTCGCTGCTACTCCTGCTGTCGTTGCAGAAAAAAAACCGAAGAAGGCTGCCGCTAGTGGTTCAAAGAAACCAAAATCGACTCCATCTCATCCTCCTACTCAACAAATGGTGGATGCTGCTATCAAAACGTTGAAAGAACGCGGTGGTTCATCTCTTTTGGCTATTAAAAAATATATCGCGGCTACGTACAAAGTTGATGTGCAAAAACTTGCTCCGTTCATCAAGAAATATTTAAAAAGTGCTGTAGCTAGTGGTAAATTAGTGCAAACAAAAGGAAAGGGTGCTGCTGGTTCATTCAAATTGTCGGCATCTGCTAGCAAGGAACCCAAAGCGAAATCAGCTGAGAAGAAGAAGTCGACGAAGCCAAAAACTGCTGCCGCTGGTGAGAAAAAAGTGAAAAAAGCAACTGGTGAGAAGAAAGTGAAGAAAGCTGCCACCACTACAAAGAAAAGTGCTGAGAAGAAAAAAGTGGAAAAATCAAAGGTAAAGAGTATCAAGAAAACTAGCGCTGTCAAGGCAAAAACAACTAAGCCAAAGGCTGCCGCTACTAAAGCTAAAGTACCCAAAGCTAAATCTGCAACATCATCCGCAGCCAAACCTAAAAAGGCTGTTGCGGCTAAGAAAGCTAAAAAATAATTTCATTGCAAGCATTTGCAAAAAAGAAATTAAAAAAAAAAAAAAAACTCCACAGTCCTTTTCAGGGCTACAATTATTTCGTTAATGAGATACAGATCAATTTCAATATAAAATTATATTTACTTTCGCAATACGTTTCTTAAAAATAAGTATAAAATCAATCTATACAAAATCGCTATCAATTGGTTCAGGTAACGATAAAAAAAAAATGGCGATTTTTTTTATATCCATGTAAATTTCTATACTTCACCAGTGAAATAAAGGTATTGGTTTTTTTTTATTCACTTTATACCGAATTTAAAACGGCCATTTTTTTCCCACATTATTCTTTCGTTGATTAACTTTAAGAAATTGAAATCGTTAAAAAATCTCTCTGAGAAATATTTTAGGGCCCTCAAAGGGGCCATTTTTGGGCTACAATTACTTCGTTAATAAGATACAGATAAATTTCAATATGAAACAACATTTACTTTCGAGCAGTACGTTTCGTAAAAATAAGTATAAAATCAATTCATACAAAATCGCTGTCAATTGGTACAGGTAACATGGTATAAAAAAAAAAAAATGGCGATTTTTTTTATATTCATGCAAACCTTTGGAAATTCCATACTTCACCAGTGAAATAAATGTGTCTGTTTTTTTCATTCACTTTAAACTGAATTTAAAACAACGGCCATTTTATTTTATTTTTTTCCACATTATTCTTTTGTTGATTAACTTTAACAAATTGAAATCGTTAAAAAATCTCTCAGAGAAATATTTTGGGGCCCTGAAAAGGGCCATTTTTGATGAAATTGGAAACGCATATCGAAAATTTACTTTGAGCTGGTGTATTTGGTAACTGCTTTAGTTCCTTCACTAACAGCATGCTTGGCAAGTTCACCAGGCAATAACAAACGGACGGCAGTTTGGATTTCCCGACTGGTGATTGTTGATCGCTTGTTGTAGTGTGCCAAACGAGATGCTTCGGCGGCGATTCTTTCGAAAATATCATTCACAAAACTGTTCATGATACTCATGGCCTTCGATGAAATACCAGTATCGGGATGTACTTGCTTCAACACTTTGTAGATGTAAATGGCGTAGCTTTCCTTCCTCTTGCGCTTCTTCTTCTTATCATTCTTGGTGATATTCTTCTGTGCCTTTCCGGCTTTCTTGGCTGCTTTTCCACTAGTTTTTGGTGGCATTTTTATTTTCACTTCACTTTACTTCACTGTGTTTGCACTGACGATTGAACGAGAACTGTAAAATTTTGCCATTTTACCCCACCTTAAGTCTCTTGACTCGACGATATTTTGTCAAGTACACAGTCACACAAACACATTGAAAATTGATTGAAATTTTTTGTATAAATAGAAGCAGCATTATCGGTCTATTTCATTATATAGTGATCAGTGGTGTTGTGCACAATCTTTAAAAAAAATACTACTAGTGAAAATGTCTGGCCGTGGTAAAGGAGGAAAAGTGAAGGGAAAGGCAAAGTCGCGCTCAAATCGTGCCGGACTACAGTTCCCCGTCGGTCGTATCCATCGTTTGCTTCGCAAGGGCAACTATGCTGAACGTGTCGGTGCTGGTGCTCCAGTGTATTTAGCAGCTGTTATGGAATATTTGGCTGCTGAAGTTTTAGAATTGGCGGGAAATGCTGCTCGTGACAACAAAAAGACAAGAATCATCCCGCGTCATTTGCAATTAGCCATCCGTAATGACGAAGAGTTGAACAAATTGCTGTCTGGTGTTACCATTGCACAAGGAGGCGTTCTTCCAAACATCCAAGCTGTTCTGTTGCCCAAGAAAACCGAAAAAAGTGCCTAAATCCATTACTTGTGAGAAGAAAAAAAAAAAAAAAAAAGTAACTCAAACAAACCGTCCTTTTAAGGACGACAAATCATTTTAATTAAGAGTATTAAATAATTTAAAATTTTATCTTAATTAGTGAAAAGAAAATTACTCTAATGATAGTAATTTAGTTTATGTATTGTATAAGTGTGTGCATGCAGGAAATAAATTCCGTGTTTGCGGGATTCGGAATTTCGTCAACAAACCCACACTAAAAACTCAAGATCATTTTGTTAGTGCGTGTGTATTACAAAAAAAATATTTTTTTTCCATAGGCCAGTATGATTTTCTTTATTCTCCAACGAAAGGTAAAGCTCAAAAGGGGAAACTAAAGGTCTGCGTATGTGTGTGTGTGTATATTTCTTTTAGAATTCGTTGAAAACAAAAAAGAGACGCTATGAAATTTGCCGCCATTTTGAAATCTAACTGACGCCATATGCTATGGAATGCGAAAAAAGAAATCAACACAACTGAATCTATTCAATATAATTTGACACCATTTTAAAAATTCACTTATGCCACATGTGAAAGAAAAAAGTTTTTTTTTTTTTTATATATTTTAATTTAATTTTCTAAGTCTCACTGATGCTCCAAAATAATACATACCTATGATAAAATTCTGTATTTCAGAAATCCAAACATACTTTTTATGAAATTCGAAATAAAATCACTTCAGAGATTTTTTTGTGGTCCTTAAAAGGACCGATTGTGTAAGAAATAATTTTTTTTCTTTTCTTTTTTAGATTATTTAACCTCCGAAACCATAAAGAGTGCGTCCTTGTCTCTTCAGTGCATATACAACATCCATTGCGGTGACTGTCTTACGCTTAGCGTGTTCGGTGTAGGTAACAGCATCACGAATAACATTTTCCAAGAACACTTTCAGCACACCACGGGTTTCTTCGTATATCAGACCAGAAATACGTTTCACACCACCACGACGAGCTAAACGGCGAATAGCGGGTTTTGTAATACCTTGGATATTATCACGCAACACTTTACGATGACGTTTAGCACCACCTTTGCCCAAACCTTTTCCTCCTTTACCACGACCAGTCATTTTTTTATTTTATTTCACTGAACACTGCACTAAAGTCACTATGAAACTGTACCGAAGCGCGAAATGATTAAGGTTTTTATTTAGTGTTTTGTTCTATATACAAATTGACTTAGAACTAGACTTATAACTAATAAATTAAATGTTGGCTCAACAATAGGGGCCCAACGTATTTCATATGATATCTGTATTAACATTTTTTACAAAAATATTATTATTGTCTTACTTAATCTAATACATGTGTTTTATTAAATATAAAATATATTTTTACTTGAAGACTGTACCGAAGCGCTAAATCACCACCGCTATTTATATTAATTTATAAGTAGGAGAAAATAATAGGGGAATAAACATATAAAGTGAAACAAGTGAACATGAACAAGCAGTTCGTGCGAATGTATAAGTATGAGAATTGGTATTATTTCGTTCCCATATTGTGTTAAAGTGAAGTAAATTGAGTGTAAAAAAGTGAAAAATGGCTCGTACAAAGCAAACTGCCCGTAAATCGACTGGTGGAAAAGCACCCAGGAAACAATTGGCGACTAAAGCAGCTCGCAAAAGTGCCCCAGCAACCGGAGGTGTTAAGAAACCACATCGTTATCGTCCAGGAACTGTTGCTCTTCGTGAAATTCGTCGTTACCAGAAAAGTACTGAATTGTTGATTCGCAAATTGCCTTTCCAACGTTTAGTTCGTGAAATTGCTCAGGATTTCAAAACAGATTTGCGTTTCCAAAGTTCAGCAGTGATGGCTCTTCAAGAAGCAAGTGAAGCCTATTTGGTTGGTCTTTTCGAGGATACTAATTTGTGCGCCATTCATGCTAAACGTGTTACAATCATGCCAAAAGATATTCAATTGGCTCGACGCATCCGTGGTGAACGTGCTTAAGTACATCTACATACAGAAATATTTTATAAACGGTCCTTTTCAGGACCACAAATATGACAAAGAGATTTTAATGCGTTGTTCAATTCAATTCTAGAGTAAAAACAAGTATATACAAATATAATTGAATCAGTAAATTTATAGAAAAAAAAAGGGATTACTTCAATTAGATTGCGAGTATAGTCTGTGCAAGGAATCGAATAAGTGAAAAAAAAAAAAAACAAAGTTTGAGTATAATTGTGTACCATTAGGAAGCAGTATTGTATTGAATTTTATATGCATATTACAAATATTTACTTAATTTTAGGGCAAATCATCAATAAATAGTTTAGCGAGAGAATTTTTTTATTTTTCGTAAGTTTAGTTTCAATGTCAATAGCACATCTTATGTCGTTTGATTTTAGAAATTTAAAGAAATAAATTTGAATGAAATGATTTAAAAAAATGATCTATTTTGGAAATAATGAATCACTTAAAAGAAATAGATGGTAAAATATATACAAATGCACTAACTAAACATTAAATTAAACAAGTCAATTTATAGAGAAAATTGATAAGTTCAATTAGATTGCGAGTAGACTATACTCGCAAAGAATCAAAGAAGTAAAAGAAAACTGTAAGTCTGAGTACAATTGTGTACCATTAGGAAGCAATATGTACTGAATTTTATACATAATATGCATATAAAATGAATCCATAAAAATAAATATTATAAATATAGACTTTTAGCGAGAGAAATTTTTTTAGTTTTTATAAGTTAAGTTTCAATGTCAATAGAGCATCTTATGTCGCTTGATTTTAGTAACGCAAATGTTAGATTTTTAATGGAAGTTTTATAAATTCACATTGAAATATATTATACATTTTTATATTTTTATACAAATAATCCTAGTCATAACAAAATACAGTCTCATTTGAGCTATTAAAGAATAGAAAAAAAAAATAAAAAATCTTCCAACAAGTAAAGGCATTGGTCATGGGTACTCATCACTTATATGTATGTACATTCATTATCGAATGGAAAATGCTAAAATATAATATATTTGCAATTAAAAGCATTTTATTTCCTTGAAGTTTATGAAAATGAGTAATTTTATTATTATTTATGTTATATTATCGTTTAAGGGAGCAAATATTCGAAAATAATATCAAAGGAAAAAAATCTTCCTATGAGAATTTTTCTATTAATTCACAGAGTATGGATATGTGCATTAACAAATGTAAAATATGAAAATATGATATATTTTTCATTATAAATATATTAATTTGTTGGCAATTTATGAAAATTAGTACCAACATATTTATATTATCGTATATTATTGTGCTAGAACAAAAAAAATATTTGTTTTAATAGAAACTCAAAACGTTTAGAGAAAGTAAAACAAGCGTTTCATTACTCCAAAAATGATTATTTTATTTACAAGGCAATATTCAATATTGGTGTTAGATTTTAATTTTATATGATTATATGAACCATATACTTTATACTGTATATGATTTTAGACATTAAACAATTGAATTTGTTTAAATAAAAGGGTTTTTATACGCGAGTAGTGAAAGAAATTCATCAAACATTGACTTTAATAGTGATGTTACGTCACATTAAAGAAATAAATTTGAATGAAATTATTTAAAAAATGATCTATTATATTATAGTAATCTAAATGATGTAATATTGGTAAGAAATATCTTTTAGAACATAAAAAATAATGAATTTTTTAGAAGAACTCAAGGATAGAACTCAGTAAAAGCGCCCAAATAAATGAAATTTTTGCATACCTTCCTACTCGGTGATTCTCAGATAGCTGTGTACACGCGGTATTCTCTGGTCGGCGTTTATTAAAATACATAGTGATTATCAAGTGTTTTTCTTGTTGATAAAAATTGTTTAAAAGTTTAAATAATAAAATGGCCGATACAGTCGCTGCTACTCCTGCTGTCGTTGCAGAAAAAAAACCGAAGAAGGCTGCCGCTAGTGGTTCAAAGAAACCAAAATCGACTCCATCTCATCCTCCTACTCAACAAATGGTGGATGCTGCTATCAAAACGTTGAAAGAACGCGGTGGTTCATCTCTTTTGGCTATTAAAAAATATATCGCGGCTACGTACAAAGTTGATGTGCAAAAACTTGCTCCGTTCATCAAGAAATATTTAAAAAGTGCTGTAGCTAGTGGTAAATTAGTGCAAACAAAAGGAAAGGGTGCTGCTGGTTCATTCAAATTGTCGGCATCTGCTAGCAAGGAACCAAAAGCGAAATCAGCTGAGAAGAAGAAGTCGACGAAGCCAAAAACTGCTGCCGCTGGTGAGAAAAAAGTGAAAAAAGCAACTGGTGAGAAGAAAGTGAAGAAAGCTGCCACCACTACAAAGAAAAGTGCTGAGAAGAAAAAAGTGGAAAAATCAAAGGTAAAGAGTATCAAGAAAACTAGCGCTGTCAAGGCAAAAACAACTAAGCCAAAGGCTGCCGCTACTAAAGCTAAAGTACCCAAAGCTAAATCTGCAACATCATCCGCAGCCAAACCTAAAAAGGCTGTTGCGGCTAAGAAAGGTAAAAAATAATTTCATTGCAAGCATTTGCAAAAAAGAAATTAAAAAAAAAAAAAACTCCACAGTCCTTTTCAGGGCTACAATTATTTCGTTAATGAGATACAGATCAATTTCAATATAAAATTATATTTACTTTCGCAATACGTTTCTTAAAAATAAGTATAAAATCAATCTATACAAAATCGCTATCAATTGGTTCAGGTAACGATAAAAAAAAAATGGCGATTTTTTTTATATCCATGTAAATTTCTATACTTCACCAGTGAAATAAAGGTATTGGTTTTTTTTTATTCACTTTATACCGAATTTAAAACGGCCATTTTTTTCCCACATTATTCTTTCGTTGATTAACTTTAAGAAATTGAAATCGTTAAAAAATCTCTCTGAGAAATATTTTAGGGCCCTCAAAGGGGCCATTTTTGGGCTACAATTACTTCGTTAATAAGATACAGATAAATTTCAATATGAAACAACATTTACTTTCGAGCAGTACGTTTCGTAAAAATAAGTATAAAATCAATTCATACAAAATCGCTGTCAATTGGTACAGGTAACATGGTATAAAAAAAAAAAAATGGCGATTTTTTTTATATTCATGCAAACCTTTGGAAATTCCATACTTCACCAGTGAAATAAATGTGTCTGTTTTTTTCATTCACTTTAAACTGAATTTAAAACAACGGCCATTTTATTTTATTTTTTTCCACATTATTCTTTTGTTGATTAACTTTAACAAATTGAAATCGTTAAAAAATCTCTCAGAGAAATATTTTGGGGCCCTGAAAAGGGCCATTTTTGATGAAATTGGAAACGCATATCGAAAATTTACTTTGAGCTGGTGTATTTGGTAACTGCTTTAGTTCCTTCACTAACAGCATGCTTGGCAAGTTCACCAGGCAATAACAAACGGACGGCAGTTTGGATTTCCCGACTGGTGATTGTTGATCGCTTGTTGTAGTGTGCCAAACGAGATGCTTCGGCGGCGATTCTTTCGAAAATATCATTCACAAAACTGTTCATGATACTCATGGCCTTCGATGAAATACCAGTATCGGGATGTACTTGCTTCAACACTTTGTAGATGTAAATGGCGTAGCTTTCCTTCCTCTTGCGCTTCTTCTTCTTATCATTCTTGGTGATATTCTTCTGTGCCTTTCCGGCTTTCTTGGCTGCTTTTCCACTAGTTTTTGGTGGCATTTTTATTTTCACTTCACTTTACTTCACTGTGTTTGCACTGACGATTGAACGAGAACTGTAAAATTTTGCCATTTTACCCCACCTTAAGTCTCTTGACTCGACGATATTTTGTCAAGTACACAGTCACACAAACACATTGAAAATTGATTGAAATTTTTTGTATAAATAGAAGCAGCATTATCGGTCTATTTCATTATATAGTGATCAGTGGTGTTGTGCACAATCTTTAAAAAAAATACTACTAGTGAAAATGTCTGGCCGTGGTAAAGGAGGAAAAGTGAAGGGAAAGGCAAAGTCGCGCTCAAATCGTGCCGGACTACAGTTCCCCGTCGGTCGTATCCATCGTTTGCTTCGCAAGGGCAACTATGCTGAACGTGTCGGTGCTGGTGCTCCAGTGTATTTAGCAGCTGTTATGGAATATTTGGCTGCTGAAGTTTTAGAATTGGCGGGAAATGCTGCTCGTGACAACAAAAAGACAAGAATCATCCCTCGTCATTTGCAATTAGCCATCCGTAATGACGAAGAGTTGAACAAATTGCTGTCTGGTGTTACCATTGCACAAGGAGGCGTTCTTCCAAACATCCAAGCTGTTCTGTTGCCCAAGAAAACCGAAAAAAGTGCCTAAATCCATTACTTGTGAGAAGAAAAAAAAAAAAAAAAAAGTAACTCAAACAAACCGTCCTTTTAAGGACGACAAATCATTTTAATTAAGAGTATTAAATAATTTAAAATTTTATCTTAATTAGTGAAAAGAAAATTACTCTAATGATAGTAATTTAGTTTATGTATTGTATAAGTGTGTGCATGCAGGAAATAAATTCCGTGTTTGCGGGATTCGGAATTTCGTCAACAAACCCACACTAAAAACTCAAGATCATTTTGTTAGTGCGTGTGTATTACAAAAAAAATATTTTTTTTCCATAGGCCAGTATGATTTTCTTTATTCTCCAACGAAAGGTAAAGCTCAAAAGGGGAAACTAAAGGTCTGCGTATGTGTGTGTGTGTATATTTCTTTTAGAATTCGTTGAAAACAAAAAAGAGACGCTATGAAATTTGCCGCCATTTTGAAATCTAACTGACGCCATATGCTATGGAATGCGAAAAAAGAAATCAACACAACTGAATCTATTCAATATAATTTGACACCATTTTAAAAATTCACTTATGCCACATGTGAAAGAAAAAAGTTTTTTTTTTTTTTATATATTTTAATTTAATTTTCTAAGTCTCACTGATGCTCCAAAATAATACATACCTATGATAAAATTCTGTATTTCAGAAATCCAAACATACTTTTTATGAAATTCGAAATAAAATCACTTCAGAGATTTTTTTGTGGTCCTTAAAAGGACCGATTGTGTAAGAAATAATTTTTTTTCTTTTCTTTTTTAGATTATTTAACCTCCGAAACCATAAAGAGTGCGTCCTTGTCTCTTCAGTGCATATACAACATCCATTGCGGTGACTGTCTTACGCTTAGCGTGTTCGGTGTAGGTAACAGCATCACGAATAACATTTTCCAAGAACACTTTCAGCACACCACGGGTTTCTTCGTATATCAGACCAGAAATACGTTTCACACCACCACGACGAGCTAAACGGCGAATAGCGGGTTTTGTAATACCTTGGATATTATCACGCAACACTTTACGATGACGTTTAGCACCACCTTTGCCCAAACCTTTTCCTCCTTTACCACGACCAGTCATTTTTTTATTTTATTTCACTGAACACTGCACTAAAGTCACTATGAAACTGTACCGAAGCGCTAAATCACCACCGCTATTTATATTAATTTATAAGTAGGAGAAAATAATAGGGGAATAAACATATAAAGTGAAACAAGTGAACATGAACAAGCAGTTCGTGCGAATGTATAAGTATGAGAATTGGTATTATTTCGTTCCCATATTGTGTTAAAGTGAAGTAAATTGAGTGTAAAAAAGTGAAAAATGGCTCGTACAAAGCAAACTGCCCGTAAATCGACTGGTGGAAAAGCACCCAGGAAACAATTGGCGACTAAAGCAGCTCGCAAAAGTGCCCCAGCAACCGGAGGTGTTAAGAAACCACATCGTTATCGTCCAGGAACTGTTGCTCTTCGTGAAATTCGTCGTTACCAGAAAAGTACTGAATTGTTGATTCGCAAATTGCCTTTCCAACGTTTAGTTCGTGAAATTGCTCAGGATTTCAAAACAGATTTGCGTTTCCAAAGTTCAGCAGTGATGGCTCTTCAAGAAGCAAGTGAAGCCTATTTGGTTGGTCTTTTCGAGGATACTAATTTGTGCGCCATTCATGCTAAACGTGTTACAATCATGCCAAAAGATATTCAATTGGCTCGACGCATCCGTGGTGAACGTGCTTAAGTACATCTACATACAGAAATATTTTATAAACGGTCCTTTTCAGGACCACAAATATGACAAAGAGATTTTAATGCGTTGTTCAATTCAATTCTAGAGTAAAAACAAGTATATACAAATATAATTGAATCAGTAAATTTATAGAAAAAAAAAGGGATTACTTCAATTAGATTGCGAGTATAGTCTGTGCAAGGAATCGAATAAGTGAAAAAAAAAAAAACAAAGTTTGAGTATAATTGTGTACCATTAGGAAGCAGTATTGTATTGAATTTTATATGCATATTACAAATATTTACTTAATTTTAGGGCAAATCATCAATAAATAGTTTAGCGAGAGAATTTTTTTATTTTTCGTAAGTTTAGTTTCAATGTCAATAGCACATCTTATGTCGTTTGATTTTAGAAATTTAAAGAAATAAATTTGAATGAAATGATTTAAAAAAATGATCTATTTTGGAAATAATGAATCACTTAAAAGAAATAGATGGTAAAATATATACAAATGCACTAACTAAACATTAAATTAAACAAGTCAATTTATAGAGAAAATTGATAAGTTCAATTAGATTGCGAGTAGACTATACTCGCAAAGAATCAAAGAAGTAAAAGAAAACTGTAAGTCTGAGTACAATTGTGTACCATTAGGAAGCAATATGTACTGAATTTTATACATAATATGCATATAAAATGAATCCATAAAAATAAATATTATAAATATAGACTTTTAGCGAGAGAAATTTTTTTAGTTTTTATAAGTTAAGTTTCAATGTCAATAGAGCATCTTATGTCGCTTGATTTTAGTAACGCAAATGTTAGATTTTTAATGGAAGTTTTATAAATTCACATTGAAATATATTATACATTTTTATATTTTTATACAAATAATCCTAGTCATAACAAAATACAGTCTCATTTGAGCTATTAAAGAATAGAAAAAAAAAATAAAAAATCTTCCAACAAGTAAAGGCATTGGTCATGGGTACTCATCACTTATATGTATGTACATTCATTATCGAATGGAAAATGCTAAAATATAATATATTTGCAATTAAAAGCATTTTATTTCCTTGAAGTTTATGAAAATGAGTAATTTTATTATTATTTATGTTATATTATCGTTTAAGGGAGCAAATATTCGAAAATAATATCAAAGGAAAAAAATCTTCCTATGAGAATTTTTCTATTAATTCACAGAGTATGGATATGTGCATTAACAAATGTAAAATATGAAAATATGATATATTTTTCATTATAAATATATTAATTTGTTGGCAATTTATGAAAATTAGTACCAACATATTTATATTATCGTATATTATTGTGCTAGAACAAAAAAAATATTTGTTTTAATAGAAACTCAAAACGTTTAGAGAAAGTAAAACAAGCGTTTCATTACTCCAAAAATGATTATTTTATTTACAAGGCAATATTCAATATTGGTGTTAGATTTTAATTTTATATGATTATATGAACCATATACTTTATACTGTATATGATTTTAGACATTAAACAATTGAATTTGTTTAAATAAAAGGGTTTTTATACGCGAGTAGTGAAAGAAATTCATCAAACATTGACTTTAATAGTGATGTTACGTCACATTAAAGAAATAAATTTGAATGAAATTATTTAAAAAATGATCTATTATATTATAGTAATCTAAATGATGTAATATTGGTAAGAAATATCTTTTAGAACATAAAAAATAATGAATTTTTTAGAAGAACTCAAGGATAGAACTCAGTAAAAGCGCCCAAATAAATGAAATTTTTGCATACCTTCCTACTCGGTGATTCTCAGATAGCTGTGTACACGCGGTATTCTCTGGTCGGCGTTTATTAAAATACATAGTGATTATCAAGTGTTTTTCTTGTTGATAAAAATTGTTTAAAAGTTTAAATAATAAAATGGCCGATACAGTCGCTGCTACTCCTGCTGTCGTTGCAGAAAAAAAACCGAAGAAGGCTGCCGCTAGTGGTTCAAAGAAACCAAAATCGACTCCATCTCATCCTCCTACTCAACAAATGGTGGATGCTGCTATCAAAACGTTGAAAGAACGCGGTGGTTCATCTCTTTTGGCTATTAAAAAATATATCGCGGCTACGTACAAAGTTGATGTGCAAAAACTTGCTCCGTTCATCAAGAAATATTTAAAAAGTGCTGTAGCTAGTGGTAAATTAGTGCAAACAAAAGGAAAGGGTGCTGCTGGTTCATTCAAATTGTCGGCATCTGCTAGCAAGGAACCAAAAGCGAAATCAGCTGAGAAGAAGAAGTCGACGAAGCCAAAAACTGCTGCCGCTGGTGAGAAAAAAGTGAAAAAAGCAACTGGTGAGAAGAAAGTGAAGAAAGCTGCCACCACTACAAAGAAAAGTGCTGAGAAGAAAAAAGTGGAAAAATCAAAGGTAAAGAGTATCAAGAAAACTAGCGCTGTCAAGGCAAAAACAACTAAGCCAAAGGCTGCCGCTACTAAAGCTAAAGTACCCAAAGCTAAATCTGCAACATCATCCGCAGCCAAACCTAAAAAGGCTGTTGCGGCTAAGAAAGGTAAAAAATAATTTCATTGCAAGCATTTGCAAAAAAGAAATTAAAAAAAAAAAAAACTCCACAGTCCTTTTCAGGGCTACAATTATTTCGTTAATGAGATACAGATCAATTTCAATATAAAATTATATTTACTTTCGCAATACGTTTCTTAAAAATAAGTATAAAATCAATCTATACAAAATCGCTATCAATTGGTTCAGGTAACGATAAAAAAAAAATGGCGATTTTTTTTATATCCATGTAAATTTCTATACTTCACCAGTGAAATAAAGGTATTGGTTTTTTTTTATTCACTTTATACCGAATTTAAAACGGCCATTTTTTTCCCACATTATTCTTTCGTTGATTAACTTTAAGAAATTGAAATCGTTAAAAAATCTCTCTGAGAAATATTTTAGGGCCCTCAAAGGGGCCATTTTTGGGCTACAATTACTTCGTTAATAAGATACAGATAAATTTCAATATGAAACAACATTTACTTTCGAGCAGTACGTTTCGTAAAAATAAGTATAAAATCAATTCATACAAAATCGCTGTCAATTGGTACAGGTAACATGGTATAAAAAAAAAAAAATGGCGATTTTTTTTATATTCATGCAAACCTTTGGAAATTCCATACTTCACCAGTGAAATAAATGTGTCTGTTTTTTTCATTCACTTTAAACTGAATTTAAAACAACGGCCATTTTATTTTATTTTTTTCCACATTATTCTTTTGTTGATTAACTTTAACAAATTGAAATCGTTAAAAAATCTCTCAGAGAAATATTTTGGGGCCCTGAAAAGGGCCATTTTTGATGAAATTGGAAACGCATATCGAAAATTTACTTTGAGCTGGTGTATTTGGTAACTGCTTTAGTTCCTTCACTAACAGCATGCTTGGCAAGTTCACCAGGCAATAACAAACGGACGGCAGTTTGGATTTCCCGACTGGTGATTGTTGATCGCTTGTTGTAGTGTGCCAAACGAGATGCTTCGGCGGCGATTCTTTCGAAAATATCATTCACAAAACTGTTCATGATACTCATGGCCTTCGATGAAATACCAGTATCGGGATGTACTTGCTTCAACACTTTGTAGATGTAAATGGCGTAGCTTTCCTTCCTCTTGCGCTTCTTCTTCTTATCATTCTTGGTGATATTCTTCTGTGCCTTTCCGGCTTTCTTGGCTGCTTTTCCACTAGTTTTTGGTGGCATTTTTATTTTCACTTCACTTTACTTCACTGTGTTTGCACTGACGATTGAACGAGAACTGTAAAATTTTGCCATTTTACCCCACCTTAAGTCTCTTGACTCGACGATATTTTGTCAAGTACACAGTCACACAAACACATTGAAAATTGATTGAAATTTTTTGTATAAATAGAAGCAGCATTATCGGTCTATTTCATTATATAGTGATCAGTGGTGTTGTGCACAATCTTTAAAAAAAATACTACTAGTGAAAATGTCTGGCCGTGGTAAAGGAGGAAAAGTGAAGGGAAAGGCAAAGTCGCGCTCAAATCGTGCCGGACTACAGTTCCCCGTCGGTCGTATCCATCGTTTGCTTCGCAAGGGCAACTATGCTGAACGTGTCGGTGCTGGTGCTCCAGTGTATTTAGCAGCTGTTATGGAATATTTGGCTGCTGAAGTTTTAGAATTGGCGGGAAATGCTGCTCGTGACAACAAAAAGACAAGAATCATCCCTCGTCATTTGCAATTAGCCATCCGTAATGACGAAGAGTTGAACAAATTGCTGTCTGGTGTTACCATTGCACAAGGAGGCGTTCTTCCAAACATCCAAGCTGTTCTGTTGCCCAAGAAAACCGAAAAAAGTGCCTAAATCCATTACTTGTGAGAAGAAAAAAAAAAAAAAAAAAGTAACTCAAACAAACCGTCCTTTTAAGGACGACAAATCATTTTAATTAAGAGTATTAAATAATTTCAAATTTTATCTTAATTAGTGAAAAGAAAATTACTCTAATGATAGTAATTTAGTTTATGTATTGTATAAGTGTGTGCATGCAGGAAATAAATTCCGTGTTTGCGGGATTCGGAATTTCGTCAACAAACCCACACTAAAAACTCAAGATCATTTTGTTAGTGCGTGTGTATTACAAAAAAAATATTTTTTTTCCATAGGCCAGTATGATTTTCTTTATTCTCCAACGAAAGGTAAAGCTCAAAAGGGGAAACTAAAGGTCTGCGTATGTGTGTGTGTGTATATTTCTTTTAGAATTCGTTGAAAACAAAAAAGAGACGCTATGAAATTTGCCGCCATTTTGAAATCTAACTGACGCCATATGCTATGGAATGCGAAAAAAGAAATCAACACAACTGAATCTATTCAATATAATTTGACACCATTTTAAAAATTCACTTATGCCACATGTGAAAGAAAAAAGTTTTTTTTTTTTTTATATATTTTAATTTAATTTTCTAAGTCTCACTGATGCTCCAAAATAATACATACCTATGATAAAATTCTGTATTTCAGAAATCCAAACATACTTTTTATGAAATTCGAAATAAAATCACTTCAGAGATTTTTTTGTGGTCCTTAAAAGGACCGATTGTGTAAGAAATAATTTTTTTTCTTTTCTTTTTTAGATTATTTAACCTCCGAAACCATAAAGAGTGCGTCCTTGTCTCTTCAGTGCATATACAACATCCATTGCGGTGACTGTCTTACGCTTAGCGTGTTCGGTGTAGGTAACAGCATCACGAATAACATTTTCCAAGAACACTTTCAGCACACCACGGGTTTCTTCGTATATCAGACCAGAAATACGTTTCACACCACCACGACGAGCTAAACGGCGAATAGCGGGTTTTGTAATACCTTGGATATTATCACGCAACACTTTACGATGACGTTTAGCACCACCTTTGCCCAAACCTTTTCCTCCTTTACCACGACCAGTCATTTTTTTATTTTATTTCACTGAACACTGCACTAAAGTCACTATGAAACTGTACCGAAGCGCTAAATCACCACCGCTATTTATATTAATTTATAAGTAGGAGAAAATAATAGGGGAATAAACATATAAAGTGAAACAAGTGAACATGAACAAGCAGTTCGTGCGAATGTATAAGTATGAGAATTGGTATTATTTCGTTCCCATATTGTGTTAAAGTGAAGTAAATTGAGTGTAAAAAAGTGAAAAATGGCTCGTACAAAGCAAACTGCCCGTAAATCGACTGGTGGAAAAGCACCCAGGAAACAATTGGCGACTAAAGCAGCTCGCAAAAGTGCCCCAGCAACCGGAGGTGTTAAGAAACCACATCGTTATCGTCCAGGAACTGTTGCTCTTCGTGAAATTCGTCGTTACCAGAAAAGTACTGAATTGTTGATTCGCAAATTGCCTTTCCAACGTTTAGTTCGTGAAATTGCTCAGGATTTCAAAACAGATTTGCGTTTCCAAAGTTCAGCAGTGATGGCTCTTCAAGAAGCAAGTGAAGCCTATTTGGTTGGTCTTTTCGAGGATACTAATTTGTGCGCCATTCATGCTAAACGTGTTACAATCATGCCAAAAGATATTCAATTGGCTCGACGCATCCGTGGTGAACGTGCTTAAGTACATCTACATACAGAAATATTTTATAAACGGTCCTTTTCAGGACCACAAATATGACAAAGAGATTTTAATGCGTTGTTCAATTCAATTCTAGAGTAAAAACAAGTATATACAAATATAATTGAATCAGTAAATTTATAGAAAAAAAAAGGGATTACTTCAATTAGATTGCGAGTATAGTCTGTGCAAGGAATCGAATAAGTGAAAAAAAAAAAAAACAAAGTTTGAGTATAATTGTGTACCATTAGGAAGCAGTATTGTATTGAATTTTATATGCATATTACAAATATTTACTTAATTTTAGGGCAAATCATCAATAAATAGTTTAGCGAGAGAATTTTTTTATTTTTCGTAAGTTTAGTTTCAATGTCAATAGCACATCTTATGTCGTTTGATTTTAGAAATTTAAAGAAATAAATTTGAATGAAATGATTTAAAAAAATGATCTATTTTGGAAATAATGAATCACTTAAAAGAAATAGATGGTAAAATATATACAAATGCACTAACTAAACATTAAATTAAACAAGTCAATTTATAGAGAAAATTGATAAGTTCAATTAGATTGCGAGTAGACTATACTCGCAAAGAATCAAAGAAGTAAAAGAAAACTGTAAGTCTGAGTACAATTGTGTACCATTAGGAAGCAATATGTACTGAATTTTATACATAATATGCATATAAAATGAATCCATAAAAATAAATATTATAAATATAGACTTTTAGCGAGAGAAATTTTTTTAGTTTTTATAAGTTAAGTTTCAATGTCAATAGAGCATCTTATGTCGCTTGATTTTAGTAACGCAAATGTTAGATTTTTAATGGAAGTTTTATAAATTCACATTGAAATATATTATACATTTTTATATTTTTATACAAATAATCCTAGTCATAACAAAATACAGTCTCATTTGAGCTATTAAAGAATAGAAAAAAAAAATAAAAAATCTTCCAACAAGTAAAGGCATTGGTCATGGGTACTCATCACTTATATGTATGTACATTCATTATCGAATGGAAAATGCTAAAATATAATATATTTGCAATTAAAAGCATTTTATTTCCTTGAAGTTTATGAAAATGAGTAATTTTATTATTATTTATGTTATATTATCGTTTAAGGGAGCAAATATTCGAAAATAATATCAAAGGAAAAAAATCTTCCTATGAGAATTTTTCTATTAATTCACAGAGTATGGATATGTGCATTAACAAATGTAAAATATGAAAATATGATATATTTTTCATTATAAATATATTAATTTGTTGGCAATTTATGAAAATTAGTACCAACATATTTATATTATCGTATATTATTGTGCTAGAACAAAAAAAATATTTGTTTTAATAGAAACTCAAAACGTTTAGAGAAAGTAAAACAAGCGTTTCATTACTCCAAAAATGATTATTTTATTTACAAGGCAATATTCAATATTGGTGTTAGATTTTAATTTTATATGATTATATGAACCATATACTTTATACTGTATATGATTTTAGACATTAAACAATTGAATTTGTTTAAATAAAAGGGTTTTTATACGCGAGTAGTGAAAGAAATTCATCAAACATTGACTTTAATAGTGATGTTACGTCACATTAAAGAAATAAATTTGAATGAAATTATTTAAAAAATGATCTATTATATTATAGTAATCTAAATGATGTAATATTGGTAAGAAATATCTTTTAGAACATAAAAAATAATGAATTTTTTAGAAGAACTCAAGGATAGAACTCAGTAAAAGCGCCCAAATAAATGAAATTTTTGCATACCTTCCTACTCGGTGATTCTCAGATAGCTGTGTACACGCGGTATTCTCTGGTCGGCGTTTATTAAAATACATAGTGATTATCAAGTGTTTTTCTTGTTGATAAAAATTGTTTAAAAGTTTAAATAATAAAATGGCCGATACAGTCGCTGCTACTCCTGCTGTCGTTGCAGAAAAAAAACCGAAGAAGGCTGCCGCTAGTGGTTCAAAGAAACCAAAATCGACTCCATCTCATCCTCCTACTCAACAAATGGTGGATGCTGCTATCAAAACGTTGAAAGAACGCGGTGGTTCATCTCTTTTGGCTATTAAAAAATATATCGCGGCTACGTACAAAGTTGATGTGCAAAAACTTGCTCCGTTCATCAAGAAATATTTAAAAAGTGCTGTAGCTAGTGGTAAATTAGTGCAAACAAAAGGAAAGGGTGCTGCTGGTTCATTCAAATTGTCGGCATCTGCTAGCAAGGAACCAAAAGCGAAATCAGCTGAGAAGAAGAAGTCGACGAAGCCAAAAACTGCTGCCGCTGGTGAGAAAAAAGTGAAAAAAGCAACTGGTGAGAAGAAAGTGAAGAAAGCTGCCACCACTACAAAGAAAAGTGCTGAGAAGAAAAAAGTGGAAAAATCAAAGGTAAAGAGTATCAAGAAAACTAGCGCTGTCAAGGCAAAAACAACTAAGCCAAAGGCTGCCGCTACTAAAGCTAAAGTACCCAAAGCTAAATCTGCAACATCATCCGCAGCCAAACCTAAAAAGGCTGTTGCGGCTAAGAAAGGTAAAAAATAATTTCATTGCAAGCATTTGCAAAAAAGAAATTAAAAAAAAAAAAAACTCCACAGTCCTTTTCAGGGCTACAATTATTTCGTTAATGAGATACAGATCAATTTCAATATAAAATTATATTTACTTTCGCAATACGTTTCTTAAAAATAAGTATAAAATCAATCTATACAAAATCGCTATCAATTGGTTCAGGTAACGATAAAAAAAAAATGGCGATTTTTTTTATATCCATGTAAATTTCTATACTTCACCAGTGAAATAAAGGTATTGGTTTTTTTTTATTCACTTTATACCGAATTTAAAACGGCCATTTTTTTCCCACATTATTCTTTCGTTGATTAACTTTAAGAAATTGAAATCGTTAAAAAATCTCTCTGAGAAATATTTTAGGGCCCTCAAAGGGGCCATTTTTGGGCTACAATTACTTCGTTAATAAGATACAGATAAATTTCAATATGAAACAACATTTACTTTCGAGCAGTACGTTTCGTAAAAATAAGTATAAAATCAATTCATACAAAATCGCTGTCAATTGGTACAGGTAACATGGTATAAAAAAAAAAAAATGGCGATTTTTTTTATATTCATGCAAACCTTTGGAAATTCCATACTTCACCAGTGAAATAAATGTGTCTGTTTTTTTCATTCACTTTAAACTGAATTTAAAACAACGGCCATTTTATTTTATTTTTTTCCACATTATTCTTTTGTTGATTAACTTTAACAAATTGAAATCGTTAAAAAATCTCTCAGAGAAATATTTTGGGGCCCTGAAAAGGGCCATTTTTGATGAAATTGGAAACGCATATCGAAAATTTACTTTGAGCTGGTGTATTTGGTAACTGCTTTAGTTCCTTCACTAACAGCATGCTTGGCAAGTTCACCAGGCAATAACAAACGGACGGCAGTTTGGATTTCCCGACTGGTGATTGTTGATCGCTTGTTGTAGTGTGCCAAACGAGATGCTTCGGCGGCGATTCTTTCGAAAATATCATTCACAAAACTGTTCATGATACTCATGGCCTTCGATGAAATACCAGTATCGGGATGTACTTGCTTCAACACTTTGTAGATGTAAATGGCGTAGCTTTCCTTCCTCTTGCGCTTCTTCTTCTTATCATTCTTGGTGATATTCTTCTGTGCCTTTCCGGCTTTCTTGGCTGCTTTTCCACTAGTTTTTGGTGGCATTTTTATTTTCACTTCACTTTACTTCACTGTGTTTGCACTGACGATTGAACGAGAACTGTAAAATTTTGCCATTTTACCCCACCTTAAGTCTCTTGACTCGACGATATTTTGTCAAGTACACAGTCACACAAACACATTGAAAATTGATTGAAATTTTTTGTATAAATAGAAGCAGCATTATCGGTCTATTTCATTATATAGTGATCAGTGGTGTTGTGCACAATCTTTAAAAAAAATACTACTAGTGAAAATGTCTGGCCGTGGTAAAGGAGGAAAAGTGAAGGGAAAGGCAAAGTCGCGCTCAAATCGTGCCGGACTACAGTTCCCCGTCGGTCGTATCCATCGTTTGCTTCGCAAGGGCAACTATGCTGAACGTGTCGGTGCTGGTGCTCCAGTGTATTTAGCAGCTGTTATGGAATATTTGGCTGCTGAAGTTTTAGAATTGGCGGGAAATGCTGCTCGTGACAACAAAAAGACAAGAATCATCCCTCGTCATTTGCAATTAGCCATCCGTAATGACGAAGAGTTGAACAAATTGCTGTCTGGTGTTACCATTGCACAAGGAGGCGTTCTTCCAAACATCCAAGCTGTTCTGTTGCCCAAGAAAACCGAAAAAAGTGCCTAAATCCATTACTTGTGAGAAGAAAAAAAAAAAAAAAAAAGTAACTCAAACAAACCGTCCTTTTAAGGACGACAAATCATTTTAATTAAGAGTATTAAATAATTTCAAATTTTATCTTAATTAGTGAAAAGAAAATTACTCTAATGATAGTAATTTAGTTTATGTATTGTATAAGTGTGTGCATGCAGGAAATAAATTCCGTGTTTGCGGGATTCGGAATTTCGTCAACAAACCCACACTAAAAACTCAAGATCATTTTGTTAGTGCGTGTGTATTACAAAAAAAATATTTTTTTTCCATAGGCCAGTATGATTTTCTTTATTCTCCAACGAAAGGTAAAGCTCAAAAGGGGAAACTAAAGGTCTGCGTATGTGTGTGTGTGTATATTTCTTTTAGAATTCGTTGAAAACAAAAAAGAGACGCTATGAAATTTGCCGCCATTTTGAAATCTAACTGACGCCATATGCTATGGAATGCGAAAAAAGAAATCAACACAACTGAATCTATTCAATATAATTTGACACCATTTTAAAAATTCACTTATGCCACATGTGAAAGAAAAAAGTTTTTTTTTTTTTTATATATTTTAATTTAATTTTCTAAGTCTCACTGATGCTCCAAAATAATACATACCTATGATAAAATTCTGTATTTCAGAAATCCAAACATACTTTTTATGAAATTCGAAATAAAATCACTTCAGAGATTTTTTTGTGGTCCTTAAAAGGACCGATTGTGTAAGAAATAATTTTTTTTCTTTTCTTTTTTAGATTATTTAACCTCCGAAACCATAAAGAGTGCGTCCTTGTCTCTTCAGTGCATATACAACATCCATTGCGGTGACTGTCTTACGCTTAGCGTGTTCGGTGTAGGTAACAGCATCACGAATAACATTTTCCAAGAACACTTTCAGCACACCACGGGTTTCTTCGTATATCAGACCAGAAATACGTTTCACACCACCACGACGAGCTAAACGGCGAATAGCGGGTTTTGTAATACCTTGGATATTATCACGCAACACTTTACGATGACGTTTAGCACCACCTTTGCCCAAACCTTTTCCTCCTTTACCACGACCAGTCATTTTTTTATTTTATTTCACTGAACACTGCACTAAAGTCACTATGAAACTGTACCGAAGCGCTAAATCACCACCGCTATTTATATTAATTTATAAGTAGGAGAAAATAATAGGGGAATAAACATATAAAGTGAAACAAGTGAACATGAACAAGCAGTTCGTGCGAATGTATAAGTATGAGAATTGGTATTATTTCGTTCCCAGGGAGAGGAACGGCAATCCTCTTACGCAACTTCTTCAAGGCTGAAGAAGTTATAATACATGGATTAACATCAATGGAAGCAACAGCGGTCAGCATCAGGGTCTCCGAATTTGAGACTCTACTGGTAGTCTCGGTATACAACCACTGTGGGGCAACGAGGGAGAACATCCACCGAGACCTCACAAGTATCACCAACATCGCCAATCAACACACATACTGCCTTGCCGGAGGTGACTTCAATGCTAGGCACACACTTTGGCATGACAGTGAGTGTTCATCACAGGGACTAGCAATTGTCAACTGGCTAAATGGAAACAGCCACCTGCATTCCTTTGTTGTTGTATCACAAGGACAAAGAACATTCCCAGGTACACCATCAACGCTGGACTTTTTCCTGGCGACATCCAATTTCGTCAACATACTGCCGGAATTTCAGAATTATTCGTGCCTTGCGCACCCGAGTGATTCTGATCATCTGGCAGTGGAACTCAAAGTTCGCCTGATGAGGCGTATCTTGACCGAGCACCCTACACCCGAGTTCCACATCAGGTTTAACCGATTGAACTGGGTACGACTTAAATCGGAAATCGAGGCGGAGCTCCCTCAAGCGCCAACCACAAGAAACCTGAGCAATGCAGAGATCGATGAAAACATCAACCGTTTTCAATCCGTCATTAGCAATGCGTTGGAAAGGCAGAAGACACCCAAAACCAGTCGAGACAGGTACGAGAACCTGCCGCGACACATCCAGGCTATTTACGCCCATAGGCAGCGGCTCCGTAAAAGGCTCCAGAGGATCATGCGGCGGACACTGAATAGAGTCAACGATGAATATCGCAGTGTATCTTCCCAGCTACAGTGCACCAATACGATGTTCATCCGGGCGGTCAAGGACTACCAAGACAAGGAGTTCAGCAAGCGACTCGAAGACATCAAGCCTGGGCCTGATGCCTTCAGGAAAATAAATTCTCTGGTAGGAAGAGTACATTCCTTACCGGAGAATATCAGCCACGGCCAGGTAACTGCAACAACTCCGGCCGAGAAAGCCGAAGCTTTTGCAACCTACTTCGAGGGAAACTTCGTCGACCGCCCACCTGTTCACCTGCCTGATTTCTTGGAGGAAGTCGAAGCACAAGTCTGCGAGGCAACTGAACCCGGTACACAGATCACAACATTTAGCGAGGACAACCCGGCGAATGACCCAACCAGCGACGGAAGCTTCACCACCACTGAGGAAGTGGTGGATATAGTTGAAAGCGGTAATGCCAAAAAATCGGCGGGAATTGACCAAATTTCCAACTTTTTAATTAAAAAGTTGCCAAGTTTGGCCATTGTCCTGCTGACGGTTATTTTCAATAACTGTATTAACAACGGCTACTTCCCGTCAAAATGGAAGGTTGCGAAAGTGGTTCCGGTGCCAAAGAAAACCGACCGCTCAAATGTAAACGGATACCGGCCCATTGCCCTACTGTGCTGCGTTAGCAAAATTCTAGAGTCGGTAATCTTGCGGAGAATTAACCATTTCTGCACGGAGCGTGGGATAGTCCCCAACAACCAGTATGGTTTTCGGGCGAGACATTCCACCGTGCACCCTCTGCTTAGGCTACACAGCGACGTCACCCGCGGACTCAACAAGAAGGAGACTACAGTAGCATGCCTTCTGGATATTGAAAAGGCCTTTGACAGCGTCTGGACGAAGGGTCTAACGTTCAAGATCATAAATTTAGGATTCCCAAATTACTTGGTAAGAATAATTTATAACTTCTTAACACATAGATATTTTTTCGTGCAGATTGACAACGCAAAGTCAGCAATAAAGAGGACCAACGCCGGAGTGCCGCAGGGATCAAGGCTTGGCCCGATGCTGTTCAACATTTTCACTGCTGACCAGCCAAGCACATCAACAGGAACCAGGACTTTGCTCTATGCAGATGACTCGTTAACGTATGCAATCTCTCTCTCTCCAGAGATAGCAGCCCGAAGAGTTGAAGCACACATTAGGACGCTTTGGGAGTACTATCTCAAATGGGGACTGAAGATCAACAGCAACAAAACTGAGATAATTTGTTTTAGGCCACCAACAACAGCCACAAGAGGACGCCGTGCGTTCGCAACTCGGTGCCGTAACATCAGGATCACACTTCCTGACAGCACCGAAGTGCCAACTAAGACGACAGCCAGGTATCTAGGAATAAATTTCAGTGAGAGGTTTAAATTTAATCCTCATGCTGAAATTATCCTAAGAAGAGCCAACTTCGCACTCCACCTAGTGCACCCACTGCTGCGAAGGCGAAATGGTCTAAGTAAAGCGACCAAGCTCCTTATATACAAGCAGTTGATACGACCAGTCATCACATATTGCTGTCCCATTTGGTTCGCGATATCACCAACGACGATGAAGAAGATCCAAGTTTTCGAAAGGAAGGTCCTTCGAATATGTACAGGACTGTGGCGAAATCCAGTCACACTGAAGTACTATTCAAAGAAGATGCTCTACGAGAGCGCTGGTGTGGGCGCAATCGACGAGCATATGATGCAGCTATCAAGAAAAATACTGCAAAACCTTGCTGACCATCCAAATGACGGGATCCAAGAATTCATCCAGCAACAGATCGAGCCAAGCCACCGTTACCTAAGCGTACGAGCGATCATCGATGGACGTTTTAATTATATCATTTACAACGACGAAACGCCGTTTTACCAACGTGCAGACAACCAGCACTACCGAGGATAGTCGGATACAACCCCCTTTTTTCATTTTCACACACATTCAAGTAAAAATATATTTTATATTTAATAAAACACATGTATTAGATTAAGTAAGACAATAATAATATTTTTGTAAAAAATTTTAATACAGATATCATTTGAAATACGTTGGGCCCCTATTGTTGAGCCAACATTTAATTTATTAGTTATAAGTCTAGTTCTAAGTCAATTTGTATATAGAACAAAACACTAAATAAAAACCTTAATCGTAATTTCGTTCCCATATTGTGTTAAAGTGAAGTAAATTGAGTGTAAAAAAGTGAAAAATGGCTCGTACAAAGCAAACTGCCCGTAAATCGACTGGTGGAAAAGCACCCAGGAAACAATTGGCGACTAAAGCAGCTCGCAAAAGTGCCCCAGCAACCGGAGGTGTTAAGAAACCACATCGTTATCGTCCAGGAACTGTTGCTCTTCGTGAAATTCGTCGTTACCAGAAAAGTACTGAATTGTTGATTCGCAAATTGCCTTTCCAACGTTTAGTTCGTGAAATTGCTCAGGATTTCAAAACAGATTTGCGTTTCCAAAGTTCAGCAGTGATGGCTCTTCAAGAAGCAAGTGAAGCCTATTTGGTTGGTCTTTTCGAGGATACTAATTTGTGCGCCATTCATGCTAAACGTGTTACAATCATGCCAAAAGATATTCAATTGGCTCGACGCATCCGTGGTGAACGTGCTTAAGTACATCTACATACAGAAATATTTTATAAACGGTCCTTTTCAGGACCACAAATATGACAAAGAGATTTTAATGCGTTGTTCAATTCAATTCTAGAGTAAAAACAAGTATATACAAATATAATTGAATCAGTAAATTTATAGAAAAAAAAAGGGATTACTTCAATTAGATTGCGAGTATAGTCTGTGCAAGGAATCGAATAAGTGAAAAAAAAAAAAAACAAAGTTTGAGTATAATTGTGTACCATTAGGAAGCAGTATTGTATTGAATTTTATATGCATATTACAAATATTTACTTAATTTTAGGGCAAATCATCAATAAATAGTTTAGCGAGAGAATTTTTTTATTTTTCGTAAGTTTAGTTTCAATGTCAATAGCACATCTTATGTCGTTTGATTTTAGAAATTTAAAGAAATAAATTTGAATGAAATGATTTAAAAAAATGATCTATTTTGGAAATAATGAATCACTTAAAAGAAATAGATGGTAAAATATATACAAATGCACTAACTAAACATTAAATTAAACAAGTCAATTTATAGAGAAAATTGATAAGTTCAATTAGATTGCGAGTAGACTATACTCGCAAAGAATCAAAGAAGTAAAAGAAAACTGTAAGTCTGAGTACAATTGTGTACCATTAGGAAGCAATATGTACTGAATTTTATACATAATATGCATATAAAATGAATCCATAAAAATAAATATTATAAATATAGACTTTTAGCGAGAGAAATTTTTTTAGTTTTTATAAGTTAAGTTTCAATGTCAATAGAGCATCTTATGTCGCTTGATTTTAGTAACGCAAATGTTAGATTTTTAATGGAAGTTTTATAAATTCACATTGAAATATATTATACATTTTTATATTTTTATACAAATAATCCTAGTCATAACAAAATACAGTCTCATTTGAGCTATTAAAGAATAGAAAAAAAAAATAAAAAATCTTCCAACAAGTAAAGGCATTGGTCATGGGTACTCATCACTTATATGTATGTACATTCATTATCGAATGGAAAATGCTAAAATATAATATATTTGCAATTAAAAGCATTTTATTTCCTTGAAGTTTATGAAAATGAGTAATTTTATTATTATTTATGTTATATTATCGTTTAAGGGAGCAAATATTCGAAAATAATATCAAAGGAAAAAAATCTTCCTATGAGAATTTTTCTATTAATTCACAGAGTATGGATATGTGCATTAACAAATGTAAAATATGAAAATATGATATATTTTTCATTATAAATATATTAATTTGTTGGCAATTTATGAAAATTAGTACCAACATATTTATATTATCGTATATTATTGTGCTAGAACAAAAAAAATATTTGTTTTAATAGAAACTCAAAACGTTTAGAGAAAGTAAAACAAGCGTTTCATTACTCCAAAAATGATTATTTTATTTACAAGGCAATATTCAATATTGGTGTTAGATTTTAATTTTATATGATTATATGAACCATATACTTTATACTGTATATGATTTTAGACATTAAACAATTGAATTTGTTTAAATAAAAGGGTTTTTATACGCGAGTAGTGAAAGAAATTCATCAAACATTGACTTTAATAGTGATGTTACGTCACATTAAAGAAATAAATTTGAATGAAATTATTTAAAAAATGATCTATTATATTATAGTAATCTAAATGATGTAATATTGGTAAGAAATATCTTTTAGAACATAAAAAATAATGAATTTTTTAGAAGAACTCAAGGATAGAACTCAGTAAAAGCGCCCAAATAAATGAAATTTTTGCATACCTTCCTACTCGGTGATTCTCAGATAGCTGTGTACACGCGGTATTCTCTGGTCGGCGTTTATTAAAATACATAGTGATTATCAAGTGTTTTTCTTGTTGATAAAAATTGTTTAAAAGTTTAAATAATAAAATGGCCGATACAGTCGCTGCTACTCCTGCTGTCGTTGCAGAAAAAAAACCGAAGAAGGCTGCCGCTAGTGGTTCAAAGAAACCAAAATCGACTCCATCTCATCCTCCTACTCAACAAATGGTGGATGCTGCTATCAAAACGTTGAAAGAACGCGGTGGTTCATCTCTTTTGGCTATTAAAAAATATATCGCGGCTACGTACAAAGTTGATGTGCAAAAACTTGCTCCGTTCATCAAGAAATATTTAAAAAGTGCTGTAGCTAGTGGTAAATTAGTGCAAACAAAAGGAAAGGGTGCTGCTGGTTCATTCAAATTGTCGGCATCTGCTAGCAAGGAACCCAAAGCGAAATCAGCTGAGAAGAAGAAGTCGACGAAGCCAAAAACTGCTGCCGCTGGTGAGAAAAAAGTGAAAAAAGCAACTGGTGAGAAGAAAGTGAAGAAAGCTGCCACCACTACAAAGAAAAGTGCTGAGAAGAAAAAAGTGGAAAAATCAAAGGTAAAGAGTATCAAGAAAACTAGCGCTGTCAAGGCAAAAACAACTAAGCCAAAGGCTGCCG
The DNA here is from genome assembly GCA_945910035.1 of Brachypalpus laphriformis. Taxonomy (NCBI): domain Eukaryota; kingdom Metazoa; phylum Arthropoda; class Insecta; order Diptera; family Syrphidae; genus Brachypalpus; species Brachypalpus laphriformis. Next base: position 234,831,859 of record OX246753.1, on the reverse strand, counting down.
CTACTAAAGCTAAAGTACCCAAAGCTAAATCTGCAACATCATCCGCAGCCAAACCTAAAAAGGCTGTTGCGGCTAAGAAAGCTAAAAAATAATTTCATTGCAAGCATTTGCAAAAAAGAAATTAAAAAAAAAAAAAAACTCCACAGTCCTTTTCAGGGCTACAATTATTTCGTTAATGAGATACAGATCAATTTCAATATAAAATTATATTTACTTTCGCAATACGTTTCTTAAAAATAAGTATAAAATCAATCTATACAAAATCGCTATCAATTGGTTCAGGTAACGATAAAAAAAAAATGGCGATTTTTTTTATATCCATGTAAATTTCTATACTTCACCAGTGAAATAAAGGTATTGGTTTTTTTTTATTCACTTTATACCGAATTTAAAACGGCCATTTTTTTCCCACATTATTCTTTCGTTGATTAACTTTAAGAAATTGAAATCGTTAAAAAATCTCTCTGAGAAATATTTTAGGGCCCTCAAAGGGGCCATTTTTGGGCTACAATTACTTCGTTAATAAGATACAGATAAATTTCAATATGAAACAACATTTACTTTCGAGCAGTACGTTTCGTAAAAATAAGTATAAAATCAATTCATACAAAATCGCTGTCAATTGGTACAGGTAACATGGTATAAAAAAAAAAAAATGCCGATTTTTTTTATATTCATGCAAACCTTTGGAAATTCCATACTTCACCAGTGAAATAAATGTGTCTGTTTTTTTCATTCACTTTAAACTGAATTTAAAACAACGGCCATTTTATTTTATTTTTTTCCACATTATTCTTTTGTTGATTAACTTTAACAAATTGAAATCGTTAAAAAATCTCTCAGAGAAATATTTTGGGGCCCTGAAAAGGGCCATTTTTGATGAAATTGGAAACGCATATCGAAAATTTACTTTGAGCTGGTGTATTTGGTAACTGCTTTAGTTCCTTCACTAACAGCATGCTTGGCAAGTTCACCAGGCAATAACAAACGGACGGCAGTTTGGATTTCCCGACTGGTGATTGTTGATCGCTTGTTGTAGTGTGCCAAACGAGATGCTTCGGCGGCGATTCTTTCGAAAATATCATTCACAAAACTGTTCATGATACTCATGGCCTTCGATGAAATACCAGTATCGGGATGTACTTGCTTCAACACTTTGTAGATGTAAATGGCGTAGCTTTCCTTCCTCTTGCGCTTCTTCTTCTTATCATTCTTGGTGATATTCTTCTGTGCCTTTCCGGCTTTCTTGGCTGCTTTTCCACTAGTTTTTGGTGGCATTTTTATTTTCACTTCACTTCACTGTGTTTGCACTGACGATTGAACGAGAACTGTAAAATTTTGCCATTTTACCCCACCTTAAGTCTCTTGACTCGACGATATTTTGTCAAGTACACAGTCACACAAACACATTGAAAATTGATTGAAATTTTTTGTATAAATAGAAGCAGCATTATCGGTCTATTTCATTATATAGTGATCAGTGGTGTTGTGCACAATCTTTAAAAAAAATACTACTAGTGAAAATGTCTGGCCGTGGTAAAGGAGGAAAAGTGAAGGGAAAGGCAAAGTCGCGCTCAAATCGTGCCGGACTACAGTTCCCCGTCGGTCGTATCCATCGTTTGCTTCGCAAGGGCAACTATGCTGAACGTGTCGGTGCTGGTGCTCCAGTGTATTTAGCAGCTGTTATGGAATATTTGGCTGCTGAAGTTTTAGAATTGGCGGGAAATGCTGCTCGTGACAACAAAAAGACAAGAATCATCCCGCGTCATTTGCAATTAGCCATCCGTAATGACGAAGAGTTGAACAAATTGCTGTCTGGTGTTACCATTGCACAAGGAGGCGTTCTTCCAAACATCCAAGCTGTTCTGTTGCCCAAGAAAACCGAAAAAAGTGCCTAAATCCATTACTTGTGAGAAGAAAAAAAAAAAAAAAAAAGTAACTCAAACAAACCGTCCTTTTAAGGACGACAAATCATTTTAATTAAGAGTATTAAATAATTTAAAATTTTATCTTAATTAGTGAAAAGAAAATTACTCTAATGATAGTAATTTAGTTTATGTATTGTATAAGTGTGTGCATGCAGGAAATAAATTCCGTGTTTGCGGGATTCGGAATTTCGTCAACAAACCCACACTAAAAACTCAAGATCATTTTGTTAGTGCGTGTGTATTACAAAAAAAATATTTTTTTTCCATAGGCCAGTATGATTTTCTTTATTCTCCAACGAAAGGTAAAGCTCAAAAGGGGAAACTAAAGGTCTGCGTATGTGTGTGTGTGTATATTTCTTTTAGAATTCGTTGAAAACAAAAAAGAGACGCTATGAAATTTGCCGCCATTTTGAAATCTAACTGACGCCATATGCTATGGAATGCGAAAAAAGAAATCAACACAACTGAATCTATTCAATATAATTTGACACCATTTTAAAAATTCACTTATGCCACATGTGAAAGAAAAAAGTTTTTTTTTTTTTTATATATTTTAATTTAATTTTCTAAGTCTCACTGATGCTCCAAAATAATACATACCTATGATAAAATTCTGTATTTCAGAAATCCAAACATACTTTTTATGAAATTCGAAATAAAATCACTTCAGAGATTTTTTTGTGGTCCTTAAAAGGACCGATTGTGTAAGAAATAATTTTTTTTCTTTTCTTTTTTAGATTATTTAACCTCCGAAACCATAAAGAGTGCGTCCTTGTCTCTTCAGTGCATATACAACATCCATTGCGGTGACTGTCTTACGCTTAGCGTGTTCGGTGTAGGTAACAGCATCACGAATAACATTTTCCAAGAACACTTTCAGCACACCACGGGTTTCTTCGTATATCAGACCAGAAATACGTTTCACACCACCACGACGAGCTAAACGGCGAATAGCGGGTTTTGTAATACCTTGGATATTATCACGCAACACTTTACGATGACGTTTAGCACCACCTTTGCCCAAACCTTTTCCTCCTTTACCACGACCAGTCATTTTTTTATTTTATTTCACTGAACACTGCACTAAAGTCACTATGAAACTGTACCGAAGCGCTAAATCACCACCGCTATTTATATTAATTTATAAGTAGGAGAAAATAATAGGGGAATAAACATATAAAGTGAAACAAGTGAACATGAACAAGCAGTTCGTGCGAATGTATAAGTATGAGAATTGGTATTATTTCGTTCCCATATTGTGTTAAAGTGAAGTAAATTGAGTGTAAAAAAGTGAAAAATGGCTCGTACAAAGCAAACTGCCCGTAAATCGACTGGTGGAAAAGCACCCAGGAAACAATTGGCGACTAAAGCAGCTCGCAAAAGTGCCCCAGCAACCGGAGGTGTTAAGAAACCACATCGTTATCGTCCAGGAACTGTTGCTCTTCGTGAAATTCGTCGTTACCAGAAAAGTACTGAATTGTTGATTCGCAAATTGCCTTTCCAACGTTTAGTTCGTGAAATTGCTCAGGATTTCAAAACAGATTTGCGTTTCCAAAGTTCAGCAGTGATGGCTCTTCAAGAAGCAAGTGAAGCCTATTTGGTTGGTCTTTTCGAGGATACTAATTTGTGCGCCATTCATGCTAAACGTGTTACAATCATGCCAAAAGATATTCAATTGGCTCGACGCATCCGTGGTGAACGTGCTTAAGTACATCTACATACAGAAATATTTTATAAACGGTCCTTTTCAGGACCACAAATATGACAAAGAGATTTTAATGCGTTGTTCAATTCAATTCTAGAGTAAAAACAAGTATATACAAATATAATTGAATCAGTAAATTTATAGAAAAAAAAAGGGATTACTTCAATTAGATTGCGAGTATAGTCTGTGCAAGGAATCGAATAAGTGAAAAAAAAAAAAAACAAAGTTTGAGTATAATTGTGTACCATTAGGAAGCAGTATTGTATTGAATTTTATATGCATATTACAAATATTTACTTAATTTTAGGGCAAATCATCAATAAATAGTTTAGCGAGAGAATTTTTTTATTTTTCGTAAGTTTAGTTTCAATGTCAATAGCACATCTTATGTCGTTTGATTTTAGAAATTTAAAGAAATAAATTTGAATGAAATGATTTAAAAAAATGATCTATTTTGGAAATAATGAATCACTTAAAAGAAATAGATGGTAAAATATATACAAATGCACTAACTAAACATTAAATTAAACAAGTCAATTTATAGAGAAAATTGATAAGTTCAATTAGATTGCGAGTAGACTATACTCGCAAAGAATCAAAGAAGTAAAAGAAAACTGTAAGTCTGAGTACAATTGTGTACCATTAGGAAGCAATATGTACTGAATTTTATACATAATATGCATATAAAATGAATCCATAAAAATAAATATTATAAATATAGACTTTTAGCGAGAGAAATTTTTTTAGTTTTTATAAGTTAAGTTTCAATGTCAATAGAGCATCTTATGTCGCTTGATTTTAGTAACGCAAATGTTAGATTTTTAATGGAAGTTTTATAAATTCACATTGAAATATATTATACATTTTTATATTTTTATACAAATAATCCTAGTCATAACAAAATACAGTCTCATTTGAGCTATTAAAGAATAGAAAAAAAAAATAAAAAATCTTCCAACAAGTAAAGGCATTGGTCATGGGTACTCATCACTTATATGTATGTACATTCATTATCGAATGGAAAATGCTAAAATATAATATATTTGCAATTAAAAGCATTTTATTTCCTTGAAGTTTATGAAAATGAGTAATTTTATTATTATTTATGTTATATTATCGTTTAAGGGAGCAAATATTCGAAAATAATATCAAAGGAAAAAAATCTTCCTATGAGAATTTTTCTATTAATTCACAGAGTATGGATATGTGCATTAACAAATGTAAAATATGAAAATATGATATATTTTTCATTATAAATATATTAATTTGTTGGCAATTTATGAAAATTAGTACCAACATATTTATATTATCGTATATTATTGTGCTAGAACAAAAAAAATATTTGTTTTAATAGAAACTCAAAACGTTTAGAGAAAGTAAAACAAGCGTTTCATTACTCCAAAAATGATTATTTTATTTACAAGGCAATATTCAATATTGGTGTTAGATTTTAATTTTATATGATTATATGAACCATATACTTTATACTGTATATGATTTTAGACATTAAACAATTGAATTTGTTTAAATAAAAGGGTTTTTATACGCGAGTAGTGAAAGAAATTCATCAAACATTGACTTTAATAGTGATGTTACGTCACATTAAAGAAATAAATTTGAATGAAATTATTTAAAAAATGATCTATTATATTATAGTAATCTAAATGATGTAATATTGATAAGAAATATCTTTTAGAACATAAAAAATAATGAATTTTTTAGAAGAACTCAAGGATAGAACTCAGTAAAAGCGCCCAAATAAATGAAATTTTTGCATACCTTCCTACTCGGTGATTCTCAGATAGCTGTGTACACGCGGTATTCTCTGGTCGGCGTTTATTAAAATACATAGTGATTATCAAGTGTTTTTCTTGTTGATAAAAATTGTTTAAAAGTTTAAATAATAAAATGGCCGATACAGTCGCTGCTACTCCTGCTGTCGTTGCAGAAAAAAAACCGAAGAAGGCTGCCGCTAGTGGTTCAAAGAAACCAAAATCGACTCCATCTCATCCTCCTACTCAACAAATGGTGGATGCTGCTATCAAAACGTTGAAAGAACGCGGTGGTTCATCTCTTTTGGCTATTAAAAAATATATCGCGGCTACGTACAAAGTTGATGTGCAAAAACTTGCTCCGTTCATCAAGAAATATTTAAAAAGTGCTGTAGCTAGTGGTAAATTAGTGCAAACAAAAGGAAAGGGTGCTGCTGGTTCATTCAAATTGTCGGCATCTGCTAGCAAGGAACCAAAAGCGAAATCAGCTGAGAAGAAGAAGTCGACGAAGCCAAAAACTGCTGCCGCTGGTGAGAAAAAAGTGAAAAAAGCAACTGGTGAGAAGAAAGTGAAGAAAGCTGCCACCACTACAAAGAAAAGTGCTGAGAAGAAAAAAGTGGAAAAATCAAAGGTAAAGAGTATCAAGAAAACTAGCGCTGTCAAGGCAAAAACAACTAAGCCAAAGGCTGCCGCTACTAAAGCTAAAGTACCCAAAGCTAAATCTGCAACATCATCCGCAGCCAAACCTAAAAAGGCTGTTGCGGCTAAGAAAGGTAAAAAATAATTTCATTGCAAGCATTTGCAAAAAAGAAATTAAAAAAAAAAAAAACTCCACAGTCCTTTTCAGGGCTACAATTATTTCGTTAATGAGATACAGATCAATTTCAATATAAAATTATATTTACTTTCGCAATACGTTTCTTAAAAATAAGTATAAAATCAATCTATACAAAATCGCTATCAATTGGTTCAGGTAACGATAAAAAAAAAATGGCGATTTTTTTTATATCCATGTAAATTTCTATACTTCACCAGTGAAATAAAGGTATTGGTTTTTTTTTATTCACTTTATACCGAATTTAAAACGGCCATTTTTTTCCCACATTATTCTTTCGTTGATTAACTTTAAGAAATTGAAATCGTTAAAAAATCTCTCTGAGAAATATTTTAGGGCCCTCAAAGGGGCCATTTTTGGGCTACAATTACTTCGTTAATAAGATACAGATAAATTTCAATATGAAACAACATTTACTTTCGAGCAGTACGTTTCGTAAAAATAAGTATAAAATCAATTCATACAAAATCGCTGTCAATTGGTACAGGTAACATGGTATAAAAAAAAAAAAATGGCGATTTTTTTTATATTCATGCAAACCTTTGGAAATTCCATACTTCACCAGTGAAATAAATGTGTCTGTTTTTTTCATTCACTTTAAACTGAATTTAAAACAACGGCCATTTTATTTTATTTTTTTCCACATTATTCTTTTGTTGATTAACTTTAACAAATTGAAATCGTTAAAAAATCTCTCAGAGAAATATTTTGGGGCCCTGAAAAGGGCCATTTTTGATGAAATTGGAAACGCATATCGAAAATTTACTTTGAGCTGGTGTATTTGGTAACTGCTTTAGTTCCTTCACTAACAGCATGCTTGGCAAGTTCACCAGGCAATAACAAACGGACGGCAGTTTGGATTTCCCGACTGGTGATTGTTGATCGCTTGTTGTAGTGTGCCAAACGAGATGCTTCGGCGGCGATTCTTTCGAAAATATCATTCACAAAACTGTTCATGATACTCATGGCCTTCGATGAAATACCAGTATCGGGATGTACTTGCTTCAACACTTTGTAGATGTAAATGGCGTAGCTTTCCTTCCTCTTGCGCTTCTTCTTCTTATCATTCTTGGTGATATTCTTCTGTGCCTTTCCGGCTTTCTTGGCTGCTTTTCCACTAGTTTTTGGTGGCATTTTTATTTTCACTTCACTTTACTTCACTGTGTTTGCACTGACGATTGAACGAGAACTGTAAAATTTTGCCATTTTACCCCACCTTAAGTCTCTTGACTCGACGATATTTTGTCAAGTACACAGTCACACAAACACATTGAAAATTGATTGAAATTTTTTGTATAAATAGAAGCAGCATTATCGGTCTATTTCATTCAGCGACACCGGGATTTGAACAACCCCAGGGGGAAAAAATACCAAAGAAGCAATTTATAATATAAACCAAAAATGTATATATATATAAGAAAAGTCATGCTATATCGTTGGGCCCCTATTGTTGAGCCAACACTATATATTTAATAGCCATAGTTTATGTAAGGAAAATTTGTTTTTTTTTATTAAGTCAATTGTAAATATTAGTTCAAATAAAAAAGTTACAAAGTTACAAAGGTCTATTTCATTATATAGTGATCAGTGGTGTTGTGCACAATCTTTAAAAAAAATACTACTAGTGAAAATGTCTGGCCGTGGTAAAGGAGGAAAAGTGAAGGGAAAGGCAAAGTCGCGCTCAAATCGTGCCGGACTACAGTTCCCCGTCGGTCGTATCCATCGTTTGCTTCGCAAGGGCAACTATGCTGAACGTGTCGGTGCTGGTGCTCCAGTGTATTTAGCAGCTGTTATGGAATATTTGGCTGCTGAAGTTTTAGAATTGGCGGGAAATGCTGCTCGTGACAACAAAAAGACAAGAATCATCCCTCGTCATTTGCAATTAGCCATCCGTAATGACGAAGAGTTGAACAAATTGCTGTCTGGTGTTACCATTGCACAAGGAGGCGTTCTTCCAAACATCCAAGCTGTTCTGTTGCCCAAGAAAACCGAAAAAAGTGCCTAAATCCATTACTTGTGAGAAGAAAAAAAAAAAAAAAAAAGTAACTCAAACAAACCGTCCTTTTAAGGACGACAAATCATTTTAATTAAGAGTATTAAATAATTTCAAATTTTATCTTAATTAGTGAAAAGAAAATTACTCTAATGATAGTAATTTAGTTTATGTATTGTATAAGTGTGTGCATGCAGGAAATAAATTCCGTGTTTGCGGGATTCGGAATTTCGTCAACAAACCCACACTAAAAACTCAAGATCATTTTGTTAGTGCGTGTGTATTACAAAAAAAATATTTTTTTTCCATAGGCCAGTATGATTTTCTTTATTCTCCAACGAAAGGTAAAGCTCAAAAGGGGAAACTAAAGGTCTGCGTATGTGTGTGTGTGTATATTTCTTTTAGAATTCGTTGAAAACAAAAAAGAGACGCTATGAAATTTGCCGCCATTTTGAAATCTAACTGACGCCATATGCTATGGAATGCGAAAAAAGAAATCAACACAACTGAATCTATTCAATATAATTTGACACCATTTTAAAAATTCACTTATGCCACATGTGAAAGAAAAAAGTTTTTTTTTTTTTTATATATTTTAATTTAATTTTCTAAGTCTCACTGATGCTCCAAAATAATACATACCTATGATAAAATTCTGTATTTCAGAAATCCAAACATACTTTTTATGAAATTCGAAATAAAATCACTTCAGAGATTTTTTTGTGGTCCTTAAAAGGACCGATTGTGTAAGAAATAATTTTTTTTCTTTTCTTTTTTAGATTATTTAACCTCCGAAACCATAAAGAGTGCGTCCTTGTCTCTTCAGTGCATATACAACATCCATTGCGGTGACTGTCTTACGCTTAGCGTGTTCGGTGTAGGTAACAGCATCACGAATAACATTTTCCAAGAACACTTTCAGCACACCACGGGTTTCTTCGTATATCAGACCAGAAATACGTTTCACACCACCACGACGAGCTAAACGGCGAATAGCGGGTTTTGTAATACCTTGGATATTATCACGCAACACTTTACGATGACGTTTAGCACCACCTTTGCCCAAACCTTTTCCTCCTTTACCACGACCAGTCATTTTTTTATTTTATTTCACTGAACACTGCACTAAAGTCACTATGAAACTGTACCGAAGCGCTAAATCACCACCGCTATTTATATTAATTTATAAGTAGGAGAAAATAATAGGGGAATAAACATATAAAGTGAAACAAGTGAACATGAACAAGCAGTTCGTGCGAATGTATAAGTATGAGAATTGGTATTATTTCGTTCCCATATTGTGTTAAAGTGAAGTAAATTGAGTGTAAAAAAGTGAAAAATGGCTCGTACAAAGCAAACTGCCCGTAAATCGACTGGTGGAAAAGCACCCAGGAAACAATTGGCGACTAAAGCAGCTCGCAAAAGTGCCCCAGCAACCGGAGGTGTTAAGAAACCACATCGTTATCGTCCAGGAACTGTTGCTCTTCGTGAAATTCGTCGTTACCAGAAAAGTACTGAATTGTTGATTCGCAAATTGCCTTTCCAACGTTTAGTTCGTGAAATTGCTCAGGATTTCAAAACAGATTTGCGTTTCCAAAGTTCAGCAGTGATGGCTCTTCAAGAAGCAAGTGAAGCCTATTTGGTTGGTCTTTTCGAGGATACTAATTTGTGCGCCATTCATGCTAAACGTGTTACAATCATGCCAAAAGATATTCAATTGGCTCGACGCATCCGTGGTGAACGTGCTTAAGTACATCTACATACAGAAATATTTTATAAACGGTCCTTTTCAGGACCACAAATATGACAAAGAGATTTTAATGCGTTGTTCAATTCAATTCTAGAGTAAAAACAAGTATATACAAATATAATTGAATCAGTAAATTTATAGAAAAAAAAAGGGATTACTTCAATTAGATTGCGAGTATAGTCTGTGCAAGGAATCGAATAAGTGAAAAAAAAAAAAAACAAAGTTTGAGTATAATTGTGTACCATTAGGAAGCAGTATTGTATTGAATTTTATATGCATATTACAAATATTTACTTAATTTTAGGGCAAATCATCAATAAATAGTTTAGCGAGAGAATTTTTTTATTTTTCGTAAGTTTAGTTTCAATGTCAATAGCACATCTTATGTCGTTTGATTTTAGAAATTTAAAGAAATAAATTTGAATGAAATGATTTAAAAAAATGATCTATTTTGGAAATAATGAATCACTTAAAAGAAATAGATGGTAAAATATATACAAATGCACTAACTAAACATTAAATTAAACAAGTCAATTTATAGAGAAAATTGATAAGTTCAATTAGATTGCGAGTAGACTATACTCGCAAAGAATCAAAGAAGTAAAAGAAAACTGTAAGTCTGAGTACAATTGTGTACCATTAGGAAGCAATATGTACTGAATTTTATACATAATATGCATATAAAATGAATCCATAAAAATAAATATTATAAATATAGACTTTTAGCGAGAGAAATTTTTTTAGTTTTTATAAGTTAAGTTTCAATGTCAATAGAGCATCTTATGTCGCTTGATTTTAGTAACGCAAATGTTAGATTTTTAATGGAAGTTTTATAAATTCACATTGAAATATATTATACATTTTTATATTTTTATACAAATAATCCTAGTCATAACAAAATACAGTCTCATTTGAGCTATTAAAGAATAGAAAAAAAAAATAAAAAATCTTCCAACAAGTAAAGGCATTGGTCATGGGTACTCATCACTTATATGTATGTACATTCATTATCGAATGGAAAATGCTAAAATATAATATATTTGCAATTAAAAGCATTTTATTTCCTTGAAGTTTATGAAAATGAGTAATTTTATTATTATTTATGTTATATTATCGTTTAAGGGAGCAAATATTCGAAAATAATATCAAAGGAAAAAAATCTTCCTATGAGAATTTTTCTATTAATTCACAGAGTATGGATATGTGCATTAACAAATGTAAAATATGAAAATATGATATATTTTTCATTATAAATATATTAATTTGTTGGCAATTTATGAAAATTAGTACCAACATATTTATATTATCGTATATTATTGTGCTAGAACAAAAAAAATATTTGTTTTAATAGAAACTCAAAACGTTTAGAGAAAGTAAAACAAGCGTTTCATTACTCCAAAAATGATTATTTTATTTACAAGGCAATATTCAATATTGGTGTTAGATTTTAATTTTATATGATTATATGAACCATATACTTTATACTGTATATGATTTTAGACATTAAACAATTGAATTTGTTTAAATAAAAGGGTTTTTATACGCGAGTAGTGAAAGAAATTCATCAAACATTGACTTTAATAGTGATGTTACGTCACATTAAAGAAATAAATTTGAATGAAATTATTTAAAAAATGATCTATTATATTATAGTAATCTAAATGATGTAATATTGATAAGAAATATCTTTTAGAACATAAAAAATAATGAATTTTTTAGAAGAACTCAAGGATAGAACTCAGTAAAAGCGCCCAAATAAATGAAATTTTTGCATACCTTCCTACTCGGTGATTCTCAGATAGCTGTGTACACGCGGTATTCTCTGGTCGGCGTTTATTAAAATACATAGTGATTATCAAGTGTTTTTCTTGTTGATAAAAATTGTTTAAAAGTTTAAATAATAAAATGGCCGATACAGTCGCTGCTACTCCTGCTGTCGTTGCAGAAAAAAAACCGAAGAAGGCTGCCGCTAGTGGTTCAAAGAAACCAAAATCGACTCCATCTCATCCTCCTACTCAACAAATGGTGGATGCTGCTATCAAAACGTTGAAAGAACGCGGTGGTTCATCTCTTTTGGCTATTAAAAAATATATCGCGGCTACGTACAAAGTTGATGTGCAAAAACTTGCTCCGTTCATCAAGAAATATTTAAAAAGTGCTGTAGCTAGTGGTAAATTAGTGCAAACAAAAGGAAAGGGTGCTGCTGGTTCATTCAAATTGTCGGCATCTGCTAGCAAGGAACCAAAAGCGAAATCAGCTGAGAAGAAGAAGTCGACGAAGCCAAAAACTGCTGCCGCTGGTGAGAAAAAAGTGAAAAAAGCAACTGGTGAGAAGAAAGTGAAGAAAGCTGCCACCACTACAAAGAAAAGTGCTGAGAAGAAAAAAGTGGAAAAATCAAAGGTAAAGAGTATCAAGAAAACTAGCGCTGTCAAGGCAAAAACAACTAAGCCAAAGGCTGCCGCTACTAAAGCTAAAGTACCCAAAGCTAAATCTGCAACATCATCCGCAGCCAAACCTAAAAAGGCTGTTGCGGCTAAGAAAGGTAAAAAATAATTTCATTGCAAGCATTTGCAAAAAAGAAATTAAAAAAAAAAAAAACTCCACAGTCCTTTTCAGGGCTACAATTATTTCGTTAATGAGATACAGATCAATTTCAATATAAAATTATATTTACTTTCGCAATACGTTTCTTAAAAATAAGTATAAAATCAATCTATACAAAATCGCTATCAATTGGTTCAGGTAACGATAAAAAAAAAATGGCGATTTTTTTTATATCCATGTAAATTTCTATACTTCACCAGTGAAATAAAGGTATTGGTTTTTTTTTATTCACTTTATACCGAATTTAAAACGGCCATTTTTTTCCCACATTATTCTTTCGTTGATTAACTTTAAGAAATTGAAATCGTTAAAAAATCTCTCTGAGAAATATTTTAGGGCCCTCAAAGGGGCCATTTTTGGGCTACAATTACTTCGTTAATAAGATACAGATAAATTTCAATATGAAACAACATTTACTTTCGAGCAGTACGTTTCGTAAAAATAAGTATAAAATCAATTCATACAAAATCGCTGTCAATTGGTACAGGTAACATGGTATAAAAAAAAAAAAATGGCGATTTTTTTTATATTCATGCAAACCTTTGGAAATTCCATACTTCACCAGTGAAATAAATGTGTCTGTTTTTTTCATTCACTTTAAACTGAATTTAAAACAACGGCCATTTTATTTTATTTTTTTCCACATTATTCTTTTGTTGATTAACTTTAACAAATTGAAATCGTTAAAAAATCTCTCAGAGAAATATTTTGGGGCCCTGAAAAGGGCCATTTTTGATGAAATTGGAAACGCATATCGAAAATTTACTTTGAGCTGGTGTATTTGGTAACTGCTTTAGTTCCTTCACTAACAGCATGCTTGGCAAGTTCACCAGGCAATAACAAACGGACGGCAGTTTGGATTTCCCGACTGGTGATTGTTGATCGCTTGTTGTAGTGTGCCAAACGAGATGCTTCGGCGGCGATTCTTTCGAAAATATCATTCACAAAACTGTTCATGATACTCATGGCCTTCGATGAAATACCAGTATCGGGATGTACTTGCTTCAACACTTTGTAGATGTAAATGGCGTAGCTTTCCTTCCTCTTGCGCTTCTTCTTCTTATCATTCTTGGTGATATTCTTCTGTGCCTTTCCGGCTTTCTTGGCTGCTTTTCCACTAGTTTTTGGTGGCATTTTTATTTTCACTTCACTTTACTTCACTGTGTTTGCACTGACGATTGAACGAGAACTGTAAAATTTTGCCATTTTACCCCACCTTAAGTCTCTTGACTCGACGATATTTTGTCAAGTACACAGTCACACAAACACATTGAAAATTGATTGAAATTTTTTGTATAAATAGAAGCAGCATTATCGGTCTATTTCATTCAGCGACACCGGGATTTGAACAACCCCAGGGGGAAAAAATACCAAAGAAGCAATTTATAATATAAACCAAAAATGTATATATATATAAGAAAAGTCATGCTATATCGTTGGGCCCCTATTGTTGAGCCAACACTATATATTTAATAGCCATAGTTTATGTAAGGAAAATTTGTTTTTTTTTATTAAGTCAATTGTAAATATTAGTTCAAATAAAAAAGTTACAAAGTTACAAAGGTCTATTTCATTATATAGTGATCAGTGGTGTTGTGCACAATCTTTAAAAAAAATACTACTAGTGAAAATGTCTGGCCGTGGTAAAGGAGGAAAAGTGAAGGGAAAGGCAAAGTCGCGCTCAAATCGTGCCGGACTACAGTTCCCCGTCGGTCGTATCCATCGTTTGCTTCGCAAGGGCAACTATGCTGAACGTGTCGGTGCTGGTGCTCCAGTGTATTTAGCAGCTGTTATGGAATATTTGGCTGCTGAAGTTTTAGAATTGGCGGGAAATGCTGCTCGTGACAACAAAAAGACAAGAATCATCCCTCGTCATTTGCAATTAGCCATCCGTAATGACGAAGAGTTGAACAAATTGCTGTCTGGTGTTACCATTGCACAAGGAGGCGTTCTTCCAAACATCCAAGCTGTTCTGTTGCCCAAGAAAACCGAAAAAAGTGCCTAAATCCATTACTTGTGAGAAGAAAAAAAAAAAAAAAAAAGTAACTCAAACAAACCGTCCTTTTAAGGACGACAAATCATTTTAATTAAGAGTATTAAATAATTTCAAATTTTATCTTAATTAGTGAAAAGAAAATTACTCTAATGATAGTAATTTAGTTTATGTATTGTATAAGTGTGTGCATGCAGGAAATAAATTCCGTGTTTGCGGGATTCGGAATTTCGTCAACAAACCCACACTAAAAACTCAAGATCATTTTGTTAGTGCGTGTGTATTACAAAAAAAATATTTTTTTTCCATAGGCCAGTATGATTTTCTTTATTCTCCAACGAAAGGTAAAGCTCAAAAGGGGAAACTAAAGGTCTGCGTATGTGTGTGTGTGTATATTTCTTTTAGAATTCGTTGAAAACAAAAAAGAGACGCTATGAAATTTGCCGCCATTTTGAAATCTAACTGACGCCATATGCTATGGAATGCGAAAAAAGAAATCAACACAACTGAATCTATTCAATATAATTTGACACCATTTTAAAAATTCACTTATGCCACATGTGAAAGAAAAAAGTTTTTTTTTTTTTTATATATTTTAATTTAATTTTCTAAGTCTCACTGATGCTCCAAAATAATACATACCTATGATAAAATTCTGTATTTCAGAAATCCAAACATACTTTTTATGAAATTCGAAATAAAATCACTTCAGAGATTTTTTTGTGGTCCTTAAAAGGACCGATTGTGTAAGAAATAATTTTTTTTCTTTTCTTTTTTAGATTATTTAACCTCCGAAACCATAAAGAGTGCGTCCTTGTCTCTTCAGTGCATATACAACATCCATTGCGGTGACTGTCTTACGCTTAGCGTGTTCGGTGTAGGTAACAGCATCACGAATAACATTTTCCAAGAACACTTTCAGCACACCACGGGTTTCTTCGTATATCAGACCAGAAATACGTTTCACACCACCACGACGAGCTAAACGGCGAATAGCGGGTTTTGTAATACCTTGGATATTATCACGCAACACTTTACGATGACGTTTAGCACCACCTTTGCCCAAACCTTTTCCTCCTTTACCACGACCAGTCATTTTTTTATTTTATTTCACTGAACACTGCACTAAAGTCACTATGAAACTGTACCGAAGCGCTAAATCACCACCGCTATTTATATTAATTTATAAGTAGGAGAAAATAATAGGGGAATAAACATATAAAGTGAAACAAGTGAACATGAACAAGCAGTTCGTGCGAATGTATAAGTATGAGAATTGGTATTATTTCGTTCCCATATTGTGTTAAAGTGAAGTAAATTGAGTGTAAAAAAGTGAAAAATGGCTCGTACAAAGCAAACTGCCCGTAAATCGACTGGTGGAAAAGCACCCAGGAAACAATTGGCGACTAAAGCAGCTCGCAAAAGTGCCCCAGCAACCGGAGGTGTTAAGAAACCACATCGTTATCGTCCAGGAACTGTTGCTCTTCGTGAAATTCGTCGTTACCAGAAAAGTACTGAATTGTTGATTCGCAAATTGCCTTTCCAACGTTTAGTTCGTGAAATTGCTCAGGATTTCAAAACAGATTTGCGTTTCCAAAGTTCAGCAGTGATGGCTCTTCAAGAAGCAAGTGAAGCCTATTTGGTTGGTCTTTTCGAGGATACTAATTTGTGCGCCATTCATGCTAAACGTGTTACAATCATGCCAAAAGATATTCAATTGGCTCGACGCATCCGTGGTGAACGTGCTTAAGTACATCTACATACAGAAATATTTTATAAACGGTCCTTTTCAGGACCACAAATATGACAAAGAGATTTTAATGCGTTGTTCAATTCAATTCTAGAGTAAAAACAAGTATATACAAATATAATTGAATCAGTAAATTTATAGAAAAAAAAAGGGATTACTTCAATTAGATTGCGAGTATAGTCTGTGCAAGGAATCGAATAAGTGAAAAAAAAAAAAACAAAGTTTGAGTATAATTGTGTACCATTAGGAAGCAGTATTGTATTGAATTTTATATGCATATTACAAATATTTACTTAATTTTAGGGCAAATCATCAATAAATAGTTTAGCGAGAGAATTTTTTTATTTTTCGTAAGTTTAGTTTCAATGTCAATAGCACATCTTATGTCGTTTGATTTTAGAAATTTAAAGAAATAAATTTGAATGAAATGATTTAAAAAAATGATCTATTTTGGAAATAATGAATCACTTAAAAGAAATAGATGGTAAAATATATACAAATGCACTAACTAAACATTAAATTAAACAAGTCAATTTATAGAGAAAATTGATAAGTTCAATTAGATTGCGAGTAGACTATACTCGCAAAGAATCAAAGAAGTAAAAGAAAACTGTAAGTCTGAGTACAATTGTGTACCATTAGGAAGCAATATGTACTGAATTTTATACATAATATGCATATAAAATGAATCCATAAAAATAAATATTATAAATATAGACTTTTAGCGAGAGAAATTTTTTTAGTTTTTATAAGTTAAGTTTCAATGTCAATAGAGCATCTTATGTCGCTTGATTTTAGTAACGCAAATGTTAGATTTTTAATGGAAGTTTTATAAATTCACATTGAAATATATTATACATTTTTATATTTTTATACAAATAATCCTAGTCATAACAAAATACAGTCTCATTTGAGCTATTAAAGAATAGAAAAAAAAAATAAAAAATCTTCCAACAAGTAAAGGCATTGGTCATGGGTACTCATCACTTATATGTATGTACATTCATTATCGAATGGAAAATGCTAAAATATAATATATTTGCAATTAAAAGCATTTTATTTCCTTGAAGTTTATGAAAATGAGTAATTTTATTATTATTTATGTTATATTATCGTTTAAGGGAGCAAATATTCGAAAATAATATCAAAGGAAAAAAATCTTCCTATGAGAATTTTTCTATTAATTCACAGAGTATGGATATGTGCATTAACAAATGTAAAATATGAAAATATGATATATTTTTCATTATAAATATATTAATTTGTTGGCAATTTATGAAAATTAGTACCAACATATTTATATTATCGTATATTATTGTGCTAGAACAAAAAAAATATTTGTTTTAATAGAAACTCAAAACGTTTAGAGAAAGTAAAACAAGCGTTTCATTACTCCAAAAATGATTATTTTATTTACAAGGCAATATTCAATATTGGTGTTAGATTTTAATTTTATATGATTATATGAACCATATACTTTATACTGTATATGATTTTAGACATTAAACAATTGAATTTGTTTAAATAAAAGGGTTTTTATACGCGAGTAGTGAAAGAAATTCATCAAACATTGACTTTAATAGTGATGTTACGTCACATTAAAGAAATAAATTTGAATGAAATTATTTAAAAAATGATCTATTATATTATAGTAATCTAAATGATGTAATATTGATAAGAAATATCTTTTAGAACATAAAAAATAATGAATTTTTTAGAAGAACTCAAGGATAGAACTCAGTAAAAGCGCCCAAATAAATGAAATTTTTGCATACCTTCCTACTCGGTGATTCTCAGATAGCTGTGTACACGCGGTATTCTCTGGTCGGCGTTTATTAAAATACATAGTGATTATCAAGTGTTTTTCTTGTTGATAAAAATTGTTTAAAAGTTTAAATAATAAAATGGCCGATACAGTCGCTGCTACTCCTGCTGTCGTTGCAGAAAAAAAACCGAAGAAGGCTGCCGCTAGTGGTTCAAAGAAACCAAAATCGACTCCATCTCATCCTCCTACTCAACAAATGGTGGATGCTGCTATCAAAACGTTGAAAGAACGCGGTGGTTCATCTCTTTTGGCTATTAAAAAATATATCGCGGCTACGTACAAAGTTGATGTGCAAAAACTTGCTCCGTTCATCAAGAAATATTTAAAAAGTGCTGTAGCTAGTGGTAAATTAGTGCAAACAAAAGGAAAGGGTGCTGCTGGTTCATTCAAATTGTCGGCATCTGCTAGCAAGGAACCAAAAGCGAAATCAGCTGAGAAGAAGAAGTCGACGAAGCCAAAAACTGCTGCCGCTGGTGAGAAAAAAGTGAAAAAAGCAACTGGTGAGAAGAAAGTGAAGAAAGCTGCCACCACTACAAAGAAAAGTGCTGAGAAGAAAAAAGTGGAAAAATCAAAGGTAAAGAGTATCAAGAAAACTAGCGCTGTCAAGGCAAAAACAACTAAGCCAAAGGCTGCCGCTACTAAAGCTAAAGTACCCAAAGCTAAATCTGCAACATCATCCGCAGCCAAACCTAAAAAGGCTGTTGCGGCTAAGAAAGCTAAAAAATAATTTCATTGCAAGCATTTGCAAAAAAGAAATTAAAAAAAAAAAAAAACTCCACAGTCCTTTTCAGGGCTACAATTATTTCGTTAATGAGATACAGATCAATTTCAATATAAAATTATATTTACTTTCGCAATACGTTTCTTAAAAATAAGTATAAAATCAATCTATACAAAATCGCTATCAATTGGTTCAGGTAACGATAAAAAAAAAATGGCGATTTTTTTTATATCCATGTAAATTTCTATACTTCACCAGTGAAATAAAGGTATTGGTTTTTTTTTATTCACTTTATACCGAATTTAAAACGGCCATTTTTTTCCCACATTATTCTTTCGTTGATTAACTTTAAGAAATTGAAATCGTTAAAAAATCTCTCTGAGAAATATTTTAGGGCCCTCAAAGGGGCCATTTTTGGGCTACAATTACTTCGTTAATAAGATACAGATAAATTTCAATATGAAACAACATTTACTTTCGAGCAGTACGTTTCGTAAAAATAAGTATAAAATCAATTCATACAAAATCGCTGTCAATTGGTACAGGTAACATGGTATAAAAAAAAAAAATGGCGATTTTTTTTATATTCATGCAAACCTTTGGAAATTCCATACTTCACCAGTGAAATAAATGTGTCTGTTTTTTTCATTCACTTTAAACTGAATTTAAAACAACGGCCATTTTATTTTATTTTTTTCCACATTATTCTTTTGTTGATTAACTTTAACAAATTGAAATCGTTAAAAAATCTCTCAGAGAAATATTTTGGGGCCCTGAAAAGGGCCATTTTTGATGAAATTGGAAACGCATATCGAAAATTTACTTTGAGCTGGTGTATTTGGTAACTGCTTTAGTTCCTTCACTAACAGCATGCTTGGCAAGTTCACCAGGCAATAACAAACGGACGGCAGTTTGGATTTCCCGACTGGTGATTGTTGATCGCTTGTTGTAGTGTGCCAAACGAGATGCTTCGGCGGCGATTCTTTCGAAAATATCATTCACAAAACTGTTCATGATACTCATGGCCTTCGATGAAATACCAGTATCGGGATGTACTTGCTTCAACACTTTGTAGATGTAAATGGCGTAGCTTTCCTTCCTCTTGCGCTTCTTCTTCTTATCATTCTTGGTGATATTCTTCTGTGCCTTTCCGGCTTTCTTGGCTGCTTTTCCACTAGTTTTTGGTGGCATTTTTATTTTCACTTCACTTTACTTCACTGTGTTTGCACTGACGATTGAACGAGAACTGTAAAATTTTGCCATTTTACCCCACCTTAAGTCTCTTGACTCGACGATATTTTGTCAAGTACACAGTCACACAAACACATTGAAAATTGATTGAAATTTTTTGTATAAATAGAAGCAGCATTATCGGTCTATTTCATTCAGCGACACCGGGATTTGAACAACCCCAGGGGGAAAAAATACCAAAGAAGCAATTTATAATATAAACCAAAAATGTATATATATATAAGAAAAGTCATGCTATATCGTTGGGCCCCTATTGTTGAGCCAACACTATATATTTAATAGCCATAGTTTATGTAAGGAAAATTTGTTTTTTTTTATTAAGTCAATTGTAAATATTAGTTCAAATAAAAAAGTTACAAAGTTACAAAGGTCTATTTCATTATATAGTGATCAGTGGTGTTGTGCACAATCTTTAAAAAAAATACTACTAGTGAAAATGTCTGGCCGTGGTAAAGGAGGAAAAGTGAAGGGAAAGGCAAAGTCGCGCTCAAATCGTGCCGGACTACAGTTCCCCGTCGGTCGTATCCATCGTTTGCTTCGCAAGGGCAACTATGCTGAACGTGTCGGTGCTGGTGCTCCAGTGTATTTAGCAGCTGTTATGGAATATTTGGCTGCTGAAGTTTTAGAATTGGCGGGAAATGCTGCTCGTGACAACAAAAAGACAAGAATCATCCCTCGTCATTTGCAATTAGCCATCCGTAATGACGAAGAGTTGAACAAATTGCTGTCTGGTGTTACCATTGCACAAGGAGGCGTTCTTCCAAACATCCAAGCTGTTCTGTTGCCCAAGAAAACCGAAAAAAGTGCCTAAATCCATTACTTGTGAGAAGAAAAAAAAAAAAAAAAAAGTAACTCAAACAAACCGTCCTTTTAAGGACGACAAATCATTTTAATTAAGAGTATTAAATAATTTCAAATTTTATCTTAATTAGTGAAAAGAAAATTACTCTAATGATAGTAATTTAGTTTATGTATTGTATAAGTGTGTGCATGCAGGAAATAAATTCCGTGTTTGCGGGATTCGGAATTTCGTCAACAAACCCACACTAAAAACTCAAGATCATTTTGTTAGTGCGTGTGTATTACAAAAAAAATATTTTTTTTCCATAGGCCAGTATGATTTTCTTTATTCTCCAACGAAAGGTAAAGCTCAAAAGGGGAAACTAAAGGTCTGCGTATGTGTGTGTGTGTATATTTCTTTTAGAATTCGTTGAAAACAAAAAAGAGACGCTATGAAATTTGCCGCCATTTTGAAATCTAACTGACGCCATATGCTATGGAATGCGAAAAAAGAAATCAACACAACTGAATCTATTCAATATAATTTGACACCATTTTAAAAATTCACTTATGCCACATGTGAAAGAAAAAAGTTTTTTTTTTTTTTATATATTTTAATTTAATTTTCTAAGTCTCACTGATGCTCCAAAATAATACATACCTATGATAAAATTCTGTATTTCAGAAATCCAAACATACTTTTTATGAAATTCGAAATAAAATCACTTCAGAGATTTTTTTGTGGTCCTTAAAAGGACCGATTGTGTAAGAAATAATTTTTTTTCTTTTCTTTTTTAGATTATTTAACCTCCGAAACCATAAAGAGTGCGTCCTTGTCTCTTCAGTGCATATACAACATCCATTGCGGTGACTGTCTTACGCTTAGCGTGTTCGGTGTAGGTAACAGCATCACGAATAACATTTTCCAAGAACACTTTCAGCACACCACGGGTTTCTTCGTATATCAGACCAGAAATACGTTTCACACCACCACGACGAGCTAAACGGCGAATAGCGGGTTTTGTAATACCTTGGATATTATCACGCAACACTTTACGATGACGTTTAGCACCACCTTTGCCCAAACCTTTTCCTCCTTTACCACGACCAGTCATTTTTTTATTTTATTTCACTGAACACTGCACTAAAGTCACTATGAAACTGTACCGAAGCGCTAAATCACCACCGCTATTTATATTAATTTATAAGTAGGAGAAAATAATAGGGGAATAAACATATAAAGTGAAACAAGTGAACATGAACAAGCAGTTCGTGCGAATGTATAAGTATGAGAATTGGTATTATTTCGTTCCCATATTGTGTTAAAGTGAAGTAAATTGAGTGTAAAAAAGTGAAAAATGGCTCGTACAAAGCAAACTGCCCGTAAATCGACTGGTGGAAAAGCACCCAGGAAACAATTGGCGACTAAAGCAGCTCGCAAAAGTGCCCCAGCAACCGGAGGTGTTAAGAAACCACATCGTTATCGTCCAGGAACTGTTGCTCTTCGTGAAATTCGTCGTTACCAGAAAAGTACTGAATTGTTGATTCGCAAATTGCCTTTCCAACGTTTAGTTCGTGAAATTGCTCAGGATTTCAAAACAGATTTGCGTTTCCAAAGTTCAGCAGTGATGGCTCTTCAAGAAGCAAGTGAAGCCTATTTGGTTGGTCTTTTCGAGGATACTAATTTGTGCGCCATTCATGCTAAACGTGTTACAATCATGCCAAAAGATATTCAATTGGCTCGACGCATCCGTGGTGAACGTGCTTAAGTACATCTACATACAGAAATATTTTATAAACGGTCCTTTTCAGGACCACAAATATGACAAAGAGATTTTAATGCGTTGTTCAATTCAATTCTAGAGTAAAAACAAGTATATACAAATATAATTGAATCAGTAAATTTATAGAAAAAAAAAGGGATTACTTCAATTAGATTGCGAGTATAGTCTGTGCAAGGAATCGAATAAGTGAAAAAAAAAAAAACAAAGTTTGAGTATAATTGTGTACCATTAGGAAGCAGTATTGTATTGAATTTTATATGCATATTACAAATATTTACTTAATTTTAGGGCAAATCATCAATAAATAGTTTAGCGAGAGAATTTTTTTATTTTTCGTAAGTTTAGTTTCAATGTCAATAGCACATCTTATGTCGTTTGATTTTAGAAATTTAAAGAAATAAATTTGAATGAAATGATTTAAAAAAATGATCTATTTTGGAAATAATGAATCACTTAAAAGAAATAGATGGTAAAATATATACAAATGCACTAACTAAACATTAAATTAAACAAGTCAATTTATAGAGAAAATTGATAAGTTCAATTAGATTGCGAGTAGACTATACTCGCAAAGAATCAAAGAAGTAAAAGAAAACTGTAAGTCTGAGTACAATTGTGTACCATTAGGAAGCAATATGTACTGAATTTTATACATAATATGCATATAAAATGAATCCATAAAAATAAATATTATAAATATAGACTTTTAGCGAGAGAAATTTTTTTAGTTTTTATAAGTTAAGTTTCAATGTCAATAGAGCATCTTATGTCGCTTGATTTTAGTAACGCAAATGTTAGATTTTTAATGGAAGTTTTATAAATTCACATTGAAATATATTATACATTTTTATATTTTTATACAAATAATCCTAGTCATAACAAAATACAGTCTCATTTGAGCTATTAAAGAATAGAAAAAAAAAATAAAAAATCTTCCAACAAGTAAAGGCATTGGTCATGGGTACTCATCACTTATATGTATGTACATTCATTATCGAATGGAAAATGCTAAAATATAATATATTTGCAATTAAAAGCATTTTATTTCCTTGAAGTTTATGAAAATGAGTAATTTTATTATTATTTATGTTATATTATCGTTTAAGGGAGCAAATATTCGAAAATAATATCAAAGGAAAAAAATCTTCCTATGAGAATTTTTCTATTAATTCACAGAGTATGGATATGTGCATTAACAAATGTAAAATATGAAAATATGATATATTTTTCATTATAAATATATTAATTTGTTGGCAATTTATGAAAATTAGTACCAACATATTTATATTATCGTATATTATTGTGCTAGAACAAAAAAAATATTTGTTTTAATAGAAACTCAAAACGTTTAGAGAAAGTAAAACAAGCGTTTCATTACTCCAAAAATGATTATTTTATTTACAAGGCAATATTCAATATTGGTGTTAGATTTTAATTTTATATGATTATATGAACCATATACTTTATACTGTATATGATTTTAGACATTAAACAATTGAATTTGTTTAAATAAAAGGGTTTTTATACGCGAGTAGTGAAAGAAATTCATCAAACATTGACTTTAATAGTGATGTTACGTCACATTAAAGAAATAAATTTGAATGAAATTATTTAAAAAATGATCTATTATATTATAGTAATCTAAATGATGTAATATTGGTAAGAAATATCTTTTAGAACATAAAAAATAATGAATTTTTTAGAAGAACTCAAGGATAGAACTCAGTAAAAGCGCCCAAATAAATGAAATTTTTGCATACCTTCCTACTCGGTGATTCTCAGATAGCTGTGTACACGCGGTATTCTCTGGTCGGCGTTTATTAAAATACATAGTGATTATCAAGTGTTTTTCTTGTTGATAAAAATTGTTTAAAAGTTTAAATAATAAAATGGCCGATACAGTCGCTGCTACTCCTGCTGTCGTTGCAGAAAAAAAACCGAAGAAGGCTGCCGCTAGTGGTTCAAAGAAACCAAAATCGACTCCATCTCATCCTCCTACTCAACAAATGGTGGATGCTGCTATCAAAACGTTGAAAGAACGCGGTGGTTCATCTCTTTTGGCTATTAAAAAATATATCGCGGCTACGTACAAAGTTGATGTGCAAAAACTTGCTCCGTTCATCAAGAAATATTTAAAAAGTGCTGTAGCTAGTGGTAAATTAGTGCAAACAAAAGGAAAGGGTGCTGCTGGTTCATTCAAATTGTCGGCATCTGCTAGCAAGGAACCAAAAGCGAAATCAGCTGAGAAGAAGAAGTCGACGAAGCCAAAAACTGCTGCCGCTGGTGAGAAAAAAGTGAAAAAAGCAACTGGTGAGAAGAAAGTGAAGAAAGCTGCCACCACTACAAAGAAAAGTGCTGAGAAGAAAAAAGTGGAAAAATCAAAGGTAAAGAGTATCAAGAAAACTAGCGCTGTCAAGGCAAAAACAACTAAGCCAAAGGCTGCCGCTACTAAAGCTAAAGTACCCAAAGCTAAATCTGCAACATCATCCGCAGCCAAACCTAAAAAGGCTGTTGCGGCTAAGAAAGCTAAAAAATAATTTCATTGCAAGCATTTGCAAAAAAGAAATTAAAAAAAAAAAAAAACTCCACAGTCCTTTTCAGGGCTACAATTATTTCGTTAATGAGATACAGATCAATTTCAATATAAAATTATATTTACTTTCGCAATACGTTTCTTAAAAATAAGTATAAAATCAATCTATACAAAATCGCTATCAATTGGTTCAGGTAACGATAAAAAAAAAATGGCGATTTTTTTTATATCCATGTAAATTTCTATACTTCACCAGTGAAATAAAGGTATTGGTTTTTTTTTATTCACTTTATACCGAATTTAAAACGGCCATTTTTTTCCCACATTATTCTTTCGTTGATTAACTTTAAGAAATTGAAATCGTTAAAAAATCTCTCTGAGAAATATTTTAGGGCCCTCAAAGGGGCCATTTTTGGGCTACAATTACTTCGTTAATAAGATACAGATAAATTTCAATATGAAACAACATTTACTTTCGAGCAGTACGTTTCGTAAAAATAAGTATAAAATCAATTCATACAAAATCGCTGTCAATTGGTACAGGTAACATGGTATAAAAAAAAAAAAATGGCGATTTTTTTTATATTCATGCAAACCTTTGGAAATTCCATACTTCACCAGTGAAATAAATGTGTCTGTTTTTTTCATTCACTTTAAACTGAATTTAAAACAACGGCCATTTTATTTTATTTTTTTCCACATTATTCTTTTGTTGATTAACTTTAACAAATTGAAATCGTTAAAAAATCTCTCAGAGAAATATTTTGGGGCCCTGAAAAGGGCCATTTTTGATGAAATTGGAAACGCATATCGAAAATTTACTTTGAGCTGGTGTATTTGGTAACTGCTTTAGTTCCTTCACTAACAGCATGCTTGGCAAGTTCACCAGGCAATAACAAACGGACGGCAGTTTGGATTTCCCGACTGGTGATTGTTGATCGCTTGTTGTAGTGTGCCAAACGAGATGCTTCGGCGGCGATTCTTTCGAAAATATCATTCACAAAACTGTTCATGATACTCATGGCCTTCGATGAAATACCAGTATCGGGATGTACTTGCTTCAACACTTTGTAGATGTAAATGGCGTAGCTTTCCTTCCTCTTGCGCTTCTTCTTCTTATCATTCTTGGTGATATTCTTCTGTGCCTTTCCGGCTTTCTTGGCTGCTTTTCCACTAGTTTTTGGTGGCATTTTTATTTTCACTTCACTTTACTTCACTGTGTTTGCACTGACGATTGAACGAGAACTGTAAAATTTTGCCATTTTACCCCACCTTAAGTCTCTTGACTCGACGATATTTTGTCAAGTACACAGTCACACAAACACATTGAAAATTGATTGAAATTTTTTGTATAAATAGAAGCAGCATTATCGGTCTATCGGATCACTCAGTAGCGAACCATCCACGGAGCAACACGGTTGTGCAGCTCGCGCAGAATACTTGTGTTATTTAGTGAAAATTAATTACGCGAAACCCGTTTTGCTTGTTTTTATCACTGCAATAAAATCTCTAATGAGTGTTTTAGTAGTGGAAAAACCCCAGCCTTAATTCAGTTATAATACTTTATTCTTTTATTATTGTGTTACCGTTTTTATGAAAATAGTGCACATCCATAAGATTTCATTCATATATACATAACTAAAATTTAATTATCGTTCATTAATAAATTCCAGGAACTAAACCCAATTCGGATGGGTAAAAAACAAAAATTGAAGCAAGTAGCTTCATCAGCATGGGACGAGATCGTCGAGCTGATCTCTCAGAAGGCTGCTACCCATGGAAGGGAGGTCATATCTCATATACATGAGATGATGGCCAACTCCAATGACCTCTACGAGATGGTAGAAGATACCAATTTCGATCCGGATCAGCCATGCATCGACAGCTCGTCCGACGAAGAGGTAGAGATGGAGGTCGGAGACGACTTAGATGAGAGCGGAAACGAAAGTGGAAGCGATCACGAAGTCGTAAGCTTGACTGACGAGGAGGAATGCGCTCCGGAAGAAAACGGCTTCAGCGTCGTAACAAACAAGAAAAGGAAGAAGTCAGATTCGTCGACTTCTTCCTTGCCCAAAGCTAAGGCTAAACTGCCTAAGGTAACACCAACACCACGACCACCATCGCCTCCATCGACTCCATCGACTCCATCGACGTCATCTACAGTGACAGCTGCTCCGGCAACATCACATCCGGTGGCCGCATCCTCAATCAAGGGTACAGTTATGCCCCCAATAGTTTGCTACAACCTGAATGTAGCTGAGCTAAGCCGCTTCTCAAAGGAAGCAAAAATGGAGTTGAGAATACACAACATCAACTCCACCAAGTCAGTCGTCACCACCAAGACGAAGGACCATCATCAAAAAATAAGAGAATTTTTAGCAGCAAGAAAAACGGGGTATAACACATACACCCCAAAGGAGGACAGGAAGACCCTTCTTGTCTTGAAAGGGATCCACCACAGCTACGAGGTAGCTGAAATAAAAGAGGAGCTGTGCCAAGCTGGTATCCCAGCGGTTGAGGTCAGCCCTTATAAGACCAACAGGACCGATCGGAAGTTTAACAACTTCGTGGTGCAGGTTCCAAACGGCACCGACCTGTCAGCAATCTACAAGAGGACTCTGCTAATGAACCAAAAGGTTCATTGGGAGCGTTTTAAAAGTAGTGGAATAACGCAGTGCAAGAACTGCCAGAAGTTCGGTCATGTGGCAAGTAACTGCGGCATGCCGTATATATGCGTTAAGTGCAACAGCAAGCATGGGCCGGGTGAATGCAAGAGGTCCAAAGTTGACACCAAGGACGAAGAGGTTTTCTGCGCAAACTGCCAGAAGACCGGTCACCCAGCAAACTACAAAGGTTGCCCTAAGTATAGGGAGAAGCTGGCGAGCAAAGCCAAGTCTGCTCTCAAGAAACAGGAGCAACATAAATTCGCCCAAATTTCAGCCACGAAAGCCATCGAAACTGGCTTAAGTTTCGCCGATGTCGTCGCTCTGAGGACATCGGTAAAGCAGAAAGTTGCAACTACAAAGCAGCAGCCACCTAAAACAATTGCGGCGAAACAAGCGGTGCCATCAAAATCCGTTACAGCCCCACCAAAACCCACAGCAGCGCCAACAAGGGCCCAGAAACCCACGTGTGCACCTAGCTCACACAACATTTTTGCGGACACCGAGCGACTTTTTGGAACAGATCTCCTGACTCTGGTTCAAAAAGCACGCAAGGTTGTGCCCAAAAACTATGCCTTACTGGACGATAAGGCCAAGACAGCTATCCTGGGAGCACTTATTTGTGAACTATGTTCACAATAAATACAATAAGTGTTTTTTCATACAACGTCAACTCTGTGTACTCGGTTGCTAAACGTATTGCCTTGAACTTGTTCGTTAAGGCGAAACGTCCTGACATTCTCCTATTGCAGGAGACTATGGTCACGGCAAGGAATAGGTTCAATATTCCCGGCTACCGAGTATACAGAGTTGACAAAGTAACAGGAGGGAGAGGAACGGCAATCCTCTTACGCAACTTCTTCAAGGCTGAAGAAGTTATAATACATGGATTAACATCAATGGAAGCAACAGCGGTCAGCATCAGGGTCTCCGAATTTGAGACTCTACTGGTAGTCTCGGTATACAACCACTGTGGGGCAACGAGGGAGAACATCCACCGAGACCTCACAAGTATCACCAACATCGCCAATCAACACACATACTGCCTTGCCGGAGGTGACTTCAATGCTAGGCACACACTTTGGCATGACAGTGAGTGTTCATCACAGGGTCTAGCAATTGTCAACTGGCTAAATGGAAACAGCCACCTGCATTCCTTTGTTGTTGTATCACAAGGACAAAGAACATTCCCAGGTACACCATCAACGCTGGACTTTTTCCTGGCGACATCCAATTTCGTCAACATACTGCCGGAATTTCAGAATTATTCGTGCCTTGCGCACCCGAGTGATTCTGATCATCTGGCAGTGGAACTCAAAGTTCGCCTGATGAGGCGTATCTTGACCGAGCACCCTATACCCGAGTTCCACATCAGGTTTAACCGATTGAACTGGGTACGACTTAAATCGGAAATCGAGGCGGAGCTCCCTCAAGCGCCAACCACAAGAAACCTGAGCAATGCAGAGATCGATGAAAACATCAACCGTTTTCAATCCGTCATTAGCAATGCGTTGGAAAGGCAGAAGACACCCAAAACCAGTCGAGACAGGTACGAGAACCTGCCGCGACACATCCAGGCTATTTACGCACATAGGCAGCGGCTCCGTAAAAGGCTCCAGAGGATCATGCGGCGGACACTGAATAGAGTCAACGATGAATATCGCAGTGTATCTTCCCAGCTACAGTGCACCAATACGATGTTCATCCGGGCGGTCAAGGACTACCAAGACAAGGAGTTCAGCAAGCGACTCGAAGACATCAAGCCTGGGCCTGATGCCTTCAGGAAAATAAATTCTCTGGTAGGAAGAGTACATTCCTTACCGGAGAATATCAGCCACGGCCAGGTAACTGCAACAACACCGGCCGAGAAAGCCGAAGCTTTTGCAACCTACTTCGAGGGAAACTTCGTCGACCGCCCACCTGTTCATCTGCCTGATTTCTTGGAGGAAGTCGAAGCACAAGTCTGCGAGGCAACTGAACCCGGTACACAGATCACAACATTTAGCGAGGACAACCCGGCGAATGACCCAACCAGCGACGGAAGCTTCACCACCACTGAGGAAGTGGTGGATATAGTTGAAAGCGGAAATGCCAAAAAAATCGGCGGGAATTGACCAAATTTCCAACTTTTTAATCAAAAAGTTGCCAAGTTTGGCCATTGTCCTGCTGACGGTTATTTTCAATAACTGTATTAACAACGGCTACTTCCCGTCAAAATGGAAGGTTGCGAAAGTGGTTCCGGTGCCAAAGAAAACCGACCGCTCAAATGTAAACGGATACCGGCCCATTGCCCTACTGTGCTGCGTAAGCAAAATTCTAGAGTCGGTAATCTTGCGGAGAATTAACCATTTCTGCACGGAGCGTGGGATAGTCCCCAACAACCAGTATGGTTTTCGGGCGAGACATTCCACCGTGCACCCTCTGCTTAGGCTACACAGCGACGTCACCCGCGGACTCAACAAGAAGGAGACTACAGTAGCATGCCTTCTGGATATTGAAAAGGCATTTGACAGCGTCTGGACGAAGGGTCTAACGTTCAAGATCATAAATTTAGGATTCCCAAATTACTTGGTAAGAATAATTTATAACTTCTTAACACATAGATATTTTTTCGTGCAGATCGACAACGCAAAGTCAGCAATAAAGAGGACCAACGCCGGAGTGCCGCAGGGATCAAGGCTTGGCCCGATGCTGTTCAACATTTTCACTGCTGACCAGCCAAGCACATCAACAGGAACCAGGACTTTGCTCTATGCAGATGACTCGTTAACGTATGCAATCTCTCTCTCTCCAGAGATAGCAGCCCGAAGAGTTGAAGCACACATTAGGACACTTTGGGAGTACTATCTCAAATGGGGACTGAAGATCAACAGCAACAAAACTGAGCTAATTTGTTTTAGGCCACCAACAACAGCCACAAGAGGACGCCGTGCGTTCGCAACTCGGTGCCGTAACATCAGGATCACACTTCCTGACAGCACCGAAGTGCCAACTAAGACGACAGCCAGGTATCTAGGAATAAATTTCAGTGAGAGGTTTAAATTTAATCCTCATGCTGAAATTATCCTAAGAAGAGCCAACTTCGCACTCCACCTAGTGCACCCACTGCTGCGAAGGCGAAATGGTCTAAGCAAAGCGACCAAGCTCCTTATATACAAGCAGTTGATACGACCAGTCATCACATATTGCTGTCCCATTTGGTTCACGATATCACCAACGACGATGAAGAAGATCCAAGTTTTCGAAAGGAAGGTCCTTCGAATATGTACAGGACTGTGGCGAAATCCAGTCACACTGAAGTACTATTCAAAGAAGATGCTCTACGAGAGCGCTGGTGTGGGCGCAATCGACGAGCATATGATGCAGCTATCAAGAAAAATACTGCAAAACCTTGCTGACCATCCAAATGACGGGATCCAAGAATTCATCCAGCAACAGATCGAGCCAAGCCACCGTTACCTAAGCGTACGAGCGATCATCGATGGACGTTTTAATAATATCATTTACAACGACGAAACGCCGTTTTACCAACGTGCAGACAACCAGCACTACCGAGGATAGTCGGATACAACCCCCTTTTTTCATTTTCACACACATTCAAGTAAAAATATATTTTATATTTAATAAAACACATGTATTAGATTAAGTAAGACAATAATAATATTTTTGTAAAAATTTTAATACAGATATCATTTGAAATACGTTGGGCCCCTATTGTTGAGCCAACATTTAATTTATTAGTTATAAGTCTAGTTCTAAGTCAATTTGTATATAGAACAAAACACTAAATAAAAACCTTAATAATCGTAATCGGTCTATTTCATTATATAGTGATCAGTGGTGTTGTGCACAATCTTTAAAAAAAATACTACTAGTGAAAATGTCTGGCCGTGGTAAAGGAGGAAAAGTGAAGGGAAAGGCAAAGTCGCGCTCAAATCGTGCCGGACTACAGTTCCCCGTCGGTCGTATCCATCGTTTGCTTCGCAAGGGCAACTATGCTGAACGTGTCGGTGCTGGTGCTCCAGTGTATTTAGCAGCTGTTATGGAATATTTGGCTGCTGAAGTTTTAGAATTGGCGGGAAATGCTGCTCG
Organism: Brachypalpus laphriformis; assembly: GCA_945910035.1. Lineage (NCBI taxonomy): Eukaryota > Metazoa > Arthropoda > Insecta > Diptera > Syrphidae > Brachypalpus > Brachypalpus laphriformis. The sequence goes on along the minus strand of OX246753.1, from coordinate 234,799,880 downwards.
TGACAACAAAAAGACAAGAATCATCCCTCGTCATTTGCAATTAGCCATCCGTAATGACGAAGAGTTGAACAAATTGCTGTCTGGTGTTACCATTGCACAAGGAGGCGTTCTTCCAAACATCCAAGCTGTTCTGTTGCCCAAGAAAACCGAAAAAAGTGCCTAAATCCATTACTTGTGAGAAGAAAAAAAAAAAAAAAAAAGTAACTCAAACAAACCGTCCTTTTAAGGACGACAAATCATTTTAATTAAGAGTATTAAATAATTTCAAATTTTATCTTAATTAGTGAAAAGAAAATTACTCTAATGATAGTAATTTAGTTTATGTATTGTATAAGTGTGTGCATGCAGGAAATAAATTCCGTGTTTGCGGGATTCGGAATTTCGTCAACAAACCCACACTAAAAACTCAAGATCATTTTGTTAGTGCGTGTGTATTACAAAAAAAATATTTTTTTTCCATAGGCCAGTATGATTTTCTTTATTCTCCAACGAAAGGTAAAGCTCAAAAGGGGAAACTAAAGGTCTGCGTATGTGTGTGTGTGTATATTTCTTTTAGAATTCGTTGAAAACAAAAAAGAGACGCTATGAAATTTGCCGCCATTTTGAAATCTAACTGACGCCATATGCTATGGAATGCGAAAAAAGAAATCAACACAACTGAATCTATTCAATATAATTTGACACCATTTTAAAAATTCACTTATGCCACATGTGAAAGAAAAAAGTTTTTTTTTTTTTTATATATTTTAATTTAATTTTCTAAGTCTCACTGATGCTCCAAAATAATACATACCTATGATAAAATTCTGTATTTCAGAAATCCAAACATACTTTTTATGAAATTCGAAATAAAATCACTTCAGAGATTTTTTTGTGGTCCTTAAAAGGACCGATTGTGTAAGAAATAATTTTTTTTCTTTTCTTTTTTAGATTATTTAACCTCCGAAACCATAAAGAGTGCGTCCTTGTCTCTTCAGTGCATATACAACATCCATTGCGGTGACTGTCTTACGCTTAGCGTGTTCGGTGTAGGTAACAGCATCACGAATAACATTTTCCAAGAACACTTTCAGCACACCACGGGTTTCTTCGTATATCAGACCAGAAATACGTTTCACACCACCACGACGAGCTAAACGGCGAATAGCGGGTTTTGTAATACCTTGGATATTATCACGCAACACTTTACGATGACGTTTAGCACCACCTTTGCCCAAACCTTTTCCTCCTTTACCACGACCAGTCATTTTTTTATTTTATTTCACTGAACACTGCACTAAAGTCACTATGAAACTGTACCGAAGCGCTAAATCACCACCGCTATTTATATTAATTTATAAGTAGGAGAAAATAATAGGGGAATAAACATATAAAGTGAAACAAGTGAACATGAACAAGCAGTTCGTGCGAATGTATAAGTATGAGAATTGGTATTATTTCGTTCCCATATTGTGTTAAAGTGAAGTAAATTGAGTGTAAAAAAGTGAAAAATGGCTCGTACAAAGCAAACTGCCCGTAAATCGACTGGTGGAAAAGCACCCAGGAAACAATTGGCGACTAAAGCAGCTCGCAAAAGTGCCCCAGCAACCGGAGGTGTTAAGAAACCACATCGTTATCGTCCAGGAACTGTTGCTCTTCGTGAAATTCGTCGTTACCAGAAAAGTACTGAATTGTTGATTCGCAAATTGCCTTTCCAACGTTTAGTTCGTGAAATTGCTCAGGATTTCAAAACAGATTTGCGTTTCCAAAGTTCAGCAGTGATGGCTCTTCAAGAAGCAAGTGAAGCCTATTTGGTTGGTCTTTTCGAGGATACTAATTTGTGCGCCATTCATGCTAAACGTGTTACAATCATGCCAAAAGATATTCAATTGGCTCGACGCATCCGTGGTGAACGTGCTTAAGTACATCTACATACAGAAATATTTTATAAACGGTCCTTTTCAGGACCACAAATATGACAAAGAGATTTTAATGCGTTGTTCAATTCAATTCTAGAGTAAAAACAAGTATATACAAATATAATTGAATCAGTAAATTTATAGAAAAAAAAAGGGATTACTTCAATTAGATTGCGAGTATAGTCTGTGCAAGGAATCGAATAAGTGAAAAAAAAAAAAACAAAGTTTGAGTATAATTGTGTACCATTAGGAAGCAGTATTGTATTGAATTTTATATGCATATTACAAATATTTACTTAATTTTAGGGCAAATCATCAATAAATAGTTTAGCGAGAGAATTTTTTTATTTTTCGTAAGTTTAGTTTCAATGTCAATAGCACATCTTATGTCGTTTGATTTTAGAAATTTAAAGAAATAAATTTGAATGAAATGATTTAAAAAAATGATCTATTTTGGAAATAATGAATCACTTAAAAGAAATAGATGGTAAAATATATACAAATGCACTAACTAAACATTAAATTAAACAAGTCAATTTATAGAGAAAATTGATAAGTTCAATTAGATTGCGAGTAGACTATACTCGCAAAGAATCAAAGAAGTAAAAGAAAACTGTAAGTCTGAGTACAATTGTGTACCATTAGGAAGCAATATGTACTGAATTTTATACTAATATGCATATAAAATGAATCCATAAAAATAAATATTATAAATATAGACTTTTAGCGAGAGAAATTTTTTTAGTTTTTATAAGTTAAGTTTCAATGTCAATAGAGCATCTTATGTCGCTTGATTTTAGTAACGCAAATGTTAGATTTTTAATGGAAGTTTTATAAATTCACATTGAAATATATTATACATTTTTATATTTTTATACAAATAATCCTAGTCATAACAAAATACAGTCTCATTTGAGCTATTAAAGAATAGAAAAAAAAAATAAAAAATCTTCCAACAAGTAAAGGCATTGGTCATGGGTACTCATCACTTATATGTATGTACATTCATTATCGAATGGAAAATGCTAAAATATAATATATTTGCAATTAAAAGCATTTTATTTCCTTGAAGTTTATGAAAATGAGTAATTTTATTATTATTTATGTTATATTATCGTTTAAGGGAGCAAATATTCGAAAATAATATCAAAGGAAAAAAATCTTCCTATGAGAATTTTTCTATTAATTCACAGAGTATGGATATGTGCATTAACAAATGTAAAATATGAAAATATGATATATTTTTCATTATAAATATATTAATTTGTTGGCAATTTATGAAAATTAGTACCAACATATTTATATTATCGTATATTATTGTGCTAGAACAAAAAAAATATTTGTTTTAATAGAAACTCAAAACGTTTAGAGAAAGTAAAACAAGCGTTTCATTACTCCAAAAATGATTATTTTATTTACAAGGCAATATTCAATATTGGTGTTAGATTTTAATTTTATATGATTATATGAACCATATACTTTATACTGTATATGATTTTAGACATTAAACAATTGAATTTGTTTAAATAAAAGGGTTTTTATACGCGAGTAGTGAAAGAAATTCATCAAACATTGACTTTAATAGTGATGTTACGTCACATTAAAGAAATAAATTTGAATGAAATTATTTAAAAAATGATCTATTATATTATAGTAATCTAAATGATGTAATATTGGTAAGAAATATCTTTTAGAACATAAAAAATAATGAATTTTTTAGAAGAACTCAAGGATAGAACTCAGTAAAAGCGCCCAAATAAATGAAATTTTTGCATACCTTCCTACTCGGTGATTCTCAGATAGCTGTGTACACGCGGTATTCTCTGGTCGGCGTTTATTAAAATACATAGTGATTATCAAGTGTTTTTCTTGTTGATAAAAATTGTTTAAAAGTTTAAATAATAAAATGGCCGATACAGTCGCTGCTACTCCTGCTGTCGTTGCAGAAAAAAAACCGAAGAAGGCTGCCGCTAGTGGTTCAAAGAAACCAAAATCGACTCCATCTCATCCTCCTACTCAACAAATGGTGGATGCTGCTATCAAAACGTTGAAAGAACGCGGTGGTTCATCTCTTTTGGCTATTAAAAAATATATCGCGGCTACGTACAAAGTTGATGTGCAAAAACTTGCTCCGTTCATCAAGAAATATTTAAAAAGTGCTGTAGCTAGTGGTAAATTAGTGCAAACAAAAGGAAAGGGTGCTGCTGGTTCATTCAAATTGTCGGCATCTGCTAGCAAGGAACCCAAAGCGAAATCAGCTGAGAAGAAGAAGTCGACGAAGCCAAAAACTGCTGCCGCTGGTGAGAAAAAAGTGAAAAAAGCAACTGGTGAGAAGAAAGTGAAGAAAGCTGCCACCACTACAAAGAAAAGTGCTGAGAAGAAAAAAGTGGAAAAATCAAAGGTAAAGAGTATCAAGAAAACTAGCGCTGTCAAGGCAAAAACAACTAAGCCAAAGGCTGCCGCTACTAAAGCTAAAGTACCCAAAGCTAAATCTGCAACATCATCCGCAGCCAAACCTAAAAAGGCTGTTGCGGCTAAGAAAGCTAAAAAATAATTTCATTGCAAGCATTTGCAAAAAAGAAATTAAAAAAAAAAAAAAAACTCCACAGTCCTTTTCAGGGCTACAATTATTTCGTTAATGAGATACAGATCAATTTCAATATAAAATTATATTTACTTTCGCAATACGTTTCTTAAAAATAAGTATAAAATCAATCTATACAAAATCGCTATCAATTGGTTCAGGTAACGATAAAAAAAAAATGGCGATTTTTTTTATATCCATGTAAATTTCTATACTTCACCAGTGAAATAAAGGTATTGGTTTTTTTTTATTCACTTTATACCGAATTTAAAACGGCCATTTTTTTCCCACATTATTCTTTCGTTGATTAACTTTAAGAAATTGAAATCGTTAAAAAATCTCTCTGAGAAATATTTTAGGGCCCTCAAAGGGGCCATTTTTGGGCTACAATTACTTCGTTAATAAGATACAGATAAATTTCAATATGAAACAACATTTACTTTCGAGCAGTACGTTTCGTAAAAATAAGTATAAAATCAATTCATACAAAATCGCTGTCAATTGGTACAGGTAACATGGTATAAAAAAAAAAAATGCCGATTTTTTTTATATTCATGCAAACCTTTGGAAATTCCATACTTCACCAGTGAAATAAATGTGTCTGTTTTTTTCATTCACTTTAAACTGAATTTAAAACAACGGCCATTTTATTTTATTTTTTTCCACATTATTCTTTTGTTGATTAACTTTAACAAATTGAAATCGTTAAAAAATCTCTCAGAGAAATATTTTGGGGCCCTGAAAAGGGCCATTTTTGATGAAATTGGAAACGCATATCGAAAATTTACTTTGAGCTGGTGTATTTGGTAACTGCTTTAGTTCCTTCACTAACAGCATGCTTGGCAAGTTCACCAGGCAATAACAAACGGACGGCAGTTTGGATTTCCCGACTGGTGATTGTTGATCGCTTGTTGTAGTGTGCCAAACGAGATGCTTCGGCGGCGATTCTTTCGAAAATATCATTCACAAAACTGTTCATGATACTCATGGCCTTCGATGAAATACCAGTATCGGGATGTACTTGCTTCAACACTTTGTAGATGTAAATGGCGTAGCTTTCCTTCCTCTTGCGCTTCTTCTTCTTATCATTCTTGGTGATATTCTTCTGTGCCTTTCCGGCTTTCTTGGCTGCTTTTCCACTAGTTTTTGGTGGCATTTTTATTTTCACTTCACTTTACTTCACTGTGTTTGCACTGACGATTGAACGAGAACTGTAAAATTTTGCCATTTTACCCCACCTTAAGTCTCTTGACTCGACGATATTTTGTCAAGTACACAGTCACACAAACACATTGAAAATTGATTGAAATTTTTTGTATAAATAGAAGCAGCATTATCGGTCTATTTCATTATATAGTGATCAGTGGTGTTGTGCACAATCTTTAAAAAAAATACTACTAGTGAAAATGTCTGGCCGTGGTAAAGGAGGAAAAGTGAAGGGAAAGGCAAAGTCGCGCTCAAATCGTGCCGGACTACAGTTCCCCGTCGGTCGTATCCATCGTTTGCTTCGCAAGGGCAACTATGCTGAACGTGTCGGTGCTGGTGCTCCAGTGTATTTAGCAGCTGTTATGGAATATTTGGCTGCTGAAGTTTTAGAATTGGCGGGAAATGCTGCTCGTGACAACAAAAAGACAAGAATCATCCCTCGTCATTTGCAATTAGCCATCCGTAATGACGAAGAGTTGAACAAATTGCTGTCTGGTGTTACCATTGCACAAGGAGGCGTTCTTCCAAACATCCAAGCTGTTCTGTTGCCCAAGAAAACCGAAAAAAGTGCCTAAATCCATTACTTGTGAGAAGAAAAAAAAAAAAAAAAAAGTAACTCAAACAAACCGTCCTTTTAAGGACGACAAATCATTTTAATTAAGAGTATTAAATAATTTCAAATTTTATCTTAATTAGTGAAAAGAAAATTACTCTAATGATAGTAATTTAGTTTATGTATTGTATAAGTGTGTGCATGCAGGAAATAAATTCCGTGTTTGCGGGATTCGGAATTTCGTCAACAAACCCACACTAAAAACTCAAGATCATTTTGTTAGTGCGTGTGTATTACAAAAAAAATATTTTTTTTCCATAGGCCAGTATGATTTTCTTTATTCTCCAACGAAAGGTAAAGCTCAAAAGGGGAAACTAAAGGTCTGCGTATGTGTGTGTGTGTATATTTCTTTTAGAATTCGTTGAAAACAAAAAAGAGACGCTATGAAATTTGCCGCCATTTTGAAATCTAACTGACGCCATATGCTATGGAATGCGAAAAAAGAAATCAACACAACTGAATCTATTCAATATAATTTGACACCATTTTAAAAATTCACTTATGCCACATGTGAAAGAAAAAAGTTTTTTTTTTTTTTATATATTTTAATTTAATTTTCTAAGTCTCACTGATGCTCCAAAATAATACATACCTATGATAAAATTCTGTATTTCAGAAATCCAAACATACTTTTTATGAAATTCGAAATAAAATCACTTCAGAGATTTTTTTGTGGTCCTTAAAAGGACCGATTGTGTAAGAAATAATTTTTTTTCTTTTCTTTTTTAGATTATTTAACCTCCGAAACCATAAAGAGTGCGTCCTTGTCTCTTCAGTGCATATACAACATCCATTGCGGTGACTGTCTTACGCTTAGCGTGTTCGGTGTAGGTAACAGCATCACGAATAACATTTTCCAAGAACACTTTCAGCACACCACGGGTTTCTTCGTATATCAGACCAGAAATACGTTTCACACCACCACGACGAGCTAAACGGCGAATAGCGGGTTTTGTAATACCTTGGATATTATCACGCAACACTTTACGATGACGTTTAGCACCACCTTTGCCCAAACCTTTTCCTCCTTTACCACGACCAGTCATTTTTTTATTTTATTTCACTGAACACTGCACTAAAGTCACTATGAAACTGTACCGAAGCGCTAAATCACCACCGCTATTTATATTAATTTATAAGTAGGAGAAAATAATAGGGGAATAAACATATAAAGTGAAACAAGTGAACATGAACAAGCAGTTCGTGCGAATGTATAAGTATGAGAATTGGTATTATTTCGTTCCCATATTGTGTTAAAGTGAAGTAAATTGAGTGTAAAAAAGTGAAAAATGGCTCGTACAAAGCAAACTGCCCGTAAATCGACTGGTGGAAAAGCACCCAGGAAACAATTGGCGACTAAAGCAGCTCGCAAAAGTGCCCCAGCAACCGGAGGTGTTAAGAAACCACATCGTTATCGTCCAGGAACTGTTGCTCTTCGTGAAATTCGTCGTTACCAGAAAAGTACTGAATTGTTGATTCGCAAATTGCCTTTCCAACGTTTAGTTCGTGAAATTGCTCAGGATTTCAAAACAGATTTGCGTTTCCAAAGTTCAGCAGTGATGGCTCTTCAAGAAGCAAGTGAAGCCTATTTGGTTGGTCTTTTCGAGGATACTAATTTGTGCGCCATTCATGCTAAACGTGTTACAATCATGCCAAAAGATATTCAATTGGCTCGACGCATCCGTGGTGAACGTGCTTAAGTACATCTACATACAGAAATATTTTATAAACGGTCCTTTTCAGGACCACAAATATGACAAAGAGATTTTAATGCGTTGTTCAATTCAATTCTAGAGTAAAAACAAGTATATACAAATATAATTGAATCAGTAAATTTATAGAAAAAAAAAGGGATTACTTCAATTAGATTGCGAGTATAGTCTGTGCAAGGAATCGAATAAGTGAAAAAAAAAAAAACAAAGTTTGAGTATAATTGTGTACCATTAGGAAGCAGTATTGTATTGAATTTTATATGCATATTACAAATATTTACTTAATTTTAGGGCAAATCATCAATAAATAGTTTAGCGAGAGAATTTTTTTATTTTTCGTAAGTTTAGTTTCAATGTCAATAGCACATCTTATGTCGTTTGATTTTAGAAATTTAAAGAAATAAATTTGAATGAAATGATTTAAAAAAATGATCTATTTTGGAAATAATGAATCACTTAAAAGAAATAGATGGTAAAATATATACAAATGCACTAACTAAACATTAAATTAAACAAGTCAATTTATAGAGAAAATTGATAAGTTCAATTAGATTGCGAGTAGACTATACTCGCAAAGAATCAAAGAAGTAAAAGAAAACTGTAAGTCTGAGTACAATTGTGTACCATTAGGAAGCAATATGTACTGAATTTTATACATAATATGCATATAAAATGAATCCATAAAAATAAATATTATAAATATAGACTTTTAGCGAGAGAAATTTTTTTAGTTTTTATAAGTTAAGTTTCAATGTCAATAGAGCATCTTATGTCGCTTGATTTTAGTAACGCAAATGTTAGATTTTTAATGGAAGTTTTATAAATTCACATTGAAATATATTATACATTTTTATATTTTTATACAAATAATCCTAGTCATAACAAAATACAGTCTCATTTGAGCTATTAAAGAATAGAAAAAAAAAATAAAAAATCTTCCAACAAGTAAAGGCATTGGTCATGGGTACTCATCACTTATATGTATGTACATTCATTATCGAATGGAAAATGCTAAAATATAATATATTTGCAATTAAAAGCATTTTATTTCCTTGAAGTTTATGAAAATGAGTAATTTTATTATTATTTATGTTATATTATCGTTTAAGGGAGCAAATATTCGAAAATAATATCAAAGGAAAAAAATCTTCCTATGAGAATTTTTCTATTAATTCACAGAGTATGGATATGTGCATTAACAAATGTAAAATATGAAAATATGATATATTTTTCATTATAAATATATTAATTTGTTGGCAATTTATGAAAATTAGTACCAACATATTTATATTATCGTATATTATTGTGCTAGAACAAAAAAAATATTTGTTTTAATAGAAACTCAAAACGTTTAGAGAAAGTAAAACAAGCGTTTCATTACTCCAAAAATGATTATTTTATTTACAAGGCAATATTCAATATTGGTGTTAGATTTTAATTTTATATGATTATATGAACCATATACTTTATACTGTATATGATTTTAGACATTAAACAATTGAATTTGTTTAAATAAAAGGGTTTTTATACGCGAGTAGTGAAAGAAATTCATCAAACATTGACTTTAATAGTGATGTTACGTCACATTAAAGAAATAAATTTGAATGAAATTATTTAAAAAATGATCTATTATATTATAGTAATCTAAATGATGTAATATTGGTAAGAAATATCTTTTAGAACATAAAAAATAATGAATTTTTTAGAAGAACTCAAGGATAGAACTCAGTAAAAGCGCCCAAATAAATGAAATTTTTGCATACCTTCCTACTCGGTGATTCTCAGATAGCTGTGTACACGCGGTATTCTCTGGTCGGCGTTTATTAAAATACATAGTGATTATCAAGTGTTTTTCTTGTTGATAAAAATTGTTTAAAAGTTTAAATAATAAAATGGCCGATACAGTCGCTGCTACTCCTGCTGTCGTTGCAGAAAAAAAACCGAAGAAGGCTGCCGCTAGTGGTTCAAAGAAACCAAAATCGACTCCATCTCATCCTCCTACTCAACAAATGGTGGATGCTGCTATCAAAACGTTGAAAGAACGCGGTGGTTCATCTCTTTTGGCTATTAAAAAATATATCGCGGCTACGTACAAAGTTGATGTGCAAAAACTTGCTCCGTTCATCAAGAAATATTTAAAAAGTGCTGTAGCTAGTGGTAAATTAGTGCAAACAAAAGGAAAGGGTGCTGCTGGTTCATTCAAATTGTCGGCATCTGCTAGCAAGGAACCAAAAGCGAAATCAGCTGAGAAGAAGAAGTCGACGAAGCCAAAAACTGCTGCCGCTGGTGAGAAAAAAGTGAAAAAAGCAACTGGTGAGAAGAAAGTGAAGAAAGCTGCCACCACTACAAAGAAAAGTGCTGAGAAGAAAAAAGTGGAAAAATCAAAGGTAAAGAGTATCAAGAAAACTAGCGCTGTCAAGGCAAAAACAACTAAGCCAAAGGCTGCCGCTACTAAAGCTAAAGTACCCAAAGCTAAATCTGCAACATCATCCGCAGCCAAACCTAAAAAGGCTGTTGCGGCTAAGAAAGCTAAAAAATAATTTCATTGCAAGCATTTGCAAAAAAGAAATTAAAAAAAAAAAAAAACTCCACAGTCCTTTTCAGGGCTACAATTATTTCGTTAATGAGATACAGATCAATTTCAATATAAAATTATATTTACTTTCGCAATACGTTTCTTAAAAATAAGTATAAAATCAATCTATACAAAATCGCTATCAATTGGTTCAGGTAACGATAAAAAAAAAATGGCGATTTTTTTTATATCCATGTAAATTTCTATACTTCACCAGTGAAATAAAGGTATTGGTTTTTTTTTATTCACTTTATACCGAATTTAAAACGGCCATTTTTTTCCCACATTATTCTTTCGTTGATTAACTTTAAGAAATTGAAATCGTTAAAAAATCTCTCTGAGAAATATTTTAGGGCCCTCAAAGGGGCCATTTTTGGGCTACAATTACTTCGTTAATAAGATACAGATAAATTTCAATATGAAACAACATTTACTTTCGAGCAGTACGTTTCGTAAAAATAAGTATAAAATCAATTCATACAAAATCGCTGTCAATTGGTACAGGTAACATGGTATAAAAAAAAAAAAATGGCGATTTTTTTTATATTCATGCAAACCTTTGGAAATTCCATACTTCACCAGTGAAATAAATGTGTCTGTTTTTTTCATTCACTTTAAACTGAATTTAAAACAACGGCCATTTTATTTTATTTTTTTCCACATTATTCTTTTGTTGATTAACTTTAACAAATTGAAATCGTTAAAAAATCTCTCAGAGAAATATTTTGGGGCCCTGAAAAGGGCCATTTTTGATGAAATTGGAAACGCATATCGAAAATTTACTTTGAGCTGGTGTATTTGGTAACTGCTTTAGTTCCTTCACTAACAGCATGCTTGGCAAGTTCACCAGGCAATAACAAACGGACGGCAGTTTGGATTTCCCGACTGGTGATTGTTGATCGCTTGTTGTAGTGTGCCAAACGAGATGCTTCGGCGGCGATTCTTTCGAAAATATCATTCACAAAACTGTTCATGATACTCATGGCCTTCGATGAAATACCAGTATCGGGATGTACTTGCTTCAACACTTTGTAGATGTAAATGGCGTAGCTTTCCTTCCTCTTGCGCTTCTTCTTCTTATCATTCTTGGTGATATTCTTCTGTGCCTTTCCGGCTTTCTTGGCTGCTTTTCCACTAGTTTTTGGTGGCATTTTTATTTTCACTTCACTTTACTTCACTGTGTTTGCACTGACGATTGAACGAGAACTGTAAAATTTTGCCATTTTACCCCACCTTAAGTCTCTTGACTCGACGATATTTTGTCAAGTACACAGTCACACAAACACATTGAAAATTGATTGAAATTTTTTGTATAAATAGAAGCAGCATTATCGGTCTATTTCATTATATAGTGATCAGTGGTGTTGTGCACAATCTTTAAAAAAAATACTACTAGTGAAAATGTCTGGCCGTGGTAAAGGAGGAAAAGTGAAGGGAAAGGCAAAGTCGCGCTCAAATCGTGCCGGACTACAGTTCCCCGTCGGTCGTATCCATCGTTTGCTTCGCAAGGGCAACTATGCTGAACGTGTCGGTGCTGGTGCTCCAGTGTATTTAGCAGCTGTTATGGAATATTTGGCTGCTGAAGTTTTAGAATTGGCGGGAAATGCTGCTCGTGACAACAAAAAGACAAGAATCATCCCTCGTCATTTGCAATTAGCCATCCGTAATGACGAAGAGTTGAACAAATTGCTGTCTGGTGTTACCATTGCACAAGGAGGCGTTCTTCCAAACATCCAAGCTGTTCTGTTGCCCAAGAAAACCGAAAAAAGTGCCTAAATCCATTACTTGTGAGAAGAAAAAAAAAAAAAAAAAAGTAACTCAAACAAACCGTCCTTTTAAGGACGACAAATCATTTTAATTAAGAGTATTAAATAATTTCAAATTTTATCTTAATTAGTGAAAAGAAAATTACTCTAATGATAGTAATTTAGTTTATGTATTGTATAAGTGTGTGCATGCAGGAAATAAATTCCGTGTTTGCGGGATTCGGAATTTCGTCAACAAACCCACACTAAAAACTCAAGATCATTTTGTTAGTGCGTGTGTATTACAAAAAAAATATTTTTTTTCCATAGGCCAGTATGATTTTCTTTATTCTCCAACGAAAGGTAAAGCTCAAAAGGGGAAACTAAAGGTCTGCGTATGTGTGTGTGTGTATATTTCTTTTAGAATTCGTTGAAAACAAAAAAGAGACGCTATGAAATTTGCCGCCATTTTGAAATCTAACTGACGCCATATGCTATGGAATGCGAAAAAAGAAATCAACACAACTGAATCTATTCAATATAATTTGACACCATTTTAAAAATTCACTTATGCCACATGTGAAAGAAAAAAGTTTTTTTTTTTTTTATATATTTTAATTTAATTTTCTAAGTCTCACTGATGCTCCAAAATAATACATACCTATGATAAAATTCTGTATTTCAGAAATCCAAACATACTTTTTATGAAATTCGAAATAAAATCACTTCAGAGATTTTTTTGTGGTCCTTAAAAGGACCGATTGTGTAAGAAATAATTTTTTTTCTTTTCTTTTTTAGATTATTTAACCTCCGAAACCATAAAGAGTGCGTCCTTGTCTCTTCAGTGCATATACAACATCCATTGCGGTGACTGTCTTACGCTTAGCGTGTTCGGTGTAGGTAACAGCATCACGAATAACATTTTCCAAGAACACTTTCAGCACACCACGGGTTTCTTCGTATATCAGACCAGAAATACGTTTCACACCACCACGACGAGCTAAACGGCGAATAGCGGGTTTTGTAATACCTTGGATATTATCACGCAACACTTTACGATGACGTTTAGCACCACCTTTGCCCAAACCTTTTCCTCCTTTACCACGACCAGTCATTTTTTTATTTTATTTCACTGAACACTGCACTAAAGTCACTATGAAACTGTACCGAAGCGCTAAATCACCACCGCTATTTATATTAATTTATAAGTAGGAGAAAATAATAGGGGAATAAACATATAAAGTGAAACAAGTGAACATGAACAAGCAGTTCGTGCGAATGTATAAGTATGAGAATTGGTATTATTTCGTTCCCATATTGTGTTAAAGTGAAGTAAATTGAGTGTAAAAAAGTGAAAAATGGCTCGTACAAAGCAAACTGCCCGTAAATCGACTGGTGGAAAAGCACCCAGGAAACAATTGGCGACTAAAGCAGCTCGCAAAAGTGCCCCAGCAACCGGAGGTGTTAAGAAACCACATCGTTATCGTCCAGGAACTGTTGCTCTTCGTGAAATTCGTCGTTACCAGAAAAGTACTGAATTGTTGATTCGCAAATTGCCTTTCCAACGTTTAGTTCGTGAAATTGCTCAGGATTTCAAAACAGATTTGCGTTTCCAAAGTTCAGCAGTGATGGCTCTTCAAGAAGCAAGTGAAGCCTATTTGGTTGGTCTTTTCGAGGATACTAATTTGTGCGCCATTCATGCTAAACGTGTTACAATCATGCCAAAAGATATTCAATTGGCTCGACGCATCCGTGGTGAACGTGCTTAAGTACATCTACATACAGAAATATTTTATAAACGGTCCTTTTCAGGACCACAAATATGACAAAGAGATTTTAATGCGTTGTTCAATTCAATTCTAGAGTAAAAACAAGTATATACAAATATAATTGAATCAGTAAATTTATAGAAAAAAAAAGGGATTACTTCAATTAGATTGCGAGTATAGTCTGTGCAAGGAATCGAATAAGTGAAAAAAAAAAAAACAAAGTTTGAGTATAATTGTGTACCATTAGGAAGCAGTATTGTATTGAATTTTATATGCATATTACAAATATTTACTTAATTTTAGGGCAAATCATCAATAAATAGTTTAGCGAGAGAATTTTTTTATTTTTCGTAAGTTTAGTTTCAATGTCAATAGCACATCTTATGTCGTTTGATTTTAGAAATTTAAAGAAATAAATTTGAATGAAATGATTTAAAAAAATGATCTATTTTGGAAATAATGAATCACTTAAAAGAAATAGATGGTAAAATATATACAAATGCACTAACTAAACATTAAATTAAACAAGTCAATTTATAGAGAAAATTGATAAGTTCAATTAGATTGCGAGTAGACTATACTCGCAAAGAATCAAAGAAGTAAAAGAAAACTGTAAGTCTGAGTACAATTGTGTACCATTAGGAAGCAATATGTACTGAATTTTATACTAATATGCATATAAAATGAATCCATAAAAATAAATATTATAAATATAGACTTTTAGCGAGAGAAATTTTTTTAGTTTTTATAAGTTAAGTTTCAATGTCAATAGAGCATCTTATGTCGCTTGATTTTAGTAACGCAAATGTTAGATTTTTAATGGAAGTTTTATAAATTCACATTGAAATATATTATACATTTTTATATTTTTATACAAATAATCCTAGTCATAACAAAATACAGTCTCATTTGAGCTATTAAAGAATAGAAAAAAAAAATAAAAAATCTTCCAACAAGTAAAGGCATTGGTCATGGGTACTCATCACTTATATGTATGTACATTCATTATCGAATGGAAAATGCTAAAATATAATATATTTGCAATTAAAAGCATTTTATTTCCTTGAAGTTTATGAAAATGAGTAATTTTATTATTATTTATGTTATATTATCGTTTAAGGGAGCAAATATTCGAAAATAATATCAAAGGAAAAAAATCTTCCTATGAGAATTTTTCTATTAATTCACAGAGTATGGATATGTGCATTAACAAATGTAAAATATGAAAATATGATATATTTTTCATTATAAATATATTAATTTGTTGGCAATTTATGAAAATTAGTACCAACATATTTATATTATCGTATATTATTGTGCTAGAACAAAAAAAATATTTGTTTTAATAGAAACTCAAAACGTTTAGAGAAAGTAAAACAAGCGTTTCATTACTCCAAAAATGATTATTTTATTTACAAGGCAATATTCAATATTGGTGTTAGATTTTAATTTTATATGATTATATGAACCATATACTTTATACTGTATATGATTTTAGACATTAAACAATTGAATTTGTTTAAATAAAAGGGTTTTTATACGCGAGTAGTGAAAGAAATTCATCAAACATTGACTTTAATAGTGATGTTACGTCACATTAAAGAAATAAATTTGAATGAAATTATTTAAAAAATGATCTATTATATTATAGTAATCTAAATGATGTAATATTGGTAAGAAATATCTTTTAGAACATAAAAAATAATGAATTTTTTAGAAGAACTCAAGGATAGAACTCAGTAAAAGCGCCCAAATAAATGAAATTTTTGCATACCTTCCTACTCGGTGATTCTCAGATAGCTGTGTACACGCGGTATTCTCTGGTCGGCGTTTATTAAAATACATAGTGATTATCAAGTGTTTTTCTTGTTGATAAAAATTGTTTAAAAGTTTAAATAATAAAATGGCCGATACAGTCGCTGCTACTCCTGCTGTCGTTGCAGAAAAAAAACCGAAGAAGGCTGCCGCTAGTGGTTCAAAGAAACCAAAATCGACTCCATCTCATCCTCCTACTCAACAAATGGTGGATGCTGCTATCAAAACGTTGAAAGAACGCGGTGGTTCATCTCTTTTGGCTATTAAAAAATATATCGCGGCTACGTACAAAGTTGATGTGCAAAAACTTGCTCCGTTCATCAAGAAATATTTAAAAAGTGCTGTAGCTAGTGGTAAATTAGTGCAAACAAAAGGAAAGGGTGCTGCTGGTTCATTCAAATTGTCGGCATCTGCTAGCAAGGAACCCAAAGCGAAATCAGCTGAGAAGAAGAAGTCGACGAAGCCAAAAACTGCTGCCGCTGGTGAGAAAAAAGTGAAAAAAGCAACTGGTGAGAAGAAAGTGAAGAAAGCTGCCACCACTACAAAGAAAAGTGCTGAGAAGAAAAAAGTGGAAAAATCAAAGGTAAAGAGTATCAAGAAAACTAGCGCTGTCAAGGCAAAAACAACTAAGCCAAAGGCTGCCGCTACTAAAGCTAAAGTACCCAAAGCTAAATCTGCAACATCATCCGCAGCCAAACCTAAAAAGGCTGTTGCGGCTAAGAAAGCTAAAAAATAATTTCATTGCAAGCATTTGCAAAAAAGAAATTAAAAAAAAAAAAAAAACTCCACAGTCCTTTTCAGGGCTACAATTATTTCGTTAATGAGATACAGATCAATTTCAATATAAAATTATATTTACTTTCGCAATACGTTTCTTAAAAATAAGTATAAAATCAATCTATACAAAATCGCTATCAATTGGTTCAGGTAACGATAAAAAAAAAATGGCGATTTTTTTTATATCCATGTAAATTTCTATACTTCACCAGTGAAATAAAGGTATTGGTTTTTTTTTATTCACTTTATACCGAATTTAAAACGGCCATTTTTTTCCCACATTATTCTTTCGTTGATTAACTTTAAGAAATTGAAATCGTTAAAAAATCTCTCTGAGAAATATTTTAGGGCCCTCAAAGGGGCCATTTTTGGGCTACAATTACTTCGTTAATAAGATACAGATAAATTTCAATATGAAACAACATTTACTTTCGAGCAGTACGTTTCGTAAAAATAAGTATAAAATCAATTCATACAAAATCGCTGTCAATTGGTACAGGTAACATGGTATAAAAAAAAAAAATGCCGATTTTTTTTATATTCATGCAAACCTTTGGAAATTCCATACTTCACCAGTGAAATAAATGTGTCTGTTTTTTTCATTCACTTTAAACTGAATTTAAAACAACGGCCATTTTATTTTATTTTTTTCCACATTATTCTTTTGTTGATTAACTTTAACAAATTGAAATCGTTAAAAAATCTCTCAGAGAAATATTTTGGGGCCCTGAAAAGGGCCATTTTTGATGAAATTGGAAACGCATATCGAAAATTTACTTTGAGCTGGTGTATTTGGTAACTGCTTTAGTTCCTTCACTAACAGCATGCTTGGCAAGTTCACCAGGCAATAACAAACGGACGGCAGTTTGGATTTCCCGACTGGTGATTGTTGATCGCTTGTTGTAGTGTGCCAAACGAGATGCTTCGGCGGCGATTCTTTCGAAAATATCATTCACAAAACTGTTCATGATACTCATGGCCTTCGATGAAATACCAGTATCGGGATGTACTTGCTTCAACACTTTGTAGATGTAAATGGCGTAGCTTTCCTTCCTCTTGCGCTTCTTCTTCTTATCATTCTTGGTGATATTCTTCTGTGCCTTTCCGGCTTTCTTGGCTGCTTTTCCACTAGTTTTTGGTGGCATTTTTATTTTCACTTCACTTTACTTCACTGTGTTTGCACTGACGATTGAACGAGAACTGTAAAATTTTGCCATTTTACCCCACCTTAAGTCTCTTGACTCGACGATATTTTGTCAAGTACACAGTCACACAAACACATTGAAAATTGATTGAAATTTTTTGTATAAATAGAAGCAGCATTATCGGTCTATTTCATTATATAGTGATCAGTGGTGTTGTGCACAATCTTTAAAAAAAATACTACTAGTGAAAATGTCTGGCCGTGGTAAAGGAGGAAAAGTGAAGGGAAAGGCAAAGTCGCGCTCAAATCGTGCCGGACTACAGTTCCCCGTCGGTCGTATCCATCGTTTGCTTCGCAAGGGCAACTATGCTGAACGTGTCGGTGCTGGTGCTCCAGTGTATTTAGCAGCTGTTATGGAATATTTGGCTGCTGAAGTTTTAGAATTGGCGGGAAATGCTGCTCGTGACAACAAAAAGACAAGAATCATCCCTCGTCATTTGCAATTAGCCATCCGTAATGACGAAGAGTTGAACAAATTGCTGTCTGGTGTTACCATTGCACAAGGAGGCGTTCTTCCAAACATCCAAGCTGTTCTGTTGCCCAAGAAAACCGAAAAAAGTGCCTAAATCCATTACTTGTGAGAAGAAAAAAAAAAAAAAAAAGTAACTCAAACAAACCGTCCTTTTAAGGACGACAAATCATTTTAATTAAGAGTATTAAATAATTTCAAATTTTATCTTAATTAGTGAAAAGAAAATTACTCTAATGATAGTAATTTAGTTTATGTATTGTATAAGTGTGTGCATGCAGGAAATAAATTCCGTGTTTGCGGGATTCGGAATTTCGTCAACAAACCCACACTAAAAACTCAAGATCATTTTGTTAGTGCGTGTGTATTACAAAAAAAATATTTTTTTTCCATAGGCCAGTATGATTTTCTTTATTCTCCAACGAAAGGTAAAGCTCAAAAGGGGAAACTAAAGGTCTGCGTATGTGTGTGTGTGTATATTTCTTTTAGAATTCGTTGAAAACAAAAAAGAGACGCTATGAAATTTGCCGCCATTTTGAAATCTAACTGACGCCATATGCTATGGAATGCGAAAAAAGAAATCAACACAACTGAATCTATTCAATATAATTTGACACCATTTTAAAAATTCACTTATGCCACATGTGAAAGAAAAAAGTTTTTTTTTTTTTTATATATTTTAATTTAATTTTCTAAGTCTCACTGATGCTCCAAAATAATACATACCTATGATAAAATTCTGTATTTCAGAAATCCAAACATACTTTTTATGAAATTCGAAATAAAATCACTTCAGAGATTTTTTTGTGGTCCTTAAAAGGACCGATTGTGTAAGAAATAATTTTTTTTCTTTTCTTTTTTAGATTATTTAACCTCCGAAACCATAAAGAGTGCGTCCTTGTCTCTTCAGTGCATATACAACATCCATTGCGGTGACTGTTTTACGCTTAGCGTGTTCGGTGTAGGTAACAGCATCACGAATAACATTTTCCAAGAACACTTTCAGCACACCACGGGTTTCTTCGTATATCAGACCAGAAATACGTTTCACACCACCACGACGAGCTAAACGGCGAATAGCGGGTTTTGTAATACCTTGGATATTATCACGCAACACTTTACGATGACGTTTAGCACCACCTTTGCCCAAACCTTTTCCTCCTTTACCACGACCAGTCATTTTTTTATTTTATTTCACTGAACACTGCACTAAAGTCACTATGAAACTGTACCGAAGCGCTAAATCACCACCGCTATTTATATTAATTTATAAGTAGGAGAAAATAATAGGGGAATAAACATATAAAGTGAAACAAGTGAACATGAACAAGCAGTTCGTGCGAATGTATAAGTATGAGAATTGGTATTATTTCGTTCCCATATTGTGTTAAAGTGAAGTAAATTGAGTGTAAAAAAGTGAAAAATGGCTCGTACAAAGCAAACTGCCCGTAAATCGACTGGTGGAAAAGCACCCAGGAAACAATTGGCGACTAAAGCAGCTCGCAAAAGTGCCCCAGCAACCGGAGGTGTTAAGAAACCACATCGTTATCGTCCAGGAACTGTTGCTCTTCGTGAAATTCGTCGTTACCAGAAAAGTACTGAATTGTTGATTCGCAAATTGCCTTTCCAACGTTTAGTTCGTGAAATTGCTCAGGATTTCAAAACAGATTTGCGTTTCCAAAGTTCAGCAGTGATGGCTCTTCAAGAAGCAAGTGAAGCCTATTTGGTTGGTCTTTTCGAGGATACTAATTTGTGCGCCATTCATGCTAAACGTGTTACAATCATGCCAAAAGATATTCAATTGGCTCGACGCATCCGTGGTGAACGTGCTTAAGTACATCTACATACAGAAATATTTTATAAACGGTCCTTTTCAGGACCACAAATATGACAAAGAGATTTTAATGCGTTGTTCAATTCAATTCTAGAGTAAAAACAAGTATATACAAATATAATTGAATCAGTAAATTTATAGAAAAAAAAAGGGATTACTTCAATTAGATTGCGAGTATAGTCTGTGCAAGGAATCGAATAAGTGAAAAAAAAAAAAACAAAGTTTGAGTATAATTGTGTACCATTAGGAAGCAGTATTGTATTGAATTTTATATGCATATTACAAATATTTACTTAATTTTAGGGCAAATCATCAATAAATAGTTTAGCGAGAGAATTTTTTTATTTTTCGTAAGTTTAGTTTCAATGTCAATAGCACATCTTATGTCGTTTGATTTTAGAAATTTAAAGAAATAAATTTGAATGAAATGATTTAAAAAAATGATCTATTTTGGAAATAATGAATCACTTAAAAGAAATAGATGGTAAAATATATACAAATGCACTAACTAAACATTAAATTAAACAAGTCAATTTATAGAGAAAATTGATAAGTTCAATTAGATTGCGAGTAGACTATACTCGCAAAGAATCAAAGAAGTAAAAGAAAACTGTAAGTCTGAGTACAATTGTGTACCATTAGGAAGCAATATGTACTGAATTTTATACATAATATGCATATAAAATGAATCCATAAAAATAAATATTATAAATATAGACTTTTAGCGAGAGAAATTTTTTTAGTTTTTATAAGTTAAGTTTCAATGTCAATAGAGCATCTTATGTCGCTTGATTTTAGTAACGCAAATGTTAGATTTTTAATGGAAGTTTTATAAATTCACATTGAAATATATTATACATTTTTATATTTTTATACAAATAATCCTAGTCATAACAAAATACAGTCTCATTTGAGCTATTAAAGAATAGAAAAAAAAAATAAAAAATCTTCCAACAAGTAAAGGCATTGGTCATGGGTACTCATCACTTATATGTATGTACATTCATTATCGAATGGAAAATGCTAAAATATAATATATTTGCAATTAAAAGCATTTTATTTCCTTGAAGTTTATGAAAATGAGTAATTTTATTATTATTTATGTTATATTATCGTTTAAGGGAGCAAATATTCGAAAATAATATCAAAGGAAAAAAATCTTCCTATGAGAATTTTTCTATTAATTCACAGAGTATGGATATGTGCATTAACAAATGTAAAATATGAAAATATGATATATTTTTCATTATAAATATATTAATTTGTTGGCAATTTATGAAAATTAGTACCAACATATTTATATTATCGTATATTATTGTGCTAGAACAAAAAAAATATTTGTTTTAATAGAAACTCAAAACGTTTAGAGAAAGTAAAACAAGCGTTTCATTACTCCAAAAATGATTATTTTATTTACAAGGCAATATTCAATATTGGTGTTAGATTTTAATTTTATATGATTATATGAACCATATACTTTATACTGTATATGATTTTAGACATTAAACAATTGAATTTGTTTAAATAAAAGGGTTTTTATACGCGAGTAGTGAAAGAAATTCATCAAACATTGACTTTAATAGTGATGTTACGTCACATTAAAGAAATAAATTTGAATGAAATTATTTAAAAAATGATCTATTATATTATAGTAATCTAAATGATGTAATATTGGTAAGAAATATCTTTTAGAACATAAAAAATAATGAATTTTTTAGAAGAACTCAAGGATAGAACTCAGTAAAAGCGCCCAAATAAATGAAATTTTTGCATACCTTCCTACTCGGTGATTCTCAGATAGCTGTGTACACGCGGTATTCTCTGGTCGGCGTTTATTAAAATACATAGTGATTATCAAGTGTTTTTCTTGTTGATAAAAATTGTTTAAAAGTTTAAATAATAAAATGGCCGATACAGTCGCTGCTACTCCTGCTGTCGTTGCAGAAAAAAAACCGAAGAAGGCTGCCGCTAGTGGTTCAAAGAAACCAAAATCGACTCCATCTCATCCTCCTACTCAACAAATGGTGGATGCTGCTATCAAAACGTTGAAAGAACGCGGTGGTTCATCTCTTTTGGCTATTAAAAAATATATCGCGGCTACGTACAAAGTTGATGTGCAAAAACTTGCTCCGTTCATCAAGAAATATTTAAAAAGTGCTGTAGCTAGTGGTAAATTAGTGCAAACAAAAGGAAAGGGTGCTGCTGGTTCATTCAAATTGTCGGCATCTGCTAGCAAGGAACCAAAAGCGAAATCAGCTGAGAAGAAGAAGTCGACGAAGCCAAAAACTGCTGCCGCTGGTGAGAAAAAAGTGAAAAAAGCAACTGGTGAGAAGAAAGTGAAGAAAGCTGCCACCACTACAAAGAAAAGTGCTGAGAAGAAAAAAGTGGAAAAATCAAAGGTAAAGAGTATCAAGAAAACTAGCGCTGTCAAGGCAAAAACAACTAAGCCAAAGGCTGCCGCTACTAAAGCTAAAGTACCCAAAGCTAAATCTGCAACATCATCCGCAGCCAAACCTAAAAAGGCTGTTGCGGCTAAGAAAGGTAAAAAATAATTTCATTGCAAGCATTTGCAAAAAAGAAATTAAAAAAAAAAAAAACTCCACAGTCCTTTTCAGGGCTACAATTATTTCGTTAATGAGATACAGATCAATTTCAATATAAAATTATATTTACTTTCGCAATACGTTTCTTAAAAATAAGTATAAAATCAATCTATACAAAATCGCTATCAATTGGTTCAGGTAACGATAAAAAAAAAATGGCGATTTTTTTTATATCCATGTAAATTTCTATACTTCACCAGTGAAATAAAGGTATTGGTTTTTTTTTATTCACTTTATACCGAATTTAAAACGGCCATTTTTTTCCCACATTATTCTTTCGTTGATTAACTTTAAGAAATTGAAATCGTTAAAAAATCTCTGAGAAATATTTTAGGGCCCTCAAAGGGGCCATTTTTGGGCTACAATTACTTCGTTAATAAGATACAGATAAATTTCAATATGAAACAACATTTACTTTCGAGCAGTACGTTTCGTAAAAATAAGTATAAAATCAATTCATACAAAATCGCTGTCAATTGGTACAGGTAACATGGTATAAAAAAAAAAAAATGCCGATTTTTTTTATATTCATGCAAACCTTTGGAAATTCCATACTTCACCAGTGAAATAAATGTGTCTGTTTTTTTCATTCACTTTAAACTGAATTTAAAACAACGGCCATTTTATTTTATTTTTTTCCACATTATTCTTTTGTTGATTAACTTTAACAAATTGAAATCGTTAAAAAATCTCTCAGAGAAATATTTTGGGGCCCTGAAAAGGGCCATTTTTGATGAAATTGGAAACGCATATCGAAAATTTACTTTGAGCTGGTGTATTTGGTAACTGCTTTAGTTCCTTCACTAACAGCATGCTTGGCAAGTTCACCAGGCAATAACAAACGGACGGCAGTTTGGATTTCCCGACTGGTGATTGTTGATCGCTTGTTGTAGTGTGCCAAACGAGATGCTTCGGCGGCGATTCTTTCGAAAATATCATTCACAAAACTGTTCATGATACTCATGGCCTTCGATGAAATACCAGTATCGGGATGTACTTGCTTCAACACTTTGTAGATGTAAATGGCGTAGCTTTCCTTCCTCTTGCGCTTCTTCTTCTTATCATTCTTGGTGATATTCTTCTGTGCCTTTCCGGCTTTCTTGGCTGCTTTTCCACTAGTTTTTGGTGGCATTTTTATTTTCACTTCACTTTACTTCACTGTGTTTGCACTGACGATTGAACGAGAACTGTAAAATTTTGCCATTTTACCCCACCTTAAGTCTCTTGACTCGACGATATTTTGTCAAGTACACAGTCACACAAACACATTGAAAATTGATTGAAATTTTTTGTATAAATAGAAGCAGCATTATCGGTCTATTTCATTATATAGTGATCAGTGGTGTTGTGCACAATCTTTAAAAAAAATACTACTAGTGAAAATGTCTGGCCGTGGTAAAGGAGGAAAAGTGAAGGGAAAGGCAAAGTCGCGCTCAAATCGTGCCGGACTACAGTTCCCCGTCGGTCGTATCCATCGTTTGCTTCGCAAGGGCAACTATGCTGAACGTGTCGGTGCTGTTGCTCCAGTGTATTTAGCAGCTGTTATGGAATATTTGGCTGCTGAAGTTTTAGAATTGGCGGGAAATGCTGCTCGTGACAACAAAAAGACAAGAATCATCCCTCGTCATTTGCAATTAGCCATCCGTAATGACGAAGAGTTGAACAAATTGCTGTCTGGTGTTACCATTGCACAAGGAGGCGTTCTTCCAAACATCCAAGCTGTTCTGTTGCCCAAGAAAACCGAAAAAAGTGCCTAAATCCATTACTTGTGAGAAGAAAAAAAAAAAAAAAAAAGTAACTCAAACAAACCGTCCTTTTAAGGACGACAAATCATTTTAATTAAGAGTATTAAATAATTTCAAATTTTATCTTAATTAGTGAAAAGAAAATTACTCTAATGATAGTAATTTAGTTTATGTATTGTATAAGTGTGTGCATGCAGGAAATAAATTCCGTGTTTGCGGGATTCGGAATTTCGTCAACAAACCCACACTAAAAACTCAAGATCATTTTGTTAGTGCGTGTGTATTACAAAAAAAATATTTTTTTTCCATAGGCCAGTATGATTTTCTTTATTCTCCAACGAAAGGTAAAGCTCAAAAGGGGAAACTAAAGGTCTGCGTATGTGTGTGTGTGTATATTTCTTTTAGAATTCGTTGAAAACAAAAAAGAGACGCTATGAAATTTGCCGCCATTTTGAAATCTAACTGACGCCATATGCTATGGAATGCGAAAAAAGAAATCAACACAACTGAATCTA
This sequence comes from Brachypalpus laphriformis, assembly GCA_945910035.1. Lineage (NCBI taxonomy): Eukaryota > Metazoa > Arthropoda > Insecta > Diptera > Syrphidae > Brachypalpus > Brachypalpus laphriformis. The sequence goes on along the minus strand of OX246753.1, from coordinate 234,774,816 downwards.
TTCAATATAATTTGACACCATTTTAAAAATTCACTTATGCCACATGTGAAAGAAAAAAGTTTTTTTTTTTTTTATATATTTTAATTTAATTTTCTAAGTCTCACTGATGCTCCAAAATAATACATACCTATGATAAAATTCTGTATTTCAGAAATCCAAACATACTTTTTATGAAATTCGAAATAAAATCACTTCAGAGATTTTTTTGTGGTCCTTAAAAGGACCGATTGTGTAAGAAATAATTTTTTTTCTTTTCTTTTTTAGATTATTTAACCTCCGAAACCATAAAGAGTGCGTCCTTGTCTCTTCAGTGCATATACAACATCCATTGCGGTGACTGTCTTACGCTTAGCGTGTTCGGTGTAGGTAACAGCATCACGAATAACATTTTCCAAGAACACTTTCAGCACACCACGGGTTTCTTCGTATATCAGACCAGAAATACGTTTCACACCACCACGACGAGCTAAACGGCGAATAGCGGGTTTTGTAATACCTTGGATATTATCACGCAACACTTTACGATGACGTTTAGCACCACCTTTGCCCAAACCTTTTCCTCCTTTACCACGACCAGTCATTTTTTTATTTTATTTCACTGAACACTGCACTAAAGTCACTATGAAACTGTACCGAAGCGCTAAATCACCACCGCTATTTATATTAATTTATAAGTAGGAGAAAATAATAGGGGAATAAACATATAAAGTGAAACAAGTGAACATGAACAAGCAGTTCGTGCGAATGTATAAGTATGAGAATTGGTATTATTTCGTTCCCATATTGTGTTAAAGTGAAGTAAATTGAGTGTAAAAAAGTGAAAAATGGCTCGTACAAAGCAAACTGCCCGTAAATCGACTGGTGGAAAAGCACCCAGGAAACAATTGGCGACTAAAGCAGCTCGCAAAAGTGCCCCAGCAACCGGAGGTGTTAAGAAACCACATCGTTATCGTCCAGGAACTGTTGCTCTTCGTGAAATTCGTCGTTACCAGAAAAGTACTGAATTGTTGATTCGCAAATTGCCTTTCCAACGTTTAGTTCGTGAAATTGCTCAGGATTTCAAAACAGATTTGCGTTTCCAAAGTTCAGCAGTGATGGCTCTTCAAGAAGCAAGTGAAGCCTATTTGGTTGGTCTTTTCGAGGATACTAATTTGTGCGCCATTCATGCTAAACGTGTTACAATCATGCCAAAAGATATTCAATTGGCTCGACGCATCCGTGGTGAACGTGCTTAAGTACATCTACATACAGAAATATTTTATAAACGGTCCTTTTCAGGACCACAAATATGACAAAGAGATTTTAATGCGTTGTTCAATTCAATTCTAGAGTAAAAACAAGTATATACAAATATAATTGAATCAGTAAATTTATAGAAAAAAAAAGGGATTACTTCAATTAGATTGCGAGTATAGTCTGTGCAAGGAATCGAATAAGTGAAAAAAAAAAAAACAAAGTTTGAGTATAATTGTGTACCATTAGGAAGCAGTATTGTATTGAATTTTATATGCATATTACAAATATTTACTTAATTTTAGGGCAAATCATCAATAAATAGTTTAGCGAGAGAATTTTTTTATTTTTCGTAAGTTTAGTTTCAATGTCAATAGCACATCTTATGTCGTTTGATTTTAGAAATTTAAAGAAATAAATTTGAATGAAATGATTTAAAAAAATGATCTATTTTGGAAATAATGAATCACTTAAAAGAAATAGATGGTAAAATATATACAAATGCACTAACTAAACATTAAATTAAACAAGTCAATTTATAGAGAAAATTGATAAGTTCAATTAGATTGCGAGTAGACTATACTCGCAAAGAATCAAAGAAGTAAAAGAAAACTGTAAGTCTGAGTACAATTGTGTACCATTAGGAAGCAATATGTACTGAATTTTATACATAATATGCATATAAAATGAATCCATAAAAATAAATATTATAAATATAGACTTTTAGCGAGAGAAATTTTTTTAGTTTTTATAAGTTAAGTTTCAATGTCAATAGAGCATCTTATGTCGCTTGATTTTAGTAACGCAAATGTTAGATTTTTAATGGAAGTTTTATAAATTCACATTGAAATATATTATACATTTTTATATTTTTATACAAATAATCCTAGTCATAACAAAATACAGTCTCATTTGAGCTATTAAAGAATAGAAAAAAAAAATAAAAAATCTTCCAACAAGTAAAGGCATTGGTCATGGGTACTCATCACTTATATGTATGTACATTCATTATCGAATGGAAAATGCTAAAATATAATATATTTGCAATTAAAAGCATTTTATTTCCTTGAAGTTTATGAAAATGAGTAATTTTATTATTATTTATGTTATATTATCGTTTAAGGGAGCAAATATTCGAAAATAATATCAAAGGAAAAAAATCTTCCTATGAGAATTTTTCTATTAATTCACAGAGTATGGATATGTGCATTAACAAATGTAAAATATGAAAATATGATATATTTTTCATTATAAATATATTAATTTGTTGGCAATTTATGAAAATTAGTACCAACATATTTATATTATCGTATATTATTGTGCTAGAACAAAAAAAATATTTGTTTTAATAGAAACTCAAAACGTTTAGAGAAAGTAAAACAAGCGTTTCATTACTCCAAAAATGATTATTTTATTTACAAGGCAATATTCAATATTGGTGTTAGATTTTAATTTTATATGATTATATGAACCATATACTTTATACTGTATATGATTTTAGACATTAAACAATTGAATTTGTTTAAATAAAAGGGTTTTTATACGCGAGTAGTGAAAGAAATTCATCAAACATTGACTTTAATAGTGATGTTACGTCACATTAAAGAAATAAATTTGAATGAAATTATTTAAAAAATGATCTATTATATTATAGTAATCTAAATGATGTAATATTGGTAAGAAATATCTTTTAGAACATAAAAAATAATGAATTTTTTAGAAGAACTCAAGGATAGAACTCAGTAAAAGCGCCCAAATAAATGAAATTTTTGCATACCTTCCTACTCGGTGATTCTCAGATAGCTGTGTACACGCGGTATTCTCTGGTCGGCGTTTATTAAAATACATAGTGATTATCAAGTGTTTTTCTTGTTGATAAAAATTGTTTAAAAGTTTAAATAATAAAATGGCCGATACAGTCGCTGCTACTCCTGCTGTCGTTGCAGAAAAAAAACCGAAGAAGGCTGCCGCTAGTGGTTCAAAGAAACCAAAATCGACTCCATCTCATCCTCCTACTCAACAAATGGTGGATGCTGCTATCAAAACGTTGAAAGAACGCGGTGGTTCATCTCTTTTGGCTATTAAAAAATATATCGCGGCTACGTACAAAGTTGATGTGCAAAAACTTGCTCCGTTCATCAAGAAATATTTAAAAAGTGCTGTAGCTAGTGGTAAATTAGTGCAAACAAAAGGAAAGGGTGCTGCTGGTTCATTCAAATTGTCGGCATCTGCTAGCAAGGAACCAAAAGCGAAATCAGCTGAGAAGAAGAAGTCGACGAAGCCAAAAACTGCTGCCGCTGGTGAGAAAAAAGTGAAAAAAGCAACTGGTGAGAAGAAAGTGAAGAAAGCTGCCACCACTACAAAGAAAAGTGCTGAGAAGAAAAAAGTGGAAAAATCAAAGGTAAAGAGTATCAAGAAAACTAGCGCTGTCAAGGCAAAAACAACTAAGCCAAAGGCTGCCGCTACTAAAGCTAAAGTACCCAAAGCTAAATCTGCAACATCATCCGCAGCCAAACCTAAAAAGGCTGTTGCGGCTAAGAAAGGTAAAAAATAATTTCATTGCAAGCATTTGCAAAAAAGAAATTAAAAAAAAAAAAAACTCCACAGTCCTTTTCAGGGCTACAATTATTTCGTTAATGAGATACAGATCAATTTCAATATAAAATTATATTTACTTTCGCAATACGTTTCTTAAAAATAAGTATAAAATCAATCTATACAAAATCGCTATCAATTGGTTCAGGTAACGATAAAAAAAAAATGGCGATTTTTTTTATATCCATGTAAATTTCTATACTTCACCAGTGAAATAAAGGTATTGGTTTTTTTTTATTCACTTTATACCGAATTTAAAACGGCCATTTTTTTCCCACATTATTCTTTCGTTGATTAACTTTAAGAAATTGAAATCGTTAAAAAATCTCTGAGAAATATTTTAGGGCCCTCAAAGGGGCCATTTTTGGGCTACAATTACTTCGTTAATAAGATACAGATAAATTTCAATATGAAACAACATTTACTTTCGAGCAGTACGTTTCGTAAAAATAAGTATAAAATCAATTCATACAAAATCGCTGTCAATTGGTACAGGTAACATGGTATAAAAAAAAAAAAATGCCGATTTTTTTTATATTCATGCAAACCTTTGGAAATTCCATACTTCACCAGTGAAATAAATGTGTCTGTTTTTTTCATTCACTTTAAACTGAATTTAAAACAACGGCCATTTTATTTTATTTTTTTCCACATTATTCTTTTGTTGATTAACTTTAACAAATTGAAATCGTTAAAAAATCTCTCAGAGAAATATTTTGGGGCCCTGAAAAGGGCCATTTTTGATGAAATTGGAAACGCATATCGAAAATTTACTTTGAGCTGGTGTATTTGGTAACTGCTTTAGTTCCTTCACTAACAGCATGCTTGGCAAGTTCACCAGGCAATAACAAACGGACGGCAGTTTGGATTTCCCGACTGGTGATTGTTGATCGCTTGTTGTAGTGTGCCAAACGAGATGCTTCGGCGGCGATTCTTTCGAAAATATCATTCACAAAACTGTTCATGATACTCATGGCCTTCGATGAAATACCAGTATCGGGATGTACTTGCTTCAACACTTTGTAGATGTAAATGGCGTAGCTTTCCTTCCTCTTGCGCTTCTTCTTCTTATCATTCTTGGTGATATTCTTCTGTGCCTTTCCGGCTTTCTTGGCTGCTTTTCCACTAGTTTTTGGTGGCATTTTTATTTTCACTTCACTTTACTTCACTGTGTTTGCACTGACGATTGAACGAGAACTGTAAAATTTTGCCATTTTACCCCACCTTAAGTCTCTTGACTCGACGATATTTTGTCAAGTACACAGTCACACAAACACATTGAAAATTGATTGAAATTTTTTGTATAAATAGAAGCAGCATTATCGGTCTATTTCATTATATAGTGATCAGTGGTGTTGTGCACAATCTTTAAAAAAAATACTACTAGTGAAAATGTCTGGCCGTGGTAAAGGAGGAAAAGTGAAGGGAAAGGCAAAGTCGCGCTCAAATCGTGCCGGACTACAGTTCCCCGTCGGTCGTATCCATCGTTTGCTTCGCAAGGGCAACTATGCTGAACGTGTCGGTGCTGGTGCTCCAGTGTATTTAGCAGCTGTTATGGAATATTTGGCTGCTGAAGTTTTAGAATTGGCGGGAAATGCTGCTCGTGACAACAAAAAGACAAGAATCATCCCTCGTCATTTGCAATTAGCCATCCGTAATGACGAAGAGTTGAACAAATTGCTGTCTGGTGTTACCATTGCACAAGGAGGCGTTCTTCCAAACATCCAAGCTGTTCTGTTGCCCAAGAAAACCGAAAAAAGTGCCTAAATCCATTACTTGTGAGAAGAAAAAAAAAAAAAAAAAAGTAACTCAAACAAACCGTCCTTTTAAGGACGACAAATCATTTTAATTAAGAGTATTAAATAATTTCAAATTTTATCTTAATTAGTGAAAAGAAAATTACTCTAATGATAGTAATTTAGTTTATGTATTGTATAAGTGTGTGCATGCAGGAAATAAATTCCGTGTTTGCGGGATTCGGAATTTCGTCAACAAACCCACACTAAAAACTCAAGATCATTTTGTTAGTGCGTGTGTATTACAAAAAAAATATTTTTTTTCCATAGGCCAGTATGATTTTCTTTATTCTCCAACGAAAGGTAAAGCTCAAAAGGGGAAACTAAAGGTCTGCGTATGTGTGTGTGTGTATATTTCTTTTAGAATTCGTTGAAAACAAAAAAGAGACGCTATGAAATTTGCCGCCATTTTGAAATCTAACTGACGCCATATGCTATGGAATGCGAAAAAAGAAATCAACACAACTGAATCTATTCAATATAATTTGACACCATTTTAAAAATTCACTTATGCCACATGTGAAAGAAAAAAGTTTTTTTTTTTTTTATATATTTTAATTTAATTTTCTAAGTCTCACTGATGCTCCAAAATAATACATACCTATGATAAAATTCTGTATTTCAGAAATCCAAACATACTTTTTATGAAATTCGAAATAAAATCACTTCAGAGATTTTTTTGTGGTCCTTAAAAGGACCGATTGTGTAAGAAATAATTTTTTTTCTTTTCTTTTTTAGATTATTTAACCTCCGAAACCATAAAGAGTGCGTCCTTGTCTCTTCAGTGCATATACAACATCCATTGCGGTGACTGTCTTACGCTTAGCGTGTTCGGTGTAGGTAACAGCATCACGAATAACATTTTCCAAGAACACTTTCAGCACACCACGGGTTTCTTCGTATATCAGACCAGAAATACGTTTCACACCACCACGACGAGCTAAACGGCGAATAGCGGGTTTTGTAATACCTTGGATATTATCACGCAACACTTTACGATGACGTTTAGCACCACCTTTGCCCAAACCTTTTCCTCCTTTACCACGACCAGTCATTTTTTTATTTTATTTCACTGAACACTGCACTAAAGTCACTATGAAACTGTACCGAAGCGCTAAATCACCACCGCTATTTATATTAATTTATAAGTAGGAGAAAATAATAGGGGAATAAACATATAAAGTGAAACAAGTGAACATGAACAAGCAGTTCGTGCGAATGTATAAGTATGAGAATTGGTATTATTTCGTTCCCATATTGTGTTAAAGTGAAGTAAATTGAGTGTAAAAAAGTGAAAAATGGCTCGTACAAAGCAAACTGCCCGTAAATCGACTGGTGGAAAAGCACCCAGGAAACAATTGGCGACTAAAGCAGCTCGCAAAAGTGCCCCAGCAACCGGAGGTGTTAAGAAACCACATCGTTATCGTCCAGGAACTGTTGCTCTTCGTGAAATTCGTCGTTACCAGAAAAGTACTGAATTGTTGATTCGCAAATTGCCTTTCCAACGTTTAGTTCGTGAAATTGCTCAGGATTTCAAAACAGATTTGCGTTTCCAAAGTTCAGCAGTGATGGCTCTTCAAGAAGCAAGTGAAGCCTATTTGGTTGGTCTTTTCGAGGATACTAATTTGTGCGCCATTCATGCTAAACGTGTTACAATCATGCCAAAAGATATTCAATTGGCTCGACGCATCCGTGGTGAACGTGCTTAAGTACATCTACATACAGAAATATTTTATAAACGGTCCTTTTCAGGACCACAAATATGACAAAGAGATTTTAATGCGTTGTTCAATTCAATTCTAGAGTAAAAACAAGTATATACAAATATAATTGAATCAGTAAATTTATAGAAAAAAAAAGGGATTACTTCAATTAGATTGCGAGTATAGTCTGTGCAAGGAATCGAATAAGTGAAAAAAAAAAAAACAAAGTTTGAGTATAATTGTGTACCATTAGGAAGCAGTATTGTATTGAATTTTATATGCATATTACAAATATTTACTTAATTTTAGGGCAAATCATCAATAAATAGTTTAGCGAGAGAATTTTTTTATTTTTCGTAAGTTTAGTTTCAATGTCAATAGCACATCTTATGTCGTTTGATTTTAGAAATTTAAAGAAATAAATTTGAATGAAATGATTTAAAAAAATGATCTATTTTGGAAATAATGAATCACTTAAAAGAAATAGATGGTAAAATATATACAAATGCACTAACTAAACATTAAATTAAACAAGTCAATTTATAGAGAAAATTGATAAGTTCAATTAGATTGCGAGTAGACTATACTCGCAAAGAATCAAAGAAGTAAAAGAAAACTGTAAGTCTGAGTACAATTGTGTACCATTAGGAAGCAATATGTACTGAATTTTATACATAATATGCATATAAAATGAATCCATAAAAATAAATATTATAAATATAGACTTTTAGCGAGAGAAATTTTTTTAGTTTTTATAAGTTAAGTTTCAATGTCAATAGAGCATCTTATGTCGCTTGATTTTAGTAACGCAAATGTTAGATTTTTAATGGAAGTTTTATAAATTCACATTGAAATATATTATACATTTTTATATTTTTATACAAATAATCCTAGTCATAACAAAATACAGTCTCATTTGAGCTATTAAAGAATAGAAAAAAAAAATAAAAAATCTTCCAACAAGTAAAGGCATTGGTCATGGGTACTCATCACTTATATGTATGTACATTCATTATCGAATGGAAAATGCTAAAATATAATATATTTGCAATTAAAAGCATTTTATTTCCTTGAAGTTTATGAAAATGAGTAATTTTATTATTATTTATGTTATATTATCGTTTAAGGGAGCAAATATTCGAAAATAATATCAAAGGAAAAAAATCTTCCTATGAGAATTTTTCTATTAATTCACAGAGTATGGATATGTGCATTAACAAATGTAAAATATGAAAATATGATATATTTTTCATTATAAATATATTAATTTGTTGGCAATTTATGAAAATTAGTACCAACATATTTATATTATCGTATATTATTGTGCTAGAACAAAAAAAATATTTGTTTTAATAGAAACTCAAAACGTTTAGAGAAAGTAAAACAAGCGTTTCATTACTCCAAAAATGATTATTTTATTTACAAGGCAATATTCAATATTGGTGTTAGATTTTAATTTTATATGATTATATGAACCATATACTTTATACTGTATATGATTTTAGACATTAAACAATTGAATTTGTTTAAATAAAAGGGTTTTTATACGCGAGTAGTGAAAGAAATTCATCAAACATTGACTTTAATAGTGATGTTACGTCACATTAAAGAAATAAATTTGAATGAAATTATTTAAAAAATGATCTATTATATTATAGTAATCTAAATGATGTAATATTGGTAAGAAATATCTTTTAGAACATAAAAAATAATGAATTTTTTAGAAGAACTCAAGGATAGAACTCAGTAAAAGCGCCCAAATAAATGAAATTTTTGCATACCTTCCTACTCGGTGATTCTCAGATAGCTGTGTACACGCGGTATTCTCTGGTCGGCGTTTATTAAAATACATAGTGATTATCAAGTGTTTTTCTTGTTGATAAAAATTGTTTAAAAGTTTAAATAATAAAATGGCCGATACAGTCGCTGCTACTCCTGCTGTCGTTGCAGAAAAAAAACCGAAGAAGGCTGCCGCTAGTGGTTCAAAGAAACCAAAATCGACTCCATCTCATCCTCCTACTCAACAAATGGTGGATGCTGCTATCAAAACGTTGAAAGAACGCGGTGGTTCATCTCTTTTGGCTATTAAAAAATATATCGCGGCTACGTACAAAGTTGATGTGCAAAAACTTGCTCCGTTCATCAAGAAATATTTAAAAAGTGCTGTAGCTAGTGGTAAATTAGTGCAAACAAAAGGAAAGGGTGCTGCTGGTTCATTCAAATTGTCGGCATCTGCTAGCAAGGAACCAAAAGCGAAATCAGCTGAGAAGAAGAAGTCGACGAAGCCAAAAACTGCTGCCGCTGGTGAGAAAAAAGTGAAAAAAGCAACTGGTGAGAAGAAAGTGAAGAAAGCTGCCACCACTACAAAGAAAAGTGCTGAGAAGAAAAAAGTGGAAAAATCAAAGGTAAAGAGTATCAAGAAAACTAGCGCTGTCAAGGCAAAAACAACTAAGCCAAAGGCTGCCGCTACTAAAGCTAAAGTACCCAAAGCTAAATCTGCAACATCATCCGCAGCCAAACCTAAAAAGGCTGTTGCGGCTAAGAAAGGTAAAAAATAATTTCATTGCAAGCATTTGCAAAAAAGAAATTAAAAAAAAAAAAAACTCCACAGTCCTTTTCAGGGCTACAATTATTTCGTTAATGAGATACAGATCAATTTCAATATAAAATTATATTTACTTTCGCAATACGTTTCTTAAAAATAAGTATAAAATCAATCTATACAAAATCGCTATCAATTGGTTCAGGTAACGATAAAAAAAAAATGGCGATTTTTTTTATATCCATGTAAATTTCTATACTTCACCAGTGAAATAAAGGTATTGGTTTTTTTTTATTCACTTTATACCGAATTTAAAACGGCCATTTTTTTCCCACATTATTCTTTCGTTGATTAACTTTAAGAAATTGAAATCGTTAAAAAATCTCTGAGAAATATTTTAGGGCCCTCAAAGGGGCCATTTTTGGGCTACAATTACTTCGTTAATAAGATACAGATAAATTTCAATATGAAACAACATTTACTTTCGAGCAGTACGTTTCGTAAAAATAAGTATAAAATCAATTCATACAAAATCGCTGTCAATTGGTACAGGTAACATGGTATAAAAAAAAAAAAATGCCGATTTTTTTTATATTCATGCAAACCTTTGGAAATTCCATACTTCACCAGTGAAATAAATGTGTCTGTTTTTTTCATTCACTTTAAACTGAATTTAAAACAACGGCCATTTTATTTTATTTTTTTCCACATTATTCTTTTGTTGATTAACTTTAACAAATTGAAATCGTTAAAAAATCTCTCAGAGAAATATTTTGGGGCCCTGAAAAGGGCCATTTTTGATGAAATTGGAAACGCATATCGAAAATTTACTTTGAGCTGGTGTATTTGGTAACTGCTTTAGTTCCTTCACTAACAGCATGCTTGGCAAGTTCACCAGGCAATAACAAACGGACGGCAGTTTGGATTTCCCGACTGGTGATTGTTGATCGCTTGTTGTAGTGTGCCAAACGAGATGCTTCGGCGGCGATTCTTTCGAAAATATCATTCACAAAACTGTTCATGATACTCATGGCCTTCGATGAAATACCAGTATCGGGATGTACTTGCTTCAACACTTTGTAGATGTAAATGGCGTAGCTTTCCTTCCTCTTGCGCTTCTTCTTCTTATCATTCTTGGTGATATTCTTCTGTGCCTTTCCGGCTTTCTTGGCTGCTTTTCCACTAGTTTTTGGTGGCATTTTTATTTTCACTTCACTTTACTTCACTGTGTTTGCACTGACGATTGAACGAGAACTGTAAAATTTTGCCATTTTACCCCACCTTAAGTCTCTTGACTCGACGATATTTTGTCAAGTACACAGTCACACAAACACATTGAAAATTGATTGAAATTTTTTGTATAAATAGAAGCAGCATTATCGGTCTATTTCATTACCAACCTGGTGAGTGCAAGAGGAAGGAGGCCAATGGGGACGACGTTTACTGCGCTAACTGCAAAAAAAACGGTCACCCGGCCAATTACAAAGGATGTCCGGTTTACAAGGCTAAAATAGCTGAAAAGGAAAGAGTCAAAAGCCAGCAAAAGGCCCAGCAAGACTTTGCTGCAAAGTCAGTCTGCACCTTCACTCGACCTGCAGTGAGTTTTGCAGCCATGGCCAAGGCAGGAGCTGGGGGCAACACGCCTAAGCCAAAAACAGTCCCTAAACAACAGCAACAGCCACGAGTTGAGAAGGTGATAAGGAAAACCGTACAGCACACAACCCAGCATCAACAGAAAGCAGCCACCAATCTCGGCGACGAGGTCCAGCGTGTGTTTGGAGCAGACCTTCTAACCATAATGGCAAAGGCTCGCAAGGCGGTTCCAGCTAACTATGCTAGCATGAACGAAGGGGGAAAATCCGTGGCACTGGCCACTTTCATCTTTCAGCTATGCAGCGCATAAAAACATTAAGGATAATTGCGTATAACGTTAATTCCTTATACGCCATCCCAAGGAGGACAGCTTTTCACCTCTTTTTGAAAACTCATCAGCCCGATATCGCTCTTATAAGTGAAACCATGGTGACAAAGCGGAATAGAATAGATTTTAGCAACTTCAACACATTCAGGTCGGATAAAAAAGAAGGCAAAAGAGGCACTGCTCTCTTTGTGCGTAAAAGCATTGACGCTAGCAGCATACCAATCCAGGGACTGAAATCCTTTGAAGCCACAGGCGTAGTGATTAAAGTCAATACTCGGGAAACACTGATGGTCATCAGTATTTATAATAAGTGCAACGCCAGTAGTGCGGACACCAAGCATGACTTGCAGCTCCTCAACAACTTGCTGTCTCAGCACACCTTTGGACTCATCGGTGGAGACTTTAATGCAAGACATGAAAGATGGTCAGACAGTATTTCCAACGCCGAAGGAAATACAATAGTGGACTGGATGGACTACAATAGCGATCAACACAACCTTGTGATTATCTCGCAACCAAAACCAACATTCCCAAGGACTCCATCGTGGCTTGACTTCTACATGGTAACATCCAACTTGGTGCACATCCTCCCGGAGATAAGAAATTACGAGTGCAAGACGTTACCTGGCGACTCCGACCATGAGGCAGTACAACTGATCATTAAACTACACCAACCGATCTTTACCATTAATCCGCCTGAGGAACATTTCATAAACTACAATCAACTCAACATAGAGCGACTGCAAACAGATGTTGAAGAAAGACTCAGCATGCCAACAACTGCAAGGAATCTATTGAATGGGGAGATCGACTCAGCCATCGACAACCTGGAACTAGCAGTCAGTACAGCACTCGACCTCCAGAAAAAAACCAAAACATCGAGGGACAGATACAGTCATCTACCGCAGTTTATTCAGAACTTATATCATCACAGGCAGAGGCTTAGAAAACGATTACAAAGGATTCGTCGTAGAGACTGGAACACAAACGGTAATGACTACAGAGCCGTTCTAAGTGAATTAAATTGCACGAACGTAATGTTCAACAATGCAGTGCAGCATCACAACAACAAAAGGCTGGAAGAAAGACTTCGGAAAATTAAGCCAGGACCAGATACCTTTAAACAAATAAACCAACTAATAGGAAAGAGAGCAACGATGCTTGAATATATCGAAACAGCTCAAGGTACGGCCACAACCGCGGAAGAAAAAGCAGAAGCATTCGGTGAATTCTTCGAGACAAATTTTCAGCCTGCTCCACCCAATGATTCCATCTTTCTCTCGGAAGTCAACATGACGATCGACAGCATTGAGCGAATGACCAATGCTTCCGTAACATTCAGCGAAGAAAACCCAGCAAACGATCCCGTGGGACACAACGAACTATGCACAGCTGAAGAAATCTCCGACATAATTCAGAGTGGGCAAAACAAAAAGTCAGCGGGACCTGACAAAATTTCAAATTTTGTTCTGAAGAAAATGCCTCAAGTTGTATTAACACTGCTCACAATTATAATGAACAATTGCCTGAACAACTGCTATTTCCCAACCAAATGGAAGATTGCAAAAGTGGTGGCCATACCCAAAAAGGACAACCGCAACAGTATTGACGGATACAGGCCGGTATCACTGCTATCCAACGTGAGCAAAATCCTCGAGGAGCTCTTACTGCGGAAATTAAAGAAGTACTGCTCCACCAACCACATCATCCCGGATATACAGTTCGGGTTCCGGGAAAGATATTCAACCCTTCATCCGCTAATGAAGTTTCATCAGGATATTGTCAAATCCCTCAACAACCACCAAGTCACCGTCGCATGCTTCTTAGACGTCAAGAAAGCCTTTGACACAGTTTGGATTGAGGGACTCATCCACAAGTTGAAGCAGCTAGGTTTTCCTAGAGAACTGACAAAAATAATTTACAGCTTTCTTCATTACAGGTCGTTCTTCGTCCAGGTGGAAAACAAGCAGTCAACAATGAGAAGAATAAGAGCAGGCGTCGCCCAAGGATCCAAACTGGGTCCTATTCTGTTCAACATTTATACATCTGACCAGCCGCAATTGGAAAATAACACCAATTGCTGCCTTTTTGCTGATGATTCGCTGACATATGCCAGCTCCATGTCACCAATAATTGCGGCACGTAGAGTAGAAGCCCACATTCATAGAGTCACCGAATTCTACCAGAAATGGGGAATCCACATCAACCCAGCGAAGACCGAACTCCTATGCTTTAGGAGACCGTTTAGGGGAAGAAGAAGCAGGTCAGCCACCCATTGCCGCAATATAGAAATTAGATTGCTCAACGGTATGCCACTGAGAGCCACCAGCGAAGCGAAATACCTGGGAGTCAACTTTACCGACAGACTTAAGTTCAACCACCATTCAGCGATAATGCTGAAGCGTGCAAATTTTGCATTTCATCGCGTCTATCCACTGATGCGAAAGCAAAACGGGCTCAGCCAAAATACTAAGCTGCTGCTGTACAAGCAGCTTATTAGACCAGTTGTGGCATACTGCTTTCCCATCTGGTTCACCATATCAAAAACATATATGAAAAAACTAGCAGTTTTTGAAAGAAAAATACTGAGGATATGCACCGGTCTCAACTTTGATAGACAAAGAAGGAAACATGTGAGCAACAAGACACTCTACAAAGAAGCACAGATAGTACCCTTGGAGAGGTACTTGGTTCATTTGTCCAAGAAGCTGCTTAGCAAAGTCACGGACCACCCTAACCCACTGGTGAGAGAGCTACCACGACAGCAACAGATTACAGAGCATCGGTACCTGAGTGTGATGGCACTGGCTAATGAGGAAAGATTTCCGAACATCGAAGACGAGGAAGAAATCCTCTTCTACACCCAACCAGGCGTAATGCACCATCGTGGGTAACACCCCGATGACACCCAAATAGACACAACAAAATGATCAGCGACACCGGGATTTGAACAACCCCAGGGGGAAAAAATACCAAAGAAGCAATTTATAATATAAACCAAAAATGTATATATATATAAGAAAAGTCATGCTATATCGTTGGGCCCCTATTGTTGAGCCAACACTATATATTTAATAGCCATAGTTTATGTAAGGAAAATTTGTTTTTTTTTTTAAGTCAATTGTAAATATTAGTTCAAATAAAAAAGTTACAAGTTACAAGTTACAAGTCTATTTCATTATATAGTGATCAGTGGTGTTGTGCACAATCTTTAAAAAAAATACTACTAGTGAAAATGTCTGGCCGTGGTAAAGGAGGAAAAGTGAAGGGAAAGGCAAAGTCGCGCTCAAATCGTGCCGGACTACAGTTCCCCGTCGGTCGTATCCATCGTTTGCTTCGCAAGGGCAACTATGCTGAACGTGTCGGTGCTGGTGCTCCAGTGTATTTAGCAGCTGTTATGGAATATTTGGCTGCTGAAGTTTTAGAATTGGCGGGAAATGCTGCTCGTGACAACAAAAAGACAAGAATCATCCCTCGTCATTTGCAATTAGCCATCCGTAATGACGAAGAGTTGAACAAATTGCTGTCTGGTGTTACCATTGCACAAGGAGGCGTTCTTCCAAACATCCAAGCTGTTCTGTTGCCCAAGAAAACCGAAAAAAGTGCCTAAATCCATTACTTGTGAGAAGAAAAAAAAAAAAAAAAAAGTAACTCAAACAAACCGTCCTTTTAAGGACGACAAATCATTTTAATTAAGAGTATTAAATAATTTCAAATTTTATCTTAATTAGTGAAAAGAAAATTACTCTAATGATAGTAATTTAGTTTATGTATTGTATAAGTGTGTGCATGCAGGAAATAAATTCCGTGTTTGCGGGATTCGGAATTTCGTCAACAAACCCACACTAAAAACTCAAGATCATTTTGTTAGTGCGTGTGTATTACAAAAAAAATATTTTTTTTCCATAGGCCAGTATGATTTTCTTTATTCTCCAACGAAAGGTAAAGCTCAAAAGGGGAAACTAAAGGTCTGCGTATGTGTGTGTGTGTATATTTCTTTTAGAATTCGTTGAAAACAAAAAAGAGACGCTATGAAATTTGCCGCCATTTTGAAATCTAACTGACGCCATATGCTATGGAATGCGAAAAAAGAAATCAACACAACTGAATCTATTCAATATAATTTGACACCATTTTAAAAATTCACTTATGCCACATGTGAAAGAAAAAAGTTTTTTTTTTTTTTATATATTTTAATTTAATTTTCTAAGTCTCACTGATGCTCCAAAATAATACATACCTATGATAAAATTCTGTATTTCAGAAATCCAAACATACTTTTTATGAAATTCGAAATAAAATCACTTCAGAGATTTTTTTGTGGTCCTTAAAAGGACCGATTGTGTAAGAAATAATTTTTTTTCTTTTCTTTTTTAGATTATTTAACCTCCGAAACCATAAAGAGTGCGTCCTTGTCTCTTCAGTGCATATACAACATCCATTGCGGTGACTGTCTTACGCTTAGCGTGTTCGGTGTAGGTAACAGCATCACGAATAACATTTTCCAAGAACACTTTCAGCACACCACGGGTTTCTTCGTATATCAGACCAGAAATACGTTTCACACCACCACGACGAGCTAAACGGCGAATAGCGGGTTTTGTAATACCTTGGATATTATCACGCAACACTTTACGATGACGTTTAGCACCACCTTTGCCCAAACCTTTTCCTCCTTTACCACGACCAGTCATTTTTTTATTTTATTTCACTGAACACTGCACTAAAGTCACTATGAAACTGTACCGAAGCGCTAAATCACCACCGCTATTTATATTAATTTATAAGTAGGAGAAAATAATAGGGGAATAAACATATAAAGTGAAACAAGTGAACATGAACAAGCAGTTCGTGCGAATGTATAAGTATGAGAATTGGTATTATTTCGTTCCCATATTGTGTTAAAGTGAAGTAAATTGAGTGTAAAAAAGTGAAAAATGGCTCGTACAAAGCAAACTGCCCGTAAATCGACTGGTGGAAAAGCACCCAGGAAACAATTGGCGACTAAAGCAGCTCGCAAAAGTGCCCCAGCAACCGGGGGTGTTAAGAAACCACATCGTTATCGTCCAGGAACTGTTGCTCTTCGTGAAATTCGTCGTTACCAGAAAAGTACTGAATTGTTGATTCGCAAATTGCCTTTCCAACGTTTAGTTCGTGAAATTGCTCAGGATTTCAAAACAGATTTGCGTTTCCAAAGTTCAGCAGTGATGGCTCTTCAAGAAGCAAGTGAAGCCTATTTGGTTGGTCTTTTCGAGGATACTAATTTGTGCGCCATTCATGCTAAACGTGTTACAATCATGCCAAAAGATATTCAATTGGCTCGACGCATCCGTGGTGAACGTGCTTAAGTACATCTACATACAGAAATATTTTATAAACGGTCCTTTTCAGGACCACAAATATGACAAAGAGATTTTAATGCGTTGTTCAATTCAATTCTAGAGTAAAAACAAGTATATACAAATATAATTGAATCAGTAAATTTATAGAAAAAAAAAGGGATTACTTCAATTAGATTGCGAGTATAGTCTGTGCAAGGAATCGAATAAGTGAAAAAAAAAAAAAACAAAGTTTGAGTATAATTGTGTACCATTAGGAAGCAGTATTGTATTGAATTTTATATGCATATTACAAATATTTACTTAATTTTAGGGCAAATCATCAATAAATAGTTTAGCGAGAGAATTTTTTTATTTTTCGTAAGTTTAGTTTCAATGTCAATAGCACATCTTATGTCGTTTGATTTTAGAAATTTAAAGAAATAAATTTGAATGAAATGATTTAAAAAAATGATCTATTTTGGAAATAATGAATCACTTAAAAGAAATAGATGGTAAAATATATACAAATGCACTAACTAAACATTAAATTAAACAAGTCAATTTATAGAGAAAATTGATAAGTTCAATTAGATTGCGAGTAGACTATACTCGCAAAGAATCAAAGAAGTAAAAGAAAACTGTAAGTCTGAGTACAATTGTGTACCATTAGGAAGCAATATGTACTGAATTTTATACATAATATGCATATAAAATGAATCCATAAAAATAAATATTATAAATATAGACTTTTAGCGAGAGAAATTTTTTTAGTTTTTATAAGTTAAGTTTCAATGTCAATAGAGCATCTTATGTCGCTTGATTTTAGTAACGCAAATGTTAGATTTTTAATGGAAGTTTTATAAATTCACATTGAAATATATTATACATTTTTATATTTTTATACAAATAATCCTAGTCATAACAAAATACAGTCTCATTTGAGCTATTAAAGAATAGAAAAAAAAAATAAAAAATCTTCCAACAAGTAAAGGCATTGGTCATGGGTACTCATCACTTATATGTATGTACATTCATTATCGAATGGAAAATGCTAAAATATAATATATTTGCAATTAAAAGCATTTTATTTCCTTGAAGTTTATGAAAATGAGTAATTTTATTATTATTTATGTTATATTATCGTTTAAGGGAGCAAATATTCGAAAATAATATCAAAGGAAAAAAATCTTCCTATGAGAATTTTTCTATTAATTCACAGAGTATGGATATGTGCATTAACAAATGTAAAATATGAAAATATGATATATTTTTCATTATAAATATATTAATTTGTTGGCAATTTATGAAAATTAGTACCAACATATTTATATTATCGTATATTATTGTGCTAGAACAAAAAAATATTTGTTTTAATAGAAACTCAAAACGTTTAGAGAAAGTAAAACAAGCGTTTCATTACTCCAAAAATGATTATTTTATTTACAAGGCAATATTCAATATTGGTGTTAGATTTTAATTTTATATGATTATATGAACCATATACTTTATACTGTATATGATTTTAGACATTAAACAATTGAATTTGTTTAAATAAAAGGGTTTTTATACGCGAGTAGTGAAAGAAATTCATCAAACATTGACTTTAATAGTGATGTTACGTCACATTAAAGAAATAAATTTGAATGAAATTATTTAAAAAATGATCTATTATATTATAGTAATCTAAATGATGTAATATTGGTAAGAAATATCTTTTAGAACATAAAAAATAATGAATTTTTTAGAAGAACTCAAGGATAGAACTCAGTAAAAGCGCCCAAATAAATGAAATTTTTGCATACCTTCCTACTCGGTGATTCTCAGATAGCTGTGTACACGCGGTATTCTCTGGTCGGCGTTTATTAAAATACATAGTGATTATCAAGTGTTTTTCTTGTTGATAAAAATTGTTTAAAAGTTTAAATAATAAAATGGCCGATACAGTCGCTGCAACTCCTGCTGTCGTTGCAGAAAAAAAACCGAAGAAGGCTGCCGCTAGTGGTTCAAAGAAACCAAAATCGACTCCATCTCATCCTCCTACTCAACAAATGGTGGATGCTGCTATCAAAACGTTGAAAGAACGCGGTGGTTCATCTCTTTTGGCTATTAAAAAATATATCGCGGCTACGTACAAAGTTGATGTGCAAAAACTTGCTCCGTTCATCAAGAAATATTTAAAAAGTGCTGTAGCTAGTGGTAAATTAGTGCAAACAAAAGGAAAGGGTGCTGCTGGTTCATTCAAATTGTCGGCATCTGCTAGCAAGGAACCAAAAGCGAAATCAGCTGAGAAGAAGAAGTCGACGAAGCCAAAAACTGCTGCCGCTGGTGAGAAAAAAGTGAAAAAAGCAACTGGTGAGAAGAAAGTGAAGAAAGCTGCCACCACTACAAAGAAAAGTGCTGAGAAGAAAAAAGTGGAAAAATCAAAGGTAAAGAGTATCAAGAAAACTAGCGCTGTCAAGGCAAAAACAACTAAGCCAAAGGCTGCCGCTACTAAAGCTAAAGTACCCAAAGCTAAATCTGCAACATCATCCGCAGCCAAACCTAAAAAGGCTGTTGCGGCTAAGAAAGGTAAAAAATAATTTCATTGCAAGCATTTGCAAAAAAGAAATTAAAAAAAAAAAAAACTCCACAGTCCTTTTCAGGGCTACAATTATTTCGTTAATGAGATACAGATCAATTTCAATATAAAATTATATTTACTTTCGCAATACGTTTCTTAAAAATAAGTATAAAATCAATCTATACAAAATCGCTATCAATTGGTTCAGGTAACGATAAAAAAAAAATGGCGATTTTTTTTATATCCATGTAAATTTCTATACTTCACCAGTGAAATAAAGGTATTGGTTTTTTTTTATTCACTTTATACCGAATTTAAAACGGCCATTTTTTTCCCACATTATTCTTTCGTTGATTAACTTTAAGAAATTGAAATCGTTAAAAAATCTCTCTGAGAAATATTTTAGGGCCCTCAAAGGGGCCATTTTTGGGCTACAATTACTTCGTTAATAAGATACAGATAAATTTCAATATGAAACAACATTTACTTTCGAGCAGTACGTTTCGTAAAAATAAGTATAAAATCAATGCATACAAAATCGCTGTCAATTGGTACAGGTAACATGGTATAAAAAAAAAAAAATGGCGATTTTTTTTATATTCATGCAAACCTTTGGAAATTCCATACTTCACCAGTGAAATAAATGTGTCTGTTTTTTTCATTCACTTTAAACTGAATTTAAAACAACGGCCATTTTATTTTATTTTTTTCCACATTATTCTTTTGTTGATTAACTTTAACAAATTGAAATCGTTAAAAAATCTCTCAGAGAAATATTTTGGGGCCCTGAAAAGGGCCATTTTTGATGAAATTGGAAACGCATATCGAAAATTTACTTTGAGCTGGTGTATTTGGTAACTGCTTTAGTTCCTTCACTAACAGCATGCTTGGCAAGTTCACCAGGCAATAACAAACGGACGGCAGTTTGGATTTCCCGACTGGTGATTGTTGATCGCTTGTTGTAGTGTGCCAAACGAGATGCTTCGGCGGCGATTCTTTCGAAAATATCATTCACAAAACTGTTCATGATACTCATGGCCTTCGATGAAATACCAGTATCGGGATGTACTTGCTTCAACACTTTGTAGATGTAAATGGCGTAGCTTTCCTTCCTCTTGCGCTTCTTCTTCTTATCATTCTTGGTGATATTCTTCTGTGCCTTTCCGGCTTTCTTGGCTGCTTTTCCACTAGTTTTTGGTGGCATTTTTATTTTCACTTCACTTTACTTCACTGTGTTTGCACTGACGATTGAACGAGAACTGTAAAATTTTGCCATTTTACCCCACCTTAAGTCTCTTGACTCGACGATATTTTGTCAAGTACACAGTCACACAAACACATTGAAAATTGATTGAAATTTTTTGTATAAATAGAAGCAGCATTATCGGTCTATTTCATTATATAGTGATCAGTGGTGTTGTGCACAATCTTTAAAAAAAATACTACTAGTGAAAATGTCTGGCCGTGGTAAAGGAGGAAAAGTGAAGGGAAAGGCAAAGTCGCGCTCAAATCGTGCCGGACTACAGTTCCCCGTCGGTCGTATCCATCGTTTGCTTCGCAAGGGCAACTATGCTGAACGTGTCGGTGCTGGTGCTCCAGTGTATTTAGCAGCTGTTATGGAATATTTGGCTGCTGAAGTTTTAGAATTGGCGGGAAATGCTGCTCGTGACAACAAAAAGACAAGAATCATCCCTCGTCATTTGCAATTAGCCATCCGTAATGACGAAGAGTTGAACAAATTGCTGTCTGGTGTTACCATTGCACAAGGAGGCGTTCTTCCAAACATCCAAGCTGTTCTGTTGCCCAAGAAAACCGAAAAAAGTGCCTAAATCCATTACTTGTGAGAAGAAAAAAAAAAAAAAAAAAGTAACTCAAACAAACCGTCCTTTTAAGGACGACAAATCATTTTAATTAAGAGTATTAAATAATTTCAAATTTTATCTTAATTAGTGAAAAGAAAATTACTCTAATGATAGTAATTTAGTTTATGTATTGTATAAGTGTGTGCATGCAGGAAATAAATTCCGTGTTTGCGGGATTCGGAATTTCGTCAACAAACCCACACTAAAAACTCAAGATCATTTTGTTAGTGCGTGTGTATTACAAAAAAAATATTTTTTTTCCATAGGCCAGTATGATTTTCTTTATTCTCCAACGAAAGGTAAAGCTCAAAAGGGGAAACTAAAGGTCTGCGTATGTGTGTGTGTGTATATTTCTTTTAGAATTCGTTGAAAACAAAAAAGAGACGCTATGAAATTTGCCGCCATTTTGAAATCTAACTGACGCCATATGCTATGGAATGCGAAAAAAGAAATCAACACAACTGAATCTATTCAATATAATTTGACACCATTTTAAAAATTCACTTATGCCACATGTGAAAGAAAAAAGTTTTTTTTTTTTTTATATATTTTAATTTAATTTTCTAAGTCTCACTGATGCTCCAAAATAATACATACCTATGATAAAATTCTGTATTTCAGAAATCCAAACATACTTTTTATGAAATTCGAAATAAAATCACTTCAGAGATTTTTTTGTGGTCCTTAAAAGGACCGATTGTGTAAGAAATAATTTTTTTTCTTTTCTTTTTTAGATTATTTAACCTCCGAAACCATAAAGAGTGCGTCCTTGTCTCTTCAGTGCATATACAACATCCATTGCGGTGACTGTCTTACGCTTAGCGTGTTCGGTGTAGGTAACAGCATCACGAATAACATTTTCCAAGAACACTTTCAGCACACCACGGGTTTCTTCGTATATCAGACCAGAAATACGTTTCACACCACCACGACGAGCTAAACGGCGAATAGCGGGTTTTGTAATACCTTGGATATTATCACGCAACACTTTACGATGACGTTTAGCACCACCTTTGCCCAAACCTTTTCCTCCTTTACCACGACCAGTCATTTTTTTATTTTATTTCACTGAACACTGCACTAAAGTCACTATGAAACTGTACCGAAGCGCTAAATCACCACCGCTATTTATATTAATTTATAAGTAGGAGAAAATAATAGGGGAATAAACATATAAAGTGAAACAAGTGAACATGAACAAGCAGTTCGTGCGAATGTATAAGTATGAGAATTGGTATTATTTCGTTCCCATATTGTGTTAAAGTGAAGTAAATTGAGTGTAAAAAAGTGAAAAATGGCTCGTACAAAGCAAACTGCCCGTAAATCGACTGGTGGAAAAGCACCCAGGAAACAATTGGCGACTAAAGCAGCTCGCAAAAGTGCCCCAGCAACCGGAGGTGTTAAGAAACCACATCGTTATCGTCCAGGAACTGTTGCTCTTCGTGAAATTCGTCGTTACCAGAAAAGTACTGAATTGTTGATTCGCAAATTGCCTTTCCAACGTTTAGTTCGTGAAATTGCTCAGGATTTCAAAACAGATTTGCGTTTCCAAAGTTCAGCAGTGATGGCTCTTCAAGAAGCAAGTGAAGCCTATTTGGTTGGTCTTTTCGAGGATACTAATTTGTGCGCCATTCATGCTAAACGTGTTACAATCATGCCAAAAGATATTCAATTGGCTCGACGCATCCGTGGTGAACGTGCTTAAGTACATCTACATACAGAAATATTTTATAAACGGTCCTTTTCAGGACCACAAATATGACAAAGAGATTTTAATGCGTTGTTCAATTCAATTCTAGAGTAAAAACAAGTATATACAAATATAATTGAATCAGTAAATTTATAGAAAAAAAAAGGGATTACTTCAATTAGATTGCGAGTATAGTCTGTGCAAGGAATCGAATAAGTGAAAAAAAAAAAAACAAAGTTTGAGTATAATTGTGTACCATTAGGAAGCAGTATTGTATTGAATTTTATATGCATATTACAAATATTTACTTAATTTTAGGGCAAATCATCAATAAATAGTTTAGCGAGAGAATTTTTTTATTTTTCGTAAGTTTAGTTTCAATGTCAATAGCACATCTTATGTCGTTTGATTTTAGAAATTTAAAGAAATAAATTTGAATGAAATGATTTAAAAAAATGATCTATTTTGGAAATAATGAATCACTTAAAAGAAATAGATGGTAAAATATATACAAATGCACTAACTAAACATTAAATTAAACAAGTCAATTTATAGAGAAAATTGATAAGTTCAATTAGATTGCGAGTAGACTATACTCGCAAAGAATCAAAGAAGTAAAAGAAAACTGTAAGTCTGAGTACAATTGTGTACCATTAGGAAGCAATATGTACTGAATTTTATACATAATATGCATATAAAATGAATCCATAAAAATAAATATTATAAATATAGACTTTTAGCGAGAGAAATTTTTTTAGTTTTTATAAGTTAAGTTTCAATGTCAATAGAGCATCTTATGTCGCTTGATTTTAGTAACGCAAATGTTAGATTTTTAATGGAAGTTTTATAAATTCACATTGAAATATATTATACATTTTTATATTTTTATACAAATAATCCTAGTCATAACAAAATACAGTCTCATTTGAGCTATTAAAGAATAGAAAAAAAAAATAAAAAATCTTCCAACAAGTAAAGGCATTGGTCATGGGTACTCATCACTTATATGTATGTACATTCATTATCGAATGGAAAATGCTAAAATATAATATATTTGCAATTAAAAGCATTTTATTTCCTTGAAGTTTATGAAAATGAGTAATTTTATTATTATTTATGTTATATTATCGTTTAAGGGAGCAAATATTCGAAAATAATATCAAAGGAAAAAAATCTTCCTATGAGAATTTTTCTATTAATTCACAGAGTATGGATATGTGCATTAACAAATGTAAAATATGAAAATATGATATATTTTTCATTATAAATATATTAATTTGTTGGCAATTTATGAAAATTAGTACCAACATATTTATATTATCGTATATTATTGTGCTAGAACAAAAAAAATATTTGTTTTAATAGAAACTCAAAACGTTTAGAGAAAGTAAAACAAGCGTTTCATTACTCCAAAAATGATTATTTTATTTACAAGGCAATATTCAATATTGGTGTTAGATTTTAATTTTATATGATTATATGAACCATATACTTTATACTGTATATGATTTTAGACATTAAACAATTGAATTTGTTTAAATAAAAGGGTTTTTATACGCGAGTAGTGAAAGAAATTCATCAAACATTGACTTTAATAGTGATGTTACGTCACATTAAAGAAATAAATTTGAATGAAATTATTTAAAAAATGATCTATTATATTATAGTAATCTAAATGATGTAATATTGGTAAGAAATATCTTTTAGAACATAAAAAATAATGAATTTTTTAGAAGAACTCAAGGATAGAACTCAGTAAAAGCGCCCAAATAAATGAAATTTTTGCATACCTTCCTACTCGGTGATTCTCAGATAGCTGTGTACACGCGGTATTCTCTGGTCGGCGTTTATTAAAATACATAGTGATTATCAAGTGTTTTTCTTGTTGATAAAAATTGTTTAAAAGTTTAAATAATAAAATGGCCGATACAGTCGCTGCAACTCCTGCTGTCGTTGCAGAAAAAAAACCGAAGAAGGCTGCCGCTAGTGGTTCAAAGAAACCAAAATCGACTCCATCTCATCCTCCTACTCAACAAATGGTGGATGCTGCTATCAAAACGTTGAAAGAACGCGGTGGTTCATCTCTTTTGGCTATTAAAAAATATATCGCGGCTACGTACAAAGTTGATGTGCAAAAACTTGCTCCGTTCATCAAGAAATATTTAAAAAGTGCTGTAGCTAGTGGTAAATTAGTGCAAACAAAAGGAAAGGGTGCTGCTGGTTCATTCAAATTGTCGGCATCTGCTAGCAAGGAACCAAAAGCGAAATCAGCTGAGAAGAAGAAGTCGACGAAGCCAAAAACTGCTGCCGCTGGTGAGAAAAAAGTGAAAAAAGCAACTGGTGAGAAGAAAGTGAAGAAAGCTGCCACCACTACAAAGAAAAGTGCTGAGAAGAAAAAAGTGGAAAAATCAAAGGTAAAGAGTATCAAGAAAACTAGCGCTGTCAAGGCAAAAACAACTAAGCCAAAGGCTGCCGCTACTAAAGCTAAAGTACCCAAAGCTAAATCTGCAACATCATCCGCAGCCAAACCTAAAAAGGCTGTTGCGGCTAAGAAAGCTAAAAAATAATTTCATTGCAAGCATTTGCAAAAAAGAAATTAAAAAAAAAAAAAACTCCACAGTCCTTTTCAGGGCTACAATTATTTCGTTAATGAGATACAGATCAATTTCAATATAAAATTATATTTACTTTCGCAATACGTTTCTTAAAAATAAGTATAAAATCAATCTATACAAAATCGCTATCAATTGGTTCAGGTAACGATAAAAAAAAAATGGCGATTTTTTTTATATCCATGTAAATTTCTATACTTCACCAGTGAAATAAAGGTATTGGTTTTTTTTTATTCACTTTATACCGAATTTAAAACGGCCATTTTTTTCCCACATTATTCTTTCGTTGATTAACTTTAAGAAATTGAAATCGTTAAAAAATCTCTCTGAGAAATATTTTAGGGCCCTCAAAGGGGCCATTTTTGGGCTACAATTACTTCGTTAATAAGATACAGATAAATTTCAATATGAAACAACATTTACTTTCGAGCAGTACGTTTCGTAAAAATAAGTATAAAATCAATTCATACAAAATCGCTGTCAATTGGTACAGGTAACATGGTATAAAAAAAAAAAAATGGCGATTTTTTTTATATTCATGCAAACCTTTGGAAATTCCATACTTCACCAGTGAAATAAATGTGTCTGTTTTTTTCATTCACTTTAAACTGATTTTAAAACAACGGCCATTTTATTTTATTTTTTTCCACATTATTCTTTTGTTGATTAACTTTAACAAATTGAAATCGTTAAAAAATCTCTCAGAGAAATATTTTGGGGCCCTGAAAAGGGCCATTTTTGATGAAATTGGAAACGCATATCGAAAATTTACTTTGAGCTGGTGTATTTGGTAACTGCTTTAGTTCCTTCACTAACAGCATGCTTGGCAAGTTCACCAGGCAATAACAAACGGACGGCAGTTTGGATTTCCCGACTGGTGATTGTTGATCGCTTGTTGTAGTGTGCCAAACGAGATGCTTCGGCGGCGATTCTTTCGAAAATATCATTCACAAAACTGTTCATGATACTCATGGCCTTCGATGAAATACCAGTATCGGGATGTACTTGCTTCAACACTTTGTAGATGTAAATGGCGTAGCTTTCCTTCCTCTTGCGCTTCTTCTTCTTATCATTCTTGGTGATATTCTTCTGTGCCTTTCCGGCTTTCTTGGCTGCTTTTCCACTAGTTTTTGGTGGCATTTTTATTTTCACTTCACTTTACTTCACTGTGTTTGCACTGACGATTGAACGAGAACTGTAAAATTTTGCCATTTTACCCCACCTTAAGTCTCTTGACTCGACGATATTTTGTCAAGTACACAGTCACACAAACACATTGAAAATTGATTGAAATTTTTTGTATAAATAGAAGCAGCATTATCGGTCTATTTCATTATATAGTGATCAGTGGTGTTGCGCACAATCTTTAAAAAAAATACTACTAGTGAAAATGTCTGGCCGTGGTAAAGGAGGAAAAGTGAAGGGAAAGGCAAAGTCGCGCTCAAATCGTGCCGGACTACAGTTCCCCGTCGGTCGTATCCATCGTTTGCTTCGCAAGGGCAACTATGCTGAACGTGTCGGTGCTGGTGCTCCAGTGTATTTAGCAGCTGTTATGGAATATTTGGCTGCTGAAGTTTTAGAATTGGCGGGAAATGCTGCTCGTGACAACAAAAAGACAAGAATCATCCCTCGTCATTTGCAATTAGCCATCCGTAATGACGAAGAGTTGAACAAATTGCTGTCTGGTGTTACCATTGCACAAGGAGGCGTTCTTCCAAACATCCAAGCTGTTCTGTTGCCCAAGAAAACCGAAAAAAGTGCCTAAATCCATTACTTGTGAGAAGAAAAAAAAAAAAAAAAAAGTAACTCAAACAAACCGTCCTTTTAAGGACGACAAATCATTTTAATTAAGAGTATTAAATAATTTCAAATTTTATCTTAATTAGTGAAAAGAAAATTACTCTAATGATAGTAATTTAGTTTATGTATTGTATAAGTGTGTGCATGCAGGAAATAAATTCCGTGTTTGCGGGATTCGGAATTTCGTCAACAAACCCACACTAAAAACTCAAGATCATTTTGTTAGTGCGTGTGTATTACAAAAAAAATATTTTTTTTCCATAGGCCAGTATGATTTTCTTTATTCTCCAACGAAAGGTAAAGCTCAAAAGGGGAAACTAAAGGTCTGCGTATGTGTGTGTGTGTATATTTCTTTTAGAATTCGTTGAAAACAAAAAAGAGACGCTATGAAATTTGCCGCCATTTTGAAATCTAACTGACGCCATATGCTATGGAATGCGAAAAAAGAAATCAACACAACTGAATCTATTCAATATAATTTGACACCATTTTAAAAATTCACTTATGCCACATGTGAAAGAAAAAAGTTTTTTTTTTTTTTATATATTTTAATTTAATTTTCTAAGTCTCACTGATGCTCCAAAATAATACATACCTATGATAAAATTCTGTATTTCAGAAATCCAAACATACTTTTTATGAAATTCGAAATAAAATCACTTCAGAGATTTTTTTGTGGTCCTTAAAAGGACCGATTGTGTAAGAAATAATTTTTTTTCTTTTCTTTTTTAGATTATTTAACCTCCGAAACCATAAAGAGTGCGTCCTTGTCTCTTCAGTGCATATACAACATCCATTGCGGTGACTGTCTTACGCTTAGCGTGTTCGGTGTAGGTAACAGCATCACGAATAACATTTTCCAAGAACACTTTCAGCACACCACGGGTTTCTTCGTATATCAGACCAGAAATACGTTTCACACCACCACGACGAGCTAAACGGCGAATAGCGGGTTTTGTAATACCTTGGATATTATCACGCAACACTTTACGATGACGTTTAGCACCACCTTTGCCCAAACCTTTTCCTCCTTTACCACGACCAGTCATTTTTTTATTTTATTTCACTGAACACTGCACTAAAGTCACTATGAAACTGTACCGAAGCGCTAAATCACCACCGCTATTTATATTAATTTATAAGTAGGAGAAAATAATAGGGGAATAAACATATAAAGTGAAACAAGTGAACATGAACAAGCAGTTCGTGCGAATGTATAAGTATGAGAATTGGTATTATTTCGTTCCCATATTGTGTTAAAGTGAAGTAAATTGAGTGTAAAAAAGTGAAAAATGGCTCGTACAAAGCAAACTGCCCGTAAATCGACTGGTGGAAAAGCACCCAGGAAACAATTGGCGACTAAAGCAGCTCGCAAAAGTGCCCCAGCAACCGGAGGTGTTAAGAAACCACATCGTTATCGTCCAGGAACTGTTGCTCTTCGTGAAATTCGTCGTTACCAGAAAAGTACTGAATTGTTGATTCGCAAATTGCCTTTCCAACGTTTAGTTCGTGAAATTGCTCAGGATTTCAAAACAGATTTGCGTTTCCAAAGTTCAGCAGTGATGGCTCTTCAAGAAGCAAGTGAAGCCTATTTGGTTGGTCTTTTCGAGGATACTAATTTGTGCGCCATTCATGCTAAACGTGTTACAATCATGCCAAAAGATATTCAATTGGCTCGACGCATCCGTGGTGAACGTGCTTAAGTACATCTACATACAGAAATATTTTATAAACGGTCCTTTTCAGGACCACAAATATGACAAAGAGATTTTAATGCGTTGTTCAATTCAATTCTAGAGTAAAAACAAGTATATACAAATATAATTGAATCAGTAAATTTATAGAAAAAAAAAGGGATTACTTCAATTAGATTGCGAGTATAGTCTGTGCAAGGAATCGAATAAGTGAAAAAAAAAAAAACAAAGTTTGAGTATAATTGTGTACCATTAGGAAGCAGTATTGTATTGAATTTTATATGCATATTACAAATATTTACTTAATTTTAGGGCAAATCATCAATAAATAGTTTAGCGAGAGAATTTTTTTATTTTTCGTAAGTTTAGTTTCAATGTCAATAGCACATCTTATGTCGTTTGATTTTAGAAATTTAAAGAAATAAATTTGAATGAAATGATTTAAAAAAATGATCTATTTTGGAAATAATGAATCACTTAAAAGAAATAGATGGTAAAATATATACAAATGCACTAACTAAACATTAAATTAAACAAGTCAATTTATAGAGAAAATTGATAAGTTCAATTAGATTGCGAGTAGACTATACTCGCAAAGAATCAAAGAAGTAAAAGAAAACTGTAAGTCTGAGTACAATTGTGTACCATTAGGAAGCAATATGTACTGAATTTTATACATAATATGCATATAAAATGAATCCATAAAAATAAATATTATAAATATAGACTTTTAGCGAGAGAAATTTTTTTAGTTTTTATAAGTTAAGTTTCAATGTCAATAGAGCATCTTATGTCGCTTGATTTTAGTAACGCAAATGTTAGATTTTTAATGGAAGTTTTATAAATTCACATTGAAATATATTATACATTTTTATATTTTTATACAAATAATCCTAGTCATAACAAAATACAGTCTCATTTGAGCTATTAAAGAATAGAAAAAAAAAATAAAAAATCTTCCAACAAGTAAAGGCATTGGTCATGGGTACTCATCACTTATATGTATGTACATTCATTATCGAATGGAAAATGCTAAAATATAATATATTTGCAATTAAAAGCATTTTATTTCCTTGAAGTTTATGAAAATGAGTAATTTTATTATTATTTATGTTATATTATCGTTTAAGGGAGCAAATATTCGAAAATAATATCAAAGGAAAAAAATCTTCCTATGAGAATTTTTCTATTAATTCACAGAGTATGGATATGTGCATTAACAAATGTAAAATATGAAAATATGATATATTTTTCATTATAAATATATTAATTTGTTGGCAATTTATGAAAATTAGTACCAACATATTTATATTATCGTATATTATTGTGCTAGAACAAAAAAAATATTTGTTTTAATAGAAACTCAAAACGTTTAGAGAAAGTAAAACAAGCGTTTCATTACTCCAAAAATGATTATTTTATTTACAAGGCAATATTCAATATTGGTGTTAGATTTTAATTTTATATGATTATATGAACCATATACTTTATACTGTATATGATTTTAGACATTAAACAATTGAATTTGTTTAAATAAAAGGGTTTTTATACGCGAGTAGTGAAAGAAATTCATCAAACATTGACTTTAATAGTGATGTTACGTCACATTAAAGAAATAAATTTGAATGAAATTATTTAAAAAATGATCTATTATATTATAGTAATCTAAATGATGTAATATTGGTAAGAAATATCTTTTAGAACATAAAAAATAATGAATTTTTTAGAAGAACTCAAGGATAGAACTCAGTAAAAGCGCCCAAATAAATGAAATTTTTGCATACCTTCCTACTCGGTGATTCTCAGATAGCTGTGTACACGCGGTATTCTCTGGTCGGCGTTTATTAAAATACATAGTGATTATCAAGTGTTTTTCTTGTTGATAAAAATTGTTTAAAAGTTTAAATAATAAAATGGCCGATACAGTCGCTGCAACTCCTGCTGTCGTTGCAGAAAAAAAACCGAAGAAGGCTGCCGCTAGTGGTTCAAAGAAACCAAAATCGACTCCATCTCATCCTCCTACTCAACAAATGGTGGATGCTGCTATCAAAACGTTGAAAGAACGCGGTGGTTCATCTCTTTTGGCTATTAAAAAATATATCGCGGCTACGTACAAAGTTGATGTGCAAAAACTTGCTCCGTTCATCAAGAAATATTTAAAAAGTGCTGTAGCTAGTGGTAAATTAGTGCAAACAAAAGGAAAGGGTGCTGCTGGTTCATTCAAATTGTCGGCATCTGCTAGCAAGGAACCAAAAGCGAAATCAGCTGAGAAGAAGAAGTCGACGAAGCCAAAAACTGCTGCCGCTGGTGAGAAAAAAGTGAAAAAAGCAACTGGTGAGAAGAAAGTGAAGAAAGCTGCCACCACTACAAAGAAAAGTGCTGAGAAGAAAAAAGTGGAAAAATCAAAGGTAAAGAGTATCAAGAAAACTAGCGCTGTCAAGGCAAAAACAACTAAGCCAAAGGCTGCCGCTACTAAAGCTAAAGTACCCAAAGCTAAATCTGCAACATCATCCGCAGCCAAACCTAAAAAGGCTGTTGCGGCTAAGAAAGCTAAAAAATAATTTCATTGCAAGCATTTGCAAAAAAGAAATTAAAAAAAAAAAAAACTCCACAGTCCTTTTCAGGGCTACAATTATTTCGTTAATGAGATACAGATCAATTTCAATATAAAATTATATTTACTTTCGCAATACGTTTCTTAAAAATAAGTATAAAATCAATCTATACAAAATCGCTATCAATTGGTTCAGGTAACGATAAAAAAAAAATGGCGATTTTTTTTATATCCATGTAAATTTCTATACTTCACCAGTGAAATAAAGGTATTGGTTTTTTTTTATTCACTTTATACCGAATTTAAAACGGCCATTTTTTTCCCACATTATTCTTTCGTTGATTAACTTTAAGAAATTGAAATCGTTAAAAAATCTCTCTGAGAAATATTTTAGGGCCCTCAAAGGGGCCATTTTTGGGCTACAATTACTTCGTTAATAAGATACAGATAAATTTCAATATGAAACAACATTTACTTTCGAGCAGTACGTTTCGTAAAAATAAGTATAAAATCAATTCATACAAAATCGCTGTCAATTGGTACAGGTAACATGGTATAAAAAAAAAAAAATGGCGATTTTTTTTATATTCATGCAAACCTTTGGAAATTCCATACTTCACCAGTGAAATAAATGTGTCTGTTTTTTTCATTCACTTTAAACTGATTTTAAAACAACGGCCATTTTATTTTATTTTTTTCCACATTATTCTTTTGTTGATTAACTTTAACAAATTGAAATCGTTAAAAAATCTCTCAGAGAAATATTTTGGGGCCCTGAAAAGGGCCATTTTTGATGAAATTGGAAACGCATATCGAAAATTTACTTTGAGCTGGTGTATTTGGTAACTGCTTTAGTTCCTTCACTAACAGCATGCTTGGCAAGTTCACCAGGCAATAACAAACGGACGGCAGTTTGGATTTCCCGACTGGTGATTGTTGATCGCTTGTTGTAGTGTGCCAAACGAGATGCTTCGGCGGCGATTCTTTCGAAAATATCATTCACAAAACTGTTCATGATACTCATGGCCTTCGATGAAATACCAGTATCGGGATGTACTTGCTTCAACACTTTGTAGATGTAAATGGCGTAGCTTTCCTTCCTCTTGCGCTTCTTCTTCTTATCATTCTTGGTGATATTCTTCTGTGCCTTTCCGGCTTTCTTGGCTGCTTTTCCACTAGTTTTTGGTGGCATTTTTATTTTCACTTCACTTTACTTCACTGTGTTTGCACTGACGATTGAACGAGAACTGTAAAATTTTGCCATTTTACCCCACCTTAAGTCTCTTGACTCGACGATATTTTGTCAAGTACACAGTCACACAAACACATTGAAAATTGATTGAAATTTTTTGTATAAATAGAAGCAGCATTATCGGTCTATTTCATTATATAGTGATCAGTGGTGTTGCGCACAATCTTTAAAAAAAATACTACTAGTGAAAATGTCTGGCCGTGGTAAAGGAGGAAAAGTGAAGGGAAAGGCAAAGTCGCGCTCAAATCGTGCCGGACTACAGTTCCCCGTCGGTCGTATCCATCGTTTGCTTCGCAAGGGCAACTATGCTGAACGTGTCGGTGCTGGTGCTCCAGTGTATTTAGCAGCTGTTATGGAATATTTGGCTGCTGAAGTTTTAGAATTGGCGGGAAATGCTGCTCGTGACAACAAAAAGACAAGAATCATCCCTCGTCATTTGCAATTAGCCATCCGTAATGACGAAGAGTTGAACAAATTGCTGTCTGGTGTTACCATTGCACAAGGAGGCGTTCTTCCAAACATCCAAGCTGTTCTGTTGCCCAAGAAAACCGAAAAAAGTGCCTAAATCCATTACTTGTGAGAAGAAAAAAAAAAAAAAAAAAGTAACTCAAACAAACCGTCCTTTTAAGGACGACAAATCATTTTAATTAAGAGTATTAAATAATTTCAAATTTTATCTTAATTAGTGAAAAGAAAATTACTCTAATGATAGTAATTTAGTTTATGTATTGTATAAGTGTGTGCATGCAGGAAATAAATTCCGTGTTTGCGGGATTCGGAATTTCGTCAACAAACCCACACTAAAAACTCAAGATCATTTTGTTAGTGCGTGTGTATTACAAAAAAAATATTTTTTTTCCATAGGCCAGTATGATTTTCTTTATTCTCCAACGAAAGGTAAAGCTCAAAAGGGGAAACTAAAGGTCTGCGTATGTGTGTGTGTGTATATTTCTTTTAGAATTCGTTGAAAACAAAAAAGAGACGCTATGAAATTTGCCGCCATTTTGAAATCTAACTGACGCCATATGCTATGGAATGCGAAAAAAGAAATCAACACAACTGAATCTATTCAATATAATTTGACACCATTTTAAAAATTCACTTATGCCACATGTGAAAGAAAAAAGTTTTTTTTTTTTTTATATATTTTAATTTAATTTTCTAAGTCTCACTGATGCTCCAAAATAATACATACCTATGATAAAATTCTGTATTTCAGAAATCCAAACATACTTTTTATGAAATTCGAAATAAAATCACTTCAGAGATTTTTTTGTGGTCCTTAAAAGGACCGATTGTGTAAGAAATAATTTTTTTTCTTTTCTTTTTTAGATTATTTAACCTCCGAAACCATAAAGAGTGCGTCCTTGTCTCTTCAGTGCATATACAACATCCATTGCGGTGACTGTCTTACGCTTAGCGTGTTCGGTGTAGGTAACAGCATCACGAATAACATTTTCCAAGAACACTTTCAGCACACCACGGGTTTCTTCGTATATCAGACCAGAAATACGTTTCACACCACCACGACGAGCTAAACGGCGAATAGCGGGTTTTGTAATACCTTGGATATTATCACGCAACACTTTACGATGACGTTTAGCACCACCTTTGCCCAAACCTTTTCCTCCTTTACCACGACCAGTCATTTTTTTATTTTATTTCACTGAACACTGCACTAAAGTCACTATGAAACTGTACCGAAGCGCTAAATCACCACCGCTATTTATATTAATTTATAAGTAGGAGAAAATAATAGGGGAATAAACATATAAAGTGAAACAAGTGAACATGAACAAGCAGTTCGTGCGAATGTATAAGTATGAGAATTGGTATTATTTCGTTCCCATATTGTGTTAAAGTGAAGTAAATTGAGTGTAAAAAAGTGAAAAATGGCTCGTACAAAGCAAACTGCCCGTAAATCGACTGGTGGAAAAGCACCCAGGAAACAATTGGCGACTAAAGCAGCTCGCAAAAGTGCCCCAGCAACCGGAGGTGTTAAGAAACCACATCGTTATCGTCCAGGAACTGTTGCTCTTCGTGAAATTCGTCGTTACCAGAAAAGTACTGAATTGTTGATTCGCAAATTGCCTTTCCAACGTTTAGTTCGTGAAATTGCTCAGGATTTCAAAACAGATTTGCGTTTCCAAAGTTCAGCAGTGATGGCTCTTCAAGAAGCAAGTGAAGCCTATTTGGTTGGTCTTTTCGAGGATACTAATTTGTGCGCCATTCATGCTAAACGTGTTACAATCATGCCAAAAGATATTCAATTGGCTCGACGCATCCGTGGTGAACGTGCTTAAGTACATCTACATACAGAAATATTTTATAAACGGTCCTTTTCAGGACCACAAATATGACAAAGAGATTTTAATGCGTTGTTCAATTCAATTCTAGAGTAAAAACAAGTATATACAAATATAATTGAATCAGTAAATTTATAGAAAAAAAAAGGGATTACTTCAATTAGATTGCGAGTATAGTCTGTGCAAGGAATCGAATAAGTGAAAAAAAAAAAAACAAAGTTTGAGTATAATTGTGTACCATTAGGAAGCAGTATTGTATTGAATTTTATATGCATATTACAAATATTTACTTAATTTTAGGGCAAATCATCAATAAATAGTTTAGCGAGAGAATTTTTTTATTTTTCGTAAGTTTAGTTTCAATGTCAATAGCACATCTTATGTCGTTTGATTTTAGAAATTTAAAGAAATAAATTTGAATGAAATGATTTAAAAAAATGATCTATTTTGGAAATAATGAATCACTTAAAAGAAATAGATGGTAAAATATATACAAATGCACTAACTAAACATTAAATTAAACAAGTCAATTTATAGAGAAAATTGATAAGTTCAATTAGATTGCGAGTAGACTATACTCGCAAAGAATCAAAGAAGTAAAAGAAAACTGTAAGTCTGAGTACAATTGTGTACCATTAGGAAGCAATATGTACTGAATTTTATACATAATATGCATATAAAATGAATCCATAAAAATAAATATTATAAATATAGACTTTTAGCGAGAGAAATTTTTTTAGTTTTTATAAGTTAAGTTTCAATGTCAATAGAGCATCTTATGTCGCTTGATTTTAGTAACGCAAATGTTAGATTTTTAATGGAAGTTTTATAAATTCACATTGAAATATATTATACATTTTTATATTTTTATACAAATAATCCTAGTCATAACAAAATACAGTCTCATTTGAGCTATTAAAGAATAGAAAAAAAAAATAAAAAATCTTCCAACAAGTAAAGGCATTGGTCATGGGTACTCATCACTTATATGTATGTACATTCATTATCGAATGGAAAATGCTAAAATATAATATATTTGCAATTAAAAGCATTTTATTTCCTTGAAGTTTATGAAAATGAGTAATTTTATTATTATTTATGTTATATTATCGTTTAAGGGAGCAAATATTCGAAAATAATATCAAAGGAAAAAAATCTTCCTATGAGAATTTTTCTATTAATTCACAGAGTATGGATATGTGCATTAACAAATGTAAAATATGAAAATATGATATATTTTTCATTATAAATATATTAATTTGTTGGCAATTTATGAAAATTAGTACCAACATATTTATATTATCGTATATTATTGTGCTAGAACAAAAAAAATATTTGTTTTAATAGAAACTCAAAACGTTTAGAGAAAGTAAAACAAGCGTTTCATTACTCCAAAAATGATTATTTTATTTACAAGGCAATATTCAATATTGGTGTTAGATTTTAATTTTATATGATTATATGAACCATATACTTTATACTGTATATGATTTTAGACATTAAACAATTGAATTTGTTTAAATAAAAGGGTTTTTATACGCGAGTAGTGAAAGAAATTCATCAAACATTGACTTTAATAGTGATGTTACGTCACATTAAAGAAATAAATTTGAATGAAATTATTTAAAAAATGATCTATTATATTATAGTAATCTAAATGATGTAATATTGGTAAGAAATATCTTTTAGAACATAAAAAATAATGAATTTTTTAGAAGAACTCAAGGATAGAACTCAGTAAAAGCGCCCAAATAAATGAAATTTTTGCATACCTTCCTACTCGGTGATTCTCAGATAGCTGTGTACACGCGGTATTCTCTGGTCGGCGTTTATTAAAATACATAGTGATTATCAAGTGTTTTTCTTGTTGATAAAAATTGTTTAAAAGTTTAAATAATAAAATGGCCGATACAGTCGCTGCAACTCCTGCTGTCGTTGCAGAAAAAAAACCGAAGAAGGCTGCCGCTAGTGGTTCAAAGAAACCAAAATCGACTCCATCTCATCCTCCTACTCAACAAATGGTGGATGCTGCTATCAAAACGTTGAAAGAACGCGGTGGTTCATCTCTTTTGGCTATTAAAAAATATATCGCGGCTACGTACAAAGTTGATGTGCAAAAACTTGCTCCGTTCATCAAGAAATATTTAAAAAGTGCTGTAGCTAGTGGTAAATTAGTGCAAACAAAAGGAAAGGGTGCTGCTGGTTCATTCAAATTGTCGGCATCTGCTAGCAAGGAACCAAAAGCGAAATCAGCTGAGAAGAAGAAGTCGACGAAGCCAAAAACTGCTGCCGCTGGTGAGAAAAAAGTGAAAAAAGCAACTGGTGAGAAGAAAGTGAAGAAAGCTGCCACCACTACAAAGAAAAGTGCTGAGAAGAAAAAAGTGGAAAAATCAAAGGTAAAGAGTATCAAGAAAACTAGCGCTGTCAAGGCAAAAACAACTAAGCCAAAGGCTGCCGCTACTAAAGCTAAAGTACCCAAAGCTAAATCTGCAACATCATCCGCAGCCAAACCTAAAAAGGCTGTTGCGGCTAAGAAAGCTAAAAAATAATTTCATTGCAAGCATTTGCAAAAAAGAAATTAAAAAAAAAAAAAACTCCACAGTCCTTTTCAGGGCTACAATTATTTCGTTAATGAGATACAGATCAATTTCAATATAAAATTATATTTACTTTCGCAATACGTTTCTTAAAAATAAGTATAAAATCAATCTATACAAAATCGCTATCAATTGGTTCAGGTAACGATAAAAAAAAAATGGCGATTTTTTTTATATCCATGTAAATTTCTATACTTCACCAGTGAAATAAAGGTATTGGTTTTTTTTTATTCACTTTATACCGAATTTAAAACGGCCATTTTTTTCCCACATTATTCTTTCGTTGATTAACTTTAAGAAATTGAAATCGTTAAAAAATCTCTCTGAGAAATATTTTAGGGCCCTCAAAGGGGCCATTTTTGGGCTACAATTACTTCGTTAATAAGATACAGATAAATTTCAATATGAAACAACATTTACTTTCGAGCAGTACGTTTCGTAAAAATAAGTATAAAATCAATTCATACAAAATCGCTGTCAATTGGTACAGGTAACATGGTATAAAAAAAAAAAAATGGCGATTTTTTTTATATTCATGCAAACCTTTGGAAATTCCATACTTCACCAGTGAAATAAATGTGTCTGTTTTTTTCATTCACTTTAAACTGATTTTAAAACAACGGCCATTTTATTTTATTTTTTTCCACATTATTCTTTTGTTGATTAACTTTAACAAATTGAAATCGTTAAAAAATCTCTCAGAGAAATATTTTGGGGCCCTGAAAAGGGCCATTTTTGATGAAATTGGAAACGCATATCGAAAATTTACTTTGAGCTGGTGTATTTGGTAACTGCTTTAGTTCCTTCACTAACAGCATGCTTGGCAAGTTCACCAGGCAATAACAAACGGACGGCAGTTTGGATTTCCCGACTGGTGATTGTTGATCGCTTGTTGTAGTGTGCCAAACGAGATGCTTCGGCGGCGATTCTTTCGAAAATATCATTCACAAAACTGTTCATGATACTCATGGCCTTCGATGAAATACCAGTATCGGGATGTACTTGCTTCAACACTTTGTAGATGTAAATGGCGTAGCTTTCCTTCCTCTTGCGCTTCTTCTTCTTATCATTCTTGGTGATATTCTTCTGTGCCTTTCCGGCTTTCTTGGCTGCTTTTCCACTAGTTTTTGGTGGCATTTTTATTTTCACTTCACTTTACTTCACTGTGTTTGCACTGACGATTGAACGAGAACTGTAAAATTTTGCCATTTTACCCCACCTTAAGTCTCTTGACTCGACGATATTTTGTCAAGTACACAGTCACACAAACACATTGAAAATTGATTGAAATTTTTTGTATAAATAGAAGCAGCATTATCGGTCTATTTCATTATATAGTGATCAGTGGTGTTGTGCACAATCTTTAAAAAAAATACTACTAGTGAAAATGTCTGGCCGTGGTAAAGGAGGAAAAGTGAAGGGAAAGGCAAAGTCGCGCTCAAATCGTGCCGGACTACAGTTCCCCGTCGGTCGTATCCATCGTTTGCTTCGCAAGGGCAACTATGCTGAACGTGTCGGTGCTGGTGCTCCAGTGTATTTAGCAGCTGTTATGGAATATTTGGCTGCTGAAGTTTTAGAATTGGCGGGAAATGCTGCTCGTGACAACAAAAAGACAAGAATCATCCCTCGTCATTTGCAATTAGCCATCCGTAATGACGAAGAGTTGAACAAATTGCTGTCTGGTGTTACCATTGCACAAGGAGGCGTTCTTCCAAACATCCAAGCTGTTCTGTTGCCCAAGAAAACCGAAAAAAGTGCCTAAATCCATTACTTGTGAGAAGAAAAAAAAAAAAAAAAAAGTAACTCAAACAAACCGTCCTTTTAAGGACGACAAATCATTTTAATTAAGAGTATTAAATAATTTAAAATTTTATCTTAATTAGTGAAAAGAAAATTACTCTAATGATAGTAATTTAGTTTATGTATTGTATAAGTGTGTGCATGCAGGAAATAAATTCCGTGTTTGCGGGATTCGGAATTTCGTCAACAAACCCACACTAAAAACTCAAGATCATTTTGTTAGTGCGTGTGTATTACAAAAAAAATATTTTTTTTCCATAGGCCAGTATGATTTTCTTTATTCTCCAACGAAAGGTAAAGCTCAAAAGGGGAAACTAAAGGTCTGCGTATGTGTGTGTGTGTATATTTCTTTTAGAATTCGTTGAAAACAAAAAAGAGACGCTATGAAATTTGCCGCCATTTTGAAATCTAACTGACGCCATATGCTATGGAATGCGAAAAAAGAAATCAACACAACTGAATCTATTCAATATAATTTGACACCATTTTAAAAATTCACTTATGCCACATGTGAAAGAAAAAAGTTTTTTTTTTTTTTATATATTTTAATTTAATTTTCTAAGTCTCACTGATGCTCCAAAATAATACATACCTATGATAAAATTCTGTATTTCAGAAATCCAAACATACTTTTTATGAAATTCGAAATAAAATCACTTCAGAGATTTTTTTGTGGTCCTTAAAAGGACCGATTGTGTAAGAAATAATTTTTTTTCTTTTCTTTTTTAGATTATTTAACCTCCGAAACCATAAAGAGTGCGTCCTTGTCTCTTCAGTGCATATACAACATCCATTGCGGTGACTGTCTTACGCTTAGCGTGTTCGGTGTAGGTAACAGCATCACGAATAACATTTTCCAAGAACACTTTCAGCACACCACGGGTTTCTTCGTATATCAGACCAGAAATACGTTTCACACCACCACGACGAGCTAAACGGCGAATAGCGGGTTTTGTAATACCTTGGATATTATCACGCAACACTTTACGATGACGTTTAGCACCACCTTTGCCCAAACCTTTTCCTCCTTTACCACGACCAGTCATTTTTTTATTTTATTTCACTGAACACTGCACTAAAGTCACTATGAAACTGTACCGAAGCGCTAAATCACCACCGCTATTTATATTAATTTATAAGTAGGAGAAAATAATAGGGGAATAAACATATAAAGTGAAACAAGTGAACATGAACAAGCAGTTCGTGCGAATGTATAAGTATGAGAATTGGTATTATTTCGTTCCCATATTGTGTTAAAGTGAAGTAAATTGAGTGTAAAAAAGTGAAAAATGGCTCGTACAAAGCAAACTGCCCGTAAATCGACTGGTGGAAAAGCACCCAGGAAACAATTGGCGACTAAAGCAGCTCGCAAAAGTGCCCCAGCAACCGGAGGTGTTAAGAAACCACATCGTTATCGTCCAGGAACTGTTGCTCTTCGTGAAATTCGTCGTTACCAGAAAAGTACTGAATTGTTGATTCGCAAATTGCCTTTCCAACGTTTAGTTCGTGAAATTGCTCAGGATTTCAAAACAGATTTGCGTTTCCAAAGTTCAGCAGTGATGGCTCTTCAAGAAGCAAGTGAAGCCTATTTGGTTGGTCTTTTCGAGGATACTAATTTGTGCGCCATTCATGCTAAACGTGTTACAATCATGCCAAAAGATATTCAATTGGCTCGACGCATCCGTGGTGAACGTGCTTAAGTACATCTACATACAGAAATATTTTATAAACGGTCCTTTTCAGGACCACAAATATGACAAAGAGATTTTAATGCGTTGTTCAATTCAATTCTAGAGTAAAAACAAGTATATACAAATATAATTGAATCAGTAAATTTATAGAAAAAAAAAGGGATTACTTCAATTAGATTGCGAGTATAGTCTGTGCAAGGAATCGAATAAGTGAAAAAAAAAAAAACAAAGTTTGAGTATAATTGTGTACCATTAGGAAGCAGTATTGTATTGAATTTTATATGCATATTACAAATATTTACTTAATTTTAGGGCAAATCATCAATAAATAGTTTAGCGAGAGAATTTTTTTATTTTTCGTAAGTTTAGTTTCAATGTCAATAGCACATCTTATGTCGTTTGATTTTAGAAATTTAAAGAAATAAATTTGAATGAAATGATTTAAAAAAATGATCTATTTTGGAAATAATGAATCACTTAAAAGAAATAGATGGTAAAATATATACAAATGCACTAACTAAACATTAAATTAAACAAGTCAATTTATAGAGAAAATTGATAAGTTCAATTAGATTGCGAGTAGACTATACTCGCAAAGAATCAAAGAAGTAAAAGAAAACTGTAAGTCTGAGTACAATTGTGTACCATTAGGAAGCAATATGTACTGAATTTTATACATAATATGCATATAAAATGAATCCATAAAAATAAATATTATAAATATAGACTTTTAGCGAGAGAAATTTTTTTAGTTTTTATAAGTTAAGTTTCAATGTCAATAGAGCATCTTATGTCGCTTGATTTTAGTAACGCAAATGTTAGATTTTTAATGGAAGTTTTATAAATTCACATTGAAATATATTATACATTTTTATATTTTTATACAAATAATCCTAGTCATAACAAAATACAGTCTCATTTGAGCTATTAAAGAATAGAAAAAAAAAATAAAAAATCTTCCAACAAGTAAAGGCATTGGTCATGGGTACTCATCACTTATATGTATGTACATTCATTATCGAATGGAAAATGCTAAAATATAATATATTTGCAATTAAAAGCATTTTATTTCCTTGAAGTTTATGAAAATGAGTAATTTTATTATTATTTATGTTATATTATCGTTTAAGGGAGCAAATATTCGAAAATAATATCAAAGGAAAAAAATCTTCCTATGAGAATTTTTCTATTAATTCACAGAGTATGGATATGTGCATTAACAAATGTAAAATATGAAAATATGATATATTTTTCATTATAAATATATTAATTTGTTGGCAATTTATGAAAATTAGTACCAACATATTTATATTATCGTATATTATTGTGCTAGAACAAAAAAAATATTTGTTTTAATAGAAACTCAAAACGTTTAGAGAAAGTAAAACAAGCGTTTCATTACTCCAAAAATGATTATTTTATTTACAAGGCAATATTCAATATTGGTGTTAGATTTTAATTTTATATGATTATATGAACCATATACTTTATACTGTATATGATTTTAGACATTAAACAATTGAATTTGTTTAAATAAAAGGGTTTTTATACGCGAGTAGTGAAAGAAATTCATCAAACATTGACTTTAATAGTGATGTTACGTCACATTAAAGAAATAAATTTGAATGAAATTATTTAAAAAATGATCTATTATATTATAGTAATCTAAATGATGTAATATTGGTAAGAAATATCTTTTAGAACATAAAAAATAATGAATTTTTTAGAAGAACTCAAGGATAGAACTCAGTAAAAGCGCCCAAATAAATGAAATTTTTGCATACCTTCCTACTCGGTGATTCTCAGATAGCTGTGTACACGCGGTATTCTCTGGTCGGCGTTTATTAAAATACATAGTGATTATCAAGTGTTTTTCTTGTTGATAAAAATTGTTTAAAAGTTTAAATAATAAAATGGCCGATACAGTCGCTGCAACTCCTGCTGTCGTTGCAGAAAAAAAACCGAAGAAGGCTGCCGCTAGTGGTTCAAAGAAACCAAAATCGACTCCATCTCATCCTCCTACTCAACAAATGGTGGATGCTGCTATCAAAACGTTGAAAGAACGCGGTGGTTCATCTCTTTTGGCTATTAAAAAATATATCGCGGCTACGTACAAAGTTGATGTGCAAAAACTTGCTCCGTTCATCAAGAAATATTTAAAAAGTGCTGTAGCTAGTGGTAAATTAGTGCAAACAAAAGGAAAGGGTGCTGCTGGTTCATTCAAATTGTCGGCATCTGCTAGCAAGGAACCAAAAGCGAAATCAGCTGAGAAGAAGAAGTCGACGAAGCCAAAAACTGCTGCCGCTGGTGAGAAAAAAGTGAAAAAAGCAACTGGTGAGAAGAAAGTGAAGAAAGCTGCCACCACTACAAAGAAAAGTGCTGAGAAGAAAAAAGTGGAAAAATCAAAGGTAAAGAGTATCAAGAAAACTAGCGCTGTCAAGGCAAAAACAACTAAGCCAAAGGCTGCCGCTACTAAAGCTAAAGTACCCAAAGCTAAATCTGCAACATCATCCGCAGCCAAACCTAAAAAGGCTGTTGCGGCTAAGAAAGCTAAAAAATAATTTCATTGCAAGCATTTGCAAAAAAGAAATTAAAAAAAAAAAAAACTCCACAGTCCTTTTCAGGGCTACAATTATTTCGTTAATGAGATACAGATCAATTTCAATATAAAATTATATTTACTTTCGCAATACGTTTCTTAAAAATAAGTATAAAATCAATCTATACAAAATCGCTATCAATTGGTTCAGGTAACGATAAAAAAAAAATGGCGATTTTTTTTATATCCATGTAAA
The DNA here is from genome assembly GCA_945910035.1 of Brachypalpus laphriformis. NCBI lineage: Eukaryota > Metazoa > Arthropoda > Insecta > Diptera > Syrphidae > Brachypalpus > Brachypalpus laphriformis. The sequence goes on along the minus strand of OX246753.1, from coordinate 234,730,492 downwards.
TTTCTATACTTCACCAGTGAAATAAAGGTATTGGTTTTTTTTTATTCACTTTATACCGAATTTAAAACGGCCATTTTTTTCCCACATTATTCTTTCGTTGATTAACTTTAAGAAATTGAAATCGTTAAAAAATCTCTCTGAGAAATATTTTAGGGCCCTCAAAGGGGCCATTTTTGGGCTACAATTACTTCGTTAATAAGATACAGATAAATTTCAATATGAAACAACATTTACTTTCGAGCAGTACGTTTCGTAAAAATAAGTATAAAATCAATTCATACAAAATCGCTGTCAATTGGTACAGGTAACATGGTATAAAAAAAAAAAAATGGCGATTTTTTTTATATTCATGCAAACCTTTGGAAATTCCATACTTCACCAGTGAAATAAATGTGTCTGTTTTTTTCATTCACTTTAAACTGATTTTAAAACAACGGCCATTTTATTTTATTTTTTTCCACATTATTCTTTTGTTGATTAACTTTAACAAATTGAAATCGTTAAAAAATCTCTCAGAGAAATATTTTGGGGCCCTGAAAAGGGCCATTTTTGATGAAATTGGAAACGCATATCGAAAATTTACTTTGAGCTGGTGTATTTGGTAACTGCTTTAGTTCCTTCACTAACAGCATGCTTGGCAAGTTCACCAGGCAATAACAAACGGACGGCAGTTTGGATTTCCCGACTGGTGATTGTTGATCGCTTGTTGTAGTGTGCCAAACGAGATGCTTCGGCGGCGATTCTTTCGAAAATATCATTCACAAAACTGTTCATGATACTCATGGCCTTCGATGAAATACCAGTATCGGGATGTACTTGCTTCAACACTTTGTAGATGTAAATGGCGTAGCTTTCCTTCCTCTTGCGCTTCTTCTTCTTATCATTCTTGGTGATATTCTTCTGTGCCTTTCCGGCTTTCTTGGCTGCTTTTCCACTAGTTTTTGGTGGCATTTTTATTTTCACTTCACTTCACTGTGTTTGCACTGACGATTGAACGAGAACTGTAAAATTTTGCCATTTTACCCCACCTTAAGTCTCTTGACTCGACGATATTTTGTCAAGTACACAGTCACACAAACACATTGAAAATTGATTGAAATTTTTTGTATAAATAGAAGCAGCATTATCGGTCTATTTCATTATATAGTGATCAGTGGTGTTGTGCACAATCTTTAAAAAAAATACTACTAGTGAAAATGTCTGGCCGTGGTAAAGGAGGAAAAGTGAAGGGAAAGGCAAAGTCGCGCTCAAATCGTGCCGGACTACAGTTCCCCGTCGGTCGTATCCATCGTTTGCTTCGCAAGGGCAACTATGCTGAACGTGTCGGTGCTGGTGCTCCAGTGTATTTAGCAGCTGTTATGGAATATTTGGCTGCTGAAGTTTTAGAATTGGCGGGAAATGCTGCTCGTGACAACAAAAAGACAAGAATCATCCCTCGTCATTTGCAATTAGCCATCCGTAATGACGAAGAGTTGAACAAATTGCTGTCTGGTGTTACCATTGCACAAGGAGGCGTTCTTCCAAACATCCAAGCTGTTCTGTTGCCCAAGAAAACCGAAAAAAGTGCCTAAATCCATTACTTGTGAGAAGAAAAAAAAAAAAAAAAAAGTAACTCAAACAAACCGTCCTTTTAAGGACGACAAATCATTTTAATTAAGAGTATTAAATAATTTCAAATTTTATCTTAATTAGTGAAAAGAAAATTACTCTAATGATAGTAATTTAGTTTATGTATTGTATAAGTGTGTGCATGCAGGAAATAAATTCCGTGTTTGCGGGATTCGGAATTTCGTCAACAAACCCACACTAAAAACTCAAGATCATTTTGTTAGTGCGTGTGTATTACAAAAAAAAATATTTTTTTTCCATAGGCCAGTATGATTTTCTTTATTCTCCAACGAAAGGTAAAGCTCAAAAGGGGAAACTAAAGGTCTGCGTATGTGTGTGTGTGTATATTTCTTTTAGAATTCGTTGAAAACAAAAAAGAGACGCTATGAAATTTGCCGCCATTTTGAAATCTAACTGACGCCATATGCTATGGAATGCGAAAAAAGAAATCAACACAACTGAATCTATTCAATATAATTTGACACCATTTTAAAAATTCACTTATGCCACATGTGAAAGAAAAAAGTTTTTTTTTTTTTTATATATTTTAATTTAATTTTCTAAGTCTCACTGATGCTCCAAAATAATACATACCTATGATAAAATTCTGTATTTCAGAAATCCAAACATACTTTTTATGAAATTCGAAATAAAATCACTTCAGAGATTTTTTTGTGGTCCTTAAAAGGACCGATTGTGTAAGAAATAATTTTTTTTCTTTTCTTTTTTAGATTATTTAACCTCCGAAACCATAAAGAGTGCGTCCTTGTCTCTTCAGTGCATATACAACATCCATTGCGGTGACTGTCTTACGCTTAGCGTGTTCGGTGTAGGTAACAGCATCACGAATAACATTTTCCAAGAACACTTTCAGCACACCACGGGTTTCTTCGTATATCAGACCAGAAATACGTTTCACACCACCACGACGAGCTAAACGGCGAATAGCGGGTTTTGTAATACCTTGGATATTATCACGCAACACTTTACGATGACGTTTAGCACCACCTTTGCCCAAACCTTTTCCTCCTTTACCACGACCAGTCATTTTTTTATTTTATTTCACTGAACACTGCACTAAAGTCACTATGAAACTGTACCGAAGCGCTAAATCACCACCGCTATTTATATTAATTTATAAGTAGGAGAAAATAATAGGGGAATAAACATATAAAGTGAAACAAGTGAACATGAACAAGCAGTTCGTGCGAATGTATAAGTATGAGAATTGGTATTATTTCGTTCCCAGGGAGAGGAACGGCAATCCTCTTACGCAACTTCTTCAAGGCTGAAGAAGTTATAATACATGGATTAACATCAATGGAAGCAACAGCGGTCAGCATCAGGGTCTCCGAATTTGAGACTCTACTGGTAGTCTCGGTATACAACCACTGTGGGGCAACGAGGGAGAACATCCACCGAGACCTCACAAGTATCACCAACATCGCCAATCAACACACATACTGCCTTGCCGGAGGTGACTTCAATGCTAGGCACACACTTTGGCATGACAGTGAGTGTTCATCACAGGGACTAGCAATTGTCAACTGGCTAAATGGAAACAGCCACCTGCATTCCTTTGTTGTTGTATCACAAGGACAAAGAACATTCCCAGGTACACCATCAACGCTGGACTTTTTCCTGGCGACATCCAATTTCGTCAACATACTGCCGGAATTTCAGAATTATTCGTGCCTTGCGCACCCGAGTGATTCTGATCATCTGGCAGTGGAACTCAAAGTTCGCCTGATGAGGCGTATCTTGACCGAGCACCCTACACCCGAGTTCCACATCAGGTTTAACCGATTGAACTGGGTACGACTTAAATCGGAAATCGAGGCGGAGCTCCCTCAAGCGCCAACCACAAGAAACCTGAGCAATGCAGAGATCGATGAAAACATCAACCGTTTTCAATCCGTCATTAGCAATGGGTTGGAAAGGCAGAAGACACCCAAAACCAGTCGAGACAGGTACGAGAACCTGCCGCGACACATCCAGGCTATTTACGCCCATAGGCAGCGGCTCCGTAAAAGGCTCCAGAGGATCATGCGGCGGACACTGAATAGAGTCAACGATGAATATCGCAGTGTATCTTCCCAGCTACAGTGCACCAATACGATGTTCATCCGGGCGGTCAAGGACTACCAAGACAAGGAGTTCAGCAAGCGACTCGAAGACATCAAGCCTGGGCCTGATGCCTTCAGGAAAATAAATTCTCTGGTAGGAAGAGTACATTCCTTACCGGAGAATATCAGCCACGGCCAGGTAACTGCAACAACTCCGGCCGAGAAAGCCGAAGCTTTTGCAACCTACTTCGAGGGAAACTTCGTCGACCGCCCACCTGTTCACCTGCCTGATTTCTTGGAGGAAGTCGAAGCACAAGTCTGCGAGGCAACTGAACCCGGTACACAGATCACAACATTTAGCGAGGACAACCCGGCGAATGACCCAACCAGCGACGGAAGCTTCACCACCACTGAGGAAGTGGTGGATATAGTTGAAAGCGGTAATGCCAAAAAATCGGCGGGAATTGACCAAATTTCCAACTTTTTAATTAAAAAGTTGCCAAGTTTGGCCATTGTCCTGCTGACGGTTATTTTCAATAACTGTATTAACAACGGCTACTTCCCGTCAAAATGGAAGGTTGCGAAAGTGGTTCCGGTGCCAAAGAAAACCGACCGCTCAAATGTAAACGGATACCGGCCCATTGCCCTACTGTGCTGCGTTAGCAAAATTCTAGAGTCGGTAATCTTGCGGAGAATTAACCATTTCTGCACGGAGCGTGGGATAGTCCCCAACAACCAGTATGGTTTTCGGGCGAGACATTCCACCGTGCACCCTCTGCTTAGGCTACACAGCGACGTCACCCGCGGACTCAACAAGAAGGAGACTACAGTAGCATGCCTTCTGGATATTGAAAAGGCCTTTGACAGCGTCTGGACGAAGGGTCTAACGTTCAAGATCATAAATTTAGGATTCCCAAATTACTTGGTAAGAATAATTTATAACTTCTTAACACATAGATATTTTTTCGTGCAGATTGACAACGCAAAGTCAGCAATAAAGAGGACCAACGCCGGAGTGCCGCAGGGATCAAGGCTTGGCCCGATGCTGTTCAACATTTTCACTGCTGACCAGCCAAGCACATCAACAGGAACCAGGACTTTGCTCTATGCAGATGACTCGTTAACGTATGCAATCTCTCTCTCTCCAGAGATAGCAGCCCGAAGAGTTGAAGCACACATTAGGACGCTTTGGGAGTACTATCTCAAATGGGGACTGAAGATCAACAGCAACAAAACTGAGATAATTTGTTTTAGGCCACCAACAACAGCCACAAGAGGACGCCGTGCGTTCGCAACTCGGTGCCGTAACATCAGGATCACACTTCCTGACAGCACCGAAGTGCCAACTAAGACGACAGCCAGGTATCTAGGAATAAATTTCAGTGAGAGGTTTAAATTTAATCCTCATGCTGAAATTATCCTAAGAAGAGCCAACTTCGCACTCCACCTAGTGCACCCACTGCTGCGAAGGCGAAATGGTCTAAGTAAAGCGACCAAGCTCCTTATATACAAGCAGTTGATACGACCAGTCATCACATATTGCTGTCCCATTTGGTTCGCGATATCACCAACGACGATGAAGAAGATCCAAGTTTTCGAAAGGAAGGTCCTTCGAATATGTACAGGACTGTGGCGAAATCCAGTCACACTGAAGTACTATTCAAAGAAGATGCTCTACGAGAGCGCTGGTGTGGGCGCAATCGACGAGCATATGATGCAGCTATCAAGAAAAATACTGCAAAACCTTGCTGACCATCCAAATGACGGGATCCAAGAATTCATCCAGCAACAGATCGAGCCAAGCCACCGTTACCTAAGCGTACGAGCGATCATCGATGGACGTTTTAATTATATCATTTACAACGACGAAACGCCGTTTTACCAACGTGCAGACAACCAGCACTACCGAGGATAGTCGGATACAACCCCCTTTTTTCATTTTCACACACATTCAAGTAAAAATATATTTTATATTTAATAAAACACATGTATTAGATTAAGTAAGACAATAATAATATTTTTGTAAAAAATTTTAATACAGATATCATTTGAAATACGTTGGGCCCCTATTGTTGAGCCAACATTTAATTTATTAGTTATAAGTCTAGTTCTAAGTCAATTTGTATATAGAACAAAACACTAAATAAAAACCTTAATCGTAATTTCGTTCCCATATTGTGTTAAAGTGAAGTAAATTGAGTGTAAAAAAGTGAAAAATGGCTCGTACAAAGCAAACTGCCCGTAAATCGACTGGTGGAAAAGCACCCATGAAACAATTGGCGACTAAAGCAGCTCGCAAAAGTGCCCCAGCAACCGGAGGTGTTAAGAAACCACATCGTTATCGTCCAGGAACTGTTGCTCTTCGTGAAATTCGTCGTTACCAGAAAAGTACTGAATTGTTGATTCGCAAATTGCCTTTCCAACGTTTAGTTCGTGAAATTGCTCAGGATTTCAAAACAGATTTGCGTTTCCAAAGTTCAGCAGTGATGGCTCTTCAAGAAGCAAGTGAAGCCTATTTGGTTGGTCTTTTCGAGGATACTAATTTGTGCGCCATTCATGCTAAACGTGTTACAATCATGCCAAAAGATATTCAATTGGCTCGACGCATCCGTGGTGAACGTGCTTAAGTACATCTACATACAGAAATATTTTATAAACGGTCCTTTTCAGGACCACAAATATGACAAAGAGATTTTAATGCGTTGTTCAATTCAATTCTAGAGTAAAAACAAGTATATACAAATATAATTGAATCAGTAAATTTATAGAAAAAAAAAGGGATTACTTCAATTAGATTGCGAGTATAGTCTGTGCAAGGAATCGAATAAGTGAAAAAAAAAAAAAACAAAGTTTGAGTATAATTGTGTACCATTAGGAAGCAGTATTGTATTGAATTTTATATGCATATTACAAATATTTACTTAATTTTAGGGCAAATCATCAATAAATAGTTTAGCGAGAGAATTTTTTTATTTTTCGTAAGTTTAGTTTCAATGTCAATAGCACATCTTATGTCGTTTGATTTTAGAAATTTAAAGAAATAAATTTGAATGAAATGATTTAAAAAAATGATCTATTTTGGAAATAATGAATCACTTAAAAGAAATAGATGGTAAAATATATACAAATGCACTAACTAAACATTAAATTAAACAAGTCAATTTATAGAGAAAATTGATAAGTTCAATTAGATTGCGAGTAGACTATACTCGCAAAGAATCAAAGAAGTAAAAGAAAACTTTAAGTCTGAGTACAATTGTGTACCATTAGGAAGCAATATGTACTGAATTTTATACATAATATGCATATAAAATGAATCCATAAAAATAAATATTATGAATATAGACTTTTAGCGAGAGAAATTTTTTTAGTTTTTATAAGTTAAGTTTCAATGTCAATAGAGCATCTTATGTCGCTTGATTTTAGTAACGCAAATGTTAGATTTTTAATGGAAGTTTTATAAATTCACATATTATACATTTTTATATTTTTATACAAATAATCCTAGTCATAACAAAATACAGTCTCATGTGAGCTATTAAAGAATAGAAAAAAAAATAAAAATAAAAAATCTTCCAACAAGTAAAGGCATTGTTCATGGGTACTCATCACTTATATGTATGTACATTCATTATCGAATGGAAAATGCTAAAATATAATATATTTGCAATTAAAAGCATTTTATTTCCTTGAAGTTTATGAAAATGAGTAATTTTATTATTATTTATGTTATATTATCGTTTAAGGGAGCAAATATTCGAAAATAATATCAAAGGAAAAAAATCTTCCTATGAGAATTTTTCTATTAATTCACAGAGTATGGATATGTGCATTAACAAATGTAAAATATGAAAATATGATATATTTTTCATTATAAATATATTAATTTGTTGGCAATTTATGAAAATTAGTACCAACATATTTATATTATCGTATATTATTGTGCTAGAACAAAAAAAATATTTGTTTTAATAGAAACTCAAAACGTTTAGAGAAAGTAAAACAAGCGTTTCATTACTCCAAAAATGATTATTTTATTTACAAGGCAATATTCAATATTGGTGTTAGATTTTAATTTTATATGATTATATGAACCATATACTTTATACTGTATATGATTTTAGACATTAAACAATTGAATTTGTTTAAATAAAAGGGTTTTTATACGCGAGTAGTGAAAGAAATTCATCAAACATTGACTTTAATAGTGATGTTACGTCACATTAAAGAAATAAATTTGAATGAAATTATTTAAAAAATGATCTATTATATTATAGTAATCTAAATGATGTAATATTGGTAAGAAATATCTTTTAGAACATAAAAAATAATGAATTTTTTAGAAGAACTCAAGGATAGAACTCAGTAAAAGCGCCCAAATAAATGAAATTTTTGCATACCTTCCTACTCGGTGATTCTCAGATAGCTGTGTACACGCGGTATTCTCTGGTCGGCGTTTATTAAAATACATAGTGATTATCAAGTGTTTTTCTTGTTGATAAAAATTGTTTAAAAGTTTAAATAATAAAATGGCCGATACAGTCGCTGCTACTCCTGCTGTCGTTGCAGAAAAAAAACCGAAGAAGGCTGCCGCTAGTGGTTCAAAGAAACCAAAATCGACTCCATCTCATCCTCCTACTCAACAAATGGTGGATGCTGCTATCAAAACGTTGAAAGAACGCGGTGGTTCATCTCTTTTGGCTATTAAAAAATATATCGCGGCTACGTACAAAGTTGATGTGCAAAAACTTGCTCCGTTCATCAAGAAATATTTAAAAAGTGCTGTAGCTAGTGGTAAATTAGTGCAAACAAAAGGAAAGGGTGCTGCTGGTTCATTCAAATTGTCGGCATCTGCTAGCAAGGAACCCAAAGCGAAATCAGCTGAGAAGAAGAAGTCGACGAAGCCAAAAACTGCTGCCGCTGGTGAGAAAAAAGTGAAAAAAGCAACTGGTGAGAAGAAAGTGAAGAAAGCTGCCACCACTACAAAGAAAAGTGCTGAGAAGAAAAAAGTGGAAAAATCAAAGGTAAAGAGTATCAAGAAAACTAGCGCTGTCAAGGCAAAAACAACTAAGCCAAAGGCTGCCGCTACTAAAGCTAAAGTACCCAAAGCTAAATCTGCAACATCATCCGCAACCAAACCTAAAAAGGCTGTTGCGGCTAAGAAAGCTAAAAAATAATTTCATTGCAAGCATTTGCAAAAAAGAAATTAAAAAAAAAAAAAAACTCCACAGTCCTTTTCAGGGCTACAATTATTTCGTTAATGAGATACAGATCAATTTCAATATAAAATTATATTTACTTTCGCAATACGTTTCTTAAAAATAAGTATAAAATCAATCTATACAAAATCGCTATCAATTGGTTCAGGTAACGATAAAAAAAAAATGGCGATTTTTTTTATATCCATGTAAATTTCTATACTTCACCAGTGAAATAAAGGTATTGGTTTTTTTTTATTCACTTTATACCGAATTTAAAACGGCCATTTTTTTCCCACATTATTCTTTCGTTGATTAACTTTAAGAAATTGAAATCGTTAAAAAATCTCTCTGAGAAATATTTTAGGGCCCTCAAAGGGGCCATTTTTGGGCTACAATTACTTCGTTAATAAGATACAGATAAATTTCAATATGAAACAACATTTACTTTCGAGCAGTACGTTTCGTAAAAATAAGTATAAAATCAATTCATACAAAATCGCTGTCAATTGGTACAGGTAACATGGTATAAAAAAAAAAAAATGCCGATTTTTTTTATATTCATGCAAACCTTTGGAAATTCCATACTTCACCAGTGAAATAAATGTGTCTGTTTTTTTCATTCACTTTAAACTGAATTTAAAACAACGGCCATTTTATTTTATTTTTTTCCACATTATTCTTTTGTTGATTAACTTTAACAAATTGAAATCGTTAAAAAATCTCTCAGAGAAATATTTTGGGGCCCTGAAAAGGGCCATTTTTGATGAAATTGGAAACGCATATCGAAAATTTACTTTGAGCTGGTGTATTTGGTAACTGCTTTAGTTCCTTCACTAACAGCATGCTTGGCAAGTTCACCAGGCAATAACAAACGGACGGCAGTTTGGATTTCCCGACTGGTGATTGTTGATCGCTTGTTGTAGTGTGCCAAACGAGATGCTTCGGCGGCGATTCTTTCGAAAATATCATTCACAAAACTGTTCATGATACTCATGGCCTTCGATGAAATACCAGTATCGGGATGTACTTGCTTCAACACTTTGTAGATGTAAATGGCGTAGCTTTCCTTCCTCTTGCGCTTCTTCTTCTTATCATTCTTGGTGATATTCTTCTGTGCCTTTCCGGCTTTCTTGGCTGCTTTTCCACTAGTTTTTGGTGGCATTTTTATTTTCACTTCACTTTACTTCACTGTGTTTGCACTGACGATTGAACGAGAACTGTAAAATTTTGCCATTTTACCCCACCTTAAGTCTCTTGACTCGACGATATTTTGTCAAGTACACAGTCACACAAACACATTGAAAATTGATTGAAATTTTTTGTATAAATAGAAGCAGCATTATCGGTCTATTTCATTATATAGTGATCAGTGGTGTTGTGCACAATCTTTAAAAAAAATACTACTAGTGAAAATGTCTGGCCGTGGTAAAGGAGGAAAAGTGAAGGGAAAGGCAAAGTCGCGCTCAAATCGTGCCGGACTACAGTTCCCCGTCGGTCGTATCCATCGTTTGCTTCGCAAGGGCAACTATGCTGAACGTGTCGGTGCTGGTGCTCCAGTGTATTTAGCAGCTGTTATGGAATATTTGGCTGCTGAAGTTTTAGAATTGGCGGGAAATGCTGCTCGTGACAACAAAAAGACAAGAATCATCCCGCGTCATTTGCAATTAGCCATCCGTAATGACGAAGAGTTGAACAAATTGCTGTCTGGTGTTACCATTGCACAAGGAGGCGTTCTTCCAAACATCCAAGCTGTTCTGTTGCCCAAGAAAACCGAAAAAAGTGCCTAAATCCATTACTTGTGAGAAGAAAAAAAAAAAAAAAAAAGTAACTCAAACAAACCGTCCTTTTAAGGACGACAAATCATTTTAATTAAGAGTATTAAATAATTTCAAATTTTATCTTAATTAGTGAAAAGAAAATTACTCTAATGATAGTAATTTAGTTTATGTATTGTATAAGTGTGTGCATGCAGGAAATAAATTCCGTGTTTGCGGGATTCGGAATTTCGTCAACAAACCCACACTAAAAACTCAAGATCATTTTGTTAGTGCGTGTGTATTACAAAAAAAATATTTTTTTTCCATAGGCCAGTATGATTTTCTTTATTCTCCAACGAAAGGTAAAGCTCAAAAGGGGAAACTAAAGGTCTGCGTATGTGTGTGTGTGTATATTTCTTTTAGAATTCGTTGAAAACAAAAAAGAGACGCTATGAAATTTGCCGCCATTTTGAAATCTAACTGACGCCATATGCTATGGAATGCGAAAAAAGAAATCAACACAACTGAATCTATTCAATATAATTTGACACCATTTTAAAAATTCACTTATGCCACATGTGAAAGAAAAAAGTTTTTTTTTTTTTTATATATTTTAATTTAATTTTCTAAGTCTCACTGATGCTCCAAAATAATACATACCTATGATAAAATTCTGTATTTCAGAAATCCAAACATACTTTTTATGAAATTCGAAATAAAATCACTTCAGAGATTTTTTTGTGGTCCTTAAAAGGACCGATTGTGTAAGAAATAATTTTTTTTCTTTTCTTTTTTAGATTATTTAACCTCCGAAACCATAAAGAGTGCGTCCTTGTCTCTTCAGTGCATATACAACATCCATTGCGGTGACTGTCTTACGCTTAGCGTGTTCGGTGTAGGTAACAGCATCACGAATAACATTTTCCAAGAACACTTTCAGCACACCACGGGTTTCTTCGTATATCAGACCAGAAATACGTTTCACACCACCACGACGAGCTAAACGGCGAATAGCGGGTTTTGTAATACCTTGGATATTATCACGCAACACTTTACGATGACGTTTAGCACCACCTTTGCCCAAACCTTTTCCTCCTTTACCACGACCAGTCATTTTTTTATTTTATTTCACTGAACACTGCACTAAAGTCACTATGAAACTGTACCGAAGCGCTAAATCACCACCGCTATTTATATTAATTTATAAGTAGGAGAAAATAATAGGGGAATAAACATATAAAGTGAAACAAGTGAACATGAACAAGCAGTTCGTGCGAATGTATAAGTATGAGAATTGGTATTATTTCGTTCCCATATTGTGTTAAAGTGAAGTAAATTGAGTGTAAAAAAGTGAAAAATGGCTCGTACAAAGCAAACTGCCCGTAAATCGACTGGTGGAAAAGCACCCAGGAAACAATTGGCGACTAAAGCAGCTCGCAAAAGTGCCCCAGCAACCGGAGGTGTTAAGAAACCACATCGTTATCGTCCAGGAACTGTTGCTCTTCGTGAAATTCGTCGTTACCAGAAAAGTACTGAATTGTTGATTCGCAAATTGCCTTTCCAACGTTTAGTTCGTGAAATTGCTCAGGATTTCAAAACAGATTTGCGTTTCCAAAGTTCAGCAGTGATGGCTCTTCAAGAAGCAAGTGAAGCCTATTTGGTTGGTCTTTTCGAGGATACTAATTTGTGCGCCATTCATGCTAAACGTGTTACAATCATGCCAAAAGATATTCAATTGGCTCGACGCATCCGTGGTGAACGTGCTTAAGTACATCTACATACAGAAATATTTTATAAACGGTCCTTTTCAGGACCACAAATATGACAAAGAGATTTTAATGCGTTGTTCAATTCAATTCTAGAGTAAAAACAAGTATATACAAATATAATTGAATCAGTAAATTTATAGAAAAAAAAAGGGATTACTTCAATTAGATTGCGAGTATAGTCTGTGCAAGGAATCGAATAAGTGAAAAAAAAAAAAAACAAAGTTTGAGTATAATTGTGTACCATTAGGAAGCAGTATTGTATTGAATTTTATATGCATATTACAAATATTTACTTAATTTTAGGGCAAATCATCAATAAATAGTTTAGCGAGAGAATTTTTTTATTTTTCGTAAGTTTAGTTTCAATGTCAATAGCACATCTTATGTCGTTTGATTTTAGAAATTTAAAGAAATAAATTTGAATGAAATGATTTAAAAAAATGATCTATTTTGGAAATAATGAATCACTTAAAAGAAATAGATGGTAAAATATATACAAATGCACTAACTAAACATTAAATTAAACAAGTCAATTTATAGAGAAAATTGATAAGTTCAATTAGATTGCGAGTAGACTATACTCGCAAAGAATCAAAGAAGTAAAAGAAAACTGTAAGTCTGAGTACAATTGTGTACCATTAGGAAGCAATATGTACTGAATTTTATACATAATATGCATATAAAATGAATCCATAAAAATAAATATTATAAATATAGACTTTTAGCGAGAGAAATTTTTTTAGTTTTTATAAGTTAAGTTTCAATGTCAATAGAGCATCTTATGTCGCTTGATTTTAGTAACGCAAATGTTAGATTTTTAATGGAAGTTTTATAAATTCACATTGAAATATATTATACATTTTTATATTTTTATACAAATAATCCTAGTCATAACAAAATACAGTCTCATTTGAGCTATTAAAGAATAGAAAAAAAAAATAAAAAATCTTCCAACAAGTAAAGGCATTGGTCATGGGTACTCATCACTTATATGTATGTACATTCATTATCGAATGGAAAATGCTAAAATATAATATATTTGCAATTAAAAGCATTTTATTTCCTTGAAGTTTATGAAAATGAGTAATTTTATTATTATTTATGTTATATTATCGTTTAAGGGAGCAAATATTCGAAAATAATATCAAAGGAAAAAAATCTTCCTATGAGAATTTTTCTATTAATTCACAGAGTATGGATATGTGCATTAACAAATGTAAAATATGAAAATATGATATATTTTTCATTATAAATATATTAATTTGTTGGCAATTTATGAAAATTAGTACCAACATATTTATATTATCGTATATTATTGTGCTAGAACAAAAAAAATATTTGTTTTAATAGAAACTCAAAACGTTTAGAGAAAGTAAAACAAGCGTTTCATTACTCCAAAAATGATTATTTTATTTACAAGGCAATATTCAATATTGGTGTTAGATTTTAATTTTATATGATTATATGAACCATATACTTTATACTGTATATGATTTTAGACATTAAACAATTGAATTTGTTTAAATAAAAGGGTTTTTATACGCGAGTAGTGAAAGAAATTCATCAAACATTGACTTTAATAGTGATGTTACGTCACATTAAAGAAATAAATTTGAATGAAATTATTTAAAAAATGATCTATTATATTATAGTAATCTAAATGATGTAATATTGATAAGAAATATCTTTTAGAACATAAAAAATAATGAATTTTTTAGAAGAACTCAAGGATAGAACTCAGTAAAAGCGCCCAAATAAATGAAATTTTTGCATACCTTCCTACTCGGTGATTCTCAGATAGCTGTGTACACGCGGTATTCTCTGGTCGGCGTTTATTAAAATACATAGTGATTATCAAGTGTTTTTCTTGTTGATAAAAATTGTTTAAAAGTTTAAATAATAAAATGGCCGATACAGTCGCTGCTACTCCTGCTGTCGTTGCAGAAAAAAAACCGAAGAAGGCTGCCGCTAGTGGTTCAAAGAAACCAAAATCGACTCCATCTCATCCTCCTACTCAACAAATGGTGGATGCTGCTATCAAAACGTTGAAAGAACGCGGTGGTTCATCTCTTTTGGCTATTAAAAAATATATCGCGGCTACGTACAAAGTTGATGTGCAAAAACTTGCTCCGTTCATCAAGAAATATTTAAAAAGTGCTGTAGCTAGTGGTAAATTAGTGCAAACAAAAGGAAAGGGTGCTGCTGGTTCATTCAAATTGTCGGCATCTGCTAGCAAGGAACCAAAAGCGAAATCAGCTGAGAAGAAGAAGTCGACGAAGCCAAAAACTGCTGCCGCTGGTGAGAAAAAAGTGAAAAAAGCAACTGGTGAGAAGAAAGTGAAGAAAGCTGCCACCACTACAAAGAAAAGTGCTGAGAAGAAAAAAGTGGAAAAATCAAAGGTAAAGAGTATCAAGAAAACTAGCGCTGTCAAGGCAAAAACAACTAAGCCAAAGGCTGCCGCTACTAAAGCTAAAGTACCCAAAGCTAAATCTGCAACATCATCCGCAGCCAAACCTAAAAAGGCTGTTGCGGCTAAGAAAGGTAAAAAATAATTTCATTGCAAGCATTTGCAAAAAAGAAATTAAAAAAAAAAAAAACTCCACAGTCCTTTTCAGGGCTACAATTATTTCGTTAATGAGATACAGATCAATTTCAATATAAAATTATATTTACTTTCGCAATACGTTTCTTAAAAATAAGTATAAAATCAATCTATACAAAATCGCTATCAATTGGTTCAGGTAACGATAAAAAAAAAATGGCGATTTTTTTTATATCCATGTAAATTTCTATACTTCACCAGTGAAATAAAGGTATTGGTTTTTTTTTATTCACTTTATACCGAATTTAAAACGGCCATTTTTTTCCCACATTATTCTTTCGTTGATTAACTTTAAGAAATTGAAATCGTTAAAAAATCTCTCTGAGAAATATTTTAGGGCCCTCAAAGGGGCCATTTTTGGGCTACAATTACTTCGTTAATAAGATACAGATAAATTTCAATATGAAACAACATTTACTTTCGAGCAGTACGTTTCGTAAAAATAAGTATAAAATCAATTCATACAAAATCGCTGTCAATTGGTACAGGTAACATGGTATAAAAAAAAAAAAATGCCGATTTTTTTTATATTCATGCAAACCTTTGGAAATTCCATACTTCACCAGTGAAATAAATGTGTCTGTTTTTTTCATTCACTTTAAACTGAATTTAAAACAACGGCCATTTTATTTTATTTTTTTCCACATTATTCTTTTGTTGATTAACTTTAACAAATTGAAATCGTTAAAAAATCTCTCAGAGAAATATTTTGGGGCCCTGAAAAGGGCCATTTTTGATGAAATTGGAAACGCATATCGAAAATTTACTTTGAGCTGGTGTATTTGGTAACTGCTTTAGTTCCTTCACTAACAGCATGCTTGGCAAGTTCACCAGGCAATAACAAACGGACGGCAGTTTGGATTTCCCGACTGGTGATTGTTGATCGCTTGTTGTAGTGTGCCAAACGAGATGCTTCGGCGGCGATTCTTTCGAAAATATCATTCACAAAACTGTTCATGATACTCATGGCCTTCGATGAAATACCAGTATCGGGATGTACTTGCTTCAACACTTTGTAGATGTAAATGGCGTAGCTTTCCTTCCTCTTGCGCTTCTTCTTCTTATCATTCTTGGTGATATTCTTCTGTGCCTTTCCGGCTTTCTTGGCTGCTTTTCCACTAGTTTTTGGTGGCATTTTTATTTTCACTTCACTTTACTTCACTGTGTTTGCACTGACGATTGAACGAGAACTGTAAAATTTTGCCATTTTACCCCACCTTAAGTCTCTTGACTCGACGATATTTTGTCAAGTACACAGTCACACAAACACATTGAAAATTGATTGAAATTTTTTGTATAAATAGAAGCAGCATTATCGGTCTATTTCATTACGCCAGTAGTGCGGACACCAAGCATGACTTGCAGCTCCTCAACAACTTGCTGTCTCAGCACACCTTTGGACTCATCGGTGGAGACTTTAATGCAAGACATGAAAGATGGTCAGACAGTATTTCCAACGCCGAAGGAAATACAATAGTGGACTGGATGGACTACAACAGCGATCAACACAACCTTGTGATTATCTCGCAACCAAAACCAACATTCCCAAGGACTCCATCGTGGCTTGACTTCTACATGGTAACATCCAACTTGGTGCACATCCTCCCGGAGATAAGAAATTACGAGTGCAAGACGTTACCTGGCGACTCCGACCATGAGGCAGTACAACTGATCATTAAACTACACCAACCGATCTTTACCATTAATCCGCCTGAGGAACATTTCATAAACTACAATCAACTCAACATAGAGCGACTGCAAACAGATGTTGAAGAAAGACTCAGAATGCCAACAACTGCAAGGAATCTATTGAATGGGGAGATCGACTCAGCCATCGACAACCTGGAACTAGCAGTCAGTACAGCACTCGACCTCCAGAAAAAAACCAAAACATCGAGGGACAGATACAGTCATCTACCGCAGTTTATTCAGAACTTATATCATCACAGGCAGAGGCTTAGAAAACGATTACAAAGGATTCGTCGTAGAGACTGGAACACAAACGGTAATGACTACAGAGCCGTTCTAAGTGAATTAAATTGCACGAACGTAATGTTCAACAATGCAGTGCAGCATCACAACAACAAAAGGCTGGAAGAAAGACTTCGGAAAATTAAGCCAGGACCAGATACCTTTAAACAAATAAACCAACTAATAGGAAAGAGAGCAACGATGCCTGAATATATCGAAACAGCTCAAGGTACGGCCACAACCGCGGAAGAAAAAGCAGAAGCATTCGGTGAATTCTTCGAGACAAATTTTCAGCCTGCTCCACCCAATGATTCCATCTTTCTCTCGGAAGTCAACACGACGATCGACAGCATTGAGCGAATGACCAATGCTTCCGTAACATTCAGCGAAGAAAACCCAGCAAACGATCCCGTGGGACACAACGAACTATGCACAGCTGAAGAAATCTCCGACATAATTCAGAGTGGGCAAAACAAAAAGTCAGCGGGACCTGACAAAATTTCAAATTTTGTTCTGAAGAAAATGCCTCAAGTTGTATTAACACTGCTCACAATTATAATGAACAATTGCCTGAACAACTGCTATTTCCCAACCAAATGGAAGATTGCAAAAGTGGTGGCCATACCCAAAAAGGACAACCGCAACAGTATTGACGGATACAGGCCGGTATCACTGCTATCCAACGTGAGCAAAATCCTCGAGGAGCTCTTACTGCGGAAATTAAAGAAGTACTGCTCCACCAACCACATCATCCCGGATATACAGTTCGGGTTCCGGGAAAGATATTCAACCCTTCATCCGCTAATGAAGTTTCATCAGGATATTGTCAAATCCCTCAACAACCACCAAGTCACCGTCGCATGCTTCTTAGACGTCAAGAAAGCCTTTGACACAGTTTGGATTGAGGGACTCATCCACAAGTTGAAGCAGCTAGGTTTTCCTAGAGAACTGACAAAAATAATTTACAGCTTTCTTCATTACAGGTCGTTCTTCGTCCAGGTGGAAAACAAGCAGTCAACAATGAGAAGAATAAGAGCAGGCGTCGCCCAAGGATCCAAACTGGGTCCTATTCTGTTCAACATTTATACATCTGACCAGCCGCAATTGGAAAATAACACCAATTGCTGCCTTTTTGCTGATGATTCGCTGACATATGCCAGCTCCATGTCACCAATAATTGCGGCACGTAGAGTAGAAGCCCACATTCATAGAGTCACCGAATTCTACCAGAAATGGGGAATCCACATCAACCCAGCGAAGACCGAACTCCTATGCTTTAGGAGACCGTTTAGGGGAAGAAGAAGCAGGTCAGCCACCCATTGCCGCAATATAGAAATTAGATTGCTCAACGGTATGCCACTGAGAGCCACCAGCGAAGCGAAATACCTGGGAGTCAACTTTACCGACAGACTTAAGTTCAACCACCATTCAGCGATAATGCTGAAGCGTGCAAATTTTGCATTTCATCGCGTCTATCCACTGATGCGAAAGCAAAACGGGCTCAGCCAAAATACTAAGCTGCTGCTGTACAAGCAGCTTATTAGACCAGTTGTGGCATACTGCTTTCCCATCTGGTTCACCATATCAAAAACATATATGAAAAAACTAGCAGTTTTTGAAAGAAAAATACTGAGGATATGCACCGGTCTCAACTTTGATAGACAAAGAAGGAAACATGTGAGCAACAAGACACTCTACAAAGAAGCACAGATAGTACCCTTGGAGAGGTACTTGGTTCATTTGTCCAAGAAGCTGCTTAGCAAAGTCACGGACCACCCTAACCCACTGGTGAGAGAGCTACCACGACAGCAACAGATTACAGAGCATCGGTACCTGAGTGTGATGGCACTGGCTAATGAGGAAAGATTTCCGAACATCGAAGACGAGGAAGAAATCCTCTTCTACACCCAACCAGGCGTAATGCACCATCGTGGGTAACACCCCGATGACACCCAAATAGACACAACAAAATGATCAGCGACACCGGGATTTGAACAACCCCAGGGGGAAAAAATACCAAAGAAGCAATTTATAATATAAACCAAAAATGTATATATATATAAGAAAAGTCATGCTATATCGTTGGGCCCCTATTGTTGAGCCAACACTATATATTTAATAGCCATAGTTTATGTAAGGAAAATTTGTTTTTTTTTTAAGTCAATTGTAAATATTAGTTCAAATAAAAAAGTTACAAGTTACAAGTTACAAGGTCTATTTCATTATATAGTGATCAGTGGTGTTGTGCACAATCTTTAAAAAAAATACTACTAGTGAAAATGTCTGGCCGTGGTAAAGGAGGAAAAGTGAAGGGAAAGGCAAAGTCGCGCTCAAATCGTGCCGGACTACAGTTCCCCGTCGGTCGTATCCATCGTTTGCTTCGCAAGGGCAACTATGCTGAACGTGTCGGTGCTGGTGCTCCAGTGTATTTAGCAGCTGTTATGGAATATTTGGCTGCTGAAGTTTTAGAATTGGCGGGAAATGCTGCTCGTGACAACAAAAAGACAAGAATCATCCCTCGTCATTTGCAATTAGCCATCCGTAATGACGAAGAGTTGAACAAATTGCTGTCTGGTGTTACCATTGCACAAGGAGGCGTTCTTCCAAACATCCAAGCTGTTCTGTTGCCCAAGAAAACCGAAAAAAGTGCCTAAATCCATTACTTGTGAGAAGAAAAAAAAAAAAAAAAAAGTAACTCAAACAAACCGTCCTTTTAAGGACGACAAATCATTTTAATTAAGAGTATTAAATAATTTCAAATTTTATCTTAATTAGTGAAAAGAAAATTACTCTAATGATAGTAATTTAGTTTATGTATTGTATAAGTGTGTGCATGCAGGAAATAAATTCCGTGTTTGCGGGATTCGGAATTTCGTCAACAAACCCACACTAAAAACTCAAGATCATTTTGTTAGTGCGTGTGTATTACAAAAAAAATATTTTTTTTCCATAGGCCAGTATGATTTTCTTTATTCTCCAACGAAAGGTAAAGCTCAAAAGGGGAAACTAAAGGTCTGCGTATGTGTGTGTGTGTATATTTCTTTTAGAATTCGTTGAAAACAAAAAAGAGACGCTATGAAATTTGCCGCCATTTTGAAATCTAACTGACGCCATATGCTATGGAATGCGAAAAAAGAAATCAACACAACTGAATCTATTCAATATAATTTGACACCATTTTAAAAATTCACTTATGCCACATGTGAAAGAAAAAAGTTTTTTTTTTTTTTATATATTTTAATTTAATTTTCTAAGTCTCACTGATGCTCCAAAATAATACATACCTATGATAAAATTCTGTATTTCAGAAATCCAAACATACTTTTTATGAAATTCGAAATAAAATCACTTCAGAGATTTTTTTGTGGTCCTTAAAAGGACCGATTGTGTAAGAAATAATTTTTTTTCTTTTCTTTTTTAGATTATTTAACCTCCGAAACCATAAAGAGTGCGTCCTTGTCTCTTCAGTGCATATACAACATCCATTGCGGTGACTGTCTTACGCTTAGCGTGTTCGGTGTAGGTAACAGCATCACGAATAACATTTTCCAAGAACACTTTCAGCACACCACGGGTTTCTTCGTATATCAGACCAGAAATACGTTTCACACCACCACGACGAGCTAAACGGCGAATAGCGGGTTTTGTAATACCTTGGATATTATCACGCAACACTTTACGATGACGTTTAGCACCACCTTTGCCCAAACCTTTTCCTCCTTTACCACGACCAGTCATTTTTTTATTTTATTTCACTGAACACTGCACTAAAGTCACTATGAAACTGTACCGAAGCGCTAAATCACCACCGCTATTTATATTAATTTATAAGTAGGAGAAAATAATAGGGGAATAAACATATAAAGTGAAACAAGTGAACATGAACATGCAGTTCGTGCGAATGTATAAGTATGAGAATTGGTATTATTTCGTTCCCATATTGTGTTAAAGTGAAGTAAATTGAGTGTAAAAAAGTGAAAAATGGCTCGTACAAAGCAAACTGCCCGTAAATCGACTGGTGGAAAAGCACCCAGGAAACAATTGGCGACTAAAGCAGCTCGCAAAAGTGCCCCAGCAACCGGAGGTGTTAAGAAACCACATCGTTATCGTCCAGGAACTGTTGCTCTTCGTGAAATTCGTCGTTACCAGAAAAGTACTGAATTGTTGATTCGCAAATTGCCTTTCCAACGTTTAGTTCGTGAAATTGCTCAGGATTTCAAAACAGATTTGCGTTTCCAAAGTTCAGCAGTGATGGCTCTTCAAGAAGCAAGTGAAGCCTATTTGGTTGGTCTTTTCGAGGATACTAATTTGTGCGCCATTCATGCTAAACGTGTTACAATCATGCCAAAAGATATTCAATTGGCTCGACGCATCCGTGGTGAACGTGCTTAAGTACATCTACATACAGAAATATTTTATAAACGGTCCTTTTCAGGACCACAAATATGACAAAGAGATTTTAATGCGTTGTTCAATTCAATTCTAGAGTAAAAACAAGTATATACAAATATAATTGAATCAGTAAATTTATAGAAAAAAAAAGGGATTACTTCAATTAGATTGCGAGTATAGTCTGTGCAAGGAATCGAATAAGTGAAAAAAAAAAAAACAAAGTTTGAGTATAATTGTGTACCATTAGGAAGCAGTATTGTATTGAATTTTATATGCATATTACAAATATTTACTTAATTTTAGGGCAAATCATCAATAAATAGTTTAGCGAGAGAATTTTTTTATTTTTCGTAAGTTTAGTTTCAATGTCAATAGCACATCTTATGTCGTTTGATTTTAGAAATTTAAAGAAATAAATTTGAATGAAATGATTTAAAAAAATGATCTATTTTGGAAATAATGAATCACTTAAAAGAAATAGATGGTAAAATATATACAAATGCACTAACTAAACATTAAATTAAACAAGTCAATTTATAGAGAAAATTGATAAGTTCAATTAGATTGCGAGTAGACTATACTCGCAAAGAATCAAAGAAGTAAAAGAAAACTGTAAGTCTGAGTACAATTGTGTACCATTAGGAAGCAATATGTACTGAATTTTATACATAATATGCATATAAAATGAATCCATAAAAATAAATATTATAAATATAGACTTTTAGCGAGAGAAATTTTTTTAGTTTTTATAAGTTAAGTTTCAATGTCAATAGAGCATCTTATGTCGCTTGATTTTAGTAACGCAAATGTTAGATTTTTAATGGAAGTTTTATAAATTCACATTGAAATATATTATACATTTTTATATTTTTATACAAATAATCCTAGTCATAACAAAATACAGTCTCATTTGAGCTATTAAAGAATAGAAAAAAAAAATAAAAAATCTTCCAACAAGTAAAGGCATTGGTCATGGGTACTCATCACTTATATGTATGTACATTCATTATCGAATGGAAAATGCTAAAATATAATATATTTGCAATTAAAAGCATTTTATTTCCTTGAAGTTTATGAAAATGAGTAATTTTATTATTATTTATGTTATATTATCGTTTAAGGGAGCAAATATTCGAAAATAATATCAAAGGAAAAAAATCTTCCTATGAGAATTTTTCTATTAATTCACAGAGTATGGATATGTGCATTAACAAATGTAAAATATGAAAATATGATATATTTTTCATTATAAATATATTAATTTGTTGGCAATTTATGAAAATTAGTACCAACATATTTATATTATCGTATATTATTGTGCTAGAACAAAAAAAATATTTGTTTTAATAGAAACTCAAAACGTTTAGAGAAAGTAAAACAAGCGTTTCATTACTCCAAAAATGATTATTTTATTTACAAGGCAATATTCAATATTGGTGTTAGATTTTAATTTTATATGATTATATGAACCATATACTTTATACTGTATATGATTTTAGACATTAAACAATTGAATTTGTTTAAATAAAAGGGTTTTTATACGCGAGTAGTGAAAGAAATTCATCAAACATTGACTTTAATAGTGATGTTACGTCACATTAAAGAAATAAATTTGAATGAAATTATTTAAAAAATGATCTATTATATTATAGTAATCTAAATGATGTAATATTGGTAAGAAATATCTTTTAGAACATAAAAAATAATGAATTTTTTAGAAGAACTCAAGGATAGAACTCAGTAAAAGCGCCCAAATAAATGAAATTTTTGCATACCTTCCTACTCGGTGATTCTCAGATAGCTGTGTACACGCGGTATTCTCTGGTCGGCGTTTATTAAAATACATAGTGATTATCAAGTGTTTTTCTTGTTGATAAAAATTGTTTAAAAGTTTAAATAATAAAATGGCCGATACAGTCGCTGCAACTCCTGCTGTCGTTGCAGAAAAAAAACCGAAGAAGGCTGCCGCTAGTGGTTCAAAGAAACCAAAATCGACTCCATCTCATCCTCCTACTCAACAAATGGTGGATGCTGCTATCAAAACGTTGAAAGAACGCGGTGGTTCATCTCTTTTGGCTATTAAAAAATATATCGCGGCTACGTACAAAGTTGATGTGCAAAAACTTGCTCCGTTCATCAAGAAATATTTAAAAAGTGCTGTAGCTAGTGGTAAATTAGTGCAAACAAAAGGAAAGGGTGCTGCTGGTTCATTCAAATTGTCGGCATCTGCTAGCAAGGAACCAAAAGCGAAATCAGCTGAGAAGAAGAAGTCGACGAAGCCAAAAACTGCTGCCGCTGGTGAGAAAAAAGTGAAAAAAGCAACTGGTGAGAAGAAAGTGAAGAAAGCTGCCACCACTACAAAGAAAAGTGCTGAGAAGAAAAAAGTGGAAAAATCAAAGGTAAAGAGTATCAAGAAAACTAGCGCTGTCAAGGCAAAAACAACTAAGCCAAAGGCTGCCGCTACTAAAGCTAAAGTACCCAAAGCTAAATCTGCAACATCATCCGCAGCCAAACCTAAAAAGGCTGTTGCGGCTAAGAAAGCTAAAAAATAATTTCATTGCAAGCATTTGCAAAAAAGAAATTAAAAAAAAAAAAAACTCCACAGTCCTTTTCAGGGCTACAATTATTTCGTTAATGAGATACAGATCAATTTCAATATAAAATTATATTTACTTTCGCAATACGTTTCTTAAAAATAAGTATAAAATCAATCTATACAAAATCGCTATCAATTGGTTCAGGTAACGATAAAAAAAAAATGGCGATTTTTTTTATATCCATGTAAATTTCTATACTTCACCAGTGAAATAAAGGTATTGGTTTTTTTTTATTCACTTTATACCGAATTTAAAACGGCCATTTTTTTCCCACATTATTCTTTCGTTGATTAACTTTAAGAAATTGAAATCGTTAAAAAATCTCTCTGAGAAATATTTTAGGGCCCTCAAAGGGGCCATTTTTGGGCTACAATTACTTCGTTAATAAGATACAGATAAATTTCAATATGAAACAACATTTACTTTCGAGCAGTACGTTTCGTAAAAATAAGTATAAAATCAATTCATACAAAATCGCTGTCAATTGGTACAGGTAACATGGTATAAAAAAAAAAAAATGCCGATTTTTTTTATATTCATGCAAACCTTTGGAAATTCCATACTTCACCAGTGAAATAAATGTGTCTGTTTTTTTCATTCACTTTAAACTGAATTTAAAACAACGGCCATTTTATTTTATTTTTTTCCACATTATTCTTTTGTTGATTAACTTTAACAAATTGAAATCGTTAAAAAATCTCTCAGAGAAATATTTTGGGGCCCTGAAAAGGGCCATTTTTGATGAAATTGGAAACGCATATCGAAAATTTACTTTGAGCTGGTGTATTTGGTAACTGCTTTAGTTCCTTCACTAACAGCATGCTTGGCAAGTTCACCAGGCAATAACAAACGGACGGCAGTTTGGATTTCCCGACTGGTGATTGTTGATCGCTTGTTGTAGTGTGCCAAACGAGATGCTTCGGCGGCGATTCTTTCGAAAATATCATTCACAAAACTGTTCATGATACTCATGGCCTTCGATGAAATACCAGTATCGGGATGTACTTGCTTCAACACTTTGTAGATGTAAATGGCGTAGCTTTCCTTCCTCTTGCGCTTCTTCTTCTTATCATTCTTGGTGATATTCTTCTGTGCCTTTCCGGCTTTCTTGGCTGCTTTTCCACTAGTTTTTGGTGGCATTTTTATTTTCACTTCACTTTACTTCACTGTGTTTGCACTGACGATTGAACGAGAACTGTAAAATTTTGCCATTTTACCCCACCTTAAGTCTCTTGACTCGACGATATTTTGTCAAGTACACAGTCACACAAACACATTGAAAATTGATTGAAATTTTTTGTATAAATAGAAGCAGCATTATCGGTCTATTTCATTATATAGTGATCAGTGGTGTTGTGCACAATCTTTAAAAAAAATACTACTAGTGAAAATGTCTGGCCGTGGTAAAGGAGGAAAAGTGAAGGGAAAGGCAAAGTCGCGCTCAAATCGTGCCGGACTACAGTTCCCCGTCGGTCGTATCCATCGTTTGCTTCGCAAGGGCAACTATGCTGAACGTGTCGGTGCTGGTGCTCCAGTGTATTTAGCAGCTGTTATGGAATATTTGGCTGCTGAAGTTTTAGAATTGGCGGGAAATGCTGCTCGTGACAACAAAAAGACAAGAATCATCCCGCGTCATTTGCAATTAGCCATCCGTAATGACGAAGAGTTGAACAAATTGCTGTCTGGTGTTACCATTGCACAAGGAGGCGTTCTTCCAAACATCCAAGCTGTTCTGTTGCCCAAGAAAACCGAAAAAAGTGCCTAAATCCATTACTTGTGAGAAGAAAAAAAAAAAAAAAAAAGTAACTCAAACAAACCGTCCTTTTAAGGACGACAAATCATTTTAATTAAGAGTATTAAATAATTTCAAATTTTATCTTAATTAGTGAAAAGAAAATTACTCTAATGATAGTAATTTAGTTTATGTATTGTATAAGTGTGTGCATGCAGGAAATAAATTCCGTGTTTGCGGGATTCGGAATTTCGTCAACAAACCCACACTAAAAACTCAAGATCATTTTGTTAGTGCGTGTGTATTACAAAAAAAATATTTTTTTTCCATAGGCCAGTATGATTTTCTTTATTCTCCAACGAAAGGTAAAGCTCAAAAGGGGAAACTAAAGGTCTGCGTATGTGTGTGTGTGTATATTTCTTTTAGAATTCGTTGAAAACAAAAAAGAGACGCTATGAAATTTGCCGCCATTTTGAAATCTAACTGACGCCATATGCTATGGAATGCGAAAAAAGAAATCAACACAACTGAATCTATTCAATATAATTTGACACCATTTTAAAAATTCACTTATGCCACATGTGAAAGAAAAAAGTTTTTTTTTTTTTTATATATTTTAATTTAATTTTCTAAGTCTCACTGATGCTCCAAAATAATACATACCTATGATAAAATTCTGTATTTCAGAAATCCAAACATACTTTTTATGAAATTCGAAATAAAATCACTTCAGAGATTTTTTTGTGGTCCTTAAAAGGACCGATTGTGTAAGAAATAATTTTTTTTCTTTTCTTTTTTAGATTATTTAACCTCCGAAACCATAAAGAGTGCGTCCTTGTCTCTTCAGTGCATATACAACATCCATTGCGGTGACTGTCTTACGCTTAGCGTGTTCGGTGTAGGTAACAGCATCACGAATAACATTTTCCAAGAACACTTTCAGCACACCACGGGTTTCTTCGTATATCAGACCAGAAATACGTTTCACACCACCACGACGAGCTAAACGGCGAATAGCGGGTTTTGTAATACCTTGGATATTATCACGCAACACTTTACGATGACGTTTAGCACCACCTTTGCCCAAACCTTTTCCTCCTTTACCACGACCAGTCATTTTTTTATTTTATTTCACTGAACACTGCACTAAAGTCACTATGAAACTGTACCGAAGCGCTAAATCACCACCGCTATTTATATTAATTTATAAGTAGGAGAAAATAATAGGGGAATAAACATATAAAGTGAAACAAGTGAACATGAACAAGCAGTTCGTGCGAATGTATAAGTATGAGAATTGGTATTATTTCGTTCCCATATTGTGTTAAAGTGAAGTAAATTGAGTGTAAAAAAGTGAAAAATGGCTCGTACAAAGCAAACTGCCCGTAAATCGACTGGTGGAAAAGCACCCAGGAAACAATTGGCGACTAAAGCAGCTCGCAAAAGTGCCCCAGCAACCGGAGGTGTTAAGAAACCACATCGTTATCGTCCAGGAACTGTTGCTCTTCGTGAAATTCGTCGTTACCAGAAAAGTACTGAATTGTTGATTCGCAAATTGCCTTTCCAACGTTTAGTTCGTGAAATTGCTCAGGATTTCAAAACAGATTTGCGTTTCCAAAGTTCAGCAGTGATGGCTCTTCAAGAAGCAAGTGAAGCCTATTTGGTTGGTCTTTTCGAGGATACTAATTTGTGCGCCATTCATGCTAAACGTGTTACAATCATGCCAAAAGATATTCAATTGGCTCGACGCATCCGTGGTGAACGTGCTTAAGTACATCTACATACAGAAATATTTTATAAACGGTCCTTTTCAGGACCACAAATATGACAAAGAGATTTTAATGCGTTGTTCAATTCAATTCTAGAGTAAAAACAAGTATATACAAATATAATTGAATCAGTAAATTTATAGAAAAAAAAAGGGATTACTTCAATTAGATTGCGAGTATAGTCTGTGCAAGGAATCGAATAAGTGAAAAAAAAAAAAAACAAAGTTTGAGTATAATTGTGTACCATTAGGAAGCAGTATTGTATTGAATTTTATATGCATATTACAAATATTTACTTAATTTTAGGGCAAATCATCAATAAATAGTTTAGCGAGAGAATTTTTTTATTTTTCGTAAGTTTAGTTTCAATGTCAATAGCACATCTTATGTCGTTTGATTTTAGAAATTTAAAGAAATAAATTTGAATGAAATGATTTAAAAAAATGATCTATTTTGGAAATAATGAATCACTTAAAAGAAATAGATGGTAAAATATATACAAATGCACTAACTAAACATTAAATTAAACAAGTCAATTTATAGAGAAAATTGATAAGTTCAATTAGATTGCGAGTAGACTATACTCGCAAAGAATCAAAGAAGTAAAAGAAAACTGTAAGTCTGAGTACAATTGTGTACCATTAGGAAGCAATATGTACTGAATTTTATACATAATATGCATATAAAATGAATCCATAAAAATAAATATTATAAATATAGACTTTTAGCGAGAGAAATTTTTTTAGTTTTTATAAGTTAAGTTTCAATGTCAATAGAGCATCTTATGTCGCTTGATTTTAGTAACGCAAATGTTAGATTTTTAATGGAAGTTTTATAAATTCACATTGAAATATATTATACATTTTTATATTTTTATACAAATAATCCTAGTCATAACAAAATACAGTCTCATTTGAGCTATTAAAGAATAGAAAAAAAAAATAAAAAATCTTCCAACAAGTAAAGGCATTGGTCATGGGTACTCATCACTTATATGTATGTACATTCATTATCGAATGGAAAATGCTAAAATATAATATATTTGCAATTAAAAGCATTTTATTTCCTTGAAGTTTATGAAAATGAGTAATTTTATTATTATTTATGTTATATTATCGTTTAAGGGAGCAAATATTCGAAAATAATATCAAAGGAAAAAAATCTTCCTATGAGAATTTTTCTATTAATTCACAGAGTATGGATATGTGCATTAACAAATGTAAAATATGAAAATATGATATATTTTTCATTATAAATATATTAATTTGTTGGCAATTTATGAAAATTAGTACCAACATATTTATATTATCGTATATTATTGTGCTAGAACAAAAAAAATATTTGTTTTAATAGAAACTCAAAACGTTTAGAGAAAGTAAAACAAGCGTTTCATTACTCCAAAAATGATTATTTTATTTACAAGGCAATATTCAATATTGGTGTTAGATTTTAATTTTATATGATTATATGAACCATATACTTTATACTGTATATGATTTTAGACATTAAACAATTGAATTTGTTTAAATAAAAGGGTTTTTATACGCGAGTAGTGAAAGAAATTCATCAAACATTGACTTTAATAGTGATGTTACGTCACATTAAAGAAATAAATTTGAATGAAATTATTTAAAAAATGATCTATTATATTATAGTAATCTAAATGATGTAATATTGGTAAGAAATATCTTTTAGAACATAAAAAATAATGAATTTTTTAGAAGAACTCAAGGATAGAACTCAGTAAAAGCGCCCAAATAAATGAAATTTTTGCATACCTTCCTACTCGGTGATTCTCAGATAGCTGTGTACACGCGGTATTCTCTGGTCGGCGTTTATTAAAATACATAGTGATTATCAAGTGTTTTTCTTGTTGATAAAAATTGTTTAAAAGTTTAAATAATAAAATGGCCGATACAGTCGCTGCTACTCCTGCTGTCGTTGCAGAAAAAAAACCGAAGAAGGCTGCCGCTAGTGGTTCAAAGAAACCAAAATCGACTCCATCTCATCCTCCTACTCAACAAATGGTGGATGCTGCTATCAAAACGTTGAAAGAACGCGGTGGTTCATCTCTTTTGGCTATTAAAAAATATATCGCGGCTACGTACAAAGTTGATGTGCAAAAACTTGCTCCGTTCATCAAGAAATATTTAAAAAGTGCTGTAGCTAGTGGTAAATTAGTGCAAACAAAAGGAAAGGGTGCTGCTGGTTCATTCAAATTGTCGGCATCTGCTAGCAAGGAACCAAAAGCGAAATCAGCTGAGAAGAAGAAGTCGACGAAGCCAAAAACTGCTGCCGCTGGTGAGAAAAAAGTGAAAAAAGCAACTGGTGAGAAGAAAGTGAAGAAAGCTGCCACCACTACAAAGAAAAGTGCTGAGAAGAAAAAAGTGGAAAAATCAAAGGTAAAGAGTATCAAGAAAACTAGCGCTGTCAAGGCAAAAACAACTAAGCCAAAGGCTGCCGCTACTAAAGCTAAAGTACCCAAAGCTAAATCTGCAACATCATCCGCAGCCAAACCTAAAAAGGCTGTTGCGGCTAAGAAAGCTAAAAAATAATTTCATTGCAAGCATTTGCAAAAAAGAAATTAAAAAAAAAAAAAAACTCCACAGTCCTTTTCAGGGCTACAATTATTTCGTTAATGAGATACAGATCAATTTCAATATAAAATTATATTTACTTTCGCAATACGTTTCTTAAAAATAAGTATAAAATCAATCTATACAAAATCGCTATCAATTGGTTCAGGTAACGATAAAAAAAAAATGGCGATTTTTTTTATATCCATGTAAATTTCTATACTTCACCAGTGAAATAAAGGTATTGGTTTTTTTTTATTCACTTTATACCGAATTTAAAACGGCCATTTTTTTCCCACATTATTCTTTCGTTGATTAACTTTAAGAAATTGAAATCGTTAAAAAATCTCTCTGAGAAATATTTTAGGGCCCTCAAAGGGGCCATTTTTGGGCTACAATTACTTCGTTAATAAGATACAGATAAATTTCAATATGAAACAACATTTACTTTCGAGCAGTACGTTTCGTAAAAATAAGTATAAAATCAATTCATACAAAATCGCTGTCAATTGGTACAGGTAACATGGTATAAAAAAAAAAAAATGGCGATTTTTTTTATATTCATGCAAACCTTTGGAAATTCCATACTTCACCAGTGAAATAAATGTGTCTGTTTTTTTCATTCACTTTAAACTGAATTTAAAACAACGGCCATTTTATTTTATTTTTTTCCACATTATTCTTTTGTTGATTAACTTTAACAAATTGAAATCGTTAAAAAATCTCTCAGAGAAATATTTTGGGGCCCTGAAAAGGGCCATTTTTGATGAAATTGGAAACGCATATCGAAAATTTACTTTGAGCTGGTGTATTTGGTAACTGCTTTAGTTCCTTCACTAACAGCATGCTTGGCAAGTTCACCAGGCAATAACAAACGGACGGCAGTTTGGATTTCCCGACTGGTGATTGTTGATCGCTTGTTGTAGTGTGCCAAACGAGATGCTTCGGCGGCGATTCTTTCGAAAATATCATTCACAAAACTGTTCATGATACTCATGGCCTTCGATGAAATACCAGTATCGGGATGTACTTGCTTCAACACTTTGTAGATGTAAATGGCGTAGCTTTCCTTCCTCTTGCGCTTCTTCTTCTTATCATTCTTGGTGATATTCTTCTGTGCCTTTCCGGCTTTCTTGGCTGCTTTTCCACTAGTTTTTGGTGGCATTTTTATTTTCACTTCACTTTACTTCACTGTGTTTGCACTGACGATTGAACGAGAACTGTAAAATTTTGCCATTTTACCCCACCTTAAGTCTCTTGACTCGACGATATTTTGTCAAGTACACAGTCACACAAACACATTGAAAATTGATTGAAATTTTTTGTATAAATAGAAGCAGCATTATCGGTCTATTTCATTATATAGTGATCAGTGGTGTTGTGCACAATCTTTAAAAAAAATACTACTAGTGAAAATGTCTGGCCGTGGTAAAGGAGGAAAAGTGAAGGGAAAGGCAAAGTCGCGCTCAAATCGTGCCGGACTACAGTTCCCCGTCGGTCGTATCCATCGTTTGCTTCGCAAGGGCAACTATGCTGAACGTGTCGGTGCTGGTGCTCCAGTGTATTTAGCAGCTGTTATGGAATATTTGGCTGCTGAAGTTTTAGAATTGGCGGGAAATGCTGCTCGTGACAACAAAAAGACAAGAATCATCCCTCGTCATTTGCAATTAGCCATCCGTAATGACGAAGAGTTGAACAAATTGCTGTCTGGTGTTACCATTGCACAAGGAGGCGTTCTTCCAAACATCCAAGCTGTTCTGTTGCCCAAGAAAACCGAAAAAAGTGCCTAAATCCATTACTTGTGAGAAGAAAAAAAAAAAAAAAAAAGTAACTCAAACAAACCGTCCTTTTAAGGACGACAAATCATTTTAATTAAGAGTATTAAATAATTTCAAATTTTATCTTAATTAGTGAAAAGAAAATTACTCTAATGATAGTAATTTAGTTTATGTATTGTATAAGTGTGTGCATGCAGGAAATAAATTCCGTGTTTGCGGGATTCGGAATTTCGTCAACAAACCCACACTAAAAACTCAAGATCATTTTGTTAGTGCGTGTGTATTACAAAAAAAATATTTTTTTTCCATAGGCCAGTATGATTTTCTTTATTCTCCAACGAAAGGTAAAGCTCAAAAGGGGAAACTAAAGGTCTGCGTATGTGTGTGTGTGTATATTTCTTTTAGAATTCGTTGAAAACAAAAAAGAGACGCTATGAAATTTGCCGCCATTTTGAAATCTAACTGACGCCATATGCTATGGAATGCGAAAAAAGAAATCAACACAACTGAATCTATTCAATATAATTTGACACCATTTTAAAAATTCACTTATGCCACATGTGAAAGAAAAAAGTTTTTTTTTTTTTTATATATTTTAATTTAATTTTCTAAGTCTCACTGATGCTCCAAAATAATACATACCTATGATAAAATTCTGTATTTCAGAAATCCAAACATACTTTTTATGAAATTCGAAATAAAATCACTTCAGAGATTTTTTTGTGGTCCTTAAAAGGACCGATTGTGTAAGAAATAATTTTTTTTCTTTTCTTTTTTAGATTATTTAACCTCCGAAACCATAAAGAGTGCGTCCTTGTCTCTTCAGTGCATATACAACATCCATTGCGGTGACTGTCTTACGCTTAGCGTGTTCGGTGTAGGTAACAGCATCACGAATAACATTTTCCAAGAACACTTTCAGCACACCACGGGTTTCTTCGTATATCAGACCAGAAATACGTTTCACACCACCACGACGAGCTAAACGGCGAATAGCGGGTTTTGTAATACCTTGGATATTATCACGCAACACTTTACGATGACGTTTAGCACCACCTTTGCCCAAACCTTTTCCTCCTTTACCACGACCAGTCATTTTTTTATTTTATTTCACTGAACACTGCACTAAAGTCACTATGAAACTGTACCGAAGCGCTAAATCACCACCGCTATTTATATTAATTTATAAGTAGGAGAAAATAATAGGGGAATAAACATATAAAGTGAAACAAGTGAACATGAACAAGCAGTTCGTGCGAATGTATAAGTATGAGAATTGGTATTATTTCGTTCCCATATTGTGTTAAAGTGAAGTAAATTGAGTGTAAAAAAGTGAAAAATGGCTCGTACAAAGCAAACTGCCCGTAAATCGACTGGTGGAAAAGCACCCAGGAAACAATTGGCGACTAAAGCAGCTCGCAAAAGTGCCCCAGCAACCGGAGGTGTTAAGAAACCACATCGTTATCGTCCAGGAACTGTTGCTCTTCGTGAAATTCGTCGTTACCAGAAAAGTACTGAATTGTTGATTCGCAAATTGCCTTTCCAACGTTTAGTTCGTGAAATTGCTCAGGATTTCAAAACAGATTTGCGTTTCCAAAGTTCAGCAGTGATGGCTCTTCAAGAAGCAAGTGAAGCCTATTTGGTTGGTCTTTTCGAGGATACTAATTTGTGCGCCATTCATGCTAAACGTGTTACAATCATGCCAAAAGATATTCAATTGGCTCGACGCATCCGTGGTGAACGTGCTTAAGTACATCTACATACAGAAATATTTTATAAACGGTCCTTTTCAGGACCACAAATATGACAAAGAGATTTTAATGCGTTGTTCAATTCAATTCTAGAGTAAAAACAAGTATATACAAATATAATTGAATCAGTAAATTTATAGAAAAAAAAAGGGATTACTTCAATTAGATTGCGAGTATAGTCTGTGCAAGGAATCGAATAAGTGAAAAAAAAAAAAAACAAAGTTTGAGTATAATTGTGTACCATTAGGAAGCAGTATTGTATTGAATTTTATATGCATATTACAAATATTTACTTAATTTTAGGGCAAATCATCAATAAATAGTTTAGCGAGAGAATTTTTTTATTTTTCGTAAGTTTAGTTTCAATGTCAATAGCACATCTTATGTCGTTTGATTTTAGAAATTTAAAGAAATAAATTTGAATGAAATGATTTAAAAAAATGATCTATTTTGGAAATAATGAATCACTTAAAAGAAATAGATGGTAAAATATATACAAATGCACTAACTAAACATTAAATTAAACAAGTAAATTTATAGAGAAAATTGATAAGTTCAATTAGATTGCGAGTAGACTATACTCGCAAAGAATCAAAGAAGTAAAAGAAAACTGTAAGTCTGAGTACAATTGTGTACCATTAGGAAGCAATATGTACTGAATTTTATACATAATATGCATATAAAATGAATCCATAAAAATAAATATTATAAATATAGACTTTTAGCGAGAGAAATTTTTTTAGTTTTTATAAGTTAAGTTTCAATGTCAATAGAGCATCTTATGTCGCTTGATTTTAGTAACGCAAATGTTAGATTTTTAATGGAAGTTTTATAAATTCACATTGAAATATATTATACATTTTTATATTTTTATACAAATAATCCTAGTCATAACAAAATACAGTCTCATTTGAGCTATTAAAGAATAGAAAAAAAAAATAAAAAATCTTCCAACAAGTAAAGGCATTGGTCATGGGTACTCATCACTTATATGTATGTACATTCATTATCGAATGGAAAATGCTAAAATATAATATATTTGCAATTAAAAGCATTTTATTTCCTTGAAGTTTATGAAAATGAGTAATTTTATTATTATTTATGTTATATTATCGTTTAAGGGAGCAAATATTCGAAAATAATATCAAAGGAAAAAAATCTTCCTATGAGAATTTTTCTATTAATTCACAGAGTATGGATATGTGCATTAACAAATGTAAAATATGAAAATATGATATATTTTTCATTATAAATATATTAATTTGTTGGCAATTTATGAAAATTAGTACCAACATATTTATATTATCGTATATTATTGTGCTAGAACAAAAAAAATATTTGTTTTAATAGAAACTCAAAACGTTTAGAGAAAGTAAAACAAGCGTTTCATTACTCCAAAAATGATTATTTTATTTACAAGGCAATATTCAATATTGGTGTTAGATTTTAATTTTATATGATTATATGAACCATATACTTTATACTGTATATGATTTTAGACATTAAACAATTGAATTTGTTTAAATAAAAGGGTTTTTATACGCGAGTAGTGAAAGAAATTCATCAAACATTGACTTTAATAGTGATGTTACGTCACATTAAAGAAATAAATTTGAATGAAATTATTTAAAAAATGATCTATTATATTATAGTAATCTAAATGATGTAATATTGGTAAGAAATATCTTTTAGAACATAAAAAATAATGAATTTTTTAGAAGAACTCAAGGATAGAACTCAGTAAAAGCGCCCAAATAAATGAAATTTTTGCATACCTTCCTACTCGGTGATTCTCAGATAGCTGTGTACACGCGGTATTCTCTGGTCGGCGTTTATTAAAATACATAGTGATTATCAAGTGTTTTTCTTGTTGATAAAAATTGTTTAAAAGTTTAAATAATAAAATGGCCGATACAGTCGCTGCTACTCCTGCTGTCGTTGCAGAAAAAAAACCGAAGAAGGCTGCCGCTAGTGGTTCAAAGAAACCAAAATCGACTCCATCTCATCCTCCTACTCAACAAATGGTGGATGCTGCTATCAAAACGTTGAAAGAACGCGGTGGTTCATCTCTTTTGGCTATTAAAAAATATATCGCGGCTACGTACAAAGTTGATGTGCAAAAACTTGCTCCGTTCATCAAGAAATATTTAAAAAGTGCTGTAGCTAGTGGTAAATTAGTGCAAACAAAAGGAAAGGGTGCTGCTGGTTCATTCAAATTGTCGGCATCTGCTAGCAAGGAACCAAAAGCGAAATCAGCTGAGAAGAAGAAGTCGACGAAGCCAAAAACTGCTGCCGCTGGTGAGAAAAAAGTGAAAAAAGCAACTGGTGAGAAGAAAGTGAAGAAAGCTGCCACCACTACAAAGAAAAGTGCTGAGAAGAAAAAAGTGGAAAAATCAAAGGTAAAGAGTATCAAGAAAACTAGCGCTGTCAAGGCAAAAACAACTAAGCCAAAGGCTGCCGCTACTAAAGCTAAAGTACCCAAAGCTAAATCTGCAACATCATCCGCAGCCAAACCTAAAAAGGCTGTTGCGGCTAAGAAAGCTAAAAAATAATTTCATTGCAAGCATTTGCAAAAAAGAAATTAAAAAAAAAAAAAAACTCCACAGTCCTTTTCAGGGCTACAATTATTTCGTTAATGAGATACAGATCAATTTCAATATAAAATTATATTTACTTTCGCAATACGTTTCTTAAAAATAAGTATAAAATCAATCTATACAAAATCGCTATCAATTGGTTCAGGTAACGATAAAAAAAAAATGGCGATTTTTTTTATATCCATGTAAATTTCTATACTTCACCAGTGAAATAAAGGTATTGGTTTTTTTTTATTCACTTTATACCGAATTTAAAACGGCCATTTTTTTCCCACATTATTCTTTCGTTGATTAACTTTAAGAAATTGAAATCGTTAAAAAATCTCTCTGAGAAATATTTTAGGGCCCTCAAAGGGGCCATTTTTGGGCTACAATTACTTCGTTAATAAGATACAGATAAATTTCAATATGAAACAACATTTACTTTCGAGCAGTACGTTTCGTAAAAATAAGTATAAAATCAATTCATACAAAATCGCTGTCAATTGGTACAGGTAACATGGTATAAAAAAAAAAAAATGCCGATTTTTTTTATATTCATGCAAACCTTTGGAAATTCCATACTTCACCAGTGAAATAAATGTGTCTGTTTTTTTCATTCACTTTAAACTGAATTTAAAACAACGGCCATTTTATTTTATTTTTTTCCACATTATTCTTTTGTTGATTAACTTTAACAAATTGAAATCGTTAAAAAATCTCTCAGAGAAATATTTTGGGGCCCTGAAAAGGGCCATTTTTGATGAAATTGGAAACGCATATCGAAAATTTACTTTGAGCTGGTGTATTTGGTAACTGCTTTAGTTCCTTCACTAACAGCATGCTTGGCAAGTTCACCAGGCAATAACAAACGGACGGCAGTTTGGATTTCCCGACTGGTGATTGTTGATCGCTTGTTGTAGTGTGCCAAACGAGATGCTTCGGCGGCGATTCTTTCGAAAATATCATTCACAAAACTGTTCATGATACTCATGGCCTTCGATGAAATACCAGTATCGGGATGTACTTGCTTCAACACTTTGTAGATGTAAATGGCGTAGCTTTCCTTCCTCTTGCGCTTCTTCTTCTTATCATTCTTGGTGATATTCTTCTGTGCCTTTCCGGCTTTCTTGGCTGCTTTTCCACTAGTTTTTGGTGGCATTTTTATTTTCACTTCACTTTACTTCACTGTGTTTGCACTGACGATTGAACGAGAACTGTAAAATTTTGCCATTTTACCCCACCTTAAGTCTCTTGACTCGACGATATTTTGTCAAGTACACAGTCACACAAACACATTGAAAATTGATTGAAATTTTTTGTATAAATAGAAGCAGCATTATCGGTCTATTTCATTATATAGTGATCAGTGGTGTTGTGCACAATCTTTAAAAAAAATACTACTAGTGAAAATGTCTGGCCGTGGTAAAGGAGGAAAAGTGAAGGGAAAGGCAAAGTCGCGCTCAAATCGTGCCGGACTACAGTTCCCCGTCGGTCGTATCCATCGTTTGCTTCGCAAGGGCAACTATGCTGAACGTGTCGGTGCTGGTGCTCCAGTGTATTTAGCAGCTGTTATGGAATATTTGGCTGCTGAAGTTTTAGAATTGGCGGGAAATGCTGCTCGTGACAACAAAAAGACAAGAATCATCCCTCGTCATTTGCAATTAGCCATCCGTAATGACGAAGAGTTGAACAAATTGCTGTCTGGTGTTACCATTGCACAAGGAGGCGTTCTTCCAAACATCCAAGCTGTTCTGTTGCCCAAGAAAACCGAAAAAAGTGCCTAAATCCATTACTTGTGAGAAGAAAAAAAAAAAAAAAAAAGTAACTCAAACAAACCGTCCTTTTAAGGACGACAAATCATTTTAATTAAGAGTATTAAATAATTTCAAATTTTATCTTAATTAGTGAAAAGAAAATTACTCTAATGATAGTAATTTAGTTTATGTATTGTATAAGTGTGTGCATGCAGGAAATAAATTCCGTGTTTGCGGGATTCGGAATTTCGTCAACAAACCCACACTAAAAACTCAAGATCATTTTGTTAGTGCGTGTGTATTACAAAAAAAATATTTTTTTTCCATAGGCCAGTATGATTTTCTTTATTCTCCAACGAAAGGTAAAGCTCAAAAGGGGAAACTAAAGGTCTGCGTATGTGTGTGTGTGTATATTTCTTTTAGAATTCGTTGAAAACAAAAAAGAGACGCTATGAAATTTGCCGCCATTTTGAAATCTAACTGACGCCATATGCTATGGAATGCGAAAAAAGAAATCAACACAACTGAATCTATTCAATATAATTTGACACCATTTTAAAAATTCACTTATGCCACATGTGAAAGAAAAAAGTTTTTTTTTTTTTTATATATTTTAATTTAATTTTCTAAGTCTCACTGATGCTCCAAAATAATACATACCTATGATAAAATTCTGTATTTCAGAAATCCAAACATACTTTTTATGAAATTCGAAATAAAATCACTTCAGAGATTTTTTTGTGGTCCTTAAAAGGACCGATTGTGTAAGAAATAATTTTTTTTCTTTTCTTTTTTAGATTATTTAACCTCCGAAACCATAAAGAGTGCGTCCTTGTCTCTTCAGTGCATATACAACATCCATTGCGGTGACTGTCTTACGCTTAGCGTGTTCGGTGTAGGTAACAGCATCACGAATAACATTTTCCAAGAACACTTTCAGCACACCACGGGTTTCTTCGTATATCAGACCAGAAATACGTTTCACACCACCACGACGAGCTAAACGGCGAATAGCGGGTTTTGTAATACCTTGGATATTATCACGCAACACTTTACGATGACGTTTAGCACCACCTTTGCCCAAACCTTTTCCTCCTTTACCACGACCAGTCATTTTTTTATTTTATTTCACTGAACACTGCACTAAAGTCACTATGAAACTGTACCGAAGCGCTAAATCACCACCGCTATTTATATTAATTTATAAGTAGGAGAAAATAATAGGGGAATAAACATATAAAGTGAAACAAGTGAACATGAACAAGCAGTTCGTGCGAATGTATAAGTATGAGAATTGGTATTATTTCGTTCCCATATTGTGTTAAAGTGAAGTAAATTGAGTGTAAAAAAGTGAAAAATGGCTCGTACAAAGCAAACTGCCCGTAAATCGACTGGTGGAAAAGCACCCAGGAAACAATTGGCGACTAAAGCAGCTCGCAAAAGTGCCCCAGCAACCGGAGGTGTTAAGAAACCACATCGTTATCGTCCAGGAACTGTTGCTCTTCGTGAAATTCGTCGTTACCAGAAAAGTACTGAATTGTTGATTCGCAAATTGCCTTTCCAACGTTTAGTTCGTGAAATTGCTCAGGATTTCAAAACAGATTTGCGTTTCCAAAGTTCAGCAGTGATGGCTCTTCAAGAAGCAAGTGAAGCCTATTTGGTTGGTCTTTTCGAGGATACTAATTTGTGCGCCATTCATGCTAAACGTGTTACAATCATGCCAAAAGATATTCAATTGGCTCGACGCATCCGTGGTGAACGTGCTTAAGTACATCTACATACAGAAATATTTTATAAACGGTCCTTTTCAGGACCACAAATATGACAAAGAGATTTTAATGCGTTGTTCAATTCAATTCTAGAGTAAAAACAAGTATATACAAATATAATTGAATCAGTAAATTTATAGAAAAAAAAAGGGATTACTTCAATTAGATTGCGAGTATAGTCTGTGCAAGGAATCGAATAAGTGAAAAAAAAAAAAAACAAAGTTTGAGTATAATTGTGTACCATTAGGAAGCAGTATTGTATTGAATTTTATATGCATATTACAAATATTTACTTAATTTTAGGGCAAATCATCAATAAATAGTTTAGCGAGAGAATTTTTTTATTTTTCGTAAGTTTAGTTTCAATGTCAATAGCACATCTTATGTCGTTTGATTTTAGAAATTTAAAGAAATAAATTTGAATGAAATGATTTAAAAAAATGATCTATTTTGGAAATAATGAATCACTTAAAAGAAATAGATGGTAAAATATATACAAATGCACTAACTAAACATTAAATTAAACAAGTCAATTTATAGAGAAAATTGATAAGTTCAATTAGATTGCGAGTAGACTATACTCGCAAAGAATCAAAGAAGTAAAAGAAAACTGTAAGTCTGAGTACAATTGTGTACCATTAGGAAGCAATATGTACTGAATTTTATACATAATATGCATATAAAATGAATCCATAAAAATAAATATTATAAATATAGACTTTTAGCGAGAGAAATTTTTTTAGTTTTTATAAGTTAAGTTTCAATGTCAATAGAGCATCTTATGTCGCTTGATTTTAGTAACGCAAATGTTAGATTTTTAATGGAAGTTTTATAAATTCACATTGAAATATATTATACATTTTTATATTTTTATACAAATAATCCTAGTCATAACAAAATACAGTCTCATTTGAGCTATTAAAGAATAGAAAAAAAAAATAAAAAATCTTCCAACAAGTAAAGGCATTGGTCATGGGTACTCATCACTTATATGTATGTACATTCATTATCGAATGGAAAATGCTAAAATATAATATATTTGCAATTAAAAGCATTTTATTTCCTTGAAGTTTATGAAAATGAGTAATTTTATTATTATTTATGTTATATTATCGTTTAAGGGAGCAAATATTCGAAAATAATATCAAAGGAAAAAAATCTTCCTATGAGAATTTTTCTATTAATTCACAGAGTATGGATATGTGCATTAACAAATGTAAAATATGAAAATATGATATATTTTTCATTATAAATATATTAATTTGTTGGCAATTTATGAAAATTAGTACCAACATATTTATATTATCGTATATTATTGTGCTAGAACAAAAAAAATATTTGTTTTAATAGAAACTCAAAACGTTTAGAGAAAGTAAAACAAGCGTTTCATTACTCCAAAAATGATTATTTTATTTACAAGGCAATATTCAATATTGGTGTTAGATTTTAATTTTATATGATTATATGAACCATATACTTTATACTGTATATGATTTTAGACATTAAACAATTGAATTTGTTTAAATAAAAGGGTTTTTATACGCGAGTAGTGAAAGAAATTCATCAAACATTGACTTTAATAGTGATGTTACGTCACATTAAAGAAATAAATTTGAATGAAATTATTTAAAAAATGATCTATTATATTATAGTAATCTAAATGATGTAATATTGGTAAGAAATATCTTTTAGAACATAAAAAATAATGAATTTTTTAGAAGAACTCAAGGATAGAACTCAGTAAAAGCGCCCAAATAAATGAAATTTTTGCATACCTTCCTACTCGGTGATTCTCAGATAGCTGTGTACACGCGGTATTCTCTGGTCGGCGTTTATTAAAATACATAGTGATTATCAAGTGTTTTTCTTGTTGATAAAAATTGTTTAAAAGTTTAAATAATAAAATGGCCGATACAGTCGCTGCTACTCCTGCTGTCGTTGCAGAAAAAAAACCGAAGAAGGCTGCCGCTAGTGGTTCAAAGAAACCAAAATCGACTCCATCTCATCCTCCTACTCAACAAATGGTGGATGCTGCTATCAAAACGTTGAAAGAACGCGGTGGTTCATCTCTTTTGGCTATTAAAAAATATATCGCGGCTACGTACAAAGTTGATGTGCAAAAACTTGCTCCGTTCATCAAGAAATATTTAAAAAGTGCTGTAGCTAGTGGTAAATTAGTGCAAACAAAAGGAAAGGGTGCTGCTGGTTCATTCAAATTGTCGGCATCTGCTAGCAAGGAACCAAAAGCGAAATCAGCTGAGAAGAAGAAGTCGACGAAGCCAAAAACTGCTGCCGCTGGTGAGAAAAAAGTGAAAAAAGCAACTGGTGAGAAGAAAGTGAAGAAAGCTGCCACCACTACAAAGAAAAGTGCTGAGAAGAAAAAAGTGGAAAAATCAAAGGTAAAGAGTATCAAGAAAACTAGCGCTGTCAAGGCAAAAACAACTAAGCCAAAGGCTG
Organism: Brachypalpus laphriformis; assembly: GCA_945910035.1. NCBI lineage: Eukaryota > Metazoa > Arthropoda > Insecta > Diptera > Syrphidae > Brachypalpus > Brachypalpus laphriformis. Next base: position 234,688,364 of record OX246753.1, on the reverse strand, counting down.
CCGCTACTAAAGCTAAAGTACCCAAAGCTAAATCTGCAACATCATCCGCAGCCAAACCTAAAAAGGCTGTTGCGGCTAAGAAAGGTAAAAAATAATTTCATTGCAAGCATTTGCAAAAAAGAAATTAAAAAAAAAAAAAACTCCACAGTCCTTTTCAGGGCTACAATTATTTCGTTAATGAGATACAGATCAATTTCAATATAAAATTATATTTACTTTCGCAATACGTTTCTTAAAAATAAGTATAAAATCAATCTATACAAAATCGCTATCAATTGGTTCAGGTAACGATAAAAAAAAAATGGCGATTTTTTTTATATCCATGTAAATTTCTATACTTCACCAGTGAAATAAAGGTATTGGTTTTTTTTTATTCACTTTATACGGAATTTAAAACGGCCATTTTTTTCCCACATTATTCTTTCGTTGATTAACTTTAAGAAATTGAAATCGTTAAAAAATCTCTCTGAGAAATATTTTAGGGCCCTCAAAGGGGCCATTTTTGGGCTACAATTACTTCGTTAATAAGATACAGATAAATTTCAATATGAAACAACATTTACTTTCGAGCAGTACGTTTCGTAAAAATAAGTATAAAATCAATTCATACAAAATCGCTGTCAATTGGTACAGGTAACATGGTATAAAAAAAAAAAAAATGGCGATTTTTTTTATATTCATGCAAACCTTTGGAAATTCCATACTTCACCAGTGAAATAAATGTGTCTGTTTTTTTCATTCACTTTAAACTGAATTTAAAACAACGGCCATTTTATTTTATTTTTTTCCACATTATTCTTTTGTTGATTAACTTTAACAAATTGAAATCGTTAAAAAATCTCTCAGAGAAATATTTTGGGGCCCTGAAAAGGGCCATTTTTGATGAAATTGGAAACGCATATCGAAAATTTACTTTGAGCTGGTGTATTTGGTAACTGCTTTAGTTCCTTCACTAACAGCATGCTTGGCAAGTTCACCAGGCAATAACAAACGGACGGCAGTTTGGATTTCCCGACTGGTGATTGTTGATCGCTTGTTGTAGTGTGCCAAACGAGATGCTTCGGCGGCGATTCTTTCGAAAATATCATTCACAAAACTGTTCATGATACTCATGGCCTTCGATGAAATACCAGTATCGGGATGTACTTGCTTCAACACTTTGTAGATGTAAATGGCGTAGCTTTCCTTCCTCTTGCGCTTCTTCTTCTTATCATTCTTGGTGATATTCTTCTGTGCCTTTCCGGCTTTCTTGGCTGCTTTTCCACTAGTTTTTGGTGGCATTTTTATTTTCACTTCACTTCACTGTGTTTGCACTGACGATTGAACGAGAACTGTAAAATTTTGCCATTTTACCCCACCTTAAGTCTCTTGACTCGACGATATTTTGTCAAGTACACAGTCACACAAACACATTGAAAATTGATTGAAATTTTTTGTATAAATAGAAGCAGCATTATCGGTCTATTTCATTATATAGTGATCAGTGGTGTTGTGCACAATCTTTAAAAAAAATACTACTAGTGAAAATGTCTGGCCGTGGTAAAGGAGGAAAAGTGAAGGGAAAGGCAAAGTCGCGCTCAAATCGTGCCGGACTACAGTTCCCCGTCGGTCGTATCCATCGTTTGCTTCGCAAGGGCAACTATGCTGAACGTGTCGGTGCTGGTGCTCCAGTGTATTTAGCAGCTGTTATGGAATATTTGGCTGCTGAAGTTTTAGAATTGGCGGGAAATGCTGCTCGTGACAACAAAAAGACAAGAATCATCCCTCGTCATTTGCAATTAGCCATCCGTAATGACGAAGAGTTGAACAAATTGCTGTCTGGTGTTACCATTGCACAAGGAGGCGTTCTTCCAAACATCCAAGCTGTTCTGTTGCCCAAGAAAACCGAAAAAAGTGCCTAAATCCATTACTTGTGAGAAGAAAAAAAAAAAAAAAAAAGTAACTCAAACAAACCGTCCTTTTAAGGACGACAAATCATTTTAATTAAGAGTATTAAATAATTTCAAATTTTATCTTAATTAGTGAAAAGAAAATTACTCTAATGATAGTAATTTAGTTTATGTATTGTATAAGTGTGTGCATGCAGGAAATAAATTCCGTGTTTGCGGGATTCGGAATTTCGTCAACAAACCCACACTAAAAACTCAAGATCATTTTGTTAGTGCGTGTGTATTACAAAAAAAATATTTTTTTTCCATAGGCCAGTATGATTTTCTTTATTCTCCAACGAAAGGTAAAGCTCAAAAGGGGAAACTAAAGGTCTGCGTATGTGTGTGTGTGTATATTTCTTTTAGAATTCGTTGAAAACAAAAAAGAGACGCTATGAAATTTGCCGCCATTTTGAAATCTAACTGACGCCATATGCTATGGAATGCGAAAAAAGAAATCAACACAACTGAATCTATTCAATATAATTTGACACCATTTTAAAAATTCACTTATGCCACATGTGAAAGAAAAAAGTTTTTTTTTTTTTTATATATTTTAATTTAATTTTCTAAGTCTCACTGATGCTCCAAAATAATACATACCTATGATAAAATTCTGTATTTCAGAAATCCAAACATACTTTTTATGAAATTCGAAATAAAATCACTTCAGAGATTTTTTTGTGGTCCTTAAAAGGACCGATTGTGTAAGAAATAATTTTTTTTCTTTTCTTTTTTAGATTATTTAACCTCCGAAACCATAAAGAGTGCGTCCTTGTCTCTTCAGTGCATATACAACATCCATTGCGGTGACTGTCTTACGCTTAGCGTGTTCGGTGTAGGTAACAGCATCACGAATAACATTTTCCAAGAACACTTTCAGCACACCACGGGTTTCTTCGTATATCAGACCAGAAATACGTTTCACACCACCACGACGAGCTAAACGGCGAATAGCGGGTTTTGTAATACCTTGGATATTATCACGCAACACTTTACGATGACGTTTAGCACCACCTTTGCCCAAACCTTTTCCTCCTTTACCACGACCAGTCATTTTTTTATTTTATTTCACTGAACACTGCACTAAAGTCACTATGAAACTGTACCGAAGCGCTAAATCACCACCGCTATTTATATTAATTTATAAGTAGGAGAAAATAATAGGGGAATAAACATATAAAGTGAAACAAGTGAACATGAACAAGCAGTTCGTGCGAATGTATAAGTATGAGAATTGGTATTATTTCGTTCCCATATTGTGTTAAAGTGAAGTAAATTGAGTGTAAAAAAGTGAAAAATGGCTCGTACAAAGCAAACTGCCCGTAAATCGACTGGTGGAAAAGCACCCAGGAAACAATTGGCGACTAAAGCAGCTCGCAAAAGTGCCCCAGCAACCGGAGGTGTTAAGAAACCACATCGTTATCGTCCAGGAACTGTTGCTCTTCGTGAAATTCGTCGTTACCAGAAAAGTACTGAATTGTTGATTCGCAAATTGCCTTTCCAACGTTTAGTTCGTGAAATTGCTCAGGATTTCAAAACAGATTTGCGTTTCCAAAGTTCAGCAGTGATGGCTCTTCAAGAAGCAAGTGAAGCCTATTTGGTTGGTCTTTTCGAGGATACTAATTTGTGCGCCATTCATGCTAAACGTGTTACAATCATGCCAAAAGATATTCAATTGGCTCGACGCATCCGTGGTGAACGTGCTTAAGTACATCTACATACAGAAATATTTTATATACGGTCCTTTTCAGGACCACAAATATGACAAAGAGATTTTAATGCGTTGTTCAATTCAATTCTAGAGTAAAAACAAGTATATACAAATATAATTGAATCAGTAAATTTATAGAAAAAAAAAGGGATTACTTCAATTAGATTGCGAGTATAGTCTGTGCAAGGAATCGAATAAGTGAAAAAAAAAAAAAACAAAGTTTGAGTATAATTGTGTACCATTAGGAAGCAGTATTGTATTGAATTTTATATGCATATTACAAATATTTACTTAATTTTAGGGCAAATCATCAATAAATAGTTTAGCGAGAGAATTTTTTTATTTTTCGTAAGTTTAGTTTCAATGTCAATAGCACATCTTATGTCGTTTGATTTTAGAAATTTAAAGAAATAAATTTGAATGAAATGATTTAAAAAAATGATCTATTTTGGAAATAATGAATCACTTAAAAGAAATAGATGGTAAAATATATACAAATGCACTAACTAAACATTAAATTAAACAAGTCAATTTATAGAGAAAATTGATAAGTTCAATTAGATTGCGAGTAGACTATACTCGCAAAGAATCAAAGAAGTAAAAGAAAACTGTAAGTCTGAGTACAATTGTGTACCATTAGGAAGCAATATGTACTGAATTTTATACATAATATGCATATAAAATGAATCCATAAAAATAAATATTATAAATATAGACTTTTAGCGAGAGAAATTTTTTTAGTTTTTATAAGTTAAGTTTCAATGTCAATAGAGCATCTTATGTCGCTTGATTTTAGTAACGCAAATGTTAGATTTTTAATGGAAGTTTTATAAATTCACATTGAAATATATTATACATTTTTATATTTTTATACAAATAATCCTAGTCATAACAAAATACAGTCTCATTTGAGCTATTAAAGAATAGAAAAAAAAAATAAAAAATCTTCCAACAAGTAAAGGCATTGGTCATGGGTACTCATCACTTATATGTATGTACATTCATTATCGAATGGAAAATGCTAAAATATAATATATTTGCAATTAAAAGCATTTTATTTCCTTGAAGTTTATGAAAATGAGTAATTTTATTATTATTTATGTTATATTATCGTTTAAGGGAGCAAATATTCGAAAATAATATCAAAGGAAAAAAATCTTCCTATGAGAATTTTTCTATTAATTCACAGAGTATGGATATGTGCATTAACAAATGTAAAATATGAAAATATGATATATTTTTCATTATAAATATATTAATTTGTTGGCAATTTATGAAAATTAGTACCAACATATTTATATTATCGTATATTATTGTGCTAGAACAAAAAAAATATTTGTTTTAATAGAAACTCAAAACGTTTAGAGAAAGTAAAACAAGCGTTTCATTACTCCAAAAATGATTATTTTATTTACAAGGCAATATTCAATATTGGTGTTAGATTTTAATTTTATATGATTATATGAACCATATACTTTATACTGTATATGATTTTAGACATTAAACAATTGAATTTGTTTAAATAAAAGGGTTTTTATACGCGAGTAGTGAAAGAAATTCATCAAACATTGACTTTAATAGTGATGTTACGTCACATTAAAGAAATAAATTTGAATGAAATTATTTAAAAAATGATCTATTATATTATAGTAATCTAAATGATGTAATATTGGTAAGAAATATCTTTTAGAACATAAAAAATAATGAATTTTTTAGAAGAACTCAAGGATAGAACTCAGTAAAAGCGCCCAAATAAATGAAATTTTTGCATACCTTCCTACTCGGTGATTCTCAGATAGCTGTGTACACGCGGTATTCTCTGGTCGGCGTTTATTAAAATACATAGTGATTATCAAGTGTTTTTCTTGTTGATAAAAATTGTTTAAAAGTTTAAATAATAAAATGGCCGATACAGTCGCTGCTACTCCTGCTGTCGTTGCAGAAAAAAAACCGAAGAAGGCTGCCGCTAGTGGTTCAAAGAAACCAAAATCGACTCCATCTCATCCTCCTACTCAACAAATGGTGGATGCTGCTATCAAAACGTTGAAAGAACGCGGTGGTTCATCTCTTTTGGCTATTAAAAAATATATCGCGGCTACGTACAAAGTTGATGTGCAAAAACTTGCTCCGTTCATCAAGAAATATTTAAAAAGTGCTGTAGCTAGTGGTAAATTAGTGCAAACAAAAGGAAAGGGTGCTGCTGGTTCATTCAAATTGTCGGCATCTGCTAGCAAGGAACCAAAAGCGAAATCAGCTGAGAAGAAGAAGTCGACGAAGCCAAAAACTGCTGCCGCTGGTGAGAAAAAAGTGAAAAAAGCAACTGGTGAGAAGAAAGTGAAGAAAGCTGCCACCACTACAAAGAAAAGTGCTGAGAAGAAAAAAGTGGAAAAATCAAAGGTAAAGAGTATCAAGAAAACTAGCGCTGTCAAGGCAAAAACAACTAAGCCAAAGGCTGCCGCTACTAAAGCTAAAGTACCCAAAGCTAAATCTGCAACATCATCCGCAGCCAAACCTAAAAAGGCTGTTGCGGCTAAGAAAGGTAAAAAATAATTTCATTGCAAGCATTTGCAAAAAAGAAATTAAAAAAAAAAAAAACTCCACAGTCCTTTTCAGGGCTACAATTATTTCGTTAATGAGATACAGATCAATTTCAATATAAAATTATATTTACTTTCGCAATACGTTTCTTAAAAATAAGTATAAAATCAATCTATACAAAATCGCTATCAATTGGTTCAGGTAACGATAAAAAAAAAATGGCGATTTTTTTTATATCCATGTAAATTTCTATACTTCACCAGTGAAATAAAGGTATTGGTTTTTTTTTATTCACTTTATACCGAATTTAAAACGGCCATTTTTTTCCCACATTATTCTTTCGTTGATTAACTTTAAGAAATTGAAATCGTTAAAAAATCTCTCTGAGAAATATTTTAGGGCCCTCAAAGGGGCCATTTTTGGGCTACAATTACTTCGTTAATAAGATACAGATAAATTTCAATATGAAACAACATTTACTTTCGAGCAGTACGTTTCGTAAAAATAAGTATAAAATCAATTCATACAAAATCGCTGTCAATTGGTACAGGTAACATGGTATAAAAAAAAAAAAATGGCGATTTTTTTTATATTCATGCAAACCTTTGGAAATTCCATACTTCACCAGTGAAATAAATGTGTCTGTTTTTTTCATTCACTTTAAACTGAATTTAAAACAACGGCCATTTTATTTTATTTTTTTCCACATTATTCTTTTGTTGATTAACTTTAACAAATTGAAATCGTTAAAAAATCTCTCAGAGAAATATTTTGGGGCCCTGAAAAGGGCCATTTTTGATGAAATTGGAAACGCATATCGAAAATTTACTTTGAGCTGGTGTATTTGGTAACTGCTTTAGTTCCTTCACTAACAGCATGCTTGGCAAGTTCACCAGGCAATAACAAACGGACGGCAGTTTGGATTTCCCGACTGGTGATTGTTGATCGCTTGTTGTAGTGTGCCAAACGAGATGCTTCGGCGGCGATTCTTTCGAAAATATCATTCACAAAACTGTTCATGATACTCATGGCCTTCGATGAAATACCAGTATCGGGATGTACTTGCTTCAACACTTTGTAGATGTAAATGGCGTAGCTTTCCTTCCTCTTGCGCTTCTTCTTCTTATCATTCTTGGTGATATTCTTCTGTGCCTTTCCGGCTTTCTTGGCTGCTTTTCCACTAGTTTTTGGTGGCATTTTTATTTTCACTTCACTTCACTGTGTTTGCACTGACGATTGAACGAGAACTGTAAAATTTTGCCATTTTACCCCACCTTAAGTCTCTTGACTCGACGATATTTTGTCAAGTACACAGTCACACAAACACATTGAAAATTGATTGAAATTTTTTGTATAAATAGAAGCAGCATTATCGGTCTATTTCATTATATAGTGATCAGTGGTGTTGTGCACAATCTTTAAAAAAAATACTACTAGTGAAAATGTCTGGCCGTGGTAAAGGAGGAAAAGTGAAGGGAAAGGCAAAGTCGCGCTCAAATCGTGCCGGACTACAGTTCCCCGTCGGTCGTATCCATCGTTTGCTTCGCAAGGGCAACTATGCTGAACGTGTCGGTGCTGGTGCTCCAGTGTATTTAGCAGCTGTTATGGAATATTTGGCTGCTGAAGTTTTAGAATTGGCGGGAAATGCTGCTCGTGACAACAAAAAGACAAGAATCATCCCTCGTCATTTGCAATTAGCCATCCGTAATGACGAAGAGTTGAACAAATTGCTGTCTGGTGTTACCATTGCACAAGGAGGCGTTCTTCCAAACATCCAAGCTGTTCTGTTGCCCAAGAAAACCGAAAAAAGTGCCTAAATCCATTACTTGTGAGAAGAAAAAAAAAAAAAAAAAAGTAACTCAAACAAACCGTCCTTTTAAGGACGACAAATCATTTTAATTAAGAGTATTAAATAATTTCAAATTTTATCTTAATTAGTGAAAAGAAAATTACTCTAATGATAGTAATTTAGTTTATGTATTGTATAAGTGTGTGCATGCAGGAAATAAATTCCGTGTTTGCGGGATTCGGAATTTCGTCAACAAACCCACACTAAAAACTCAAGATCATTTTGTTAGTGCGTGTGTATTACAAAAAAAATATTTTTTTTCCATAGGCCAGTATGATTTTCTTTATTCTCCAACGAAAGGTAAAGCTCAAAAGGGGAAACTAAAGGTCTGCGTATGTGTGTGTGTGTATATTTCTTTTAGAATTCGTTGAAAACAAAAAAGAGACGCTATGAAATTTGCCGCCATTTTGAAATCTAACTGACGCCATATGCTATGGAATGCGAAAAAAGAAATCAACACAACTGAATCTATTCAATATAATTTGACACCATTTTAAAAATTCACTTATGCCACATGTGAAAGAAAAAAGTTTTTTTTTTTTTTATATATTTTAATTTAATTTTCTAAGTCTCACTGATGCTCCAAAATAATACATACCTATGATAAAATTCTGTATTTCAGAAATCCAAACATACTTTTTATGAAATTCGAAATAAAATCACTTCAGAGATTTTTTTGTGGTCCTTAAAAGGACCGATTGTGTAAGAAATAATTTTTTTTCTTTTCTTTTTTAGATTATTTAACCTCCGAAACCATAAAGAGTGCGTCCTTGTCTCTTCAGTGCATATACAACATCCATTGCGGTGACTGTCTTACGCTTAGCGTGTTCGGTGTAGGTAACAGCATCACGAATAACATTTTCCAAGAACACTTTCAGCACACCACGGGTTTCTTCGTATATCAGACCAGAAATACGTTTCACACCACCACGACGAGCTAAACGGCGAATAGCGGGTTTTGTAATACCTTGGATATTATCACGCAACACTTTACGATGACGTTTAGCACCACCTTTGCCCAAACCTTTTCCTCCTTTACCACGACCAGTCATTTTTTTATTTTATTTCACTGAACACTGCACTAAAGTCACTATGAAACTGTACCGAAGCGCTAAATCACCACCGCTATTTATATTAATTTATAAGTAGGAGAAAATAATAGGGGAATAAACATATAAAGTGAAACAAGTGAACATGAACAAGCAGTTCGTGCGAATGTATAAGTATGAGAATTGGTATTATTTCGTTCCCATATTGTGTTAAAGTGAAGTAAATTGAGTGTAAAAAAGTGAAAAATGGCTCGTACAAAGCAAACTGCCCGTAAATCGACTGGTGGAAAAGCACCCAGGAAACAATTGGCGACTAAAGCAGCTCGCAAAAGTGCCCCAGCAACCGGAGGTGTTAAGAAACCACATCGTTATCGTCCAGGAACTGTTGCTCTTCGTGAAATTCGTCGTTACCAGAAAAGTACTGAATTGTTGATTCGCAAATTGCCTTTCCAACGTTTAGTTCGTGAAATTGCTCAGGATTTCAAAACAGATTTGCGTTTCCAAAGTTCAGCAGTGATGGCTCTTCAAGAAGCAAGTGAAGCCTATTTGGTTGGTCTTTTCGAGGATACTAATTTGTGCGCCATTCATGCTAAACGTGTTACAATCATGCCAAAAGATATTCAATTGGCTCGACGCATCCGTGGTGAACGTGCTTAAGTACATCTACATACAGAAATATTTTATAAACGGTCCTTTTCAGGACCACAAATATGACAAAGAGATTTTAATGCGTTGTTCAATTCAATTCTAGAGTAAAAACAAGTATATACAAATATAATTGAATCAGTAAATTTATAGAAAAAAAAAGGGATTACTTCAATTAGATTGCGAGTATAGTCTGTGCAAGGAATCGAATAAGTGAAAAAAAAAAAAAACAAAGTTTGAGTATAATTGTGTACCATTAGGAAGCAGTATTGTATTGAATTTTATATGCATATTACAAATATTTACTTAATTTTAGGGCAAATCATCAATAAATAGTTTAGCGAGAGAATTTTTTTATTTTTCGTAAGTTTAGTTTCAATGTCAATAGCACATCTTATGTCGTTTGATTTTAGAAATTTAAAGAAATAAATTTGAATGAAATGATTTAAAAAAATGATCTATTTTGGAAATAATGAATCACTTAAAAGAAATAGATGGTAAAATATATACAAATGCACTAACTAAACATTAAATTAAACAAGTCAATTTATAGAGAAAATTGATAAGTTCAATTAGATTGCGAGTAGACTATACTCGCAAAGAATCAAAGAAGTAAAAGAAAACTGTAAGTCTGAGTACAATTGTGTACCATTAGGAAGCAATATGTACTGAATTTTATACATAATATGCATATAAAATGAATCCATAAAAATAAATATTATAAATATAGACTTTTAGCGAGAGAAATTTTTTTAGTTTTTATAAGTTAAGTTTCAATGTCAATAGAGCATCTTATGTCGCTTGATTTTAGTAACGCAAATGTTAGATTTTTAATGGAAGTTTTATAAATTCACATTGAAATATATTATACATTTTTATATTTTTATACAAATAATCCTAGTCATAACAAAATACAGTCTCATTTGAGCTATTAAAGAATAGAAAAAAAAAATAAAAAATCTTCCAACAAGTAAAGGCATTGGTCATGGGTACTCATCACTTATATGTATGTACATTCATTATCGAATGGAAAATGCTAAAATATAATATATTTGCAATTAAAAGCATTTTATTTCCTTGAAGTTTATGAAAATGAGTAATTTTATTATTATTTATGTTATATTATCGTTTAAGGGAGCAAATATTCGAAAATAATATCAAAGGAAAAAAATCTTCCTATGAGAATTTTTCTATTAATTCACAGAGTATGGATATGTGCATTAACAAATGTAAAATATGAAAATATGATATATTTTTCATTATAAATATATTAATTTGTTGGCAATTTATGAAAATTAGTACCAACATATTTATATTATCGTATATTATTGTGCTAGAACAAAAAAAATATTTGTTTTAATAGAAACTCAAAACGTTTAGAGAAAGTAAAACAAGCGTTTCATTACTCCAAAAATGATTATTTTATTTACAAGGCAATATTCAATATTGGTGTTAGATTTTAATTTTATATGATTATATGAACCATATACTTTATACTGTATATGATTTTAGACATTAAACAATTGAATTTGTTTAAATAAAAGGGTTTTTATACGCGAGTAGTGAAAGAAATTCATCAAACATTGACTTTAATAGTGATGTTACGTCACATTAAAGAAATAAATTTGAATGAAATTATTTAAAAAATGATCTATTATATTATAGTAATCTAAATGATGTAATATTGGTAAGAAATATCTTTTAGAACATAAAAAATAATGAATTTTTTAGAAGAACTCAAGGATAGAACTCAGTAAAAGCGCCCAAATAAATGAAATTTTTGCATACCTTCCTACTCGGTGATTCTCAGATAGCTGTGTACACGCGGTATTCTCTGGTCGGCGTTTATTAAAATACATAGTGATTATCAAGTGTTTTTCTTGTTGATAAAAATTGTTTAAAAGTTTAAATAATAAAATGGCCGATACAGTCGCTGCTACTCCTGCTGTCGTTGCAGAAAAAAAACCGAAGAAGGCTGCCGCTAGTGGTTCAAAGAAACCAAAATCGACTCCATCTCATCCTCCTACTCAACAAATGGTGGATGCTGCTATCAAAACGTTGAAAGAACGCGGTGGTTCATCTCTTTTGGCTATTAAAAAATATATCGCGGCTACGTACAAAGTTGATGTGCAAAAACTTGCTCCGTTCATCAAGAAATATTTAAAAAGTGCTGTAGCTAGTGGTAAATTAGTGCAAACAAAAGGAAAGGGTGCTGCTGGTTCATTCAAATTGTCGGCATCTGCTAGCAAGGAACCAAAAGCGAAATCAGCTGAGAAGAAGAAGTCGACGAAGCCAAAAACTGCTGCCGCTGGTGAGAAAAAAGTGAAAAAAGCAACTGGTGAGAAGAAAGTGAAGAAAGCTGCCACCACTACAAAGAAAAGTGCTGAGAAGAAAAAAGTGGAAAAATCAAAGGTAAAGAGTATCAAGAAAACTAGCGCTGTCAAGGCAAAAACAACTAAGCCAAAGGCTGCCGCTACTAAAGCTAAAGTACCCAAAGCTAAATCTGCAACATCATCCGCAGCCAAACCTAAAAAGGCTGTTGCGGCTAAGAAAGGTAAAAAATAATTTCATTGCAAGCATTTGCAAAAAAGAAATTAAAAAAAAAAAAAACTCCACAGTCCTTTTCAGGGCTACAATTATTTCGTTAATGAGATACAGATCAATTTCAATATAAAATTATATTTACTTTCGCAATACGTTTCTTAAAAATAAGTATAAAATCAATCTATACAAAATCGCTATCAATTGGTTCAGGTAACGATAAAAAAAAAATGGCGATTTTTTTTATATCCATGTAAATTTCTATACTTCACCAGTGAAATAAAGGTATTGGTTTTTTTTTATTCACTTTATACCGAATTTAAAACGGCCATTTTTTTCCCACATTATTCTTTCGTTGATTAACTTTAAGAAATTGAAATCGTTAAAAAATCTCTCTGAGAAATATTTTAGGGCCCTCAAAGGGGCCATTTTTGGGCTACAATTACTTCGTTAATAAGATACAGATAAATTTCAATATGAAACAACATTTACTTTCGAGCAGTACGTTTCGTAAAAATAAGTATAAAATCAATTCATACAAAATCGCTGTCAATTGGTACAGGTAACATGGTATAAAAAAAAAAAAATGGCGATTTTTTTTATATTCATGCAAACCTTTGGAAATTCCATACTTCACCAGTGAAATAAATGTGTCTGTTTTTTTCATTCACTTTAAACTGAATTTAAAACAACGGCCATTTTATTTTATTTTTTTCCACATTATTCTTTTGTTGATTAACTTTAACAAATTGAAATCGTTAAAAAATCTCTCAGAGAAATATTTTGGGGCCCTGAAAAGGGCCATTTTTGATGAAATTGGAAACGCATATCGAAAATTTACTTTGAGCTGGTGTATTTGGTAACTGCTTTAGTTCCTTCACTAACAGCATGCTTGGCAAGTTCACCAGGCAATAACAAACGGACGGCAGTTTGGATTTCCCGACTGGTGATTGTTGATCGCTTGTTGTAGTGTGCCAAACGAGATGCTTCGGCGGCGATTCTTTCGAAAATATCATTCACAAAACTGTTCATGATACTCATGGCCTTCGATGAAATACCAGTATCGGGATGTACTTGCTTCAACACTTTGTAGATGTAAATGGCGTAGCTTTCCTTCCTCTTGCGCTTCTTCTTCTTATCATTCTTGGTGATATTCTTCTGTGCCTTTCCGGCTTTCTTGGCTGCTTTTCCACTAGTTTTTGGTGGCATTTTTATTTTCACTTCACTTTACTTCACTGTGTTTGCACTGACGATTGAACGAGAACTGTAAAATTTTGCCATTTTACCCCACCTTAAGTCTCTTGACTCGACGATATTTTGTCAAGTACACAGTCACACAAACACATTGAAAATTGATTGAAATTTTTTGTATAAATAGAAGCAGCATTATCGGTCTATTTCATTATATAGTGATCAGTGGTGTTGTGCACAATCTTTAAAAAAAATACTACTAGTGAAAATGTCTGGCCGTGGTAAAGGAGGAAAAGTGAAGGGAAAGGCAAAGTCGCGCTCAAATCGTGCCGGACTACAGTTCCCCGTCGGTCGTATCCATCGTTTGCTTCGCAAGGGCAACTATGCTGAACGTGTCGGTGCTGGTGCTCCAGTGTATTTAGCAGCTGTTATGGAATATTTGGCTGCTGAAGTTTTAGAATTGGCGGGAAATGCTGCTCGTGACAACAAAAAGACAAGAATCATCCCTCGTCATTTGCAATTAGCCATCCGTAATGACGAAGAGTTGAACAAATTGCTGTCTGGTGTTACCATTGCACAAGGAGGCGTTCTTCCAAACATCCAAGCTGTTCTGTTGCCCAAGAAAACCGAAAAAAGTGCCTAAATCCATTACTTGTGAGAAGAAAAAAAAAAAAAAAAAAGTAACTCAAACAAACCGTCCTTTTAAGGACGACAAATCATTTTAATTAAGAGTATTAAATAATTTCAAATTTTATCTTAATTAGTGAAAAGAAAATTACTCTAATGATAGTAATTTAGTTTATGTATTGTATAAGTGTGTGCATGCAGGAAATAAATTCCGTGTTTGCGGGATTCGGAATTTCGTCAACAAACCCACACTAAAAACTCAAGATCATTTTGTTAGTGCGTGTGTATTACAAAAAAAATATTTTTTTTCCATAGGCCAGTATGATTTTCTTTATTCTCCAACGAAAGGTAAAGCTCAAAAGGGGAAACTAAAGGTCTGCGTATGTGTGTGTGTGTATATTTCTTTTAGAATTCGTTGAAAACAAAAAAGAGACGCTATGAAATTTGCCGCCATTTTGAAATCTAACTGACGCCATATGCTATGGAATGCGAAAAAAGAAATCAACACAACTGAATCTATTCAATATAATTTGACACCATTTTAAAAATTCACTTATGCCACATGTGAAAGAAAAAAGTTTTTTTTTTTTTTATATATTTTAATTTAATTTTCTAAGTCTCACTGATGCTCCAAAATAATACATACCTATGATAAAATTCTGTATTTCAGAAATCCAAACATACTTTTTATGAAATTCGAAATAAAATCACTTCAGAGATTTTTTTGTGGTCCTTAAAAGGACCGATTGTGTAAGAAATAATTTTTTTTCTTTTCTTTTTTAGATTATTTAACCTCCGAAACCATAAAGAGTGCGTCCTTGTCTCTTCAGTGCATATACAACATCCATTGCGGTGACTGTCTTACGCTTAGCGTGTTCGGTGTAGGTAACAGCATCACGAATAACATTTTCCAAGAACACTTTCAGCACACCACGGGTTTCTTCGTATATCAGACCAGAAATACGTTTCACACCACCACGACGAGCTAAACGGCGAATAGCGGGTTTTGTAATACCTTGGATATTATCACGCAACACTTTACGATGACGTTTAGCACCACCTTTGCCCAAACCTTTTCCTCCTTTACCACGACCAGTCATTTTTTTATTTTATTTCACTGAACACTGCACTAAAGTCACTATGAAACTGTACCGAAGCGCTAAATCACCACCGCTATTTATATTAATTTATAAGTAGGAGAAAATAATAGGGGAATAAACATATAAAGTGAAACAAGTGAACATGAACAAGCAGTTCGTGCGAATGTATAAGTATGAGAATTGGTATTATTTCGTTCCCATATTGTGTTAAAGTGAAGTAAATTGAGTGTAAAAAAGTGAAAAATGGCTCGTACAAAGCAAACTGCCCGTAAATCGACTGGTGGAAAAGCACCCAGGAAACAATTGGCGACTAAAGCAGCTCGCAAAAGTGCCCCAGCAACCGGAGGTGTTAAGAAACCACATCGTTATCGTCCAGGAACTGTTGCTCTTCGTGAAATTCGTCGTTACCAGAAAAGTACTGAATTGTTGATTCGCAAATTGCCTTTCCAACGTTTAGTTCGTGAAATTGCTCAGGATTTCAAAACAGATTTGCGTTTCCAAAGTTCAGCAGTGATGGCTCTTCAAGAAGCAAGTGAAGCCTATTTGGTTGGTCTTTTCGAGGATACTAATTTGTGCGCCATTCATGCTAAACGTGTTACAATCATGCCAAAAGATATTCAATTGGCTCGACGCATCCGTGGTGAACGTGCTTAAGTACATCTACATACAGAAATATTTTATAAACGGTCCTTTTCAGGACCACAAATATGACAAAGAGATTTTAATGCGTTGTTCAATTCAATTCTAGAGTAAAAACAAGTATATACAAATATAATTGAATCAGTAAATTTATAGAAAAAAAAAGGGATTACTTCAATTAGATTGCGAGTATAGTCTGTGCAAGGAATCGAATAAGTGAAAAAAAAAAAAAACAAAGTTTGAGTATAATTGTGTACCATTAGGAAGCAGTATTGTATTGAATTTTATATGCATATTACAAATATTTACTTAATTTTAGGGCAAATCATCAATAAATAGTTTAGCGAGAGAATTTTTTTATTTTTCGTAAGTTTAGTTTCAATGTCAATAGCACATCTTATGTCGTTTGATTTTAGAAATTTAAAGAAATAAATTTGAATGAAATGATTTAAAAAAATGATCTATTTTGGAAATAATGAATCACTTAAAAGAAATAGATGGTAAAATATATACAAATGCACTAACTAAACATTAAATTAAACAAGTCAATTTATAGAGAAAATTGATAAGTTCAATTAGATTGCGAGTAGACTATACTCGCAAAGAATCAAAGAAGTAAAAGAAAACTGTAAGTCTGAGTACAATTGTGTACCATTAGGAAGCAATATGTACTGAATTTTATACATAATATGCATATAAAATGAATCCATAAAAATAAATATTATAAATATAGACTTTTAGCGAGAGAAATTTTTTTAGTTTTTATAAGTTAAGTTTCAATGTCAATAGAGCATCTTATGTCGCTTGATTTTAGTAACGCAAATGTTAGATTTTTAATGGAAGTTTTATAAATTCACATTGAAATATATTATACATTTTTATATTTTTATACAAATAATCCTAGTCATAACAAAATACAGTCTCATTTGAGCTATTAAAGAATAGAAAAAAAAAATAAAAAATCTTCCAACAAGTAAAGGCATTGGTCATGGGTACTCATCACTTATATGTATGTACATTCATTATCGAATGGAAAATGCTAAAATATAATATATTTGCAATTAAAAGCATTTTATTTCCTTGAAGTTTATGAAAATGAGTAATTTTATTATTATTTATGTTATATTATCGTTTAAGGGAGCAAATATTCGAAAATAATATCAAAGGAAAAAAATCTTCCTATGAGAATTTTTCTATTAATTCACAGAGTATGGATATGTGCATTAACAAATGTAAAATATGAAAATATGATATATTTTTCATTATAAATATATTAATTTGTTGGCAATTTATGAAAATTAGTACCAACATATTTATATTATCGTATATTATTGTGCTAGAACAAAAAAAATATTTGTTTTAATAGAAACTCAAAACGTTTAGAGAAAGTAAAACAAGCGTTTCATTACTCCAAAAATGATTATTTTATTTACAAGGCAATATTCAATATTGGTGTTAGATTTTAATTTTATATGATTATATGAACCATATACTTTATACTGTATATGATTTTAGACATTAAACAATTGAATTTGTTTAAATAAAAGGGTTTTTATACGCGAGTAGTGAAAGAAATTCATCAAACATTGACTTTAATAGTGATGTTACGTCACATTAAAGAAATAAATTTGAATGAAATTATTTAAAAAATGATCTATTATATTATAGTAATCTAAATGATGTAATATTGGTAAGAAATATCTTTTAGAACATAAAAAATAATGAATTTTTTAGAAGAACTCAAGGATAGAACTCAGTAAAAGCGCCCAAATAAATGAAATTTTTGCATACCTTCCTACTCGGTGATTCTCAGATAGCTGTGTACACGCGGTATTCTCTGGTCGGCGTTTATTAAAATACATAGTGATTATCAAGTGTTTTTCTTGTTGATAAAAATTGTTTAAAAGTTTAAATAATAAAATGGCCGATACAGTCGCTGCTACTCCTGCTGTCGTTGCAGAAAAAAAACCGAAG
This sequence comes from Brachypalpus laphriformis, assembly GCA_945910035.1. Taxonomy (NCBI): domain Eukaryota; kingdom Metazoa; phylum Arthropoda; class Insecta; order Diptera; family Syrphidae; genus Brachypalpus; species Brachypalpus laphriformis. Next base: position 234,670,569 of record OX246753.1, on the reverse strand, counting down.
AAGGCTGCCGCTAGTGGTTCAAAGAAACCAAAATCGACTCCATCTCATCCTCCTACTCAACAAATGGTGGATGCTGCTATCAAAACGTTGAAAGAACGCGGTGGTTCATCTCTTTTGGCTATTAAAAAATATATCGCGGCTACGTACAAAGTTGATGTGCAAAAACTTGCTCCGTTCATCAAGAAATATTTAAAAAGTGCTGTAGCTAGTGGTAAATTAGTGCAAACAAAAGGAAAGGGTGCTGCTGGTTCATTCAAATTGTCGGCATCTGCTAGCAAGGAACCAAAAGCGAAATCAGCTGAGAAGAAGAAGTCGACGAAGCCAAAAACTGCTGCCGCTGGTGAGAAAAAAGTGAAAAAAGCAACTGGTGAGAAGAAAGTGAAGAAAGCTGCCACCACTACAAAGAAAAGTGCTGAGAAGAAAAAAGTGGAAAAATCAAAGGTAAAGAGTATCAAGAAAACTAGCGCTGTCAAGGCAAAAACAACTAAGCCAAAGGCTGCCGCTACTAAAGCTAAAGTACCCAAAGCTAAATCTGCAACATCATCCGCAGCCAAACCTAAAAAGGCTGTTGCGGCTAAGAAAGGTAAAAAATAATTTCATTGCAAGCATTTGCAAAAAAGAAATTAAAAAAAAAAAAAACTCCACAGTCCTTTTCAGGGCTACAATTATTTCGTTAATGAGATACAGATCAATTTCAATATAAAATTATATTTACTTTCGCAATACGTTTCTTAAAAATAAGTATAAAATCAATCTATACAAAATCGCTATCAATTGGTTCAGGTAACGATAAAAAAAAAATGGCGATTTTTTTTATATCCATGTAAATTTCTATACTTCACCAGTGAAATAAAGGTATTGGTTTTTTTTTATTCACTTTATACCGAATTTAAAACGGCCATTTTTTTCCCACATTATTCTTTCGTTGATTAACTTTAAGAAATTGAAATCGTTAAAAAATCTCTCTGAGAAATATTTTAGGGCCCTCAAAGGGGCCATTTTTGGGCTACAATTACTTCGTTAATAAGATACAGATAAATTTCAATATGAAACAACATTTACTTTCGAGCAGTACGTTTCGTAAAAATAAGTATAAAATCAATTCATACAAAATCGCTGTCAATTGGTACAGGTAACATGGTATAAAAAAAAAAAAAATGGCGATTTTTTTTATATTCATGCAAACCTTTGGAAATTCCATACTTCACCAGTGAAATAAATGTGTCTGTTTTTTTCATTCACTTTAAACTGAATTTAAAACAACGGCCATTTTATTTTATTTTTTTCCACATTATTCTTTTGTTGATTAACTTTAACAAATTGAAATCGTTAAAAAATCTCTCAGAGAAATATTTTGGGGCCCTGAAAAGGGCCATTTTTGATGAAATTGGAAACGCATATCGAAAATTTACTTTGAGCTGGTGTATTTGGTAACTGCTTTAGTTCCTTCACTAACAGCATGCTTGGCAAGTTCACCAGGCAATAACAAACGGACGGCAGTTTGGATTTCCCGACTGGTGATTGTTGATCGCTTGTTGTAGTGTGCCAAACGAGATGCTTCGGCGGCGATTCTTTCGAAAATATCATTCACAAAACTGTTCATGATACTCATGGCCTTCGATGAAATACCAGTATCGGGATGTACTTGCTTCAACACTTTGTAGATGTAAATGGCGTAGCTTTCCTTCCTCTTGCGCTTCTTCTTCTTATCATTCTTGGTGATATTCTTCTGTGCCTTTCCGGCTTTCTTGGCTGCTTTTCCACTAGTTTTTGGTGGCATTTTTATTTTCACTTCACTTTACTTCACTGTGTTTGCACTGACGATTGAACGAGAACTGTAAAATTTTGCCATTTTACCCCACCTTAAGTCTCTTGACTCGACGATATTTTGTCAAGTACACAGTCACACAAACACATTGAAAATTGATTGAAATTTTTTGTATAAATAGAAGCAGCATTATCGGTCTATTTCATTATATAGTGATCAGTGGTGTTGTGCACAATCTTTAAAAAAAATACTACTAGTGAAAATGTCTGGCCGTGGTAAAGGAGGAAAAGTGAAGGGAAAGGCAAAGTCGCGCTCAAATCGTGCCGGACTACAGTTCCCCGTCGGTCGTATCCATCGTTTGCTTCGCAAGGGCAACTATGCTGAACGTGTCGGTGCTGGTGCTCCAGTGTATTTAGCAGCTGTTATGGAATATTTGGCTGCTGAAGTTTTAGAATTGGCGGGAAATGCTGCTCGTGACAACAAAAAGACAAGAATCATCCCTCGTCATTTGCAATTAGCCATCCGTAATGACGAAGAGTTGAACAAATTGCTGTCTGGTGTTACCATTGCACAAGGAGGCGTTCTTCCAAACATCCAAGCTGTTCTGTTGCCCAAGAAAACCGAAAAAAGTGCCTAAATCCATTACTTGTGAGAAGAAAAAAAAAAAAAAAAAAGTAACTCAAACAAACCGTCCTTTTAAGGACGACAAATCATTTTAATTAAGAGTATTAAATAATTTCAAATTTTATCTTAATTAGTGAAAAGAAAATTACTCTAATGATAGTAATTTAGTTTATGTATTGTATAAGTGTGTGCATGCAGGAAATAAATTCCGTGTTTGCGGGATTCGGAATTTCGTCAACAAACCCACACTAAAAACTCAAGATCATTTTGTTAGTGCGTGTGTATTACAAAAAAAATATTTTTTTTCCATAGGCCAGTATGATTTTCTTTATTCTCCAACGAAAGGTAAAGCTCAAAAGGGGAAACTAAAGGTCTGCGTATGTGTGTGTGTGTATATTTCTTTTAGAATTCGTTGAAAACAAAAAAGAGACGCTATGAAATTTGCCGCCATTTTGAAATCTAACTGACGCCATATGCTATGGAATGCGAAAAAAGAAATCAACACAACTGAATCTATTCAATATAATTTGACACCATTTTAAAAATTCACTTATGCCACATGTGAAAGAAAAAAGTTTTTTTTTTTTTTATATATTTTAATTTAATTTTCTAAGTCTCACTGATGCTCCAAAATAATACATACCTATGATAAAATTCTGTATTTCAGAAATCCAAACATACTTTTTATGAAATTCGAAATAAAATCACTTCAGAGATTTTTTTGTGGTCCTTAAAAGGACCGATTGTGTAAGAAATAATTTTTTTTCTTTTCTTTTTTAGATTATTTAACCTCCGAAACCATAAAGAGTGCGTCCTTGTCTCTTCAGTGCATATACAACATCCATTGCGGTGACTGTCTTACGCTTAGCGTGTTCGGTGTAGGTAACAGCATCACGAATAACATTTTCCAAGAACACTTTCAGCACACCACGGGTTTCTTCGTATATCAGACCAGAAATACGTTTCACACCACCACGACGAGCTAAACGGCGAATAGCGGGTTTTGTAATACCTTGGATATTATCACGCAACACTTTACGATGACGTTTAGCACCACCTTTGCCCAAACCTTTTCCTCCTTTACCACGACCAGTCATTTTTTTATTTTATTTCACTGAACACTGCACTAAAGTCACTATGAAACTGTACCGAAGCGCTAAATCACCACCGCTATTTATATTAATTTATAAGTAGGAGAAAATAATAGGGGAATAAACATATAAAGTGAAACAAGTGAACATGAACAAGCAGTTCGTGCGAATGTATAAGTATGAGAATTGGTATTATTTCGTTCCCATATTGTGTTAAAGTGAAGTAAATTGAGTGTAAAAAAGTGAAAAATGGCTCGTACAAAGCAAACTGCCCGTAAATCGACTGGTGGAAAAGCACCCAGGAAACAATTGGCGACTAAAGCAGCTCGCAAAAGTGCCCCAGCAACCGGAGGTGTTAAGAAACCACATCGTTATCGTCCAGGAACTGTTGCTCTTCGTGAAATTCGTCGTTACCAGAAAAGTACTGAATTGTTGATTCGCAAATTGCCTTTCCAACGTTTAGTTCGTGAAATTGCTCAGGATTTCAAAACAGATTTGCGTTTCCAAAGTTCAGCAGTGATGGCTCTTCAAGAAGCAAGTGAAGCCTATTTGGTTGGTCTTTTCGAGGATACTAATTTGTGCGCCATTCATGCTAAACGTGTTACAATCATGCCAAAAGATATTCAATTGGCTCGACGCATCCGTGGTGAACGTGCTTAAGTACATCTACATACAGAAATATTTTATAAACGGTCCTTTTCAGGACCACAAATATGACAAAGAGATTTTAATGCGTTGTTCAATTCAATTCTAGAGTAAAAACAAGTATATACAAATATAATTGAATCAGTAAATTTATAGAAAAAAAAAGGGATTACTTCAATTAGATTGCGAGTATAGTCTGTGCAAGGAATCGAATAAGTGAAAAAAAAAAAAAACAAAGTTTGAGTATAATTGTGTACCATTAGGAAGCAGTATTGTATTGAATTTTATATGCATATTACAAATATTTACTTAATTTTAGGGCAAATCATCAATAAATAGTTTAGCGAGAGAATTTTTTTATTTTTCGTAAGTTTAGTTTCAATGTCAATAGCACATCTTATGTCGTTTGATTTTAGAAATTTAAAGAAATAAATTTGAATGAAATGATTTAAAAAAATGATCTATTTTGGAAATAATGAATCACTTAAAAGAAATAGATGGTAAAATATATACAAATGCACTAACTAAACATTAAATTAAACAAGTCAATTTATAGAGAAAATTGATAAGTTCAATTAGATTGCGAGTAGACTATACTCGCAAAGAATCAAAGAAGTAAAAGAAAACTGTAAGTCTGAGTACAATTGTGTACCATTAGGAAGCAATATGTACTGAATTTTATACATAATATGCATATAAAATGAATCCATAAAAATAAATATTATAAATATAGACTTTTAGCGAGAGAAATTTTTTTAGTTTTTATAAGTTAAGTTTCAATGTCAATAGAGCATCTTATGTCGCTTGATTTTAGTAACGCAAATGTTAGATTTTTAATGGAAGTTTTATAAATTCACATTGAAATATATTATACATTTTTATATTTTTATACAAATAATCCTAGTCATAACAAAATACAGTCTCATTTGAGCTATTAAAGAATAGAAAAAAAAAATAAAAAATCTTCCAACAAGTAAAGGCATTGGTCATGGGTACTCATCACTTATATGTATGTACATTCATTATCGAATGGAAAATGCTAAAATATAATATATTTGCAATTAAAAGCATTTTATTTCCTTGAAGTTTATGAAAATGAGTAATTTTATTATTATTTATGTTATATTATCGTTTAAGGGAGCAAATATTCGAAAATAATATCAAAGGAAAAAAATCTTCCTATGAGAATTTTTCTATTAATTCACAGAGTATGGATATGTGCATTAACAAATGTAAAATATGAAAATATGATATATTTTTCATTATAAATATATTAATTTGTTGGCAATTTATGAAAATTAGTACCAACATATTTATATTATCGTATATTATTGTGCTAGAACAAAAAAAATATTTGTTTTAATAGAAACTCAAAACGTTTAGAGAAAGTAAAACAAGCGTTTCATTACTCCAAAAATGATTATTTTATTTACAAGGCAATATTCAATATTGGTGTTAGATTTTAATTTTATATGATTATATGAACCATATACTTTATACTGTATATGATTTTAGACATTAAACAATTGAATTTGTTTAAATAAAAGGGTTTTTATACGCGAGTAGTGAAAGAAATTCATCAAACATTGACTTTAATAGTGATGTTACGTCACATTAAAGAAATAAATTTGAATGAAATTATTTAAAAAATGATCTATTATATTATAGTAATCTAAATGATGTAATATTGGTAAGAAATATCTTTTAGAACATAAAAAATAATGAATTTTTTAGAAGAACTCAAGGATAGAACTCAGTAAAAGCGCCCAAATAAATGAAATTTTTGCATACCTTCCTACTCGGTGATTCTCAGATAGCTGTGTACACGCGGTATTCTCTGGTCGGCGTTTATTAAAATACATAGTGATTATCAAGTGTTTTTCTTGTTGATAAAAATTGTTTAAAAGTTTAAATAATAAAATGGCCGATACAGTCGCTGCAACTCCTGCTGTCGTTGCAGAAAAAAAACCGAAGAAGGCTGCCGCTAGTGGTTCAAAGAAACCAAAATCGACTCCATCTCATCCTCCTACTCAACAAATGGTGGATGCTGCTATCAAAACGTTGAAAGAACGCGGTGGTTCATCTCTTTTGGCTATTAAAAAATATATCGCGGCTACGTACAAAGTTGATGTGCAAAAACTTGCTCCGTTCATCAAGAAATATTTAAAAAGTGCTGTAGCTAGTGGTAAATTAGTGCAAACAAAAGGAAAGGGTGCTGCTGGTTCATTCAAATTGTCGGCATCTGCTAGCAAGGAACCAAAAGCGAAATCAGCTGAGAAGAAGAAGTCGACGAAGCCAAAAACTGCTGCCGCTGGTGAGAAAAAAGTGAAAAAAGCAACTGGTGAGAAGAAAGTGAAGAAAGCTGCCACCACTACAAAGAAAAGTGCTGAGAAGAAAAAAGTGGAAAAATCAAAGGTAAAGAGTATCAAGAAAACTAGCGCTGTCAAGGCAAAAACAACTAAGCCAAAGGCTGCCGCTACTAAAGCTAAAGTACCCAAAGCTAAATCTGCAACATCATCCGCAGCCAAACCTAAAAAGGCTGTTGCGGCTAAGAAAGCTAAAAAATAATTTCATTGCAAGCATTTGCAAAAAAGAAATTAAAAAAAAAAAAAACTCCACAGTCCTTTTCAGGGCTACAATTATTTCGTTAATGAGATACAGATCAATTTCAATATAAAATTATATTTACTTTCGCAATACGTTTCTTAAAAATAAGTATAAAATCAATCTATACAAAATCGCTATCAATTGGTTCAGGTAACGATAAAAAAAAATGGCGATTTTTTTTATATCCATGTAAATCATTAGAAATTCTATACTTCACCAGTGAAATAAAGGTATTGGTTTTTTTTTATTCACTTTATACCGAATTTAAAACGGCCATTTTTTTCCCACATTATTCTTTCGTTGATTAACTTTAAGAAATTGAAATCGTTAAAAAATCTCTCAGAGAAATATTTTAGGGCCCTCAAAGGGGCCATTTTTGGGCTACAATTACTTCGTTAATAAGATACAGATAAATTTCAATATGAAACAACATTTACTTTCGAGCAGTACGTTTCGTAAAAATAAGTATAAAATCAATTCATATAAAATCGCTGTCAATTGGTACAGGTAACATGGTATAAAAAAAAAAAAAATGGCGATTTTTTTTATATTCATGCAAACCTTTGGAAATTCCATACTTCACCAGTGAAATAAATGTGTCTGTTTTTTTCATTCACTTTAAACTGAATTTAAAACAACGGCCATTTTATTTTATTTTTTTCCACATTATTCTTTTGTTGATTAACTTTAAGAAATTGAAATCGTTAAAAAATCTCTCAGAGAAATATTTTGGGGCCCTGAAAAGGGCCATTTTTGATGAAATTGGAAACGCATATCGAAAATTTACTTTGAGCTGGTGTATTTGGTAACTGCTTTAGTTCCTTCACTAACAGCATGCTTGGCAAGTTCACCAGGCAATAACAAACGGACGGCAGTTTGGATTTCCCGACTGGTGATTGTTGATCGCTTGTTGTAGTGTGCCAAACGAGATGCTTCGGCGGCGATTCTTTCGAAAATATCATTCACAAAACTGTTCATGATACTCATGGCCTTCGATGAAATACCAGTATCGGGATGTACTTGCTTCAACACTTTGTAGATGTAAATGGCGTAGCTTTCCTTCCTCTTGCGCTTCTTCTTCTTATCATTCTTGGTGATATTCTTCTGTGCCTTTCCGGCTTTCTTGGCTGCTTTTCCACTAGTTTTTGGTGGCATTTTTATTTTCACTTCACTTTACTTCACTGTGTTTGCACTGACGATTGAACGAGAACTGTAAAATTTTGCCATTTTACCCCACCTTAAGTCTCTTGACTCGACGATATTTTGTCAAGTACACAGTCACACAAACACATTGAAAATTGATTGAAATTTTTTGTATAAATAGAAGCAGCATTATCGGTCTATTTCATTATATAGTGATCAGTGGTGTTGTGCACAATCTTTAAAAAAAATACTACTAGTGAAAATGTCTGGCCGTGGTAAAGGAGGAAAAGTGAAGGGAAAGGCAAAGTCGCGCTCAAATCGTGCCGGACTACAGTTCCCCGTCGGTCGTATCCATCGTTTGCTTCGCAAGGGCAACTATGCTGAACGTGTCGGTGCTGGTGCTCCAGTGTATTTAGCAGCTGTTATGGAATATTTGGCTGCTGAAGTTTTAGAATTGGCGGGAAATGCTGCTCGTGACAACAAAAAGACAAGAATCATCCCTCGCCATTTGCAATTAGCCATCCGTAATGACGAAGAGTTGAACAAATTGCTGTCTGGTGTTACCATTGCACAAGGAGGCGTTCTTCCAAACATCCAAGCTGTTCTGTTGCCCAAGAAAACCGAAAAAAGTGCCTAAATCCATTACTTGTGAGAAGAAAAAAAAAAAAAAAAAGTAACTCAAACAAACCGTCCTTTTAAGGACGACAAATCATTTTAATTAAGAGTATTAAATAATTTCAAATTTTATCTTAATTAGTGAAAAGAAAATTACTCTAATGATAGTAATTTAGTTTATGTATTGTATAAGTGTGTGCATGCAGGAAATAAATTCCGTGTTTGCGGGATTCGGAATTTCGTCAACAAACCCACACTAAAAACTCAAGATCATTTTGTTAGTGCGTGTGTATTACAAAAAAAATATTTTTTTTCCATAGGCCAGTATGATTTTCTTTATTCTCCAACGAAAGGTAAAGCTCAAAAGGGGAAACTAAAGGTCTGCGTATGTGTGTGTGTGTATATTTCTTTTAGAATTCGTTGAAAACAAAAAAGAGACGCTATGAAATTTGCCGCCATTTTGAAATCTAACTGACGCCATATGCTATGGAATGCGAAAAAAGAAATCAACACAACTGAATCTATTCAATATAATTTGACACCATTTTAAAAATTCACTTATGCCACATGTGAAAGAAAAAAGTTTTTTTTTTTTTTATATATTTTAATTTAATTTTCTAAGTCTCACTGATGCTCCAAAATAATACATACCTATGATAAAATTCTGTATTTCAGAAATCCAAACATACTTTTTATGAAATTCGAAATAAAATCACTTCAGAGATTTTTTTGTGGTCCTTAAAAGGACCGATTGTGTAAGAAATAATTTTTTTTCTTTTCTTTTTTAGATTATTTAACCTCCGAAACCATAAAGAGTGCGTCCTTGTCTCTTCAGTGCATATACAACATCCATTGCGGTGACTGTCTTACGCTTAGCGTGTTCGGTGTAGGTAACAGCATCACGAATAACATTTTCCAAGAACACTTTCAGCACACCACGGGTTTCTTCGTATATCAGACCAGAAATACGTTTCACACCACCACGACGAGCTAAACGGCGAATAGCGGGTTTTGTAATACCTTGGATATTATCACGCAACACTTTACGATGACGTTTAGCACCACCTTTGCCCAAACCTTTTCCTCCTTTACCACGACCAGTCATTTTTTTATTTTATTTCACTGAACACTGCACTAAAGTCACTATGAAACTGTACCGAAGCGCTAAATCACCACCGCTATTTATATTAATTTATAAGTAGGAGAAAATAATAGGGGAATAAACATATAAAGTGAAACAAGTGAACATGAACAAGCAGTTCGTGCGAATGTATAAGTATGAGAATTGGTATTATTTCGTTCCCATATTGTGTTAAAGTGAAGTAAATTGAGTGTAAAAAAGTGAAAAATGGCTCGTACAAAGCAAACTGCCCGTAAATCGACTGGTGGAAAAGCACCCAGGAAACAATTGGCGACTAAAGCAGCTCGCAAAAGTGCCCCAGCAACCGGAGGTGTTAAGAAACCACATCGTTATCGTCCAGGAACTGTTGCTCTTCGTGAAATTCGTCGTTACCAGAAAAGTACTGAATTGTTGATTCGCAAATTGCCTTTCCAACGTTTAGTTCGTGAAATTGCTCAGGATTTCAAAACAGATTTGCGTTTCCAAAGTTCAGCAGTGATGGCTCTTCAAGAAGCAAGTGAAGCCTATTTGGTTGGTCTTTTCGAGGATACTAATTTGTGCGCCATTCATGCTAAACGTGTTACAATCATGCCAAAAGATATTCAATTGGCTCGACGCATCCGTGGTGAACGTGCTTAAGTACATCTACATACAGAAATATTTTATAAACGGTCCTTTTCAGGACCACAAATATGACAAAGAGATTTTAATGCGTTGTTCAATTCAATTCTAGAGTAAAAACAAGTATATACAAATATAATTGAATCAGTAAATTTATAGAAAAAAAAAGGGATTACTTCAATTAGATTGCGAGTATAGTCTGTGCAAGGAATCGAATAAGTGAAAAAAAAAAAAAACAAAGTTTGAGTATAATTGTGTACCATTAGGAAGCAGTATTGTATTGAATTTTATATGCATATTACAAATATTTACTTAATTTTAGGGCAAATCATCAATAAATAGTTTAGCGAGAGAATTTTTTTATTTTTCGTAAGTTTAGTTTCAATGTCAATAGCACATCTTATGTCGTTTGATTTTAGAAATTTAAAGAAATAAATTTGAATGAAATGATTTAAAAAAATGATCTATTTTGGAAATAATGAATCACTTAAAAGAAATAGATGGTAAAATATATACAAATGCACTAACTAAACATTAAATTAAACAAGTCAATTTATAGAGAAAATTGATAAGTTCAATTAGATTGCGAGTAGACTATACTCGCAAAGAATCAAAGAAGTAAAAGAAAACTGTAAGTCTGAGTACAATTGTGTACCATTAGGAAGCAATATGTACTGAATTTTATACATAATATGCATATAAAATGAATCCATAAAAATAAATATTATAAATATAGACTTTTAGCGAGAGAAATTTTTTTAGTTTTTATAAGTTAAGTTTCAATGTCAATAGAGCATCTTATGTCGCTTGATTTTAGTAACGCAAATGTTAGATTTTTAATGGAAGTTTTATAAATTCACATTGAAATATATTATACATTTTTATATTTTTATACAAATAATCCTAGTCATAACAAAATACAGTCTCATTTGAGCTATTAAAGAATAGAAAAAAAAAATAAAAAATCTTCCAACAAGTAAAGGCATTGGTCATGGGTACTCATCACTTATATGTATGTACATTCATTATCGAATGGAAAATGCTAAAATATAATATATTTGCAATTAAAAGCATTTTATTTCCTTGAAGTTTATGAAAATGAGTAATTTTATTATTATTTATGTTATATTATCGTTTAAGGGAGCAAATATTCGAAAATAATATCAAAGGAAAAAAATCTTCCTATGAGAATTTTTCTATTAATTCACAGAGTATGGATATGTGCATTAACAAATGTAAAATATGAAAATATGATATATTTTTCATTATAAATATATTAATTTGTTGGCAATTTATGAAAATTAGTACCAACATATTTATATTATCGTATATTATTGTGCTAGAACAAAAAAAATATTTGTTTTAATAGAAACTCAAAACGTTTAGAGAAAGTAAAACAAGCGTTTCATTACTCCAAAAATGATTATTTTATTTACAAGGCAATATTCAATATTGGTGTTAGATTTTAATTTTATATGATTATATGAACCATATACTTTATACTGTATATGATTTTAGACATTAAACAATTGAATTTGTTTAAATAAAAGGGTTTTTATACGCGAGTAGTGAAAGAAATTCATCAAACATTGACTTTAATAGTGATGTTACGTCACATTAAAGAAATAAATTTGAATGAAATTATTTAAAAAATGATCTATTATATTATAGTAATCTAAATGATGTAATATTGGTAAGAAATATCTTTTAGAACATAAAAAATAATGAATTTTTTAGAAGAACTCAAGGATAGAACTCAGTAAAAGCGCCCAAATAAATGAAATTTTTGCATACCTTCCTACTCGGTGATTCTCAGATAGCTGTGTACACGCGGTATTCTCTGGTCGGCGTTTATTAAAATACATAGTGATTATCAAGTGTTTTTCTTGTTGATAAAAATTGTTTAAAAGTTTAAATAATAAAATGGCCGATACAGTCGCTGCAACTCCTGCTGTCGTTGCAGAAAAAAAACCGAAGAAGGCTGCCGCTAGTGGTTCAAAGAAACCAAAATCGACTCCATCTCATCCTCCTACTCAACAAATGGTGGATGCTGCTATCAAAACGTTGAAAGAACGCGGTGGTTCATCTCTTTTGGCTATTAAAAAATATATCGCGGCTACGTACAAAGTTGATGTGCAAAAACTTGCTCCGTTCATCAAGAAATATTTAAAAAGTGCTGTAGCTAGTGGTAAATTAGTGCAAACAAAAGGAAAGGGTGCTGCTGGTTCATTCAAATTGTCGGCATCTGCTAGCAAGGAACCAAAAGCGAAATCAGCTGAGAAGAAGAAGTCGACGAAGCCAAAAACTGCTGCCGCTGGTGAGAAAAAAGTGAAAAAAGCAACTGGTGAGAAGAAAGTGAAGAAAGCTGCCACCACTACAAAGAAAAGTGCTGAGAAGAAAAAAGTGGAAAAATCAAAGGTAAAGAGTATCAAGAAAACTAGCGCTGTCAAGGCAAAAACAACTAAGCCAAAGGCTGCCGCTACTAAAGCTAAAGTACCCAAAGCTAAATCTGCAACATCATCCGCAGCCAAACCTAAAAAGGCTGTTGCGGCTAAGAAAGGTAAAAAATAATTTCATTGCAAGCATTTGCAAAAAAGAAATTAAAAAAAAAAAAAACTCCACAGTCCTTTTCAGGGCTACAATTATTTCGTTAATGAGATACAGATCAATTTCAATATAAAATTATATTTACTTTCGCAATACGTTTCTTAAAAATAAGTATAAAATCAATCTATACAAAATCGCTATCAATTGGTTCAGGTAACGATAAAAAAAAAATGGCGATTTTTTTTATATCCATGTAAATTTCTATACTTCACCAGTGAAATAAAGGTATTGGTTTTTTTTTATTCACTTTATACCGAATTTAAAACGGCCATTTTTTTCCCACATTATTCTTTCGTTGATTAACTTTAAGAAATTGAAATCGTTAAAAAATCTCTCTGAGAAATATTTTAGGGCCCTCAAAGGGGCCATTTTTGGGCTACAATTACTTCGTTAATAAGATACAGATAAATTTCAATATGAAACAACATTTACTTTCGAGCAGTACGTTTCGTAAAAATAAGTATAAAATCAATTCATACAAAATCGCTGTCAATTGGTACAGGTAACATGGTATAAAAAAAAAAAAAATGGCGATTTTTTTTATATTCATGCAAACCTTTGGAAATTCCATACTTCACCAGTGAAATAAATGTGTCTGTTTTTTTCATTCACTTTAAACTGAATTTAAAACAACGGCCATTTTATTTTATTTTTTTCCACATTATTCTTTTGTTGATTAACTTTAACAAATTGAAATCGTTAAAAAATCTCTCAGAGAAATATTTTGGGGCCCTGAAAAGGGCCATTTTTGATGAAATTGGAAACGCATATCGAAAATTTACTTTGAGCTGGTGTATTTGGTAACTGCTTTAGTTCCTTCACTAACAGCATGCTTGGCAAGTTCACCAGGCAATAACAAACGGACGGCAGTTTGGATTTCCCGACTGGTGATTGTTGATCGCTTGTTGTAGTGTGCCAAACGAGATGCTTCGGCGGCGATTCTTTCGAAAATATCATTCACAAAACTGTTCATGATACTCATGGCCTTCGATGAAATACCAGTATCGGGATGTACTTGCTTCAACACTTTGTAGATGTAAATGGCGTAGCTTTCCTTCCTCTTGCGCTTCTTCTTCTTATCATTCTTGGTGATATTCTTCTGTGCCTTTCCGGCTTTCTTGGCTGCTTTTCCACTAGTTTTTGGTGGCATTTTTATTTTCACTTCACTTTACTTCACTGTGTTTGCACTGACGATTGAACGAGAACTGTAAAATTTTGCCATTTTACCCCACCTTAAGTCTCTTGACTCGACGATATTTTGTCAAGTACACAGTCACACAAACACATTGAAAATTGATTGAAATTTTTTGTATAAATAGAAGCAGCATTATCGGTCTATTTCATTATATAGTGATCAGTGGTGTTGTGCACAATCTTTAAAAAAAATACTACTAGTGAAAATGTCTGGCCGTGGTAAAGGAGGAAAAGTGAAGGGAAAGGCAAAGTCGCGCTCAAATCGTGCCGGACTACAGTTCCCCGTCGGTCGTATCCATCGTTTGCTTCGCAAGGGCAACTATGCTGAACGTGTCGGTGCTGGTGCTCCAGTGTATTTAGCAGCTGTTATGGAATATTTGGCTGCTGAAGTTTTAGAATTGGCGGGAAATGCTGCTCGTGACAACAAAAAGACAAGAATCATCCCTCGTCATTTGCAATTAGCCATCCGTAATGACGAAGAGTTGAACAAATTGCTGTCTGGTGTTACCATTGCACAAGGAGGCGTTCTTCCAAACATCCAAGCTGTTCTGTTGCCCAAGAAAACCGAAAAAAGTGCCTAAATCCATTACTTGTGAGAAGAAAAAAAAAAAAAAAAAGTAACTCAAACAAACCGTCCTTTTAAGGACGACAAATCATTTTAATTAAGAGTATTAAATAATTTCAAATTTTATCTTAATTAGTGAAAAGAAAATTACTCTAATGATAGTAATTTAGTTTATGTATTGTATAAGTGTGTGCATGCAGGAAATAAATTCCGTGTTTGCGGGATTCGGAATTTCGTCAACAAACCCACACTAAAAACTCAAGATCATTTTGTTAGTGCGTGTGTATTACAAAAAAAATATTTTTTTTCCATAGGCCAGTATGATTTTCTTTATTCTCCAACGAAAGGTAAAGCTCAAAAGGGGAAACTAAAGGTCTGCGTATGTGTGTGTGTGTATATTTCTTTTAGAATTCGTTGAAAACAAAAAAGAGACGCTATGAAATTTGCCGCCATTTTGAAATCTAACTGACGCCATATGCTATGGAATGCGAAAAAAGAAATCAACACAACTGAATCTATTCAATATAATTTGACACCATTTTAAAAATTCACTTATGCCACATGTGAAAGAAAAAAGTTTTTTTTTTTTTTATATATTTTAATTTAATTTTCTAAGTCTCACTGATGCTCCAAAATAATACATACCTATGATAAAATTCTGTATTTCAGAAATCCAAACATACTTTTTATGAAATTCGAAATAAAATCACTTCAGAGATTTTTTTGTGGTCCTTAAAAGGACCGATTGTGTAAGAAATAATTTTTTTTCTTTTCTTTTTTAGATTATTTAACCTCCGAAACCATAAAGAGTGCGTCCTTGTCTCTTCAGTGCATATACAACATCCATTGCGGTGACTGTCTTACGCTTAGCGTGTTCGGTGTAGGTAACAGCATCACGAATAACATTTTCCAAGAACACTTTCAGCACACCACGGGTTTCTTCGTATATCAGACCAGAAATACGTTTCACACCACCACGACGAGCTAAACGGCGAATAGCGGGTTTTGTAATACCTTGGATATTATCACGCAACACTTTACGATGACGTTTAGCACCACCTTTGCCCAAACCTTTTCCTCCTTTACCACGACCAGTCATTTTTTTATTTTATTTCACTGAACACTGCACTAAAGTCACTATGAAACTGTACCGAAGCGCTAAATCACCACCGCTATTTATATTAATTTATAAGTAGGAGAAAATAATAGGGGAATAAACATATAAAGTGAAACAAGTGAACATGAACAAGCAGTTCGTGCGAATGTATAAGTATGAGAATTGGTATTATTTCGTTCCCATATTGTGTTAAAGTGAAGTAAATTGAGTGTAAAAAAGTGAAAAATGGCTCGTACAAAGCAAACTGCCCGTAAATCGACTGGTGGAAAAGCACCCAGGAAACAATTGGCGACTAAAGCAGCTCGCAAAAGTGCCCCAGCAACCGGAGGTGTTAAGAAACCACATCGTTATCGTCCAGGAACTGTTGCTCTTCGTGAAATTCGTCGTTACCAGAAAAGTACTGAATTGTTGATTCGCAAATTGCCTTTCCAACGTTTAGTTCGTGAAATTGCTCAGGATTTCAAAACAGATTTGCGTTTCCAAAGTTCAGCAGTGATGGCTCTTCAAGAAGCAAGTGAAGCCTATTTGGTTGGTCTTTTCGAGGATACTAATTTGTGCGCCATTCATGCTAAACGTGTTACAATCATGCCAAAAGATATTCAATTGGCTCGACGCATCCGTGGTGAACGTGCTTAAGTACATCTACATACAGAAATATTTTATAAACGGTCCTTTTCAGGACCACAAATATGACAAAGAGATTTTAATGCGTTGTTCAATTCAATTCTAGAGTAAAAACAAGTATATACAAATATAATTGAATCAGTAAATTTATAGAAAAAAAAAGGGATTACTTCAATTAGATTGCGAGTATAGTCTGTGCAAGGAATCGAATAAGTGAAAAAAAAAAAAAACAAAGTTTGAGTATAATTGTGTACCATTAGGAAGCAGTATTGTATTGAATTTTATATGCATATTACAAATATTTACTTAATTTTAGGGCAAATCATCAATAAATAGTTTAGCGAGAGAATTTTTTTATTTTTCGTAAGTTTAGTTTCAATGTCAATAGCACATCTTATGTCGTTTGATTTTAGAAATTTAAAGAAATAAATTTGAATGAAATGATTTAAAAAAATGATCTATTTTGGAAATAATGAATCACTTAAAAGAAATAGATGGTAAAATATATACAAATGCACTAACTAAACATTAAATTAAACAAGTCAATTTATAGAGAAAATTGATAAGTTCAATTAGATTGCGAGTAGACTATACTCGCAAAGAATCAAAGAAGTAAAAGAAAACTGTAAGTCTGAGTACAATTGTGTACCATTAGGAAGCAATATGTACTGAATTTTATACATAATATGCATATAAAATGAATCCATAAAAATAAATATTATAAATATAGACTTTTAGCGAGAGAAATTTTTTTAGTTTTTATAAGTTAAGTTTCAATGTCAATAGAGCATCTTATGTCGCTTGATTTTAGTAACGCAAATGTTAGATTTTTAATGGAAGTTTTATAAATTCACATTGAAATATATTATACATTTTTATATTTTTATACAAATAATCCTAGTCATAACAAAATACAGTCTCATTTGAGCTATTAAAGAATAGAAAAAAAAAATAAAAAATCTTCCAACAAGTAAAGGCATTGGTCATGGGTACTCATCACTTATATGTATGTACATTCATTATCGAATGGAAAATGCTAAAATATAATATATTTGCAATTAAAAGCATTTTATTTCCTTGAAGTTTATGAAAATGAGTAATTTTATTATTATTTATGTTATATTATCGTTTAAGGGAGCAAATATTCGAAAATAATATCAAAGGAAAAAAATCTTCCTATGAGAATTTTTCTATTAATTCACAGAGTATGGATATGTGCATTAACAAATGTAAAATATGAAAATATGATATATTTTTCATTATAAATATATTAATTTGTTGGCAATTTATGAAAATTAGTACCAACATATTTATATTATCGTATATTATTGTGCTAGAACAAAAAAAATATTTGTTTTAATAGAAACTCAAAACGTTTAGAGAAAGTAAAACAAGCGTTTCATTACTCCAAAAATGATTATTTTATTTACAAGGCAATATTCAATATTGGTGTTAGATTTTAATTTTATATGATTATATGAACCATATACTTTATACTGTATATGATTTTAGACATTAAACAATTGAATTTGTTTAAATAAAAGGGTTTTTATACGCGAGTAGTGAAAGAAATTCATCAAACATTGACTTTAATAGTGATGTTACGTCACATTAAAGAAATAAATTTGAATGAAATTATTTAAAAAATGATCTATTATATTATAGTAATCTAAATGATGTAATATTGGTAAGAAATATCTTTTAGAACATAAAAAATAATGAATTTTTTAGAAGAACTCAAGGATAGAACTCAGTAAAAGCGCCCAAATAAATGAAATTTTTGCATACCTTCCTACTCGGTGATTCTCAGATAGCTGTGTACACGCGGTATTCTCTGGTCGGCGTTTATTAAAATACATAGTGATTATCAAGTGTTTTTCTTGTTGATAAAAATTGTTTAAAAGTTTAAATAATAAAATGGCCGATACAGTCGCTGCTACTCCTGCTGTCGTTGCGGAAAAAAAACCGAAGAAGGCTGCCGCTAGTGGTTCAAAGAAACCAAAATCGACTCCATCTCATCCTCCTACTCAACAAATGGTGGATGCTGCTATCAAAACGTTGAAAGAACGCGGTGGTTCATCTCTTTTGGCTATTAAAAAATATATCGCGGCTACGTACAAAGTTGATGTGCAAAAACTTGCTCCGTTCATCAAGAAATATTTAAAAAGTGCTGTAGCTAGTGGTAAATTAGTGCAAACAAAAGGAAAGGGTGCTGCTGGTTCATTCAAATTGTCGGCATCTGCTAGCAAGGAACCAAAAGCGAAATCAGCTGAGAAGAAGAAGTCGACGAAGCCAAAAACTGCTGCCGCTGGTGAGAAAAAAGTGAAAAAAGCAACTGGTGAGAAGAAAGTGAAGAAAGCTGCCACCACTACAAAGAAAAGTGCTGAGAAGAAAAAAGTGGAAAAATCAAAGGTAAAGAGTATCAAGAAAACTAGCGCTGTCAAGGCAAAAACAACTAAGCCAAAGGCTGCCGCTACTAAAGCTAAAGTACCCAAAGCTAAATCTGCAACATCATCCGCAGCCAAACCTAAAAAGGCTGTTGCGGCTAAGAAAGGTAAAAAATAATTTCATTGCAAGCATTTGCAAAAAAGAAATTAAAAAAAAAAAAAACTCCACAGTCCTTTTCAGGGCTACAATTATTTCGTTAATGAGATACAGATCAATTTCAATATAAAATTATATTTACTTTCGCAATACGTTTCTTAAAAATAAGTATAAAATCAATCTATACAAAATCGCTATCAATTGGTTCAGGTAACGATAAAAAAAAAATGGCGATTTTTTTTATATCCATGTAAATTTCTATACTTCACCAGTGAAATAAAGGTATTGGTTTTTTTTTATTCACTTTATACCGAATTTAAAACGGCCATTTTTTTCCCACATTATTCTTTCGTTGATTAACTTTAAGAAATTGAAATCGTTAAAAAATCTCTCTGAGAAATATTTTAGGGCCCTCAAAGGGGCCATTTTTGGGCTACAATTACTTCGTTAATAAGATACAGATAAATTTCAATATGAAACAACATTTACTTTCGAGCAGTACGTTTCGTAAAAATAAGTATAAAATCAATTCATACAAAATCGCTGTCAATTGGTACAGGTAACATGGTATAAAAAAAAAAAAATGCCGATTTTTTTTATATTCATGCAAACCTTTGGAAATTCCATACTTCACCAGTGAAATAAATGTGTCTGTTTTTTTCATTCACTTTAAACTGAATTTAAAACAACGGCCATTTTATTTTATTTTTTTCCACATTATTCTTTTGTTGATTAACTTTAACAAATTGAAATCGTTAAAAAATCTCTCAGAGAAATATTTTGGGGCCCTGAAAAGGGCCATTTTTGATGAAATTGGAAACGCATATCGAAAATTTACTTTGAGCTGGTGTATTTGGTAACTGCTTTAGTTCCTTCACTAACAGCATGCTTGGCAAGTTCACCAGGCAATAACAAACGGACGGCAGTTTGGATTTCCCGACTGGTGATTGTTGATCGCTTGTTGTAGTGTGCCAAACGAGATGCTTCGGCGGCGATTCTTTCGAAAATATCATTCACAAAACTGTTCATGATACTCATGGCCTTCGATGAAATACCAGTATCGGGATGTACTTGCTTCAACACTTTGTAGATGTAAATGGCGTAGCTTTCCTTCCTCTTGCGCTTCTTCTTCTTATCATTCTTGGTGATATTCTTCTGTGCCTTTCCGGCTTTCTTGGCTGCTTTTCCACTAGTTTTTGGTGGCATTTTTATTTTCACTTCACTTCACTGTGTTTGCACTGACGATTGAACGAGAACTGTAAAATTTTGCCATTTTACCCCACCTTAAGTCTCTTGACTCGACGATATTTTGTCAAGTACACAGTCACACAAACACATTGAAAATTGATTGAAATTTTTTGTATAAATAGAAGCAGCATTATCGGTCTATTTCATTATATAGTGATCAGTGGTGTTGTGCACAATCTTTAAAAAAAATACTACTAGTGAAAATGTCTGGCCGTGGTAAAGGAGGAAAAGTGAAGGGAAAGGCAAAGTCGCGCTCAAATCGTGCCGGACTACAGTTCCCCGTCGGTCGTATCCATCGTTTGCTTCGCAAGGGCAACTATGCTGAACGTGTCGGTGCTGGTGCTCCAGTGTATTTAGCAGCTGTTATGGAATATTTGGCTGCTGAAGTTTTAGAATTGGCGGGAAATGCTGCTCGTGACAACAAAAAGACAAGAATCATCCCTCGTCATTTGCAATTAGCCATCCGTAATGACGAAGAGTTGAACAAATTGCTGTCTGGTGTTACCATTGCACAAGGAGGCGTTCTTCCAAACATCCAAGCTGTTCTGTTGCCCAAGAAAACCGAAAAAAGTGCCTAAATCCATTACTTGTGAGAAGAAAAAAAAAAAAAAAAAAGTAACTCAAACAAACCGTCCTTTTAAGGACGACAAATCATTTTAATTAAGAGTATTAAATAATTTCAAATTTTATCTTAATTAGTGAAAAGAAAATTACTCTAATGATAGTAATTTAGTTTATGTATTGTATAAGTGTGTGCATGCAGGAAATAAATTCCGTGTTTGCGGGATTCGGAATTTCGTCAACAAACCCACACTAAAAACTCAAGATCATTTTGTTAGTGCGTGTGTATTACAAAAAAAATATTTTTTTTCCATAGGCCAGTATGATTTTCTTTATTCTCCAACGAAAGGTAAAGCTCAAAAGGGGAAACTAAAGGTCTGCGTATGTGTGTGTGTGTATATTTCTTTTAGAATTCGTTGAAAACAAAAAAGAGACGCTATGAAATTTGCCGCCATTTTGAAATCTAACTGACGCCATATGCTATGGAATGCGAAAAAAGAAATCAACACAACTGAATCTATTCAATATAATTTGACACCATTTTAAAAATTCACTTATGCCACATGTGAAAGAAAAAAGTTTTTTTTTTTTTTATATATTTTAATTTAATTTTCTAAGTCTCACTGATGCTCCAAAATAATACATACCTATGATAAAATTCTGTATTTCAGAAATCCAAACATACTTTTTATGAAATTCGAAATAAAATCACTTCAGAGATTTTTTTGTGGTCCTTAAAAGGACCGATTGTGTAAGAAATAATTTTTTTTCTTTTCTTTTTTAGATTATTTAACCTCCGAAACCATAAAGAGTGCGTCCTTGTCTCTTCAGTGCATATACAACATCCATTGCGGTGACTGTCTTACGCTTAGCGTGTTCGGTGTAGGTAACAGCATCACGAATAACATTTTCCAAGAACACTTTCAGCACACCACGGGTTTCTTCGTATATCAGACCAGAAATACGTTTCACACCACCACGACGAGCTAAACGGCGAATAGCGGGTTTTGTAATACCTTGGATATTATCACGCAACACTTTACGATGACGTTTAGCACCACCTTTGCCCAAACCTTTTCCTCCTTTACCACGACCAGTCATTTTTTTATTTTATTTCACTGAACACTGCACTAAAGTCACTATGAAACTGTACCGAAGCGCTAAATCACCACCGCTATTTATATTAATTTATAAGTAGGAGAAAATAATAGGGGAATAAACATATAAAGTGAAACAAGTGAACATGAACAAGCAGTTCGTGCGAATGTATAAGTATGAGAATTGGTATTATTTCGTTCCCATATTGTGTTAAAGTGAAGTAAATTGAGTGTAAAAAAGTGAAAAATGGCTCGTACAAAGCAAACTGCCCGTAAATCGACTGGTGGAAAAGCACCCAGGAAACAATTGGCGACTAAAGCAGCTCGCAAAAGTGCCCCAGCAACCGGAGGTGTTAAGAAACCACATCGTTATCGTCCAGGAACTGTTGCTCTTCGTGAAATTCGTCGTTACCAGAAAAGTACTGAATTGTTGATTCGCAAATTGCCTTTCCAACGTTTAGTTCGTGAAATTGCTCAGGATTTCAAAACAGATTTGCGTTTCCAAAGTTCAGCAGTGATGGCTCTTCAAGAAGCAAGTGAAGCCTATTTGGTTGGTCTTTTCGAGGATACTAATTTGTGCGCCATTCATGCTAAACGTGTTACAATCATGCCAAAAGATATTCAATTGGCTCGACGCATCCGTGGTGAACGTGCTTAAGTACATCTACATACAGAAATATTTTATAAACGGTCCTTTTCAGGACCACAAATATGACAAAGAGATTTTAATGCGTTGTTCAATTCAATTCTAGAGTAAAAACAAGTATATACAAATATAATTGAATCAGTAAATTTATAGAAAAAAAAAGGGATTACTTCAATTAGATTGCGAGTATAGTCTGTGCAAGGAATCGAATAAGTGAAAAAAAAAAAAAACAAAGTTTGAGTATAATTGTGTACCATTAGGAAGCAGTATTGTATTGAATTTTATATGCATATTACAAATATTTACTTAATTTTAGGGCAAATCATCAATAAATAGTTTAGCGAGAGAATTTTTTTATTTTTCGTAAGTTTAGTTTCAATGTCAATAGCACATCTTATGTCGTTTGATTTTAGAAATTTAAAGAAATAAATTTGAATGAAATGATTTAAAAAAATGATCTATTTTGGAAATAATGAATCACTTAAAAGAAATAGATGGTAAAATATATACAAATGCACTAACTAAACATTAAATTAAACAAGTCAATTTATAGAGAAAATTGATAAGTTCAATTAGATTGCGAGTAGACTATACTCGCAAAGAATCAAAGAAGTAAAAGAAAACTGTAAGTCTGAGTACAATTGTGTACCATTAGGAAGCAATATGTACTGAATTTTATACATAATATGCATATAAAATGAATCCATAAAAATAAATATTATAAATATAGACTTTTAGCGAGAGAAATTTTTTTAGTTTTTATAAGTTAAGTTTCAATGTCAATAGAGCATCTTATGTCGCTTGATTTTAGTAACGCAAATGTTAGATTTTTAATGGAAGTTTTATAAATTCACATTGAAATATATTATACATTTTTATATTTTTATACAAATAATCCTAGTCATAACAAAATACAGTCTCATTTGAGCTATTAAAGAATAGAAAAAAAAAATAAAAAATCTTCCAACAAGTAAAGGCATTGGTCATGGGTACTCATCACTTATATGTATGTACATTCATTATCGAATGGAAAATGCTAAAATATAATATATTTGCAATTAAAAGCATTTTATTTCCTTGAAGTTTATGAAAATGAGTAATTTTATTATTATTTATGTTATATTATCGTTTAAGGGAGCAAATATTCGAAAATAATATCAAAGGAAAAAAATCTTCCTATGAGAATTTTTCTATTAATTCACAGAGTATGGATATGTGCATTAACAAATGTAAAATATGAAAATATGATATATTTTTCATTATAAATATATTAATTTGTTGGCAATTTATGAAAATTAGTACCAACATATTTATATTATCGTATATTATTGTGCTAGAACAAAAAAAATATTTGTTTTAATAGAAACTCAAAACGTTTAGAGAAAGTAAAACAAGCGTTTCATTACTCCAAAAATGATTATTTTATTTACAAGGCAATATTCAATATTGGTGTTAGATTTTAATTTTATATGATTATATGAACCATATACTTTATACTGTATATGATTTTAGACATTAAACAATTGAATTTGTTTAAATAAAAGGGTTTTTATACGCGAGTAGTGAAAGAAATTCATCAAACATTGACTTTAATAGTGATGTTACGTCACATTAAAGAAATAAATTTGAATGAAATTATTTAAAAAATGATCTATTATATTATAGTAATCTAAATGATGTAATATTGGTAAGAAATATCTTTTAGAACATAAAAAATAATGAATTTTTTAGAAGAACTCAAGGATAGAACTCAGTAAAAGCGCCCAAATAAATGAAATTTTTGCATACCTTCCTACTCGGTGATTCTCAGATAGCTGTGTACACGCGGTATTCTCTGGTCGGCGTTTATTAAAATACATAGTGATTATCAAGTGTTTTTCTTGTTGATAAAAATTGTTTAAAAGTTTAAATAATAAAATGGCCGATACAGTCGCTGCTACTCCTGCTGTCGTTGCAGAAAAAAAACCGAAGAAGGCTGCCGCTAGTGGTTCAAAGAAACCAAAATCGACTCCATCTCATCCTCCTACTCAACAAATGGTGGATGCTGCTATCAAAACGTTGAAAGAACGCGGTGGTTCATCTCTTTTGGCTATTAAAAAATATATCGCGGCTACGTACAAAGTTGATGTGCAAAAACTTGCTCCGTTCATCAAGAAATATTTAAAAAGTGCTGTAGCTAGTGGTAAATTAGTGCAAACAAAAGGAAAGGGTGCTGCTGGTTCATTCAAATTGTCGGCATCTGCTAGCAAGGAACCAAAAGCGAAATCAGCTGAGAAGAAGAAGTCGACGAAGCCAAAAACTGCTGCCGCTGGTGAGAAAAAAGTGAAAAAAGCAACTGGTGAGAAGAAAGTGAAGAAAGCTGCCACCACTACAAAGAAAAGTGCTGAGAAGAAAAAAGTGGAAAAATCAAAGGTAAAGAGTATCAAGAAAACTAGCGCTGTCAAGGCAAAAACAACTAAGCCAAAGGCTGCCGCTACTAAAGCTAAAGTACCCAAAGCTAAATCTGCAACATCATCCGCAGCCAAACCTAAAAAGGCTGTTGCGGCTAAGAAAGGTAAAAAATAATTTCATTGCAAGCATTTGCAAAAAAGAAATTAAAAAAAAAAAAAACTCCACAGTCCTTTTCAGGGCTACAATTATTTCGTTAATGAGATACAGATCAATTTCAATATAAAATTATATTTACTTTCGCAATACGTTTCTTAAAAATAAGTATAAAATCAATCTATACAAAATCGCTATCAATTGGTTCAGGTAACGATAAAAAAAAAATGGCGATTTTTTTTATATCCATGTAAATTTCTATACTTCACCAGTGAAATAAAGGTATTGGTTTTTTTTTATTCACTTTATACCGAATTTAAAACGGCCATTTTTTTCCCACATTATTCTTTCGTTGATTAACTTTAAGAAATTGAAATCGTTAAAAAATCTCTCTGAGAAATATTTTAGGGCCCTCAAAGGGGCCATTTTTGGGCTACAATTACTTCGTTAATAAGATACAGATAAATTTCAATATGAAATAACATTTACTTTCGAGCAGTACGTTTCGTAAAAATAAGTATAAAATCAATTCATACAAAATCGCTGTCAATTGGTACAGGTAACATGGTATAAAAAAAAAAAATGGCGATTTTTTTTATATTCATGCAAACCTTTGGAAATTCCATACTTCACCAGTGAAATAAATGTGTCTGTTTTTTTCATTCACTTTAAACTGAATTTAAAACAACGGCCATTTTATTTTATTTTTTTCCACATTATTCTTTTGTTGATTAACTTTAACAAATTGAAATCGTTAAAAAATCTCTCAGAGAAATATTTTGGGGCCCTGAAAAGGGCCATTTTTGATGAAATTGGAAACGCATATCGAAAATTTACTTTGAGCTGGTGTATTTGGTAACTGCTTTAGTTCCTTCACTAACAGCATGCTTGGCAAGTTCACCAGGCAATAACAAACGGACGGCAGTTTGGATTTCCCGACTGGTGATTGTTGATCGCTTGTTGTAGTGTGCCAAACGAGATGCTTCGGCGGCGATTCTTTCGAAAATATCATTCACAAAACTGTTCATGATACTCATGGCCTTCGATGAAATACCAGTATCGGGATGTACTTGCTTCAACACTTTGTAGATGTAAATGGCGTAGCTTTCCTTCCTCTTGCGCTTCTTCTTCTTATCATTCTTGGTGATATTCTTCTGTGCCTTTCCGGCTTTCTTGGCTGCTTTTCCACTAGTTTTTGGTGGCATTTTTATTTTCACTTCACTTTACTTCACTGTGTTTGCACTGACGATTGAACGAGAACTGTAAAATTTTGCCATTTTACCCCACCTTAAGTCTCTTGACTCGACGATATTTTGTCAAGTACACAGTCACACAAACACATTGAAAATTGATTGAAATTTTTTGTATAAATAGAAGCAGCATTATCGGTCTATTTCATTATATAGTGATCAGTGGTGTTGTGCACAATCTTTAAAAAAAATACTACTAGTGAAAATGTCTGGCCGTGGTAAAGGAGGAAAAGTGAAGGGAAAGGCAAAGTCGCGCTCAAATCGTGCCGGACTACAGTTCCCCGTCGGTCGTATCCATCGTTTGCTTCGCAAGGGCAACTATGCTGAACGTGTCGGTGCTGGTGCTCCAGTGTATTTAGCAGCTGTTATGGAATATTTGGCTGCTGAAGTTTTAGAATTGGCGGGAAATGCTGCTCGTGACAACAAAAAGACAAGAATCATCCCTCGTCATTTGCAATTAGCCATCCGTAATGACGAAGAGTTGAACAAATTGCTGTCTGGTGTTAC
This sequence comes from Brachypalpus laphriformis, assembly GCA_945910035.1. Taxonomy (NCBI): domain Eukaryota; kingdom Metazoa; phylum Arthropoda; class Insecta; order Diptera; family Syrphidae; genus Brachypalpus; species Brachypalpus laphriformis. The sequence goes on along the minus strand of OX246753.1, from coordinate 234,643,831 downwards.
CATTGCACAAGGAGGCGTTCTTCCAAACATCCAAGCTGTTCTGTTGCCCAAGAAAACCGAAAAAAGTGCCTAAATCCATTACTTGTGAGAAGAAAAAAAAAAAAAAAAAAGTAACTCAAACAAACCGTCCTTTTAAGGACGACAAATCATTTTAATTAAGAGTATTAAATAATTTCAAATTTTATCTTAATTAGTGAAAAGAAAATTACTCTAATGATAGTAATTTATGTATGTATTGTATAAGTGTGTGCATGCAGGAAATAAATTCCGTGTTTGCGGGATTCGGAATTTCGTCAACAAACCCACACTAAAAACTCAAGATCATTTTGTTAGTGCGTGTGTATTACAAAAAAAATATTTTTTTTCCATAGGCCAGTATGATTTTCTTTATTCTCCAACGAAAGGTAAAGCTCAAAAGGGGAAACTAAAGGTCTGCGTATGTGTGTGTGTGTATATTTCTTTTAGAATTCGTTGAAAACAAAAAAGAGACGCTATGAAATTTGCCGCCATTTTGAAATCTAACTGACGCCATATGCTATGGAATGCGAAAAAAGAAATCAACACAACTGAATCTATTCAATATAATTTGACACCATTTTAAAAATTCACTTATGCCACATGTGAAAGAAAAAAGTTTTTTTTTTTTTTATATATTTTAATTTAATTTTCTAAGTCTCACTGATGCTCCAAAATAATACATACCTATGATAAAATTCTGTATTTCAGAAATCCAAACATACTTTTTATGAAATTCGAAATAAAATCACTTCAGAGATTTTTTTGTGGTCCTTAAAAGGACCGATTGTGTAAGAAATAATTTTTTTTCTTTTCTTTTTTAGATTATTTAACCTCCGAAACCATAAAGAGTGCGTCCTTGTCTCTTCAGTGCATATACAACATCCATTGCGGTGACTGTCTTACGCTTAGCGTGTTCGGTGTAGGTAACAGCATCACGAATAACATTTTCCAAGAACACTTTCAGCACACCACGGGTTTCTTCGTATATCAGACCAGAAATACGTTTCACACCACCACGACGAGCTAAACGGCGAATAGCGGGTTTTGTAATACCTTGGATATTATCACGCAACACTTTACGATGACGTTTAGCACCACCTTTGCCCAAACCTTTTCCTCCTTTACCACGACCAGTCATTTTTTTATTTTATTTCACTGAACACTGCACTAAAGTCACTATGAAACTGTACCGAAGCGCTAAATCACCACCGCTATTTATATTAATTTATAAGTAGGAGAAAATAATAGGGGAATAAACATATAAAGTGAAACAAGTGAACATGAACAAGCAGTTCGTGCGAATGTATAAGTATGAGAATTGGTATTATTTCGTTCCCATATTGTGTTAAAGTGAAGTAAATTGAGTGTAAAAAAGTGAAAAATGGCTCGTACAAAGCAAACTGCCCGTAAATCGACTGGTGGAAAAGCACCCAGGAAACAATTGGCGACTAAAGCAGCTCGCAAAAGTGCCCCAGCAACCGGAGGTGTTAAGAAACCACATCGTTATCGTCCAGGAACTGTTGCTCTTCGTGAAATTCGTCGTTACCAGAAAAGTACTGAATTGTTGATTCGCAAATTGCCTTTCCAACGTTTAGTTCGTGAAATTGCTCAGGATTTCAAAACAGATTTGCGTTTCCAAAGTTCAGCAGTGATGGCTCTTCAAGAAGCAAGTGAAGCCTATTTGGTTGGTCTTTTCGAGGATACTAATTTGTGCGCCATTCATGCTAAACGTGTTACAATCATGCCAAAAGATATTCAATTGGCTCGACGCATCCGTGGTGAACGTGCTTAAGTACATCTACATACAGAAATATTTTATAAACGGTCCTTTTCAGGACCACAAATATGACAAAGAGATTTTAATGCGTTGTTCAATTCAATTCTAGAGTAAAAACAAGTATATACAAATATAATTGAATCAGTAAATTTATAGAAAAAAAAAGGGATTACTTCAATTAGATTGCGAGTATAGTCTGTGCAAGGAATCGAATAAGTGAAAAAAAAAAAAAAACAAAGTTTGAGTATAATTGTGTACCATTAGGAAGCAGTATTGTATTGAATTTTATATGCATATTACAAATATTTACTTAATTTTAGGGCAAATCATCAATAAATAGTTTAGCGAGAGAATTTTTTTATTTTTCGTAAGTTTAGTTTCAATGTCAATAGCACATCTTATGTCGTTTGATTTTAGAAATTTAAAGAAATAAATTTGAATGAAATGATTTAAAAAAATGATCTATTTTGGAAATAATGAATCACTTAAAAGAAATAGATGGTAAAATATATACAAATGCACTAACTAAACATTAAATTAAACAAGTCAATTTATAGAGAAAATTGATAAGTTCAATTAGATTGCGAGTAGACTATACTCGCAAAGAATCAAAGAAGTAAAAGAAAACTGTAAGTCTGAGTACAATTGTGTACCATTAGGAAGCAATATGTACTGAATTTTATACATAATATGCATATAAAATGAATCCATAAAAATAAATATTATAAATATAGACTTTTAGCGAGAGAAATTTTTTTAGTTTTTATAAGTTAAGTTTCAATGTCAATAGAGCATCTTATGTCGCTTGATTTTAGTAACGCAAATGTTAGATTTTTAATGGAAGTTTTATAAATTCACATTGAAATATATTATACATTTTTATATTTTTATACAAATAATCCTAGTCATAACAAAATACAGTCTCATTTGAGCTATTAAAGAATAGAAAAAAAAAATAAAAAATCTTCCAACAAGTAAAGGCATTGGTCATGGGTACTCATCACTTATATGTATGTACATTCATTATCGAATGGAAAATGCTAAAATATAATATATTTGCAATTAAAAGCATTTTATTTCCTTGAAGTTTATGAAAATGAGTAATTTTATTATTATTTATGTTATATTATCGTTTAAGGGAGCAAATATTCGAAAATAATATCAAAGGAAAAAAATCTTCCTATGAGAATTTTTCTATTAATTCACAGAGTATGGATATGTGCATTAACAAATGTAAAATATGAAAATATGATATATTTTTCATTATAAATATATTAATTTGTTGGCAATTTATGAAAATTAGTACCAACATATTTATATTATCGTATATTATTGTGCTAGAACAAAAAAAATATTTGTTTTAATAGAAACTCAAAACGTTTAGAGAAAGTAAAACAAGCGTTTCATTACTCCAAAAATGATTATTTTATTTACAAGGCAATATTCAATATTGGTGTTAGATTTTAATTTTATATGATTATATGAACCATATACTTTATACTGTATATGATTTTAGACATTAAACAATTGAATTTGTTTAAATAAAAGGGTTTTTATACGCGAGTAGTGAAAGAAATTCATCAAACATTGACTTTAATAGTGATGTTACGTCACATTAAAGAAATAAATTTGAATGAAATTATTTAAAAAATGATCTATTATATTATAGTAATCTAAATGATGTAATATTGGTAAGAAATATCTTTTAGAACATAAAAAATAATGAATTTTTTAGAAGAACTCAAGGATAGAACTCAGTAAAAGCGCCCAAATAAATGAAATTTTTGCATACCTTCCTACTCGGTGATTCTCAGATAGCTGTGTACACGCGGTATTCTCTGGTCGGCGTTTATTAAAATACATAGTGATTATCAAGTGTTTTTCTTGTTGATAAAAATTGTTTAAAAGTTTAAATAATAAAATGGCCGATACAGTCGCTGCTACTCCTGCTGTCGTTGCAGAAAAAAAACCGAAGAAGGCTGCCGCTAGTGGTTCAAAGAAACCAAAATCGACTCCATCTCATCCTCCTACTCAACAAATGGTGGATGCTGCTATCAAAACGTTGAAAGAACGCGGTGGTTCATCTCTTTTGGCTATTAAAAAATATATCGCGGCTACGTACAAAGTTGATGTGCAAAAACTTGCTCCGTTCATCAAGAAATATTTAAAAAGTGCTGTAGCTAGTGGTAAATTAGTGCAAACAAAAGGAAAGGGTGCTGCTGGTTCATTCAAATTGTCGGCATCTGCTAGCAAGGAACCAAAAGCGAAATCAGCTGAGAAGAAGAAGTCGACGAAGCCAAAAACTGCTGCCGCTGGTGAGAAAAAAGTGAAAAAAGCAACTGGTGAGAAGAAAGTGAAGAAAGCTGCCACCACTACAAAGAAAAGTGCTGAGAAGAAAAAAGTGGAAAAATCAAAGGTAAAGAGTATCAAGAAAACTAGCGCTGTCAAGGCAAAAACAACTAAGCCAAAGGCTGCCGCTACTAAAGCTAAAGTACCCAAAGCTAAATCTGCAACATCATCCGCAGCCAAACCTAAAAAGGCTGTTGCGGCTAAGAAAGGTAAAAAATAATTTCATTGCAAGCATTTGCAAAAAAGAAATTAAAAAAAAAAAAAACTCCACAGTCCTTTTCAGGGCTACAATTATTTCGTTAATGAGATACAGATCAATTTCAATATAAAATTATATTTACTTTCGCAATACGTTTCTTAAAAATAAGTATAAAATCAATCTATACAAAATCGCTATCAATTGGTTCAGGTAACGATAAAAAAAAAATGGCGATTTTTTTTATATCCATGTAAATTTCTATACTTCACCAGTGAAATAAAGGTATTGGTTTTTTTTTATTCACTTTATACCGAATTTAAAACGGCCATTTTTTTCCCACATTATTCTTTCGTTGATTAACTTTAAGAAATTGAAATCGTTAAAAAATCTCTCTGAGAAATATTTTAGGGCCCTCAAAGGGGCCATTTTTGGGCTACAATTACTTCGTTAATAAGATACAGATAAATTTCAATATGAAATAACATTTACTTTCGAGCAGTACGTTTCGTAAAAATAAGTATAAAATCAATTCATACAAAATCGCTGTCAATTGGTACAGGTAACATGGTATAAAAAAAAAAAATGGCGATTTTTTTTATATTCATGCAAACCTTTGGAAATTCCATACTTCACCAGTGAAATAAATGTGTCTGTTTTTTTCATTCACTTTAAACTGAATTTAAAACAACGGCCATTTTATTTTATTTTTTTCCACATTATTCTTTTGTTGATTAACTTTAACAAATTGAAATCGTTAAAAAATCTCTCAGAGAAATATTTTGGGGCCCTGAAAAGGGCCATTTTTGATGAAATTGGAAACGCATATCGAAAATTTACTTTGAGCTGGTGTATTTGGTAACTGCTTTAGTTCCTTCACTAACAGCATGCTTGGCAAGTTCACCAGGCAATAACAAACGGACGGCAGTTTGGATTTCCCGACTGGTGATTGTTGATCGCTTGTTGTAGTGTGCCAAACGAGATGCTTCGGCGGCGATTCTTTCGAAAATATCATTCACAAAACTGTTCATGATACTCATGGCCTTCGATGAAATACCAGTATCGGGATGTACTTGCTTCAACACTTTGTAGATGTAAATGGCGTAGCTTTCCTTCCTCTTGCGCTTCTTCTTCTTATCATTCTTGGTGATATTCTTCTGTGCCTTTCCGGCTTTCTTGGCTGCTTTTCCACTAGTTTTTGGTGGCATTTTTATTTTCACTTCACTTTACTTCACTGTGTTTGCACTGACGATTGAACGAGAACTGTAAAATTTTGCCATTTTACCCCACCTTAAGTCTCTTGACTCGACGATATTTTGTCAAGTACACAGTCACACAAACACATTGAAAATTGATTGAAATTTTTTGTATAAATAGAAGCAGCATTATCGGTCTATTTCATTATATAGTGATCAGTGGTGTTGTGCACAATCTTTAAAAAAAATACTACTAGTGAAAATGTCTGGCCGTGGTAAAGGAGGAAAAGTGAAGGGAAAGGCAAAGTCGCGCTCAAATCGTGCCGGACTACAGTTCCCCGTCGGTCGTATCCATCGTTTGCTTCGCAAGGGCAACTATGCTGAACGTGTCGGTGCTGGTGCTCCAGTGTATTTAGCAGCTGTTATGGAATATTTGGCTGCTGAAGTTTTAGAATTGGCGGGAAATGCTGCTCGTGACAACAAAAAGACAAGAATCATCCCTCGTCATTTGCAATTAGCCATCCGTAATGACGAAGAGTTGAACAAATTGCTGTCTGGTGTTACCATTGCACAAGGAGGCGTTCTTCCAAACATCCAAGCTGTTCTGTTGCCCAAGAAAACCGAAAAAAGTGCCTAAATCCATTACTTGTGAGAAGAAAAAAAAAAAAAAAAAAGTAACTCAAACAAACCGTCCTTTTAAGGACGACAAATCATTTTAATTAAGAGTATTAAATAATTTCAAATTTTATCTTAATTAGTGAAAAGAAAATTACTCTAATGATAGTAATTTATGTATGTATTGTATAAGTGTGTGCATGCAGGAAATAAATTCCGTGTTTGCGGGATTCGGAATTTCGTCAACAAACCCACACTAAAAACTCAAGATCATTTTGTTAGTGCGTGTGTATTACAAAAAAAATATTTTTTTTCCATAGGCCAGTATGATTTTCTTTATTCTCCAACGAAAGGTAAAGCTCAAAAGGGGAAACTAAAGGTCTGCGTATGTGTGTGTGTGTATATTTCTTTTAGAATTCGTTGAAAACAAAAAAGAGACGCTATGAAATTTGCCGCCATTTTGAAATCTAACTGACGCCATATGCTATGGAATGCGAAAAAAGAAATCAACACAACTGAATCTATTCAATATAATTTGACACCATTTTAAAAATTCACTTATGCCACATGTGAAAGAAAAAAGTTTTTTTTTTTTTTATATATTTTAATTTAATTTTCTAAGTCTCACTGATGCTCCAAAATAATACATACCTATGATAAAATTCTGTATTTCAGAAATCCAAACATACTTTTTATGAAATTCGAAATAAAATCACTTCAGAGATTTTTTTGTGGTCCTTAAAAGGACCGATTGTGTAAGAAATAATTTTTTTTCTTTTCTTTTTTAGATTATTTAACCTCCGAAACCATAAAGAGTGCGTCCTTGTCTCTTCAGTGCATATACAACATCCATTGCGGTGACTGTCTTACGCTTAGCGTGTTCGGTGTAGGTAACAGCATCACGAATAACATTTTCCAAGAACACTTTCAGCACACCACGGGTTTCTTCGTATATCAGACCAGAAATACGTTTCACACCACCACGACGAGCTAAACGGCGAATAGCGGGTTTTGTAATACCTTGGATATTATCACGCAACACTTTACGATGACGTTTAGCACCACCTTTGCCCAAACCTTTTCCTCCTTTACCACGACCAGTCATTTTTTTATTTTATTTCACTGAACACTGCACTAAAGTCACTATGAAACTGTACCGAAGCGCTAAATCACCACCGCTATTTATATTAATTTATAAGTAGGAGAAAATAATAGGGGAATAAACATATAAAGTGAAACAAGTGAACATGAACAAGCAGTTCGTGCGAATGTATAAGTATGAGAATTGGTATTATTTCGTTCCCATTTGGTTCACACACATTCAAGTAAAAATATATTTTATATTTAATAAAACACATGTATTAGATTAAGTAAGACAATAATAATATTTTTGTAAAAAATTTTAATACAGATATCATATGAAATACGTTGGGCCCCTATTGTTGAGCCAACATTTAATTTATTAGTTATAAGTCTAGTTCTAAGTCAATTTGTATATAGAACAAAACACTAAATAAAAACCTTAATCGTAATTTCGTTCCCATATTGTGTTAAAGTGAAGTAAATTGAGTGTAAAAAAGTGAAAAATGGCTCGTACAAAGCAAACTGCCCGTAAATCGACTGGTGGAAAAGCACCCAGGAAACAATTGGCGACTAAAGCAGCTCGCAAAAGTGCCCCAGCAACCGGAGGTGTTAAGAAACCACATCGTTATCGTCCAGGAACTGTTGCTCTTCGTGAAATTCGTCGTTACCAGAAAAGTACTGAATTGTTGATTCGCAAATTGCCTTTCCAACGTTTAGTTCGTGAAATTGCTCAGGATTTCAAAACAGATTTGCGTTTCCAAAGTTCAGCAGTGATGGCTCTTCAAGAAGCAAGTGAAGCCTATTTGGTTGGTCTTTTCGAGGATACTAATTTGTGCGCCATTCATGCTAAACGTGTTACAATCATGCCAAAAGATATTCAATTGGCTCGACGCATCCGTGGTGAACGTGCTTAAGTACATCTACATACAGAAATATTTTATAAACGGTCCTTTTCAGGACCACAAATATGACAAAGAGATTTTAATGCGTTGTTCAATTCAATTCTAGAGTAAAAACAAGTATATACAAATATAATTGAATCAGTAAATTTATAGAAAAAAAAAGGGATTACTTCAATTAGATTGCGAGTATAGTCTGTGCAAGGAATCGAATAAGTGAAAAAAAAAAAAAACAAAGTTTGAGTATAATTGTGTACCATTAGGAAGCAGTATTGTATTGAATTTTATATGCATATTACAAATATTTACTTAATTTTAGGGCAAATCATCAATAAATAGTTTAGCGAGAGAATTTTTTTATTTTTCGTAAGTTTAGTTTCAATGTCAATAGCACATCTTATGTCGTTTGATTTTAGAAATTTAAAGAAATAAATTTGAATGAAATGATTTAAAAAAATGATCTATTTTGGAAATAATGAATCACTTAAAAGAAATAGATGGTAAAATATATACAAATGCACTAACTAAACATTAAATTAAACAAGTCAATTTATAGAGAAAATTGATAAGTTCAATTAGATTGCGAGTAGACTATACTCGCAAAGAATCAAAGAAGTAAAAGAAAACTGTAAGTCTGAGTACAATTGTGTACCATTAGGAAGCAATATGTACTGAATTTTATACATAATATGCATATAAAATGAATCCATAAAAATAAATATTATAAATATAGACTTTTAGCGAGAGAAATTTTTTTAGTTTTTATAAGTTAAGTTTCAATGTCAATAGAGCATCTTATGTCGCTTGATTTTAGTAACGCAAATGTTAGATTTTTAATGGAAGTTTTATAAATTCACATTGAAATATATTATACATTTTTATATTTTTATACAAATAATCCTAGTCATAACAAAATACAGTCTCATTTGAGCTATTAAAGAATAGAAAAAAAAAATAAAAAATCTTCCAACAAGTAAAGGCATTGGTCATGGGTACTCATCACTTATATGTATGTACATTCATTATCGAATGGAAAATGCTAAAATATAATATATTTGCAATTAAAAGCATTTTATTTCCTTGAAGTTTATGAAAATGAGTAATTTTATTATTATTTATGTTATATTATCGTTTAAGGGAGCAAATATTCGAAAATAATATCAAAGGAAAAAAATCTTCCTATGAGAATTTTTCTATTAATTCACAGAGTATGGATATGTGCATTAACAAATGTAAAATATGAAAATATGATATATTTTTCATTATAAATATATTAATTTGTTGGCAATTTATGAAAATTAGTACCAACATATTTATATTATCGTATATTATTGTGCTAGAACAAAAAAAATATTTGTTTTAATAGAAACTCAAAACGTTTAGAGAAAGTAAAACAAGCGTTTCATTACTCCAAAAATGATTATTTTATTTACAAGGCAATATTCAATATTGGTGTTAGATTTTAATTTTATATGATTATATGAACCATATACTTTATACTGTATATGATTTTAGACATTAAACAATTGAATTTGTTTAAATAAAAGGGTTTTTATACGCGAGTAGTGAAAGAAATTCATCAAACATTGACTTTAATAGTGATGTTACGTCACATTAAAGAAATAAATTTGAATGAAATTATTTAAAAAATGATCTATTATATTATAGTAATCTAAATGATGTAATATTGGTAAGAAATATCTTTTAGAACATAAAAAATAATGAATTTTTTAGAAGAACTCAAGGATAGAACTCAGTAAAAGCGCCCAAATAAATGAAATTTTTGCATACCTTCCTACTCGGTGATTCTCAGATAGCTGTGTACACGCGGTATTCTCTGGTCGGCGTTTATTAAAATACATAGTGATTATCAAGTGTTTTTCTTGTTGATAAAAATTGTTTAAAAGTTTAAATAATAAAATGGCCGATACAGTCGCTGCTACTCCTGCTGTCGTTGCAGAAAAAAAACCGAAGAAGGCTGCCGCTAGTGGTTCAAAGAAACCAAAATCGACTCCATCTCATCCTCCTACTCAACAAATGGTGGATGCTGCTATCAAAACGTTGAAAGAACGCGGTGGTTCATCTCTTTTGGCTATTAAAAAATATATCGCGGCTACGTACAAAGTTGATGTGCAAAAACTTGCTCCGTTCATCAAGAAATATTTAAAAAGTGCTGTAGCTAGTGGTAAATTAGTGCAAACAAAAGGAAAGGGTGCTGCTGGTTCATTCAAATTGTCGGCATCTGCTAGCAAGGAACCAAAAGCGAAATCAGCTGAGAAGAAGAAGTCGACGAAGCCAAAAACTGCTGCCGCTGGTGAGAAAAAAGTGAAAAAAGCAACTGGTGAGAAGAAAGTGAAGAAAGCTGCCACCACTACAAAGAAAAGTGCTGAGAAGAAAAAAGTGGAAAAATCAAAGGTAAAGAGTATCAAGAAAACTAGCGCTGTCAAGGCAAAAACAACTAAGCCAAAGGCTGCCGCTACTAAAGCTAAAGTACCCAAAGCTAAATCTGCAACATCATCCGCAGCCAAACCTAAAAAGGCTGTTGCGGCTAAGAAAGGTAAAAAATAATTTCATTGCAAGCATTTGCAAAAAAGAAATTAAAAAAAAAAAAAACTCCACAGTCCTTTTCAGGGCTACAATTATTTCGTTAATGAGATACAGATCAATTTCAATATAAAATTATATTTACTTTCGCAATACGTTTCTTAAAAATAAGTATAAAATCAATCTATACAAAATCGCTATCAATTGGTTCAGGTAACGATAAAAAAAAAATGGCGATTTTTTTTATATCCATGTAAATTTCTATACTTCACCAGTGAAATAAAGGTATTGGTTTTTTTTTATTCACTTTATACCGAATTTAAAACGGCCATTTTTTTCCCACATTATTCTTTCGTTGATTAACTTTAAGAAATTGAAATCGTTAAAAAATCTCTCTGAGAAATATTTTAGGGCCCTCAAAGGGGCCATTTTTGGGCTACAATTACTTCGTTAATAAGATACAGATAAATTTCAATATGAAACAACATTTACTTTCGAGCAGTACGTTTCGTAAAAATAAGTATAAAATCAATTCATACAAAATCGCTGTCAATTGGTACAGGTAACATGGTATAAAAAAAAAAAAATGGCGATTTTTTTTATATTCATGCAAACCTTTGGAAATTCCATACTTCACCAGTGAAATAAATGTGTCTGTTTTTTTCATTCACTTTAAACTGAATTTAAAACAACGGCCATTTTATTTTATTTTTTTCCACATTATTCTTTTGTTGATTAACTTTAACAAATTGAAATCGTTAAAAAATCTCTCAGAGAAATATTTTGGGGCCCTGAAAAGGGCCATTTTTGATGAAATTGGAAACGCATATCGAAAATTTACTTTGAGCTGGTGTATTTGGTAACTGCTTTAGTTCCTTCACTAACAGCATGCTTGGCAAGTTCACCAGGCAATAACAAACGGACGGCAGTTTGGATTTCCCGACTGGTGATTGTTGATCGCTTGTTGTAGTGTGCCAAACGAGATGCTTCGGCGGCGATTCTTTCGAAAATATCATTCACAAAACTGTTCATGATACTCATGGCCTTCGATGAAATACCAGTATCGGGATGTACTTGCTTCAACACTTTGTAGATGTAAATGGCGTAGCTTTCCTTCCTCTTGCGCTTCTTCTTCTTATCATTCTTGGTGATATTCTTCTGTGCCTTTCCGGCTTTCTTGGCTGCTTTTCCACTAGTTTTTGGTGGCATTTTTATTTTCACTTCACTTCACTGTGTTTGCACTGACGATTGAACGAGAACTGTAAAATTTTGCCATTTTACCCCACCTTAAGTCTCTTGACTCGACGATATTTTGTCAAGTACACAGTCACACAAACACATTGAAAATTGATTGAAATTTTTTGTATAAATAGAAGCAGCATTATCGGTCTATTTCATTATATAGTGATCAGTGGTGTTGTGCACAATCTTTAAAAAAAATACTACTAGTGAAAATGTCTGGCCGTGGTAAAGGAGGAAAAGTGAAGGGAAAGGCAAAGTCGCGCTCAAATCGTGCCGGACTACAGTTCCCCGTCGGTCGTATCCATCGTTTGCTTCGCAAGGGCAACTATGCTGAACGTGTCGGTGCTGGTGCTCCAGTGTATTTAGCAGCTGTTATGGAATATTTGGCTGCTGAAGTTTTAGAATTGGCGGGAAATGCTGCTCGTGACAACAAAAAGACAAGAATCATCCCTCGTCATTTGCAATTAGCCATCCGTAATGACGAAGAGTTGAACAAATTGCTGTCTGGTGTTACCATTGCACAAGGAGGCGTTCTTCCAAACATCCAAGCTGTTCTGTTGCCCAAGAAAACCGAAAAAAGTGCCTAAATCCATTACTTGTGAGAAGAAAAAAAAAAAAAAAAAAGTAACTCAAACAAACCGTCCTTTTAAGGACGACAAATCATTTTAATTAAGAGTATTAAATAATTTCAAATTTTATCTTAATTAGTGAAAAGAAAATTACTCTAATGATAGTAATTTAGTTTATGTATTGTATAAGTGTGTGCATGCAGGAAATAAATTCCGTGTTTGCGGGATTCGGAATTTCGTCAACAAACCCACACTAAAAACTCAAGATCATTTTGTTAGTGCGTGTGTATTACAAAAAAAATATTTTTTTTCCATAGGCCAGTATGATTTTCTTTATTCTCCAACGAAAGGTAAAGCTCAAAAGGGGAAACTAAAGGTCTGCGTATGTGTGTGTGTGTATATTTCTTTTAGAATTCGTTGAAAACAAAAAAGAGACGCTATGAAATTTGCCGCCATTTTGAAATCTAACTGACGCCATATGCTATGGAATGCGAAAAAAGAAATCAACACAACTGAATCTATTCAATATAATTTGACACCATTTTAAAAATTCACTTATGCCACATGTGAAAGAAAAAAGTTTTTTTTTTTTTTATATATTTTAATTTAATTTTCTAAGTCTCACTGATGCTCCAAAATAATACATACCTATGATAAAATTCTGTATTTCAGAAATCCAAACATACTTTTTATGAAATTCGAAATAAAATCACTTCAGAGATTTTTTTGTGGTCCTTAAAAGGACCGATTGTGTAAGAAATAATTTTTTTTCTTTTCTTTTTTAGATTATTTAACCTCCGAAACCATAAAGAGTGCGTCCTTGTCTCTTCAGTGCATATACAACATCCATTGCGGTGACTGTCTTACGCTTAGCGTGTTCGGTGTAGGTAACAGCATCACGAATAACATTTTCCAAGAACACTTTCAGCACACCACGGGTTTCTTCGTATATCAGACCAGAAATACGTTTCACACCACCACGACGAGCTAAACGGCGAATAGCGGGTTTTGTAATACCTTGGATATTATCACGCAACACTTTACGATGACGTTTAGCACCACCTTTGCCCAAACCTTTTCCTCCTTTACCACGACCAGTCATTTTTTTATTTTATTTCACTGAACACTGCACTAAAGTCACTATGAAACTGTACCGAAGCGCTAAATCACCACCGCTATTTATATTAATTTATAAGTAGGAGAAAATAATAGGGGAATAAACATATAAAGTGAAACAAGTGAACATGAACAAGCAGTTCGTGCGAATGTATAAGTATGAGAATTGGTATTATTTCGTTCCCATATTGTGTTAAAGTGAAGTAAATTGAGTGTAAAAAAGTGAAAAATGGCTCGTACAAAGCAAACTGCCCGTAAATCGACTGGTGGAAAAGCACCCAGGAAACAATTGGCGACTAAAGCAGCTCGCAAAAGTGCCCCAGCAACCGGAGGTGTTAAGAAACCACATCGTTATCGTCCAGGAACTGTTGCTCTTCGTGAAATTCGTCGTTACCAGAAAAGTACTGAATTGTTGATTCGCAAATTGCCTTTCCAACGTTTAGTTCGTGAAATTGCTCAGGATTTCAAAACAGATTTGCGTTTCCAAAGTTCAGCAGTGATGGCTCTTCAAGAAGCAAGTGAAGCCTATTTGGTTGGTCTTTTCGAGGATACTAATTTGTGCGCCATTCATGCTAAACGTGTTACAATCATGCCAAAAGATATTCAATTGGCTCGACGCATCCGTGGTGAACGTGCTTAAGTACATCTACATACAGAAATATTTTATAAACGGTCCTTTTCAGGACCACAAATATGACAAAGAGATTTTAATGCGTTGTTCAATTCAATTCTAGAGTAAAAACAAGTATATACAAATATAATTGAATCAGTAAATTTATAGAAAAAAAAAGGGATTACTTCAATTAGATTGCGAGTATAGTCTGTGCAAGGAATCGAATAAGTGAAAAAAAAAAAAACAAAGTTTGAGTATAATTGTGTACCATTAGGAAGCAGTATTGTATTGAATTTTATATGCATATTACAAATATTTACTTAATTTTAGGGCAAATCATCAATAAATAGTTTAGCGAGAGAATTTTTTTATTTTTCGTAAGTTTAGTTTCAATGTCAATAGCACATCTTATGTCGTTTGATTTTAGAAATTTAAAGAAATAAATTTGAATGAAATGATTTAAAAAAATGATCTATTTTGGAAATAATGAATCACTTAAAAGAAATAGATGGTAAAATATATACAAATGCACTAACTAAACATTAAATTAAACAAGTCAATTTATAGAGAAAATTGATAAGTTCAATTAGATTGCGAGTAGACTATACTCGCAAAGAATCAAAGAAGTAAAAGAAAACTGTAAGTCTGAGTACAATTGTGTACCATTAGGAAGCAATATGTACTGAATTTTATACATAATATGCATATAAAATGAATCCATAAAAATAAATATTATAAATATAGACTTTTAGCGAGAGAAATTTTTTTAGTTTTTATAAGTTAAGTTTCAATGTCAATAGAGCATCTTATGTCGCTTGATTTTAGTAACGCAAATGTTAGATTTTTAATGGAAGTTTTATAAATTCACATTGAAATATATTATACATTTTTATATTTTTATACAAATAATCCTAGTCATAACAAAATACAGTCTCATTTGAGCTATTAAAGAATAGAAAAAAAAAATAAAAAATCTTCCAACAAGTAAAGGCATTGGTCATGGGTACTCATCACTTATATGTATGTACATTCATTATCGAATGGAAAATGCTAAAATATAATATATTTGCAATTAAAAGCATTTTATTTCCTTGAAGTTTATGAAAATGAGTAATTTTATTATTATTTATGTTATATTATCGTTTAAGGGAGCAAATATTCGAAAATAATATCAAAGGAAAAAAATCTTCCTATGAGAATTTTTCTATTAATTCACAGAGTATGGATATGTGCATTAACAAATGTAAAATATGAAAATATGATATATTTTTCATTATAAATATATTAATTTGTTGGCAATTTATGAAAATTAGTACCAACATATTTATATTATCGTATATTATTGTGCTAGAACAAAAAAAATATTTGTTTTAATAGAAACTCAAAACGTTTAGAGAAAGTAAAACAAGCGTTTCATTACTCCAAAAATGATTATTTTATTTACAAGGCAATATTCAATATTGGTGTTAGATTTTAATTTTATATGATTATATGAACCATATACTTTATACTGTATATGATTTTAGACATTAAACAATTGAATTTGTTTAAATAAAAGGGTTTTTATACGCGAGTAGTGAAAGAAATTCATCAAACATTGACTTTAATAGTGATGTTACGTCACATTAAAGAAATAAATTTGAATGAAATTATTTAAAAAATGATCTATTATATTATAGTAATCTAAATGATGTAATATTGGTAAGAAATATCTTTTAGAACATAAAAAATAATGAATTTTTTAGAAGAACTCAAGGATAGAACTCAGTAAAAGCGCCCAAATAAATGAAATTTTTGCATACCTTCCTACTCGGTGATTCTCAGATAGCTGTGTACACGCGGTATTCTGTGGTCGGCGTTTATTAAAATACATAGTGATTATCAAGTGTTTTTCTTGTTGATAAAAATTGTTTAAAAGTTTAAATAATAAAATGGCCGATACAGTCGCTGCTACTCCTGCTGTCGTTGCAGAAAAAAAACCGAAGAAGGCTGCCGCTAGTGGTTCAAAGAAACCAAAATCGACTCCATCTCATCCTCCTACTCAACAAATGGTGGATGCTGCTATCAAAACGTTGAAAGAACGCGGTGGTTCATCTCTTTTGGCTATTAAAAAATATATCGCGGCTACGTACAAAGTTGATGTGCAAAAACTTGCTCCGTTCATCAAGAAATATTTAAAAAGTGCTGTAGCTAGTGGTAAATTAGTGCAAACAAAAGGAAAGGGTGCTGCTGGTTCATTCAAATTGTCGGCATCTGCTAGCAAGGAACCAAAAGCGAAATCAGCTGAGAAGAAGAAGTCGACGAAGCCAAAAACTGCTGCCGCTGGTGAGAAAAAAGTGAAAAAAGCAACTGGTGAGAAGAAAGTGAAGAAAGCTGCCACCACTACAAAGAAAAGTGCTGAGAAGAAAAAAGTGGAAAAATCAAAGGTAAAGAGTATCAAGAAAACTAGCGCTGTCAAGGCAAAAACAACTAAGCCAAAGGCTGCCGCTACTAAAGCTAAAGTACCCAAAGCTAAATCTGCAACATCATCCGCAGCCAAACCTAAAAAGGCTGTTGCGGCTAAGAAAGGTAAAAAATAATTTCATTGCAAGCATTTGCAAAAAAGAAATTAAAAAAAAAAAAAACTCCACAGTCCTTTTCAGGGCTACAATTATTTCGTTAATGAGATACAGATCAATTTCAATATAAAATTATATTTACTTTCGCAATACGTTTCTTAAAAATAAGTATAAAATCAATCTATACAAAATCGCTATCAATTGGTTCAGGTAACGATAAAAAAAAAATGGCGATTTTTTTTATATCCATGTAAATTTCTATACTTCACCAGTGAAATAAAGGTATTGGTTTTTTTTTATTCACTTTATACCGAATTTAAAACGGCC
Source organism: Brachypalpus laphriformis (assembly GCA_945910035.1). Taxonomy (NCBI): domain Eukaryota; kingdom Metazoa; phylum Arthropoda; class Insecta; order Diptera; family Syrphidae; genus Brachypalpus; species Brachypalpus laphriformis. The sequence goes on along the minus strand of OX246753.1, from coordinate 234,626,729 downwards.
ATTTTTTTCCCACATTATTCTTTCGTTGATTAACTTTAAGAAATTGAAATCGTTAAAAAATCTCTCTGAGAAATATTTTAGGGCCCTCAAAGGGGCCATTTTTGGGCTACAATTACTTCGTTAATAAGATACAGATAAATTTCAATATGAAACAACATTTACTTTCGAGCAGTACGTTTCGTAAAAATAAGTATAAAATCAATTCATACAAAATCGCTGTCAATTGGTACAGGTAACATGGTATAAAAAAAAAAAAATGCCGATTTTTTTTATATTCATGCAAACCTTTGGAAATTCCATACTTCACCAGTGAAATAAATGTGTCTGTTTTTTTCATTCACTTTAAACTGAATTTAAAACAACGGCCATTTTATTTTATTTTTTTCCACATTATTCTTTTGTTGATTAACTTTAACAAATTGAAATCGTTAAAAAATCTCTCAGAGAAATATTTTGGGGCCCTGAAAAGGGCCATTTTTGATGAAATTGGAAACGCATATCGAAAATTTACTTTGAGCTGGTGTATTTGGTAACTGCTTTAGTTCCTTCACTAACAGCATGCTTGGCAAGTTCACCAGGCAATAACAAACGGACGGCAGTTTGGATTTCCCGACTGGTGATTGTTGATCGCTTGTTGTAGTGTGCCAAACGAGATGCTTCGGCGGCGATTCTTTCGAAAATATCATTCACAAAACTGTTCATGATACTCATGGCCTTCGATGAAATACCAGTATCGGGATGTACTTGCTTCAACACTTTGTAGATGTAAATGGCGTAGCTTTCCTTCCTCTTGCGCTTCTTCTTCTTATCATTCTTGGTGATATTCTTCTGTGCCTTTCCGGCTTTCTTGGCTGCTTTTCCACTAGTTTTTGGTGGCATTTTTATTTTCACTTCACTTCACTGTGTTTGCACTGACGATTGAACGAGAACTGTAAAATTTTGCCATTTTACCCCACCTTAAGTCTCTTGACTCGACGATATTTTGTCAAGTACACAGTCACACAAACACATTGAAAATTGATTGAAATTTTTTGTATAAATAGAAGCAGCATTATCGGTCTATTTCATTATATAGTGATCAGTGGTGTTGTGCACAATCTTTAAAAAAAATACTACTAGTGAAAATGTCTGGCCGTGGTAAAGGAGGAAAAGTGAAGGGAAAGGCAAAGTCGCGCTCAAATCGTGCCGGACTACAGTTCCCCGTCGGTCGTATCCATCGTTTGCTTCGCAAGGGCAACTATGCTGAACGTGTCGGTGCTGGTGCTCCAGTGTATTTAGCAGCTGTTATGGAATATTTGGCTGCTGAAGTTTTAGAATTGGCGGGAAATGCTGCTCGTGACAACAAAAAGACAAGAATCATCCCTCGTCATTTGCAATTAGCCATCCGTAATGACGAAGAGTTGAACAAATTGCTGTCTGGTGTTACCATTGCACAAGGAGGCGTTCTTCCAAACATCCAAGCTGTTCTGTTGCCCAAGAAAACCGAAAAAAGTGCCTAAATCCATTACTTGTGAGAAGAAAAAAAAAAAAAAAAAAGTAACTCAAACAAACCGTCCTTTTAAGGACGACAAATCATTTTAATTAAGAGTATTAAATAATTTCAAATTTTATCTTAATTAGTGAAAAGAAAATTACTCTAATGATAGTAATTTAGTTTATGTATTGTATAAGTGTGTGCATGCAGGAAATAAATTCCGTGTTTGCGGGATTCGGAATTTCGTCAACAAACCCACACTAAAAACTCAAGATCATTTTGTTAGTGCGTGTGTATTACAAAAAAAATATTTTTTTTCCATAGGCCAGTATGATTTTCTTTATTCTCCAACGAAAGGTAAAGCTCAAAAGGGGAAACTAAAGGTCTGCGTATGTGTGTGTGTGTATATTTCTTTTAGAATTCGTTGAAAACAAAAAAGAGACGCTATGAAATTTGCCGCCATTTTGAAATCTAACTGACGCCATATGCTATGGAATGCGAAAAAAGAAATCAACACAACTGAATCTATTCAATATAATTTGACACCATTTTAAAAATTCACTTATGCCACATGTGAAAGAAAAAAGTTTTTTTTTTTTTTATATATTTTAATTTAATTTTCTAAGTCTCACTGATGCTCCAAAATAATACATACCTATGATAAAATTCTGTATTTCAGAAATCCAAACATACTTTTTATGAAATTCGAAATAAAATCACTTCAGAGATTTTTTTGTGGTCCTTAAAAGGACCGATTGTGTAAGAAATAATTTTTTTTCTTTTCTTTTTTAGATTATTTAACCTCCGAAACCATAAAGAGTGCGTCCTTGTCTCTTCAGTGCATATACAACATCCATTGCGGTGACTGTCTTACGCTTAGCGTGTTCGGTGTAGGTAACAGCATCACGAATAACATTTTCCAAGAACACTTTCAGCACACCACGGGTTTCTTCGTATATCAGACCAGAAATACGTTTCACACCACCACGACGAGCTAAACGGCGAATAGCGGGTTTTGTAATACCTTGGATATTATCACGCAACACTTTACGATGACGTTTAGCACCACCTTTGCCCAAACCTTTTCCTCCTTTACCACGACCAGTCATTTTTTTATTTTATTTCACTGAACACTGCACTAAAGTCACTATGAAACTGTACCGAAGCGCTAAATCACCACCGCTATTTATATTAATTTATAAGTAGGAGAAAATAATAGGGGAATAAACATATAAAGTGAAACAAGTGAACATGAACAAGCAGTTCGTGCGAATGTATAAGTATGAGAATTGGTATTATTTCGTTCCCATCAGTAGCGAACCATCCACGGAGCAATACGGTTGTGCAGCTCGCGCAGAATACTTGCGTTATTTAGTGAAAATTAATTACGCGAAACCCGTTTTGCTTGTTTTTATCACTGCAATAAAATCTCTAATGAGTGTTTTAGTAGTGGAAAAACCCCAGCCTTAATTCAGTTATAATACTTTATTCTTTTATTATTGTGTTACCGTTTTTATGAAAATAGTGCACATCCATAAGATTTCATTCATATATACATAATTAAAATTTAATTATCGTTCATTAATAAATTCCAGGAACTAAACCCAATTCGGATGGGTAAAAAACAAAAATTGAAGCAAGTAGCTTCATCAGCATGGGACGAGATCGTCGAGCTGATCTCTCAGAAGGCTGCTACCCATGGAAGGGAGGTCATATCTCATATACATGAGATGATGGCCAACGCCAATGACCTCTACGAGATGGTAGAAGATACCAATTTCGATCCGGATCAGCCATGCATCGACAGCTCGTCCGACGAAGAGGTAGAGATGGAGGTCGGAGACGACTTAGATGAGAGCGGAAACGAAAGTGGAAGCGATCACGAAGTCGTAAGCTTGACTGACGAGGAGGAATGCGCTCCGGAAGAAAACGGCTTCAGCGTCGTAACAAACAAGAAAAGGAAGAAGTCAGATTCTTCGACTTCTTCCTTGCCCAAAGCTAAGGCTAAACTGCCTAAGGTAACACCAACACCACGACCACCATCGCCTCCATCGACTCCATCGACTCCATCGACGTCATCTACAGTGACAGCTGCTCCGGCAACATCACATCCGGTGGCCGCATCCTCAATCAAGGGTACAGTTATGCCCCCAATAGTTTGCTACAACCTGAACGTAGCTGAGCTAAGCCGCTTCTCAAAGGAAGCAAAAATGGAGTTGAGAATACACAACATCAACTCCACCAAGTCAGTCGTCACCACCAAGACGAAGGACCATCATCAAAAAATAAGAGAATTTTTAGCAGCAAGAAAAACGGGGTATAACACATACACCCCAAAGGAGGACAGGAAGACCCTTCTTGTCTTGAAAGGGATCCACCACAGCTACGAGGTAGCTGAAATAAAAGAGGAGCTGTGCCAAGCTGGTATCCCAGCGGTTGAGGTCAGCCCTTATAAGACCAACAGGACCGATCGGAAGTTTAACAACTTCGTGGTGCAGGTTCCAAACGGCACCGACCTGTCAGCAATCTACAAGAGGACTCTGCTAATGAACCAAAAGGTTCATTGGGAGCGTTTTAAAAGTAGTGGAATAACGCAGTGCAAGAACTGCCAGAAGTTCGGTCATGTGGCAAGTAACTGCGGCATGCCGTATATATGCGTTAAGTGCAACAGCAAGCATGGGCCGGGTGAATGCAAGAGGTCCAAAGTTGACACCAAGGACGAAGAGGTTTTCTGCGCAAACTGCCAGAAGACCGGTCACCCAGCAAACTACAAAGGTTGCCCTAAGTATAGGGAGAAGCTGGCGAGCAAAGCCAAGTCTGCTCTCAAGAAACAGGAGCAACATAAATTCGCCCAAATTTCAGCCACGAAAGCCATCGAAACTGGCTTAAGTTTCGCCGATGTCGTCGCTCTGAGGACTTCGGTAAAGCAGAAAGTTGCAACTACAAAGCAGCAGCCACCTAAAACAATTGCGGCGAAACAAGCGGTGCCATCAAAATCCGTTACAGCCCCACCAAAACCCACAGCAACGCCAACAAGGGCCCAGAAACCCACGTGTGCACCTAGCTCACACAACATTTTTGCGGACACCGAGCGACTTTTTGGAACAGATCTCCTGACTCTGGTTCAAAAAGCACGCAAGGTTGTGCCCAAAAACTATGCCTTACTGGACGATAAGGCCAAGACAGCTATCCTGGGAGCACTTATTTGTGAACTATGTTCACAATAAATACAATAAGTGTTTTTTCATACAACGTCAACTCTGTGTACTCGGTTGCTAAACGTATTGCCTTGAACTTGTTCGTTAAGGCGAAACGTCCTGACATTCTCCTATTGCAGGAGACTATGGTCACGGCAAGGAATAGGATCAATATTCCCGGCTACCGAGTATACAGAGTTGACAAAGTAACAGGAGGGAGAGGAACGGCAATCCTCTTACGCAACTTCTTCAAGGCTGAAGAAGTTATAATACATGGATTAACATCAATGGAAGCAACAGCGGTCAGCATCAGGGTCTCCGAATTTGAGACTCTACTGGTAGTCTCGGTATACAACCACTGTGGGGCAACGAGGGAGAACATCCACCGAGACCTCACAAGTATCACCAACATCGCCAATCAACACACATACTGCCTTGCCGGAGGTGACTTCAATGCTAGGCACACACTTTGGCATGACAGTGAGTGTTCATCACAGGGCCTAGCAATTGTCAACTGGCTAAATGGAAACAGCCACCTGCATTCCTTTGTTGTTGTATCACAAGGACAAAGAACATTCCCAGGTACACCATCAACGCTGGACTTTTTCCTGGCGACATCCAATTTCGTCAACATACTGCCGGAATTTCAGAATTATTCGTGCCTTGCGCACCCGAGTGATTCTGATCATCTGGCAGTGGAACTCAAAGTTCGCCTGATGAGGCGTATCTTGACCGAGCACCCTACACCCGAGTTCCACATCAGGTTTAACCGATTGAACTGGGTACGACTTAAATCGGAAATCGAGGCGGAGCTCCCTCAAGCGCCAACCACAAGAAACCTGAGCAATGCAGAGATTGATGAAAACATCAACCGTTTTCAATCCGTCATTAGCAATGCGTTGGAAAGGCAGAAGATACCCAAAACCAGTCGAGACAGGTACGAGAACCTGCCGCGACACATCCAGGCTATTTACGCCCATAGGCAGCGGCTCCGTAAAAGGCTCCAGAGGATCATGCGGCGGACACTGAACAGAGTCAACGATGAATATCGCAGTGTATCTTCCCAGTTACAGTGCACCAATACGATGTTCATCCGGGCGGTCAAGGACTACCAAGACAAGGAGTTCAGCAAGCGACTCGAAGATATCAAGCCTGGGCCTGATGCCTTCAGGAAAATAAATTCTCTGGTAGGAAGAGTACATTCCTTACCGGAGAATATCAGCCACGGCCAGGTAACTGCAACAACTCCGGCCGAGAAGGCCGAAGCTTTTGCAACCTACTTCGAGGGAAACTTCGTCGACCGCCCACCTGTTCATCTGCCTGATTTCTTGGAGGAAGTCGAAGCACAAGTCTGCGAGGCAACTGAACCCGGTACACAGATCACAACATTTAGCGAAGACAACCCGGCGAATGACCCAACCAGCGACGGAAGCTTCACCACCACTGAGGAAGTGGTGGATATAGTTGAAAGCGGTAATGCCAAAAAATCGGCGGGAATTGACCAAATTTCCAACTTTTTAATTAAAAAGTTGCCAAGTTTGGCCATTGTCCTGCTGACGGTTATTTTCAATAACTGTATTAACAACGGCTACTTCCCGTCAAAATGGAAGGTTGCGAAAGTGGTTCCGGTGCCAAAGAAAACCGACCGCTCAAATGTAAACGGATACCGGCCCATTGCCCTACTGTGCTGCGTTAGCAAAATTCTAGAGTCGGTAATCTTGCGGAGAATTAACCATTTCTGCACGGAGCGTGGGATAGTCCCCAACAACCAGTATGGTTTTCGGGCGAGACATTCCACCGTGCACCCTCTGCTTAGGCTACACAGCGACGTCACCCGCGGACTCAACAAGAAGGAGACTACAGTAGCATGCCTTCTGGATATTGAAAAGGCCTTTGACAGCGTCTGGACGAAGGGTCTAACGTTCAAGATCATAAATTTAGGATTCCCAAATTACTTGGTAAGAATAATTTATAACTTCTTAACACATAGATATTTTTTCGTGCAGATTGACAACGCAAAGTCAGCAATAAAGAGGACCAACGCCGGAGTGCCGCAGGGATCAAGGCTTGGCCCGATGCTGTTCAACATTTTCACTGCTGACCAGCCAAGCACATCAACAGGAACCAGGACTTTGCTCTATGCAGATGACTCGTTAACGTATGCAATCTCTCTCTCTCCAGAGATAGCAGCCCGAAGAGTTGAAGCACACATTAGGACACTTTGGGAGTACTATCTCAAATGGGGACTGAAGATCAATAGCAACAAAACTGAGCTAATTTGTTTTAGGCCACCAACAACAGCCACAAGAGGACGCCGTGCGTTCGCAACTCGGTGCCGTAACATCAGGATCACACTTCCTGACAGCACCGAAGTGCCAACTAAGACGACAGCCAGGTATCTAGGAATAAATTTCAGTGAGAGGTTTAAATTTAATCCTCATGCTGAAATTATCCTAAGAAGAGCCAACTTCGCACTCCACCTAGTGCACCCACTGTTGCGAAGGCGAAATGGTCTAAGTAAAGCGACCAAGCTCCTTATATACAAGCAGTTGATACGACCAGTCATCACATATTGCTGTCCCATTTGGTTCACGATATCACCAACGACGATGAAGAAGATCCAAGTTTTCGAAAGGAAGGTCCTTCGAATATGTACAGGACTGTGGCGAAATCCAGTCACACTGAAGTACTATTCAAAGAAGATGCTCTACGAGAGCGCTGGTGTGGGCGCAATCGACGAGCATATGATGCAGCTATCAAGAAAAATACTGCAAAACCTTGCTGACCATCCAAATGACGGGATCCAAGAATTCATCCAGCAACAGATCGAGCCAAGCCACCGTTACCTAAGCGTACGAGCGATCATCGATGGACGTTTTAATTATATCATTTACAACGACGAAACGCCGTTTTACCAACGTGCAGACAACCAGCACTACCGAGGATAGTCGGATACAACCCCCTTTTTCATTTTCACACACATTCAAGTAAAAATATATTTTATATTTAATAAAACACATGTATTAGATTAAGTAAGACAATAATAATATTTTTGTAAAAAATTTTAATACAGATATCATTTGAAATACGTTGGGCCCCTATTGTTGAGCCAACATTTAATTTATTAGTTATAAGTCTAGTTCTAAGTCAATTTGTATATAGAACAAAACACTAAATAAAAACCTTAATCGTAATTTCGTTCCCATATTGTGTTAAAGTGAAGTAAATTGAGTGTAAAAAAGTGAAAAATGGCTCGTACAAAGCAAACTGCCCGTAAATCGACTGGTGGAAAAGCACCCAGGAAACAATTGGCGACTAAAGCAGCTCGCAAAAGTGCCCCAGCAACCGGAGGTGTTAAGAAACCACATCGTTATCGTCCAGGAACTGTTGCTCTTCGTGAAATTCGTCGTTACCAGAAAAGTACTGAATTGTTGATTCGCAAATTGCCTTTCCAACGTTTAGTTCGTGAAATTGCTCAGGATTTCAAAACAGATTTGCGTTTCCAAAGTTCAGCAGTGATGGCTCTTCAAGAAGCAAGTGAAGCCTATTTGGTTGGTCTTTTCGAGGATACTAATTTGTGCGCCATTCATGCTAAACGTGTTACAATCATGCCAAAAGATATTCAATTGGCTCGACGCATCCGTGGTGAACGTGCTTAAGTACATCTACATACAGAAATATTTTATAAACGGTCCTTTTCAGGACCACAAATATGACAAAGAGATTTTAATGCGTTGTTCAATTCAATTCTAGAGTAAAAACAAGTATATACAAATATAATTGAATCAGTAAATTTATAGAAAAAAAAAGGGATTACTTCAATTAGATTGCGAGTATAGTCTGTGCAAGGAATCGAATAAGTGAAAAAAAAAAAAACAAAGTTTGAGTATAATTGTGTACCATTAGGAAGCAGTATTGTATTGAATTTTATATGCATATTACAAATATTTACTTAATTTTAGGGCAAATCATCAATAAATAGTTTAGCGAGAGAATTTTTTTATTTTTCGTAAGTTTAGTTTCAATGTCAATAGCACATCTTATGTCGTTTGATTTTAGAAATTTAAAGAAATAAATTTGAATGAAATGATTTAAAAAAATGATCTATTTTGGAAATAATGAATCACTTAAAAGAAATAGATGGTAAAATATATACAAATGCACTAACTAAACATTAAATTAAACAAGTCAATTTATAGAGAAAATTGATAAGTTCAATTAGATTGCGAGTAGACTATACTCGCAAAGAATCAAAGAAGTAAAAGAAAACTGTAAGTCTGAGTACAATTGTGTACCATTAGGAAGCAATATGTACTGAATTTTATACATAATATGCATATAAAATGAATCCATAAAAATAAATATTATAAATATAGACTTTTAGCGAGAGAAATTTTTTTAGTTTTTATAAGTTAAGTTTCAATGTCAATAGAGCATCTTATGTCGCTTGATTTTAGTAACGCAAATGTTAGATTTTTAATGGAAGTTTTATAAATTCACATTGAAATATATTATACATTTTTATATTTTTATACAAATAATCCTAGTCATAACAAAATACAGTCTCATTTGAGCTATTAAAGAATAGAAAAAAAAAATAAAAAATCTTCCAACAAGTAAAGGCATTGGTCATGGGTACTCATCACTTATATGTATGTACATTCATTATCGAATGGAAAATGCTAAAATATAATATATTTGCAATTAAAAGCATTTTATTTCCTTGAAGTTTATGAAAATGAGTAATTTTATTATTATTTATGTTATATTATCGTTTAAGGGAGCAAATATTCGAAAATAATATCAAAGGAAAAAAATCTTCCTATGAGAATTTTTCTATTAATTCACAGAGTATGGATATGTGCATTAACAAATGTAAAATATGAAAATATGATATATTTTTCATTATAAATATATTAATTTGTTGGCAATTTATGAAAATTAGTACCAACATATTTATATTATCGTATATTATTGTGCTAGAACAAAAAAAATATTTGTTTTAATAGAAACTCAAAACGTTTAGAGAAAGTAAAACAAGCGTTTCATTACTCCAAAAATGATTATTTTATTTACAAGGCAATATTCAATATTGGTGTTAGATTTTAATTTTATATGATTATATGAACCATATACTTTATACTGTATATGATTTTAGACATTAAACAATTGAATTTGTTTAAATAAAAGGGTTTTTATACGCGAGTAGTGAAAGAAATTCATCAAACATTGACTTTAATAGTGATGTTACGTCACATTAAAGAAATAAATTTGAATGAAATTATTTAAAAAATGATCTATTATATTATAGTAATCTAAATGATGTAATATTGGTAAGAAATATCTTTTAGAACATAAAAAATAATGAATTTTTTAGAAGAACTCAAGGATAGAACTCAGTAAAAGCGCCCAAATAAATGAAATTTTTGCATACCTTCCTACTCGGTGATTCTCAGATAGCTGTGTACACGCGGTATTCTGTGGTCGGCGTTTATTAAAATACATAGTGATTATCAAGTGTTTTTCTTGTTGATAAAAATTGTTTAAAAGTTTAAATAATAAAATGGCCGATACAGTCGCTGCTACTCCTGCTGTCGTTGCAGAAAAAAAACCGAAGAAGGCTGCCGCTAGTGGTTCAAAGAAACCAAAATCGACTCCATCTCATCCTCCTACTCAACAAATGGTGGATGCTGCTATCAAAACGTTGAAAGAACGCGGTGGTTCATCTCTTTTGGCTATTAAAAAATATATCGCGGCTACGTACAAAGTTGATGTGCAAAAACTTGCTCCGTTCATCAAGAAATATTTAAAAAGTGCTGTAGCTAGTGGTAAATTAGTGCAAACAAAAGGAAAGGGTGCTGCTGGTTCATTCAAATTGTCGGCATCTGCTAGCAAGGAACCAAAAGCGAAATCAGCTGAGAAGAAGAAGTCGACGAAGCCAAAAACTGCTGCCGCTGGTGAGAAAAAAGTGAAAAAAGCAACTGGTGAGAAGAAAGTGAAGAAAGCTGCCACCACTACAAAGAAAAGTGCTGAGAAGAAAAAAGTGGAAAAATCAAAGGTAAAGAGTATCAAGAAAACTAGCGCTGTCAAGGCAAAAACAACTAAGCCAAAGGCTGCCGCTACTAAAGCTAAAGTACCCAAAGCTAAATCTGCAACATCATCCGCAGCCAAACCTAAAAAGGCTGTTGCGGCTAAGAAAGGTAAAAAATAATTTCATTGCAAGCATTTGCAAAAAAGAAATTAAAAAAAAAAAAAACTCCACAGTCCTTTTCAGGGCTACAATTATTTCGTTAATGAGATACAGATCAATTTCAATATAAAATTATATTTACTTTCGCAATACGTTTCTTAAAAATAAGTATAAAATCAATCTATACAAAATCGCTATCAATTGGTTCAGGTAACGATAAAAAAAAAATGGCGATTTTTTTTATATCCATGTAAATTTCTATACTTCACCAGTGAAATAAAGGTATTGGTTTTTTTTTATTCACTTTATACCGAATTTAAAACGGCCATTTTTTTCCCACATTATTCTTTCGTTGATTAACTTTAAGAAATTGAAATCGTTAAAAAATCTCTCTGAGAAATATTTTAGGGCCCTCAAAGGGGCCATTTTTGGGCTACAATTACTTCGTTAATAAGATACAGATAAATTTCAATATGAAACAACATTTACTTTCGAGCAGTACGTTTCGTAAAAATAAGTATAAAATCAATTCATACAAAATCGCTGTCAATTGGTACAGGTAACATGGTATAAAAAAAAAAAAATGGCGATTTTTTTTATATTCATGCAAACCTTTGGAAATTCCATACTTCACCAGTGAAATAAATGTGTCTGTTTTTTTCATTCACTTTAAACTGAATTTAAAACAACGGCCATTTTATTTTATTTTTTTCCACATTATTCTTTTGTTGATTAACTTTAACAAATTGAAATCGTTAAAAAATCTCTCAGAGAAATATTTTGGGGCCCTGAAAAGGGCCATTTTTGATGAAATTGGAAACGCATATCGAAAATTTACTTTGAGCTGGTGTATTTGGTAACTGCTTTAGTTCCTTCACTAACAGCATGCTTGGCAAGTTCACCAGGCAATAACAAACGGACGGCAGTTTGGATTTCCCGACTGGTGATTGTTGATCGCTTGTTGTAGTGTGCCAAACGAGATGCTTCGGCGGCGATTCTTTCGAAAATATCATTCACAAAACTGTTCATGATACTCATGGCCTTCGATGAAATACCAGTATCGGGATGTACTTGCTTCAACACTTTGTAGATGTAAATGGCGTAGCTTTCCTTCCTCTTGCGCTTCTTCTTCTTATCATTCTTGGTGATATTCTTCTGTGCCTTTCCGGCTTTCTTGGCTGCTTTTCCACTAGTTTTTGGTGGCATTTTTATTTTCACTTCACTTCACTGTGTTTGCACTGACGATTGAACGAGAACTGTAAAATTTTGCCATTTTACCCCACCTTAAGTCTCTTGACTCGACGATATTTTGTCAAGTACACAGTCACACAAACACATTGAAAATTGATTGAAATTTTTTGTATAAATAGAAGCAGCATTATCGGTCTATTTCATTATATAGTGATCAGTGGTGTTGTGCACAATCTTTAAAAAAAATACTACTAGTGAAAATGTCTGGCCGTGGTAAAGGAGGAAAAGTGAAGGGAAAGGCAAAGTCGCGCTCAAATCGTGCCGGACTACAGTTCCCCGTCGGTCGTATCCATCGTTTGCTTCGCAAGGGCAACTATGCTGAACGTGTCGGTGCTGGTGCTCCAGTGTATTTAGCAGCTGTTATGGAATATTTGGCTGCTGAAGTTTTAGAATTGGCGGGAAATGCTGCTCGTGACAACAAAAAGACAAGAATCATCCCTCGTCATTTGCAATTAGCCATCCGTAATGACGAAGAGTTGAACAAATTGCTGTCTGGTGTTACCATTGCACAAGGAGGCGTTCTTCCAAACATCCAAGCTGTTCTGTTGCCCAAGAAAACCGAAAAAAGTGCCTAAATCCATTACTTGTGAGAAGAAAAAAAAAAAAAAAAAAGTAACTCAAACAAACCGTCCTTTTAAGGACGACAAATCATTTTAATTAAGAGTATTAAATAATTTCAAATTTTATCTTAATTAGTGAAAAGAAAATTACTCTAATGATAGTAATTTAGTTTATGTATTGTATAAGTGTGTGCATGCAGGAAATAAATTCCGTGTTTGCGGGATTCGGAATTTCGTCAACAAACCCACACTAAAAACTCAAGATCATTTTGTTAGTGCGTGTGTATTACAAAAAAAATATTTTTTTTCCATAGGCCAGTATGATTTTCTTTATTCTCCAACGAAAGGTAAAGCTCAAAAGGGGAAACTAAAGGTCTGCGTATGTGTGTGTGTGTATATTTCTTTTAGAATTCGTTGAAAACAAAAAAGAGACGCTATGAAATTTGCCGCCATTTTGAAATCTAACTGACGCCATATGCTATGGAATGCGAAAAAAGAAATCAACACAACTGAATCTATTCAATATAATTTGACACCATTTTAAAAATTCACTTATGCCACATGTGAAAGAAAAAAGTTTTTTTTTTTTTTATATATTTTAATTTAATTTTCTAAGTCTCACTGATGCTCCAAAATAATACATACCTATGATAAAATTCTGTATTTCAGAAATCCAAACATACTTTTTATGAAATTCGAAATAAAATCACTTCAGAGATTTTTTTGTGGTCCTTAAAAGGACCGATTGTGTAAGAAATAATTTTTTTTCTTTTCTTTTTTAGATTATTTAACCTCCGAAACCATAAAGAGTGCGTCCTTGTCTCTTCAGTGCATATACAACATCCATTGCGGTGACTGTCTTACGCTTAGCGTGTTCGGTGTAGGTAACAGCATCACGAATAACATTTTCCAAGAACACTTTCAGCACACCACGGGTTTCTTCGTATATCAGACCAGAAATACGTTTCACACCACCACGACGAGCTAAACGGCGAATAGCGGGTTTTGTAATACCTTGGATATTATCACGCAACACTTTACGATGACGTTTAGCACCACCTTTGCCCAAACCTTTTCCTCCTTTACCACGACCAGTCATTTTTTTATTTTATTTCACTGAACACTGCACTAAAGTCACTATGAAACTGTACCGAAGCGCTAAATCACCACCGCTATTTATATTAATTTATAAGTAGGAGAAAATAATAGGGGAATAAACATATAAAGTGAAACAAGTGAACATGAACAAGCAGTTCGTGCGAATGTATAAGTATGAGAATTGGTATTATTTCGTTCCCATATTGTGTTAAAGTGAAGTAAATTGAGTGTAAAAAAGTGAAAAATGGCTCGTACAAAGCAAACTGCCCGTAAATCGACTGGTGGAAAAGCACCCAGGAAACAATTGGCGACTAAAGCAGCTCGCAAAAGTGCCCCAGCAACCGGAGGTGTTAAGAAACCACATCGTTATCGTCCAGGAACTGTTGCTCTTCGTGAAATTCGTCGTTACCAGAAAAGTACTGAATTGTTGATTCGCAAATTGCCTTTCCAACGTTTAGTTCGTGAAATTGCTCAGGATTTCAAAACAGATTTGCGTTTCCAAAGTTCAGCAGTGATGGCTCTTCAAGAAGCAAGTGAAGCCTATTTGGTTGGTCTTTTCGAGGATACTAATTTGTGCGCCATTCATGCTAAACGTGTTACAATCATGCCAAAAGATATTCAATTGGCTCGACGCATCCGTGGTGAACGTGCTTAAGTACATCTACATACAGAAATATTTTATAAACGGTCCTTTTCAGGACCACAAATATGACAAAGAGATTTTAATGCGTTGTTCAATTCAATTCTAGAGTAAAAACAAGTATATACAAATATAATTGAATCAGTAAATTTATAGAAAAAAAAAGGGATTACTTCAATTAGATTGCGAGTATAGTCTGTGCAAGGAATCGAATAAGTGAAAAAAAAAAAAAACAAAGTTTGAGTATAATTGTGTACCATTAGGAAGCAGTATTGTATTGAATTTTATATGCATATTACAAATATTTACTTAATTTTAGGGCAAATCATCAATAAATAGTTTAGCGAGAGAATTTTTTTATTTTTCGTAAGTTTAGTTTCAATGTCAATAGCACATCTTATGTCGTTTGATTTTAGAAATTTAAAGAAATAAATTTGAATGAAATGATTTAAAAAAATGATCTATTTTGGAAATAATGAATCACTTAAAAGAAATAGATGGTAAAATATATACAAATGCACTAACTAAACATTAAATTAAACAAGTCAATTTATAGAGAAAATTGATAAGTTCAATTAGATTGCGAGTAGACTATACTCGCAAAGAATCAAAGAAGTAAAAGAAAACTGTAAGTCTGAGTACAATTGTGTACCATTAGGAAGCAATATGTACTGAATTTTATACATAATATGCATATAAAATGAATCCATAAAAATAAATATTATAAATATAGACTTTTAGCGAGAGAAATTTTTTTAGTTTTTATAAGTTAAGTTTCAATGTCAATAGAGCATCTTATGTCGCTTGATTTTAGTAACGCAAATGTTAGATTTTTAATGGAAGTTTTATAAATTCACATTGAAATATATTATACATTTTTATATTTTTATACAAATAATCCTAGTCATAACAAAATACAGTCTCATTTGAGCTATTAAAGAATAGAAAAAAAAAATAAAAAATCTTCCAACAAGTAAAGGCATTGGTCATGGGTACTCATCACTTATATGTATGTACATTCATTATCGAATGGAAAATGCTAAAATATAATATATTTGCAATTAAAAGCATTTTATTTCCTTGAAGTTTATGAAAATGAGTAATTTTATTATTATTTATGTTATATTATCGTTTAAGGGAGCAAATATTCGAAAATAATATCAAAGGAAAAAAATCTTCCTATGAGAATTTTTCTATTAATTCACAGAGTATGGATATGTGCATTAACAAATGTAAAATATGAAAATATGATATATTTTTCATTATAAATATATTAATTTGTTGGCAATTTATGAAAATTAGTACCAACATATTTATATTATCGTATATTATTGTGCTAGAACAAAAAAAATATTTGTTTTAATAGAAACTCAAAACGTTTAGAGAAAGTAAAACAAGCGTTTCATTACTCCAAAAATGATTATTTTATTTACAAGGCAATATTCAATATTGGTGTTAGATTTTAATTTTATATGATTATATGAACCATATACTTTATACTGTATATGATTTTAGACATTAAACAATTGAATTTGTTTAAATAAAAGGGTTTTTATACGCGAGTAGTGAAAGAAATTCATCAAACATTGACTTTAATAGTGATGTTACGTCACATTAAAGAAATAAATTTGAATGAAATTATTTAAAAAATGATCTATTATATTATAGTAATCTAAATGATGTAATATTGGTAAGAAATATCTTTTAGAACATAAAAAATAATGAATTTTTTAGAAGAACTCAAGGATAGAACTCAGTAAAAGCGCCCAAATAAATGAAATTTTTGCATACCTTCCTACTCGGTGATTCTCAGATAGCTGTGTACACGCGGTATTCTGTGGTCGGCGTTTATTAAAATACATAGTGATTATCAAGTGTTTTTCTTGTTGATAAAAATTGTTTAAAAGTTTAAATAATAAAATGGCCGATACAGTCGCTGCTACTCCTGCTGTCGTTGCAGAAAAAAAACCGAAGAAGGCTGCCGCTAGTGGTTCAAAGAAACCAAAATCGACTCCATCTCATCCTCCTACTCAACAAATGGTGGATGCTGCTATCAAAACGTTGAAAGAACGCGGTGGTTCATCTCTTTTGGCTATTAAAAAATATATCGCGGCTACGTACAAAGTTGATGTGCAAAAACTTGCTCCGTTCATCAAGAAATATTTAAAAAGTGCTGTAGCTAGTGGTAAATTAGTGCAAACAAAAGGAAAGGGTGCTGCTGGTTCATTCAAATTGTCGGCATCTGCTAGCAAGGAACCAAAAGCGAAATCAGCTGAGAAGAAGAAGTCGACGAAGCCAAAAACTGCTGCCGCTGGTGAGAAAAAAGTGAAAAAAGCAACTGGTGAGAAGAAAGTGAAGAAAGCTGCCACCACTACAAAGAAAAGTGCTGAGAAGAAAAAAGTGGAAAAATCAAAGGTAAAGAGTATCAAGAAAACTAGCGCTGTCAAGGCAAAAACAACTAAGCCAAAGGCTGCCGCTACTAAAGCTAAAGTACCCAAAGCTAAATCTGCAACATCATCCGCAGCCAAACCTAAAAAGGCTGTTGCGGCTAAGAAAGGTAAAAAATAATTTCATTGCAAGCATTTGCAAAAAAGAAATTAAAAAAAAAAAAAACTCCACAGTCCTTTTCAGGGCTACAATTATTTCGTTAATGAGATACAGATCAATTTCAATATAAAATTATATTTACTTTCGCAATACGTTTCTTAAAAATAAGTATAAAATCAATCTATACAAAATCGCTATCAATTGGTTCAGGTAACGATAAAAAAAAAATGGCGATTTTTTTTATATCCATGTAAATTTCTATACTTCACCAGTGAAATAAAGGTATTGGTTTTTTTTTATTCACTTTATACCGAATTTAAAACGGCCATTTTTTTCCCACATTATTCTTTCGTTGATTAACTTTAAGAAATTGAAATCGTTAAAAAATCTCTCTGAGAAATATTTTAGGGCCCTCAAAGGGGCCATTTTTGGGCTACAATTACTTCGTTAATAAGATACAGATAAATTTCAATATGAAATAACATTTACTTTCGAGCAGTACGTTTCGTAAAAATAAGTATAAAATCAATTCATACAAAATCGCTGTCAATTGGTACAGGTAACATGGTATAAAAAAAAAAAATGGCGATTTTTTTTATATTCATGCAAACCTTTGGAAATTCCATACTTCACCAGTGAAATAAATGTGTCTGTTTTTTTCATTCACTTTAAACTGAATTTAAAACAACGGCCATTTTATTTTATTTTTTTCCACATTATTCTTTTGTTGATTAACTTTAACAAATTGAAATCGTTAAAAAATCTCTCAGAGAAATATTTTGGGGCCCTGAAAAGGGCCATTTTTGATGAAATTGGAAACGCATATCGAAAATTTACTTTGAGCTGGTGTATTTGGTAACTGCTTTAGTTCCTTCACTAACAGCATGCTTGGCAAGTTCACCAGGCAATAACAAACGGACGGCAGTTTGGATTTCCCGACTGGTGATTGTTGATCGCTTGTTGTAGTGTGCCAAACGAGATGCTTCGGCGGCGATTCTTTCGAAAATATCATTCACAAAACTGTTCATGATACTCATGGCCTTCGATGAAATACCAGTATCGGGATGTACTTGCTTCAACACTTTGTAGATGTAAATGGCGTAGCTTTCCTTCCTCTTGCGCTTCTTCTTCTTATCATTCTTGGTGATATTCTTCTGTGCCTTTCCGGCTTTCTTGGCTGCTTTTCCACTAGTTTTTGGTGGCATTTTTATTTTCACTTCACTTTACTTCACTGTGTTTGCACTGACGATTGAACGAGAACTGTAAAATTTTGCCATTTTACCCCACCTTAAGTCTCTTGACTCGACGATATTTTGTCAAGTACACAGTCACACAAACACATTGAAAATTGATTGAAATTTTTTGTATAAATAGAAGCAGCATTATCGGTCTATTTCATTATATAGTGATCAGTGGTGTTGTGCACAATCTTTAAAAAAAATACTACTAGTGAAAATGTCTGGCCGTGGTAAAGGAGGAAAAGTGAAGGGAAAGGCAAAGTCGCGCTCAAATCGTGCCGGACTACAGTTCCCCGTCGGTCGTATCCATCGTTTGCTTCGCAAGGGCAACTATGCTGAACGTGTCGGTGCTGGTGCTCCAGTGTATTTAGCAGCTGTTATGGAATATTTGGCTGCTGAAGTTTTAGAATTGGCGGGAAATGCTGCTCGTGACAACAAAAAGACAAGAATCATCCCTCGTCATTTGCAATTAGCCATCCGTAATGACGAAGAGTTGAACAAATTGCTGTCTGGTGTTACCATTGCACAAGGAGGCGTTCTTCCAAACATCCAAGCTGTTCTGTTGCCCAAGAAAACCGAAAAAAGTGCCTAAATCCATTACTTGTGAGAAGAAAAAAAAAAAAAAAAAAGTAACTCAAACAAACCGTCCTTTTAAGGACGACAAATCATTTTAATTAAGAGTATTAAATAATTTCAAATTTTATCTTAATTAGTGAAAAGAAAATTACTCTAATGATAGTAATTTAGTTTATGTATTGTATAAGTGTGTGCATGCAGGAAATAAATTCCGTGTTTGCGGGATTCGGAATTTCGTCAACAAACCCACACTAAAAACTCAAGATCATTTTGTTAGTGCGTGTGTATTACAAAAAAAATATTTTTTTTCCATAGGCCAGTATGATTTTCTTTATTCTCCAACGAAAGGTAAAGCTCAAAAGGGGAAACTAAAGGTCTGCGTATGTGTGTGTGTGTATATTTCTTTTAGAATTCGTTGAAAACAAAAAAGAGACGCTATGAAATTTGCCGCCATTTTGAAATCTAACTGACGCCATATGCTATGGAATGCGAAAAAAGAAATCAACACAACTGAATCTATTCAATATAATTTGACACCATTTTAAAAATTCACTTATGCCACATGTGAAAGAAAAAAGTTTTTTTTTTTTTTATATATTTTAATTTAATTTTCTAAGTCTCACTGATGCTCCAAAATAATACATACCTATGATAAAATTCTGTATTTCAGAAATCCAAACATACTTTTTATGAAATTCGAAATAAAATCACTTCAGAGATTTTTTTGTGGTCCTTAAAAGGACCGATTGTGTAAGAAATAATTTTTTTTCTTTTCTTTTTTAGATTATTTAACCTCCGAAACCATAAAGAGTGCGTCCTTGTCTCTTCAGTGCATATACAACATCCATTGCGGTGACTGTCTTACGCTTAGCGTGTTCGGTGTAGGTAACAGCATCACGAATAACATTTTCCAAGAACACTTTCAGCACACCACGGGTTTCTTCGTATATCAGACCAGAAATACGTTTCACACCACCACGACGAGCTAAACGGCGAATAGCGGGTTTTGTAATACCTTGGATATTATCACGCAACACTTTACGATGACGTTTAGCACCACCTTTGCCCAAACCTTTTCCTCCTTTACCACGACCAGTCATTTTTTTATTTTATTTCACTGAACACTGCACTAAAGTCACTATGAAACTGTACCGAAGCGCTAAATCACCACCGCTATTTATATTAATTTATAAGTAGGAGAAAATAATAGGGGAATAAACATATAAAGTGAAACAAGTGAACATGAACAAGCAGTTCGTGCGAATGTATAAGTATGAGAATTGGTATTATTTCGTTCCCATATTGTGTTAAAGTGAAGTAAATTGAGTGTAAAAAAGTGAAAAATGGCTCGTACAAAGCAAACTGCCCGTAAATCGACTGGTGGAAAAGCACCCAGGAAACAATTGGCGACTAAAGCAGCTCGCAAAAGTGCCCCAGCAACCGGAGGTGTTAAGAAACCACATCGTTATCGTCCAGGAACTGTTGCTCTTCGTGAAATTCGTCGTTACCAGAAAAGTACTGAATTGTTGATTCGCAAATTGCCTTTCCAACGTTTAGTTCGTGAAATTGCTCAGGATTTCAAAACAGATTTGCGTTTCCAAAGTTCAGCAGTGATGGCTCTTCAAGAAGCAAGTGAAGCCTATTTGGTTGGTCTTTTCGAGGATACTAATTTGTGCGCCATTCATGCTAAACGTGTTACAATCATGCCAAAAGATATTCAATTGGCTCGACGCATCCGTGGTGAACGTGCTTAAGTACATCTACATACAGAAATATTTTATAAACGGTCCTTTTCAGGACCACAAATATGACAAAGAGATTTTAATGCGTTGTTCAATTCAATTCTAGAGTAAAAACAAGTATATACAAATATAATTGAATCAGTAAATTTATAGAAAAAAAAAGGGATTACTTCAATTAGATTGCGAGTATAGTCTGTGCAAGGAATCGAATAAGTGAAAAAAAAAAAAACAAAGTTTGAGTATAATTGTGTACCATTAGGAAGCAGTATTGTATTGAATTTTATATGCATATTACAAATATTTACTTAATTTTAGGGCAAATCATCAATAAATAGTTTAGCGAGAGAATTTTTTTATTTTTCGTAAGTTTAGTTTCAATGTCAATAGCACATCTTATGTCGTTTGATTTTAGAAATTTAAAGAAATAAATTTGAATGAAATGATTTAAAAAAATGATCTATTTTGGAAATAATGAATCACTTAAAAGAAATAGATGGTAAAATATATACAAATGCACTAACTAAACATTAAATTAAACAAGTCAATTTATAGAGAAAATTGATAAGTTCAATTAGATTGCGAGTAGACTATACTCGCAAAGAATCAAAGAAGTAAAAGAAAACTGTAAGTCTGAGTACAATTGTGTACCATTAGGAAGCAATATGTACTGAATTTTATACATAATATGCATATAAAATGAATCCATAAAAATAAATATTATAAATATAGACTTTTAGCGAGAGAAATTTTTTTAGTTTTTATAAGTTAAGTTTCAATGTCAATAGAGCATCTTATGTCGCTTGATTTTAGTAACGCAAATGTTAGATTTTTAATGGAAGTTTTATAAATTCACATTGAAATATATTATACATTTTTATATTTTTATACAAATAATCCTAGTCATAACAAAATACAGTCTCATTTGAGCTATTAAAGAATAGAAAAAAAAAATAAAAAATCTTCCAACAAGTAAAGGCATTGGTCATGGGTACTCATCACTTATATGTATGTACATTCATTATCGAATGGAAAATGCTAAAATATAATATATTTGCAATTAAAAGCATTTTATTTCCTTGAAGTTTATGAAAATGAGTAATTTTATTATTATTTATGTTATATTATCGTTTAAGGGAGCAAATATTCGAAAATAATATCAAAGGAAAAAAATCTTCCTATGAGAATTTTTCTATTAATTCACAGAGTATGGATATGTGCATTAACAAATGTAAAATATGAAAATATGATATATTTTTCATTATAAATATATTAATTTGTTGGCAATTTATGAAAATTAGTACCAACATATTTATATTATCGTATATTATTGTGCTAGAACAAAAAAAATATTTGTTTTAATAGAAACTCAAAACGTTTAGAGAAAGTAAAACAAGCGTTTCATTACTCCAAAAATGATTATTTTATTTACAAGGCAATATTCAATATTGGTGTTAGATTTTAATTTTATATGATTATATGAACCATATACTTTATACTGTATATGATTTTAGACATTAAACAATTGAATTTGTTTAAATAAAAGGGTTTTTATACGCGAGTAGTGAAAGAAATTCATCAAACATTGACTTTAATAGTGATGTTACGTCACATTAAAGAAATAAATTTGAATGAAATTATTTAAAAAATGATCTATTATATTATAGTAATCTAAATGATGTAATATTGGTAAGAAATATCTTTTAGAACATAAAAAATAATGAATTTTTTAGAAGAACTCAAGGATAGAACTCAGTAAAAGCGCCCAA
This sequence comes from Brachypalpus laphriformis, assembly GCA_945910035.1. Taxonomy (NCBI): domain Eukaryota; kingdom Metazoa; phylum Arthropoda; class Insecta; order Diptera; family Syrphidae; genus Brachypalpus; species Brachypalpus laphriformis. The sequence continues at coordinate 234,604,450 of OX246753.1, read as the reverse complement.
ATAAATGAAATTTTTGCATACCTTCCTACTCGGTGATTCTCAGATAGCTGTGTACACGCGGTATTCTGTGGTCGGCGTTTATTAAAATACATAGTGATTATCAAGTGTTTTTCTTGTTGATAAAAATTGTTTAAAAGTTTAAATAATAAAATGGCCGATACAGTCGCTGCTACTCCTGCTGTCGTTGCAGAAAAAAAACCGAAGAAGGCTGCCGCTAGTGGTTCAAAGAAACCAAAATCGACTCCATCTCATCCTCCTACTCAACAAATGGTGGATGCTGCTATCAAAACGTTGAAAGAACGCGGTGGTTCATCTCTTTTGGCTATTAAAAAATATATCGCGGCTACGTACAAAGTTGATGTGCAAAAACTTGCTCCGTTCATCAAGAAATATTTAAAAAGTGCTGTAGCTAGTGGTAAATTAGTGCAAACAAAAGGAAAGGGTGCTGCTGGTTCATTCAAATTGTCGGCATCTGCTAGCAAGGAACCAAAAGCGAAATCAGCTGAGAAGAAGAAGTCGACGAAGCCAAAAACTGCTGCCGCTGGTGAGAAAAAAGTGAAAAAAGCAACTGGTGAGAAGAAAGTGAAGAAAGCTGCCACCACTACAAAGAAAAGTGCTGAGAAGAAAAAAGTGGAAAAATCAAAGGTAAAGAGTATCAAGAAAACTAGCGCTGTCAAGGCAAAAACAACTAAGCCAAAGGCTGCCGCTACTAAAGCTAAAGTACCCAAAGCTAAATCTGCAACATCATCCGCAGCCAAACCTAAAAAGGCTGTTGCGGCTAAGAAAGGTAAAAAATAATTTCATTGCAAGCATTTGCAAAAAAGAAATTAAAAAAAAAAAAAACTCCACAGTCCTTTTCAGGGCTACAATTATTTCGTTAATGAGATACAGATCAATTTCAATATAAAATTATATTTACTTTCGCAATACGTTTCTTAAAAATAAGTATAAAATCAATCTATACAAAATCGCTATCAATTGGTTCAGGTAACGATAAAAAAAAAATGGCGATTTTTTTTATATCCATGTAAATTTCTATACTTCACCAGTGAAATAAAGGTATTGGTTTTTTTTTATTCACTTTATACCGAATTTAAAACGGCCATTTTTTTCCCACATTATTCTTTCGTTGATTAACTTTAAGAAATTGAAATCGTTAAAAAATCTCTCTGAGAAATATTTTAGGGCCCTCAAAGGGGCCATTTTTGGGCTACAATTACTTCGTTAATAAGATACAGATAAATTTCAATATGAAACAACATTTACTTTCGAGCAGTACGTTTCGTAAAAATAAGTATAAAATCAATTCATACAAAATCGCTGTCAATTGGTACAGGTAACATGGTATAAAAAAAAAAAAATGGCGATTTTTTTTATATTCATGCAAACCTTTGGAAATTCCATACTTCACCAGTGAAATAAATGTGTCTGTTTTTTTCATTCACTTTAAACTGAATTTAAAACAACGGCCATTTTATTTTATTTTTTTCCACATTATTCTTTTGTTGATTAACTTTAACAAATTGAAATCGTTAAAAAATCTCTCAGAGAAATATTTTGGGGCCCTGAAAAGGGCCATTTTTGATGAAATTGGAAACGCATATCGAAAATTTACTTTGAGCTGGTGTATTTGGTAACTGCTTTAGTTCCTTCACTAACAGCATGCTTGGCAAGTTCACCAGGCAATAACAAACGGACGGCAGTTTGGATTTCCCGACTGGTGATTGTTGATCGCTTGTTGTAGTGTGCCAAACGAGATGCTTCGGCGGCGATTCTTTCGAAAATATCATTCACAAAACTGTTCATGATACTCATGGCCTTCGATGAAATACCAGTATCGGGATGTACTTGCTTCAACACTTTGTAGATGTAAATGGCGTAGCTTTCCTTCCTCTTGCGCTTCTTCTTCTTATCATTCTTGGTGATATTCTTCTGTGCCTTTCCGGCTTTCTTGGCTGCTTTTCCACTAGTTTTTGGTGGCATTTTTATTTTCACTTCACTTCACTGTGTTTGCACTGACGATTGAACGAGAACTGTAAAATTTTGCCATTTTACCCCACCTTAAGTCTCTTGACTCGACGATATTTTGTCAAGTACACAGTCACACAAACACATTGAAAATTGATTGAAATTTTTTGTATAAATAGAAGCAGCATTATCGGTCTATTTCATTATATAGTGATCAGTGGTGTTGTGCACAATCTTTAAAAAAAATACTACTAGTGAAAATGTCTGGCCGTGGTAAAGGAGGAAAAGTGAAGGGAAAGGCAAAGTCGCGCTCAAATCGTGCCGGACTACAGTTCCCCGTCGGTCGTATCCATCGTTTGCTTCGCAAGGGCAACTATGCTGAACGTGTCGGTGCTGGTGCTCCAGTGTATTTAGCAGCTGTTATGGAATATTTGGCTGCTGAAGTTTTAGAATTGGCGGGAAATGCTGCTCGTGACAACAAAAAGACAAGAATCATCCCTCGTCATTTGCAATTAGCCATCCGTAATGACGAAGAGTTGAACAAATTGCTGTCTGGTGTTACCATTGCACAAGGAGGCGTTCTTCCAAACATCCAAGCTGTTCTGTTGCCCAAGAAAACCGAAAAAAGTGCCTAAATCCATTACTTGTGAGAAGAAAAAAAAAAAAAAAAAAGTAACTCAAACAAACCGTCCTTTTAAGGACGACAAATCATTTTAATTAAGAGTATTAAATAATTTCAAATTTTATCTTAATTAGTGAAAAGAAAATTACTCTAATGATAGTAATTTAGTTTATGTATTGTATAAGTGTGTGCATGCAGGAAATAAATTCCGTGTTTGCGGGATTCGGAATTTCGTCAACAAACCCACACTAAAAACTCAAGATCATTTTGTTAGTGCGTGTGTATTACAAAAAAAATATTTTTTTTCCATAGGCCAGTATGATTTTCTTTATTCTCCAACGAAAGGTAAAGCTCAAAAGGGGAAACTAAAGGTCTGCGTATGTGTGTGTGTGTATATTTCTTTTAGAATTCGTTGAAAACAAAAAAGAGACGCTATGAAATTTGCCGCCATTTTGAAATCTAACTGACGCCATATGCTATGGAATGCGAAAAAAGAAATCAACACAACTGAATCTATTCAATATAATTTGACACCATTTTAAAAATTCACTTATGCCACATGTGAAAGAAAAAAGTTTTTTTTTTTTTTATATATTTTAATTTAATTTTCTAAGTCTCACTGATGCTCCAAAATAATACATACCTATGATAAAATTCTGTATTTCAGAAATCCAAACATACTTTTTATGAAATTCGAAATAAAATCACTTCAGAGATTTTTTTGTGGTCCTTAAAAGGACCGATTGTGTAAGAAATAATTTTTTTTCTTTTCTTTTTTAGATTATTTAACCTCCGAAACCATAAAGAGTGCGTCCTTGTCTCTTCAGTGCATATACAACATCCATTGCGGTGACTGTCTTACGCTTAGCGTGTTCGGTGTAGGTAACAGCATCACGAATAACATTTTCCAAGAACACTTTCAGCACACCACGGGTTTCTTCGTATATCAGACCAGAAATACGTTTCACACCACCACGACGAGCTAAACGGCGAATAGCGGGTTTTGTAATACCTTGGATATTATCACGCAACACTTTACGATGACGTTTAGCACCACCTTTGCCCAAACCTTTTCCTCCTTTACCACGACCAGTCATTTTTTTATTTTATTTCACTGAACACTGCACTAAAGTCACTATGAAACTGTACCGAAGCGCTAAATCACCACCGCTATTTATATTAATTTATAAGTAGGAGAAAATAATAGGGGAATAAACATATAAAGTGAAACAAGTGAACATGAACAAGCAGTTCGTGCGAATGTATAAGTATGAGAATTGGTATTATTTCGTTCCCATATTGTGTTAAAGTGAAGTAAATTGAGTGTAAAAAAGTGAAAAATGGCTCGTACAAAGCAAACTGCCCGTAAATCGACTGGTGGAAAAGCACCCAGGAAACAATTGGCGACTAAAGCAGCTCGCAAAAGTGCCCCAGCAACCGGAGGTGTTAAGAAACCACATCGTTATCGTCCAGGAACTGTTGCTCTTCGTGAAATTCGTCGTTACCAGAAAAGTACTGAATTGTTGATTCGCAAATTGCCTTTCCAACGTTTAGTTCGTGAAATTGCTCAGGATTTCAAAACAGATTTGCGTTTCCAAAGTTCAGCAGTGATGGCTCTTCAAGAAGCAAGTGAAGCCTATTTGGTTGGTCTTTTCGAGGATACTAATTTGTGCGCCATTCATGCTAAACGTGTTACAATCATGCCAAAAGATATTCAATTGGCTCGACGCATCCGTGGTGAACGTGCTTAAGTACATCTACATACAGAAATATTTTATAAACGGTCCTTTTCAGGACCACAAATATGACAAAGAGATTTTAATGCGTTGTTCAATTCAATTCTAGAGTAAAAACAAGTATATACAAATATAATTGAATCAGTAAATTTATAGAAAAAAAAAGGGATTACTTCAATTAGATTGCGAGTATAGTCTGTGCAAGGAATCGAATAAGTGAAAAAAAAAAAAACAAAGTTTGAGTATAATTGTGTACCATTAGGAAGCAGTATTGTATTGAATTTTATATGCATATTACAAATATTTACTTAATTTTAGGGCAAATCATCAATAAATAGTTTAGCGAGAGAATTTTTTTATTTTTCGTAAGTTTAGTTTCAATGTCAATAGCACATCTTATGTCGTTTGATTTTAGAAATTTAAAGAAATAAATTTGAATGAAATGATTTAAAAAAATGATCTATTTTGGAAATAATGAATCACTTAAAAGAAATAGATGGTAAAATATATACAAATGCACTAACTAAACATTAAATTAAACAAGTCAATTTATAGAGAAAATTGATAAGTTCAATTAGATTGCGAGTAGACTATACTCGCAAAGAATCAAAGAAGTAAAAGAAAACTGTAAGTCTGAGTACAATTGTGTACCATTAGGAAGCAATATGTACTGAATTTTATACATAATATGCATATAAAATGAATCCATAAAAATAAATATTATAAATATAGACTTTTAGCGAGAGAAATTTTTTTAGTTTTTATAAGTTAAGTTTCAATGTCAATAGAGCATCTTATGTCGCTTGATTTTAGTAACGCAAATGTTAGATTTTTAATGGAAGTTTTATAAATTCACATTGAAATATATTATACATTTTTATATTTTTATACAAATAATCCTAGTCATAACAAAATACAGTCTCATTTGAGCTATTAAAGAATAGAAAAAAAAAATAAAAAATCTTCCAACAAGTAAAGGCATTGGTCATGGGTACTCATCACTTATATGTATGTACATTCATTATCGAATGGAAAATGCTAAAATATAATATATTTGCAATTAAAAGCATTTTATTTCCTTGAAGTTTATGAAAATGAGTAATTTTATTATTATTTATGTTATATTATCGTTTAAGGGAGCAAATATTCGAAAATAATATCAAAGGAAAAAAATCTTCCTATGAGAATTTTTCTATTAATTCACAGAGTATGGATATGTGCATTAACAAATGTAAAATATGAAAATATGATATATTTTTCATTATAAATATATTAATTTGTTGGCAATTTATGAAAATTAGTACCAACATATTTATATTATCGTATATTATTGTGCTAGAACAAAAAAAATATTTGTTTTAATAGAAACTCAAAACGTTTAGAGAAAGTAAAACAAGCGTTTCATTACTCCAAAAATGATTATTTTATTTACAAGGCAATATTCAATATTGGTGTTAGATTTTAATTTTATATGATTATATGAACCATATACTTTATACTGTATATGATTTTAGACATTAAACAATTGAATTTGTTTAAATAAAAGGGTTTTTATACGCGAGTAGTGAAAGAAATTCATCAAACATTGACTTTAATAGTGATGTTACGTCACATTAAAGAAATAAATTTGAATGAAATTATTTAAAAAATGATCTATTATATTATAGTAATCTAAATGATGTAATATTGGTAAGAAATATCTTTTAGAACATAAAAAATAATGAATTTTTTAGAAGAACTCAAGGATAGAACTCAGTAAAAGCGCCCAAATAAATGAAATTTTTGCATACCTTCCTACTCGGTGATTCTCAGATAGCTGTGTACACGCGGTATTCTCTGGTCGGCGTTTATTAAAATACATAGTGATTATCAAGTGTTTTTCTTGTTGATAAAAATTGTTTAAAAGTTTAAATAATAAAATGGCCGATACAGTCGCTGCTACTCCTGCTGTCGTTGCAGAAAAAAAACCGAAGAAGGCTGCCGCTAGTGGTTCAAAGAAACCAAAATCGACTCCATCTCATCCTCCTACTCAACAAATGGTGGATGCTGCTATCAAAACGTTGAAAGAACGCGGTGGTTCATCTCTTTTGGCTATTAAAAAATATATCGCGGCTACGTACAAAGTTGATGTGCAAAAACTTGCTCCGTTCATCAAGAAATATTTAAAAAGTGCTGTAGCTAGTGGTAAATTAGTGCAAACAAAAGGAAAGGGTTGTTATGGTCACCTGCAATGTGAAAAATAAAATGAAAATAAACGTAAGAACTAATAAGGGATGTAATAGTTACCCCGACTGTACTTCCATGGTATGCGCTGGCACTAGGTCACAACATTTTGGCTGAGATGCGCAGCCAAACACTCCCTAAGTGTTGCTAGACCAACCGAATGGATCCGGTCATGGAGATATATTCCTGGAAATAAAAAGATCTTTGATAAATTGCCTTTAAAACAAACTTTCAGAGAATATTTACCAATGTTTACATTTTTTGTTGGAGTCGATGCTTTGTCAATCTGACAGCTGCCACCTTCTTTCCCCTTTGTGTTCGTCCCTTGTGTATAACAGAAGGAAGTATAACACCGAGGTAAAAACCTACAACAGTTCAGTAGGTTTGTGTCCAAGCTCTGGATAAATAAAATATATGGTTTTAAAATATATAAAGAGAACAAAATTGGAGATTGCTCGACAGGGTAGAGAACTCTCACTAGCGGCTTATCCGGAATGGCCTGATGAAGGAACCGTAGCTGGAAGTGATATATGTATGGGCTGAGGTTAGTGGGACCGAACAAAGAAAATTAGCGGAGCTAGATTTTTATTGTTGGTGCGGACGTGGTCGAAGCCACAAGTTGTTTTTTTTGTTGTCAGTATAATTTTTCTTTGGTTTTTTTTTGTACTTAAAGTACCCTCAAACCTCACAGAAAAAAAAAGAAGGAATAAAAATAAAAATAAAACAGAAATACAGACGATACATCCAAAGTCCTCCATAGAGGCAGTGATCTTTATAATTAAAATCAGTGATTTACTTGGGGGTGAGTTTAACATAGTGTTTTTTTTTGTGGAAATGTTAATTTAAGTGAAACAAATTATCAGGTATCCCAGGAATTGGCGGTCAGTGACTAACAAAATTAAATATTTATACGTGCACCATTGCACTTGCTATAAGTCACGGCCGCCCAGTTTTTAATCATTATACCTGCATCCTAAATTGAGGATAAATTTAAAAATCGAAGCAGATAGCCAGTGTAAGGGTGTGCTCCGCCCTGGCTGCCAAGACAGCATACTTACGGGCGCAAAAAAGGCAAGGAATAAAATCCCTGTGAACGATAGGGAATTTTCCGAATCCAAAACTCGACCCTCCACATTTACTTTTGCGCCTAGGCGTATGCCTAAGAACGGTGGACACAACGTGCCAATAGGAATTTACGCGCCTGAATCTACAACACGTTATTTGATTCCTTTTTTTTGTTCTCACATCCAAACGTGATTTTGTGTACATATGTAAACTTTATAATATTTTTTTTTGTGTTCTATAAATTGGCGTGAACATATTCTCTTCTTTTTTTTCTTGTTTCTATTTTTTTTATATGATTTCATGTAACCGAAGTTTTATCTCCCCGGTCAATTTGGTTATTCCAAGTGCAATTACACCCAATATATTGCGTAGATACCTAGATTGAGCTCGATATAGGTAGTGAAGCATAAATAATAAGGGTTTTTTTTTCATCAGATTTTTTTTCTTTTTTTAACGGCTGGAGGGACAAAATCGGGGTAAATAAATTATGGTAAATTCATCGATATAATTGTACCCCCTAATTTATATACATATATTATTATTCTTATATACCTACACTTATATACTTGTTTATGTTGTTACAAATTCAACTTTTTTTTTATAAATTTTTGTTACTATTAAATGATCATAGATAAAATAAAGCTCAAATGTTCGCTCACGCCACAAAAATGAAAAGTCGTGTTTTTGTTTACGAGGTACCCGAGCTCGTAATGGCTCGGTAAATTTTAATTTTCAGGGGGTGGAGTAAGGGGTGCTAAACATCGTCCGGTGAACGGCTTGAGCCGGTATCGACATCCGCATCGTTGGGGAAGTTCATCCATGGCCAACGAACTTCCAGGTTGGGTGGGAAATGGCCGCGCTGATTTCAATCTACAGCGCCCTCCATCAATGTGGTAAGGTCCGTCCGTTTCCGGGAATTTAGTATTTTTTTTGATCCAGCACGATATATGTTTTTGTGTGGGTAAGGTTGAACAGCGAGGATAAGAACCCTCCCATCCGGCGAGCTCAGCCGAGCATCGCAAGCGTGCCACATCTTCGCTGTCAGCCACTCTTTTCCTGTTCCGGTCCCATCCTATCCTAAAGTCCTATCCACATCCTAGTTTCCTGTCCCTTTTGAATTCCAACTTCCACTTTTCCCCATGTTTTAACCCATTACAAAATGGCGCCCAACGTTGTTAGTCCTTGTCTTCCGTCCTATGTTGTGTTTGTCCACAATTGTTCTTGCTGTCAACATCGAAGTCCTCGTAAGTCTTCACCCGGATAGTTTCTGAACATGCCGAGGTGAATTGCGACGAGTGCCTTCGATATTGACAGCGACAGCAATTGGAACCTTCTCTGTCGTTTTCGTCCAGAATTGTTCTGGTTGTCAACACCAGAAAACTCATAAGTCTTTACTTGTTACATACTTCAAGTATCATAGTGAATTGCGATGAGTACTTCTGATGTTGACAACAAAAACAATTCGAATCTGTAACTGTCGTGTCTATTCTATCTCTCTACATCTTTCTTTATGTACATACCTTTTACTTTCCTATCCAAACTTTAACTTTTCATTTCTACTTTGTCTCGTTTTTTTTTTCTTATACGGGAGCAGTGGCCGTGCGTGACATGATTACGTAACATGTTGCACTGCCCCGTCCTACTTCTTCTACCTTTGTGTGTTGTCCATCTCTCCACTTCAAGTCTTCCAGCAAAAGCCCATGAGGGTTGATTGGAATTGCGGAAGAGGGGGGAGGTCAACGGTGTGTGTCCATGTTTACCTTTATCTTGCTAGTTTACCACATTGAGGAGTTAACAAAATCGTCCGTCCGCAGTCCTTTTATATCAGGATGTCAAACAAGCTCAAGCCAGTTAAGCCACATCAACGATACCACCGGCGACAGCAACCTGAAACACCCCCGATCTGAATATTGCAAACAACAAAAAAACGAAAACATCATACATTGAACATTAAAGAGCTTTATTTATTTATTTATTGTTTTTTTTTCTTCGTATCTCCAAATTACAAACAAACTATATACATATATACAAGTCTAAAAGTATATAATCATACTTTTTTCATTGTTTTTTTTTCTTTCTATTTTTTTTTTGTTATTTATTCATTGTTACTTATTTATTTACATATTTATTTATTTATTTATTCATATTTATTCATTTACTTATTTATTATCCTTCCTTTTTTTGTTATTTATTTATTTATTACATTTTTTTGTTCGTTACTGATTTCTATTTTTTTTCATTTTTTTTGTTTTCTTTTGTTTTTTTTTATATATGGGCATAAACTCATATGCTCATATATGCATATATATACATATAACAAAAAAATATCGACTTACATAATACCCTACTTAAATACATACATATATACACTTATCCAAATAAAACGTCTTATATAATACCTTATCAAAGAACAAATTGCCTTAGAGAATACCCCATATTACGTAATAGGTTGATAATTTCACATTTAGAATTTTCAGTAAAATTACAATTTTTTTGTATATCCCATACCCTTCTGCATTCTATATTCAAATCTACATACACGTCTGCGCTCCTATTGTCCTCTGTCTTCGTTTGATAAAATGGGTACATCTGAAAAGGAGATAGCAAATCAAAAGATTAGAAGGGAAAATTTGTTTGACATAAATAGAAGAGTTACCCGTTCACAGGATAGGCAAGAGATCACCATGTCAGTCGTCCAGCATAGTCCACCAGCTAAGAAGGTGACACAGCCGATGCCAGCAGATACATATGAACTTCCTGCTAGCTCCGGTGCCCCTTTCTCTTCAGGCCACTCCAGCGGTTCCACCAATTCGGTCGCAGCTCCTTCTTTCAGCAGTCTTAGCCACTTAGGTGCAGCTTCACTTGGGGCTCAAAATGATAGTATTAGTACTATCGTCGACGCAGCTGAAAAACAAGTGCCTATTGGCAGAGCATCGGAACAAGAAAATGTAAATATCCCACCTGATTTGAAAGCGTATATCAACTTCACAGTCGTTAATGCATTTTCCTCGTACCAAAGTTCTCTCAGGGAAGAAATTTCAGACAGCCTAAAAAGGGAAATGAGAAGTAGCTTGCTAGAGTTTATGAGGGAAATCAATCTTGTTACTCACCCCACTCCTCCACCAGAAGAGACAGTCCGGAAGGCAACAATTAGCCAGGGTGCCGTTCGAAAGCACGCTCCACAAGTGCAAACGGCGCAACATGTGCAACCTGCTCGGCAAGTGCAGCCTCAACGAGATCCAGCTCCGAGGACATTTGTTCCGTCTGGGTATCACGACCAACGAAACCTGGGCAGGCCGAACAGTAGGATGCAGCATCAGAATATGCACCAGCAAGGTCAGGTACCACATCAACCGCTACGAAGTACTCCCGGTTTGTGTCAACCGAGTCCGCCATCGTACTCTTTCGAAGCGAATTCCCATCAGAATGTAAGAGGTCCAATAAAGATAGATAAGTGGGGGATTAACTTTGAAGGAAAGTCGGAGACACTTACCGTGGAGGACTTCATCTTCCGGCTAGAGACCCTGCAAGGCCAGTATGAGTGCCCTTGGGCAGAGATCTTAAGGGATTTTCATCTGCTGCTCTCGGGGACCGCCTACGATTGGTACTGGCAATTTCAAAGAAGCAATTATCGCCCAGATTGGCCGATGCTGCGTGATGCTTTAATTCGCCAATTTCGAAATTTCAAGTCCGATTTCGAGATCATGCGGGACATAATGGACCGTAGGCAAGGTTCCTGGGAGTCCAGCGATGATTTTTTTGCGTCAGTGTCGAGATTAAGATCTCAGCTCAGGATACAAATTCCAGATGCAGAGTTGGTGCGTATTCTGAAGCGCAATCTGAATGAAAAAGTTGGTCGACTTGTGTATCCAATGGCCATATTCACGATGGATCAGTTGAGGTATGCCTGTAAAGACGCAGAAAATGCATTTCCGAGCAGGGAGGCGCCAAAACAACATAGGGCCCCTGGAAAATATTCGGCAAACGAATTAGAGTATAGTGATGGTGGCGATTTCCAGCAAGAACAAGTTGCAGCTATGCAGTTTTCAGGATCCCGTCCCAAAACAAACCTGAGGAAAGCTGTGGATCCAAAAACTTGGACTTGCTGGAACTGTCGGTTAGATGGCCACGCATTTATGGACTGTCCTTCAAGCATCCGCAATATCTTTTGCTACCGTTGTGGACAGGAGGGGGTGATAACACCTAAATGTCGGCGATGTAACCCGGAAAACCGGACAATGAACGCGATGTCGCCGGGGGAGTCGCGTTCGACTCAGACCCCCGAAAACCTTTAAAGAAGGATTGTGCAACGCAAGTAGAAAGTAAGGATCTAGTGAATAAGGAAGAAATTAGAATATTAAGAAGAACTAATAATAAAGAAAGTAAAACATTACATTTAGATAGTAAGAATAGTAAGAATATTAGAGAAGTTAAGCCGTTACATGTTAGGATTAAGGAATATTATATAGCTAGAGATAGGATTTTTAAGAATGGTAGCAAATATATTTCGAAGGCTATTTTAAAAGCTAGAAATCGTTTTAAAGTACGCAAAGAGATAAGAAAAGCTATATCATCAACCGTAATAGATACTGCTGCTGACCCTAGGCCGTACGCGAAAATCAAGATAGCCAATAAAGAAGTTTTCGGGCTATTGGACAGTGGGGCTAGTGTCAGCATTTTAGGGAAACATTGTGAAGCTTTTATGAAGTCACTCCAACTACCCATATTCCCCTTTAAATCGGACGTTAAGACTGCGGATGGGAAGTGCCAATCAATTATAGGCAGAATTAGAGCCCTCGTAAAATACAAAGATCAGGAGCACACTATAACGTTCTACCTAGTGCCAAGTCTAGACCAAGAGGTTTATTTAGGAATAGACTTCTGGAAGGCCTTCCAAATAGCACCGAATATAGTGAGCACAGTGACAATAGCAGATTCTCCAAACACAGAGACCCACCAACTATCTCTTGAGCAGCAGTCCGAGTTGGAAGCAGTCAAGGCGAAATTCCTGTGCTATACCAAGCATGGACTCGGAAGAACGGAGCTGGAAGAGCATATTATTGATACCGGAGACGCGGCCCCTGTTAAGCAGCGTCACTACCCTGTCTCTCCAGCGATACAAGCCCTTTTGTTCGAGGAAATAGACCGGATGATTAGTCTCGGCGTTATCGAGGAGAGTGAGAGTCCTTGGAGTTCACCAGTGGTCCTCATACGGAAGCCAGGCAAAAATCGTCTTTGCCTGGATTCGCGTAAAGTGAACATTTTGACCAAAAAGGACGCTTACCCTCTCCCCCATATCGACGGACTTCTCAGTCGGCTACAGGACACCTACTATATTAGTAGCGTGGACCTGAAAGATGCATTTTGGCAAATACCGCTGGAGAAGCAGAGTAGGGAAAAGACTGCATTTACGGTGCCGGGGAGACCCTTGTACCAGTTTACGGTTATGCCCTTTGGGTTGTGTAATGCAGCTCAAAGGATGTGCCGTTTAATGGACAAGGTAATCCCCTCACGATTAAAGGACCGCGTTTTCGTCTATCTGGATGATCTGCTCATCATTGCTCCGGATTTCGAGACCCATGTGTCTCTGTTGGACGAAGTCGCACAGTGCCTACGTAAAGCGAATCTCACAATCAACATAAACAAGTCCAAGTTTTGCTTTAAGGAGCTAAGGTACCTGGGGTTCATTGTTGGTGGTGGGATCCTCAAGACCGATCCTGCAAAGGTTGAGGCAATTGCGGACTTCCCAGTTCCCAAGACCCCAAAACAGGTTCGTAGGCTGCTTGGTCTTGCAGGGTGGTATAGGCGCTTCATAAAGGACTTTTCCACCTTGACTGCTCCCATCACGGACACGCTGAAAAAGAAGGCAGAGAAATTTAGTATGTCTGGTGAGGCTCTTGAGGCCTTTGAAAAATTAAAATGCGCTCTGACAACTGCGCCTGTGCTCACACATCCGGATTTCTCAAGGCGGTTTTATATTCAATGCGATGCCTCAGAATCAGGAATTGGTGCAGTGTTGTTTCAGAAGAACGACGAAAACGAAGAGAGCCCTATATCCTACTTCTCGCAGAAAATAAACGCTTGCCAAAAAAACTACAGCGTCACCGAGAAGGAGTGTTTGGCTGCAGTTATGGCGGTGCAAAAATTCCGACCGTATGTGGAAGGGATGGAATTTACAATCATCACCGACCATTCAAGTTTGCGATGGCTAATGGGACTCAAGGACTTGAGCGGTAGATTGGCTCGTTGGAGTCTCAAACTGCAGGCCTTTACGTTTGAAATCGAACACCGGAAAGGCGCATTGAACGTGGTACCTGACACACTGTCTCGAGCCCATGTCGACAGTCTTGAGATCGAAAGCGTCGCGCCCTTGGTAGATCTTGAGTCGGAAGAGTTCTCTTCTGTTGAATACCGGGATCTGATAACGACCATTAGAGAACACCAAGAAGATCTACCGGACCTAAAAGTAGAGGAGAACTTTATTTATAAACGCTCGCTACCTACTGCCGGTGACGATTCTATGACCGAACACACCTGGAGACTGTGGATTCCATCTGGTCTCACAGAAGGGATTATTTCTCGGGCTCATAACCCGCCCCAAGCAGCTCATGGTGGCATTGCGAAAACATTGCATAGAGTTCGCCAATACTTCTACTGGCCTAACATGACGGTACAAATCCGTAAATATGTGTCAGAATGTGTAGTGTGCAAGCAGTGTAAGCCGTCCAACTGCGTCCTACGTCCTCCAATTGTAAGTAGTTGTTGTACCAGTCGACCATTCCAAAAAATTTATATAGACTTCCTAGGACCGTATCCTAGATCGAAGTCCGGCCATTGTTATGTGTTCATCGTGCTTGACCATTTGTCCAAATTTGTCCTGTTTAAGGCGTTAAGAAATGCAAACACGTCCAGTGTCGTCAACTATCTGCAGCATGACGTCTTCAATATGTTTGGTGTACCGCAGATCATACACTCGGACAATGGAAAGCAATTCCTTGCCAAAGATTTTCAAAATCTTCTCACGAGATACGGCATACGTCATTTTAAAACTGCGAACTATTCACCGCAATCAAACGCGTCGGAGAGAGTCAATAGAACACTCCTAGCCGCCATACGTTCCTATCTGAAGGACGACCAACGCAACTGGGACCTCCACCTCACCGATATTGCATGTGCGTTGCGAAGCTCCGTCCATTCTTCAACTGGTGTGTCACCATATTTCGCCCTTTTCGGGATGAATATGATGACTCACGGGAGCTGTTATGACCTAGCAGAAAAGCTAAACGCAATGGAGGATAGTGAGCTAATGACTCTCTCCCGACAAACTCGTCTGCAGTGTGCCCGTGAGAAGATTAAACATAATATAATTTTGGCAAACGAAAGAAGCGCAAAAACCTACAATGTGCGCAGCCGACTCGTACGATTTCTACCAGGCCAAGAGGTATTCCGAAGGAACTTCGTCCTAAGTGACACCTCAAAATATCTCGCGGCGAAACTCTGTCCGAAATTTACGAAATGCCGAATACGTAAAGCCATCGGTAAGAATATGTACGAGTTGGAAAATCTATCGGGAAAAGTAATAGGTATATTTCATGCTAAAGACCTTAAACAATAAGCTTTATTAATGTATAGTTTATGAATTTGTCCGACAGCTACTGCATTTATGTATTTCGTCTCCTTATGTATGGACATAACAGTGTAAGCTATCTAGTTGCAATTCTATGTTATTTATTTATTTATTTACATTTTTTTTATTAGGTATATCATTAGTAATTTATTTATTGCATGTTATTTATATATTTACTCTTAATTTATGTATTCATTATTTGTTATTTATTTACTTAGGTATAATTAAAGAGGTATGTCCCTTATTTGTTAACTTATTTATTCATTTATTTGTTATTTATTTATTTATTAAGTCATAGTTACATGTGTAAGTCAATTACTTGTTAATTTATTTATATAGGCTTAGGTATATTGATTATTTATTTATTTATTATAGTACTTATTCACTATCTGTTATTTATTTATTGGTAGTTATTTATTCACGTAGTGTTATAACTTGCATGTTCCATAGAGACTGTGATATAAGTGTTATTTATTATAACTTAAGCATATTTATTTATTTATTCAATTAATTTTATATATGTATATGTTAATTCATAAATATATGTTAATTTATTTATTAGTATTACATACTTGTAGTAGGCATAAGTATTTAAGCATATGTATATGCAACTGTCGGGTCATAGCACTAAAGTATAAACATATAAAAGCATACCTATACACATGCCCGGCTATATTGTCGTGGGTTTCTTCCCCACGTTTGACAGTTCCTTAGTGCAGGTACTCCATTTTCCTCTTTCCCTGCTGTCTGCACATCCACCAGGCCCAGAGTTTTGTTATGGTCACCTGCAATGTGAAAAATAAAATGAAAATAAACGTAAGAACTAATAAGGGATGTAATAGTTACCCCGACTGTACTTCCATGGTATGCGCTGGCACTAGGTCACAACATTTTGGCTGAGATGCGCAGCCAAACACTCCCTAAGTGTTGCTAGACCAACCGAATGGATCCGGTCATGGAGATATATTCCTGGAAATAAAAAGATCTTTGATAAATTGCCTTTAAAACAAACTTTCAGAGAATATTTACCAATGTTTACATTTTTTGTTGGAGTCGATGCTTTGTCAATCTGACAGCTGCCACCTTCTTTCCCCTTTGTGTTCGTCCCTTGTGTATAACAGAAGGAAGTATAACACCGAGGTAAAAACCTACAACAGTTCAGTAGGTTTGTGTCCAAGCTCTGGATAAATAAAATATATGGTTTTAAAATATATAAAGAGAACAAAATTGGAGATTGCTCGACAGGGTAGAGAACTCTCACTAGCGGCTTATCCGGAATGGCCTGATGAAGGAACCGTAGCTGGAAGTGATATATGTATGGGCTGAGGTTAGTGGGACCGAACAAAGAAAATTAGCGGAGCTAGATTTTTATTGTTGGTGCGGACGTGGTCGAAGCCACAAGTTGTTTTTTTTGTTGTCAGTATAATTTTTCTTTGGTTTTTTTTTGTACTTAAAGTACCCTCAAACCTCACAGAAAAAAAAAGAAGGAATAAAAATAAAAATAAAACAGAAATACAGACGATACATCCAAAGTCCTCCATAGAGGCAGTGATCTTTATAATTAAAATCAGTGATTTACTTGGGGGTGAGTTTAACATAGTGTTTTTTTTTGTGGAAATGTTAATTTAAGTGAAACAAATTATCAGGTATCCCAGGAATTGGCGGTCAGTGACTAACAAAATTAAATATTTATACGTGCACCATTGCACTTGCTATAAGTCACGGCCGCCCAGTTTTTAATCATTATACCTGCATCCTAAATTGAGGATAAATTTAAAAATCGAAGCAGATAGCCAGTGTAAGGGTGTGCTCCGCCCTGGCTGCCAAGACAGCATACTTACGGGCGCAAAAAAGGCAAGGAATAAAATCCCTGTGAACGATAGGGAATTTTCCGAATCCAAAACTCGACCCTCCACATTTACTTTTGCGCCTAGGCGTATGCCTAAGAACGGTGGACACAACGTGCCAATAGGAATTTACGCGCCTGAATCTACAACACGTTATTTGATTCCTTTTTTTTGTTCTCACATCCAAACGTGATTTTGTGTACATATGTAAACTTTATAATATTTTTTTTTGTGTTCTATAAATTGGCGTGAACATATTCTCTTCTTTTTTTTCTTGTTTCTATTTTTTTTATATGATTTCATGTAACCGAAGTTTTATCTCCCCGGTCAATTTGGTTATTCCAAGTGCAATTACACCCAATATATTGCGTAGATACCTAGATTGAGCTCGATATAGGTAGTGAAGCATAAATAATAAGGGTTTTTTTTTCATCAGATTTTTTTTCTTTTTTTAACGGCTGGAGGGACAAAATCGGGGTAAATAAATTATGGTAAATTCATCGATATAATTGTACCCCCTAATTTATATACATATATTATTATTCTTATATACCTACACTTATATACTTGTTTATGTTGTTACAAATTCAACTTTTTTTTTATAAATTTTTGTTACTATTAAATGATCATAGATAAAATAAAGCTCAAATGTTCGCTCACGCCACAAAAATGAAAAGTCGTGTTTTTGTTTACGAGGTACCCGAGCTCGTAATGGCTCGGTAAATTTTAATTTTCAGGGGGTGGAGTAAGGGGTGCTAAACATCGTCCGGTGAACGGCTTGAGCCGGTATCGACATCCGCATCGTTGGGGAAGTTCATCCATGGCCAACGAACTTCCAGGTTGGGTGGGAAATGGCCGCGCTGATTTCAATCTACAGCGCCCTCCATCAATGTGGTAAGGTCCGTCCGTTTCCGGGAATTTAGTATTTTTTTTGATCCAGCACGATATATGTTTTTGTGTGGGTAAGGTTGAACAGCGAGGATAAGAACCCTCCCATCCGGCGAGCTCAGCCGAGCATCGCAAGCGTGCCACATCTTCGCTGTCAGCCACTCTTTTCCTGTTCCGGTCCCATCCTATCCTAAAGTCCTATCCACATCCTAGTTTCCTGTCCCTTTTGAATTCCAACTTCCACTTTTCCCCATGTTTTAACCCATTACAGGGTGCTGCTGGTTCATTCAAATTGTCGGCATCTGCTAGCAAGGAACCAAAAGCGAAATCAGCTGAGAAGAAGAAGTCGACGAAGCCAAAAACTGCTGCCGCTGGTGAGAAAAAAGTGAAAAAAGCAACTGGTGAGAAGAAAGTGAAGAAAGCTGCCACCACTACAAAGAAAAGTGCTGAGAAGAAAAAAGTGGAAAAATCAAAGGTAAAGAGTATCAAGAAAACTAGCGCTGTCAAGGCAAAAACAACTAAGCCAAAGGCTGCCGCTACTAAAGCTAAAGTACCCAAAGCTAAATCTGCAACATCATCCGCAGCCAAACCTAAAAAGGCTGTTGCGGCTAAGAAAGGTAAAAAATAATTTCATTGCAAGCATTTGCAAAAAAGAAATTAAAAAAAAAAAAAACTCCACAGTCCTTTTCAGGGCTACAATTATTTCGTTAATGAGATACAGATCAATTTCAATATAAAATTATATTTACTTTCGCAATACGTTTCTTAAAAATAAGTATAAAATCAATCTATACAAAATCGCTATCAATTGGTTCAGGTAACGATAAAAAAAAATGGCGATTTTTTTTATATCCATGTAAATTTCTATACTTCACCAGTGAAATAAAGGTATTGGTTTTTTTTTATTCACTTTATACCGAATTTAAAACGGCCATTTTTTTCCCACATTATTCTTTCGTTGATTAACTTTAAGAAATTGAAATCGTTAAAAAATCTCTCTGAGAAATATTTTAGGGCCCTCAAAGGGGCCATTTTTGGGCTACAATTACTTCGTTAATAAGATACAGATAAATTTCAATATGAAACAACATTTACTTTCGAGCAGTACGTTTCGTAAAAATAAGTATAAAATCAATTCATACAAAATCGCTGTCAATTGGTACAGGTAACATGGTATAAAAAAAAAAAAATGGCGATTTTTTTTATATTCATGCAAACCTTTGGAAATTCCATACTTCACCAGTGAAATAAATGTGTCTGTTTTTTTCATTCACTTTAAACTGAATTTAAAACAACGGCCATTTTATTTTATTTTTTTCCACATTATTCTTTTGTTGATTAACTTTAACAAATTGAAATCGTTAAAAAATCTCTCAGAGAAATATTTTGGGGCCCTGAAAAGGGCCATTTTTGATGAAATTGGAAACGCATATCGAAAATTTACTTTGAGCTGGTGTATTTGGTAACTGCTTTAGTTCCTTCACTAACAGCATGCTTGGCAAGTTCACCAGGCAATAACAAACGGACGGCAGTTTGGATTTCCCGACTGGTGATTGTTGATCGCTTGTTGTAGTGTGCCAAACGAGATGCTTCGGCGGCGATTCTTTCGAAAATATCATTCACAAAACTGTTCATGATACTCATGGCCTTCGATGAAATACCAGTATCGGGATGTACTTGCTTCAACACTTTGTAGATGTAAATGGCGTAGCTTTCCTTCCTCTTGCGCTTCTTCTTCTTATCATTCTTGGTGATATTCTTCTGTGCCTTTCCGGCTTTCTTGGCTGCTTTTCCACTAGTTTTTGGTGGCATTTTTATTTTCACTTCACTTTACTTCACTGTGTTTGCACTGACGATTGAACGAGAACTGTAAAATTTTGCCATTTTACCCCACCTTAAGTCTCTTGACTCGACGATATTTTGTCAAGTACACAGTCACACAAACACATTGAAAATTGATTGAAATTTTTTGTATAAATAGAAGCAGCATTATCGGTCTATTTCATTATATAGTGATCAGTGGTGTTGTGCACAATCTTTAAAAAAAATACTACTAGTGAAAATGTCTGGCCGTGGTAAAGGAGGAAAAGTGAAGGGAAAGGCAAAGTCGCGCTCAAATCGTGCCGGACTACAGTTCCCCGTCGGTCGTATCCATCGTTTGCTTCGCAAGGGCAACTATGCTGAACGTGTCGGTGCTGGTGCTCCAGTGTATTTAGCAGCTGTTATGGAATATTTGGCTGCTGAAGTTTTAGAATTGGCGGGAAATGCTGCTCGTGACAACAAAAAGACAAGAATCATCCCTCGTCATTTGCAATTAGCCATCCGTAATGACGAAGAGTTGAACAAATTGCTGTCTGGTGTTACCATTGCACAAGGAGGCGTTCTTCCAAACATCCAAGCTGTTCTGTTGCCCAAGAAAACCGAAAAAAGTGCCTAAATCCATTACTTGTGAGAAGAAAAAAAAAAAAAAAAAAGTAACTCAAACAAACCGTCCTTTTAAGGACGACAAATCATTTTAATTAAGAGTATTAAATAATTTCAAATTTTATCTTAATTAGTGAAAAGAAAATTACTCTAATGATAGTAATTTAGTTTATGTATTGTATAAGTGTGTGCATGCAGGAAATAAATTCCGTGTTTGCGGGATTCGGAATTTCGTCAACAAACCCACACTAAAAACTCAAGATCATTTTGTTAGTGCGTGTGTATTACAAAAAAAATATTTTTTTTCCATAGGCCAGTATGATTTTCTTTATTCTCCAACGAAAGGTAAAGCTCAAAAGGGGAAACTAAAGGTCTGCGTATGTGTGTGTGTGTATATTTCTTTTAGAATTCGTTGAAAACAAAAAAGAGACGCTATGAAATTTGCCGCCATTTTGAAATCTAACTGACGCCATATGCTATGGAATGCGAAAAAAGAAATCAACACAACTGAATCTATTCAATATAATTTGACACCATTTTAAAAATTCACTTATGCCACATGTGAAAGAAAAAAGTTTTTTTTTTTTTTATATATTTTAATTTAATTTTCTAAGTCTCACTGATGCTCCAAAATAATACATACCTATGATAAAATTCTGTATTTCAGAAATCCAAACATACTTTTTATGAAATTCGAAATAAAATCACTTCAGAGATTTTTTTGTGGTCCTTAAAAGGACCGATTGTGTAAGAAATAATTTTTTTTCTTTTCTTTTTTAGATTATTTAACCTCCGAAACCATAAAGAGTGCGTCCTTGTCTCTTCAGTGCATATACAACATCCATTGCGGTGACTGTCTTACGCTTAGCGTGTTCGGTGTAGGTAACAGCATCACGAATAACATTTTCCAAGAACACTTTCAGCACACCACGGGTTTCTTCGTATATCAGACCAGAAATACGTTTCACACCACCACGACGAGCTAAACGGCGAATAGCGGGTTTTGTAATACCTTGGATATTATCACGCAACACTTTACGATGACGTTTAGCACCACCTTTGCCCAAACCTTTTCCTCCTTTACCACGACCAGTCATTTTTTTATTTTATTTCACTGAACACTGCACTAAAGTCACTATGAAACTGTACCGAAGCGCTAAATCACCACCGCTATTTATATTAATTTATAAGTAGGAGAAAATAATAGGGGAATAAACATATAAAGTGAAACAAGTGAACATGAACAAGCAGTTCGTGCGAATGTATAAGTATGAGAATTGGTATTATTTCGTTCCCATATTGTGTTAAAGTGAAGTAAATTGAGTGTAAAAAAGTGAAAAATGGCTCGTACAAAGCAAACTGCCCGTAAATCGACTGGTGGAAAAGCACCCAGGAAACAATTGGCGACTAAAGCAGCTCGCAAAAGTGCCCCAGCAACCGGAGGTGTTAAGAAACCACATCGTTATCGTCCAGGAACTGTTGCTCTTCGTGAAATTCGTCGTTACCAGAAAAGTACTGAATTGTTGATTCGCAAATTGCCTTTCCAACGTTTAGTTCGTGAAATTGCTCAGGATTTCAAAACAGATTTGCGTTTCCAAAGTTCAGCAGTGATGGCTCTTCAAGAAGCAAGTGAAGCCTATTTGGTTGGTCTTTTCGAGGATACTAATTTGTGCGCCATTCATGCTAAACGTGTTACAATCATGCCAAAAGATATTCAATTGGCTCGACGCATCCGTGGTGAACGTGCTTAAGTACATCTACATACAGAAATATTTTATAAACGGTCCTTTTCAGGACCACAAATATGACAAAGAGATTTTAATGCGTTGTTCAATTCAATTCTAGAGTAAAAACAAGTATATACAAATATAATTGAATCAGTAAATTTATAGAAAAAAAAAGGGATTACTTCAATTAGATTGCGAGTATAGTCTGTGCAAGGAATCGAATAAGTGAAAAAAAAAAAAAACAAAGTTTGAGTATAATTGTGTACCATTAGGAAGCAGTATTGTATTGAATTTTATATGCATATTACAAATATTTACTTAATTTTAGGGCAAATCATCAATAAATAGTTTAGCGAGAGAATTTTTTTATTTTTCGTAAGTTTAGTTTCAATGTCAATAGCACATCTTATGTCGTTTGATTTTAGAAATTTAAAGAAATAAATTTGAATGAAATGATTTAAAAAAATGATCTATTTTGGAAATAATGAATCACTTAAAAGAAATAGATGGTAAAATATATACAAATGCACTAACTAAACATTAAATTAAACAAGTCAATTTATAGAGAAAATTGATAAGTTCAATTAGATTGCGAGTAGACTATACTCGCAAAGAATCAAAGAAGTAAAAGAAAACTGTAAGTCTGAGTACAATTGTGTACCATTAGGAAGCAATATGTACTGAATTTTATACATAATATGCATATAAAATGAATCCATAAAAATAAATATTATAAATATAGACTTTTAGCGAGAGAAATTTTTTTAGTTTTTATAAGTTAAGTTTCAATGTCAATAGAGCATCTTATGTCGCTTGATTTTAGTAACGCAAATGTTAGATTTTTAATGGAAGTTTTATAAATTCACATTGAAATATATTATACATTTTTATATTTTTATACAAATAATCCTAGTCATAACAAAATACAGTCTCATTTGAGCTATTAAAGAATAGAAAAAAAAAATAAAAAATCTTCCAACAAGTAAAGGCATTGGTCATGGGTACTCATCACTTATATGTATGTACATTCATTATCGAATGGAAAATGCTAAAATATAATATATTTGCAATTAAAAGCATTTTATTTCCTTGAAGTTTATGAAAATGAGTAATTTTATTATTATTTATGTTATATTATCGTTTAAGGGAGCAAATATTCGAAAATAATATCAAAGGAAAAAAATCTTCCTATGAGAATTTTTCTATTAATTCACAGAGTATGGATATGTGCATTAACAAATGTAAAATATGAAAATATGATATATTTTTCATTATAAATATATTAATTTGTTGGCAATTTATGAAAATTAGTACCAACATATTTATATTATCGTATATTATTGTGCTAGAACAAAAAAAATATTTGTTTTAATAGAAACTCAAAACGTTTAGAGAAAGTAAAACAAGCGTTTCATTACTCCAAAAATGATTATTTTATTTACAAGGCAATATTCAATATTGGTGTTAGATTTTAATTTTATATGATTATATGAACCATATACTTTATACTGTATATGATTTTAGACATTAAACAATTGAATTTGTTTAAATAAAAGGGTTTTTATACGCGAGTAGTGAAAGAAATTCATCAAACATTGACTTTAATAGTGATGTTACGTCACATTAAAGAAATAAATTTGAATGAAATTATTTAAAAAATGATCTATTATATTATAGTAATCTAAATGATGTAATATTGGTAAGAAATATCTTTTAGAACATAAAAAATAATGAATTTTTTAGAAGAACTCAAGGATAGAACTCAGTAAAAGCGCCCAAATAAATGAAATTTTTGCATACCTTCCTACTCGGTGATTCTCAGATAGCTGTGTACACGCGGTATTCTCTGGTCGGCGTTTATTAAAATACATAGTGATTATCAAGTGTTTTTCTTGTTGATAAAAATTGTTTAAAAGTTTAAATAATAAAATGGCCGATACAGTCGCTGCTACTCCTGCTGTCGTTGCAGAAAAAAAACCGAAGAAGGCTGCCGCTAGTGGTTCAAAGAAACCAAAATCGACTCCATCTCATCCTCCTACTCAACAAATGGTGGATGCTGCTATCAAAACGTTGAAAGAACGCGGTGGTTCATCTCTTTTGGCTATTAAAAAATATATCGCGGCTACGTACAAAGTTGATGTGCAAAAACTTGCTCCGTTCATCAAGAAATATTTAAAAAGTGCTGTAGCTAGTGGTAAATTAGTGCAAACAAAAGGAAAGGGTGCTGCTGGTTCATTCAAATTGTCGGCATCTGCTAGCAAGGAACCAAAAGCGAAATCAGCTGAGAAGAAGAAGTCGACGAAGCCAAAAACTGCTGCCGCTGGTGAGAAAAAAGTGAAAAAAGCAACTGGTGAGAAGAAAGTGAAGAAAGCTGCCACCACTACAAAGAAAAGTGCTGAGAAGAAAAAAGTGGAAAAATCAAAGGTAAAGAGTATCAAGAAAACTAGCGCTGTCAAGGCAAAAACAACTAAGCCAAAGGCTGCCGCTACTAAAGCTAAAGTACCCAAAGCTAAATCTGCAACATCATCCGCAGCCAAACCTAAAAAGGCTGTTGCGGCTAAGAAAGGTAAAAAATAATTTCATTGCAAGCATTTGCAAAAAAGAAATTAAAAAAAAAAAAAACTCCACAGTCCTTTTCAGGGCTACAATTATTTCGTTAATGAGATACAGATCAATTTCAATATAAAATTATATTTACTTTCGCAATACGTTTCTTAAAAATAAGTATAAAATCAATCTATACAAAATCGCTATCAATTGGTTCAGGTAACGATAAAAAAAAATGGCGATTTTTTTTATATCCATGTAAATTTCTATACTTCACCAGTGAAATAAAGGTATTGGTTTTTTTTTATTCACTTTATACCGAATTTAAAACGGCCATTTTTTTCCCACATTATTCTTTCGTTGATTAACTTTAAGAAATTGAAATCGTTAAAAAATCTCTCTGAGAAATATTTTAGGGCCCTCAAAGGGGCCATTTTTGGGCTACAATTACTTCGTTAATAAGATACAGATAAATTTCAATATGAAACAACATTTACTTTCGAGCAGTACGTTTCGTAAAAATAAGTATAAAATCAATTCATACAAAATCGCTGTCAATTGGTACAGGTAACATGGTATAAAAAAAAAAAAATGGCGATTTTTTTTATATTCATGCAAACCTTTGGAAATTCCATACTTCACCAGTGAAATAAATGTGTCTGTTTTTTTCATTCACTTTAAACTGAATTTAAAACAACGGCCATTTTATTTTATTTTTTTCCACATTATTCTTTTGTTGATTAACTTTAACAAATTGAAATCGTTAAAAAATCTCTCAGAGAAATATTTTGGGGCCCTGAAAAGGGCCATTTTTGATGAAATTGGAAACGCATATCGAAAATTTACTTTGAGCTGGTGTATTTGGTAACTGCTTTAGTTCCTTCACTAACAGCATGCTTGGCAAGTTCACCAGGCAATAACAAACGGACGGCAGTTTGGATTTCCCGACTGGTGATTGTTGATCGCTTGTTGTAGTGTGCCAAACGAGATGCTTCGGCGGCGATTCTTTCGAAAATATCATTCACAAAACTGTTCATGATACTCATGGCCTTCGATGAAATACCAGTATCGGGATGTACTTGCTTCAACACTTTGTAGATGTAAATGGCGTAGCTTTCCTTCCTCTTGCGCTTCTTCTTCTTATCATTCTTGGTGATATTCTTCTGTGCCTTTCCGGCTTTCTTGGCTGCTTTTCCACTAGTTTTTGGTGGCATTTTTATTTTCACTTCACTTTACTTCACTGTGTTTGCACTGACGATTGAACGAGAACTGTAAAATTTTGCCATTTTACCCCACCTTAAGTCTCTTGACTCGACGATATTTTGTCAAGTACACAGTCACACAAACACATTGAAAATTGATTGAAATTTTTTGTATAAATAGAAGCAGCATTATCGGTCTATTTCATTATATAGTGATCAGTGGTGTTGTGCACAATCTTTAAAAAAAATACTACTAGTGAAAATGTCTGGCCGTGGTAAAGGAGGAAAAGTGAAGGGAAAGGCAAAGTCGCGCTCAAATCGTGCCGGACTACAGTTCCCCGTCGGTCGTATCCATCGTTTGCTTCGCAAGGGCAACTATGCTGAACGTGTCGGTGCTGGTGCTCCAGTGTATTTAGCAGCTGTTATGGAATATTTGGCTGCTGAAGTTTTAGAATTGGCGGGAAATGCTGCTCGTGACAACAAAAAGACAAGAATCATCCCTCGTCATTTGCAATTAGCCATCCGTAATGACGAAGAGTTGAACAAATTGCTGTCTGGTGTTACCATTGCACAAGGAGGCGTTCTTCCAAACATCCAAGCTGTTCTGTTGCCCAAGAAAACCGAAAAAAGTGCCTAAATCCATTACTTGTGAGAAGAAAAAAAAAAAAAAAAAAGTAACTCAAACAAACCGTCCTTTTAAGGACGACAAATCATTTTAATTAAGAGTATTAAATAATTTCAAATTTTATCTTAATTAGTGAAAAGAAAATTACTCTAATGATAGTAATTTAGTTTATGTATTGTATAAGTGTGTGCATGCAGGAAATAAATTCCGTGTTTGCGGGATTCGGAATTTCGTCAACAAACCCACACTAAAAACTCAAGATCATTTTGTTAGTGCGTGTGTATTACAAAAAAAATATTTTTTTTCCATAGGCCAGTATGATTTTCTTTATTCTCCAACGAAAGGTAAAGCTCAAAAGGGGAAACTAAAGGTCTGCGTATGTGTGTGTGTGTATATTTCTTTTAGAATTCGTTGAAAACAAAAAAGAGACGCTATGAAATTTGCCGCCATTTTGAAATCTAACTGACGCCATATGCTATGGAATGCGAAAAAAGAAATCAACACAACTGAATCTATTCAATATAATTTGACACCATTTTAAAAATTCACTTATGCCACATGTGAAAGAAAAAAGTTTTTTTTTTTTTTATATATTTTAATTTAATTTTCTAAGTCTCACTGATGCTCCAAAATAATACATACCTATGATAAAATTCTGTATTTCAGAAATCCAAACATACTTTTTATGAAATTCGAAATAAAATCACTTCAGAGATTTTTTTGTGGTCCTTAAAAGGACCGATTGTGTAAGAAATAATTTTTTTTCTTTTCTTTTTTAGATTATTTAACCTCCGAAACCATAAAGAGTGCGTCCTTGTCTCTTCAGTGCATATACAACATCCATTGCGGTGACTGTCTTACGCTTAGCGTGTTCGGTGTAGGTAACAGCATCACGAATAACATTTTCCAAGAACACTTTCAGCACACCACGGGTTTCTTCGTATATCAGACCAGAAATACGTTTCACACCACCACGACGAGCTAAACGGCGAATAGCGGGTTTTGTAATACCTTGGATATTATCACGCAACACTTTACGATGACGTTTAGCACCACCTTTGCCCAAACCTTTTCCTCCTTTACCACGACCAGTCATTTTTTTATTTTATTTCACTGAACACTGCACTAAAGTCACTATGAAACTGTACCGAAGCGCTAAATCACCACCGCTATTTATATTAATTTATAAGTAGGAGAAAATAATAGGGGAATAAACATATAAAGTGAAACAAGTGAACATGAACAAGCAGTTCGTGCGAATGTATAAGTATGAGAATTGGTATTATTTCGTTCCCATATTGTGTTAAAGTGAAGTAAATTGAGTGTAAAAAAGTGAAAAATGGCTCGTACAAAGCAAACTGCCCGTAAATCGACTGGTGGAAAAGCACCCAGGAAACAATTGGCGACTAAAGCAGCTCGCAAAAGTGCCCCAGCAACCGGAGGTGTTAAGAAACCACATCGTTATCGTCCAGGAACTGTTGCTCTTCGTGAAATTCGTCGTTACCAGAAAAGTACTGAATTGTTGATTCGCAAATTGCCTTTCCAACGTTTAGTTCGTGAAATTGCTCAGGATTTCAAAACAGATTTGCGTTTCCAAAGTTCAGCAGTGATGGCTCTTCAAGAAGCAAGTGAAGCCTATTTGGTTGGTCTTTTCGAGGATACTAATTTGTGCGCCATTCATGCTAAACGTGTTACAATCATGCCAAAAGATATTCAATTGGCTCGACGCATCCGTGGTGAACGTGCTTAAGTACATCTACATACAGAAATATTTTATAAACGGTCCTTTTCAGGACCACAAATATGACAAAGAGATTTTAATGCGTTGTTCAATTCAATTCTAGAGTAAAAACAAGTATATACAAATATAATTGAATCAGTAAATTTATAGAAAAAAAAAGGGATTACTTCAATTAGATTGCGAGTATAGTCTGTGCAAGGAATCGAATAAGTGAAAAAAAAAAAAAACAAAGTTTGAGTATAATTGTGTACCATTAGGAAGCAGTATTGTATTGAATTTTATATGCATATTACAAATATTTACTTAATTTTAGGGCAAATCATCAATAAATAGTTTAGCGAGAGAATTTTTTTATTTTTCGTAAGTTTAGTTTCAATGTCAATAGCACATCTTATGTCGTTTGATTTTAGAAATTTAAAGAAATAAATTTGAATGAAATGATTTAAAAAAATGATCTATTTTGGAAATAATGAATCACTTAAAAGAAATAGATGGTAAAATATATACAAATGCACTAACTAAACATTAAATTAAACAAGTCAATTTATAGAGAAAATTGATAAGTTCAATTAGATTGCGAGTAGACTATACTCGCAAAGAATCAAAGAAGTAAAAGAAAACTGTAAGTCTGAGTACAATTGTGTACCATTAGGAAGCAATATGTACTGAATTTTATACATAATATGCATATAAAATGAATCCATAAAAATAAATATTATAAATATAGACTTTTAGCGAGAGAAATTTTTTTAGTTTTTATAAGTTAAGTTTCAATGTCAATAGAGCATCTTATGTCGCTTGATTTTAGTAACGCAAATGTTAGATTTTTAATGGAAGTTTTATAAATTCACATTGAAATATATTATACATTTTTATATTTTTATACAAATAATCCTAGTCATAACAAAATACAGTCTCATTTGAGCTATTAAAGAATAGAAAAAAAAAATAAAAAATCTTCCAACAAGTAAAGGCATTGGTCATGGGTACTCATCACTTATATGTATGTACATTCATTATCGAATGGAAAATGCTAAAATATAATATATTTGCAATTAAAAGCATTTTATTTCCTTGAAGTTTATGAAAATGAGTAATTTTATTATTATTTATGTTATATTATCGTTTAAGGGAGCAAATATTCGAAAATAATATCAAAGGAAAAAAATCTTCCTATGAGAATTTTTCTATTAATTCACAGAGTATGGATATGTGCATTAACAAATGTAAAATATGAAAATATGATATATTTTTCATTATAAATATATTAATTTGTTGGCAATTTATGAAAATTAGTACCAACATATTTATATTATCGTATATTATTGTGCTAGAACAAAAAAAATATTTGTTTTAATAGAAACTCAAAACGTTTAGAGAAAGTAAAACAAGCGTTTCATTACTCCAAAAATGATTATTTTATTTACAAGGCAATATTCAATATTGGTGTTAGATTTTAATTTTATATGATTATATGAACCATATACTTTATACTGTATATGATTTTAGACATTAAACAATTGAATTTGTTTAAATAAAAGGGTTTTTATACGCGAGTAGTGAAAGAAATTCATCAAACATTGACTTTAATAGTGATGTTACGTCACATTAAAGAAATAAATTTGAATGAAATTATTTAAAAAATGATCTATTATATTATAGTAATCTAAATGATGTAATATTGGTAAGAAATATCTTTTAGAACATAAAAAATAATGAATTTTTTAGAAGAACTCAAGGATAGAACTCAGTAAAAGCGCCCAAATAAATGAAATTTTTGCATACCTTCCTACTCGGTGATTCTCAGATAGCTGTGTACACGCGGTATTCTCTGGTCGGCGTTTATTAAAATACATAGTGATTATCAAGTGTTTTTCTTGTTGATAAAAATTGTTTAAAAGTTTAAATAATAAAATGGCCGATACAGTCGCTGCTACTCCTGCTGTCGTTGCAGAAAAAAAACCGAAGAAGGCTGCCGCTAGTGGTTCAAAGAAACCAAAATCGACTCCATCTCATCCTCCTACTCAACAAATGGTGGATGCTGCTATCAAAACGTTGAAAGAACGCGGTGGTTCATCTCTTTTGGCTATTAAAAAATATATCGCGGCTACGTACAAAGTTGATGTGCAAAAACTTGCTCCGTTCATCAAGAAATATTTAAAAAGTGCTGTAGCTAGTGGTAAATTAGTGCAAACAAAAGGAAAGGGTGCTGCTGGTTCATTCAAATTGTCGGCATCTGCTAGCAAGGAACCAAAAGCGAAATCAGCTGAGAAGAAGAAGTCGACGAAGCCAAAAACTGCTGCCGCTGGTGAGAAAAAAGTGAAAAAAGCAACTGGTGAGAAGAAAGTGAAGAAAGCTGCCACCACTACAAAGAAAAGTGCTGAGAAGAAAAAAGTGGAAAAATCAAAGGTAAAGAGTATCAAGAAAACTAGCGCTGTCAAGGCAAAAACAACTAAGCCAAAGGCTGCCGCTACTAAAGCTAAAGTACCCAAAGCTAAATCTGCAACATCATCCGCAGCCAAACCTAAAAAGGCTGTTGCGGCTAAGAAAGGTAAAAAATAATTTCATTGCAAGCATTTGCAAAAAAGAAATTAAAAAAAAAAAAAACTCCACAGTCCTTTTCAGGGCTACAATTATTTCGTTAATGAGATACAGATCAATTTCAATATAAAATTATATTTACTTTCGCAAT
Source organism: Brachypalpus laphriformis (assembly GCA_945910035.1). Lineage (NCBI taxonomy): Eukaryota > Metazoa > Arthropoda > Insecta > Diptera > Syrphidae > Brachypalpus > Brachypalpus laphriformis. Next base: position 234,573,516 of record OX246753.1, on the reverse strand, counting down.
ACGTTTCTTAAAAATAAGTATAAAATCAATCTATACAAAATCGCTATCAATTGGTTCAGGTAACGATAAAAAAAAAATGGCGATTTTTTTTATATCCATGTAAATTTCTATACTTCACCAGTGAAATAAAGGTATTGGTTTTTTTTTATTCACTTTATACCGAATTTAAAACGGCCATTTTTTTCCCACATTATTCTTTCGTTGATTAACTTTAAGAAATTGAAATCGTTAAAAAATCTCTCTGAGAAATATTTTAGGGCCCTCAAAGGGGCCATTTTTGGGCTACAATTACTTCGTTAATAAGATACAGATAAATTTCAATATGAAACAACATTTACTTTCGAGCAGTACGTTTCGTAAAAATAAGTATAAAATCAATTCATACAAAATCGCTGTCAATTGGTACAGGTAACATGGTATAAAAAAAAAAAAAATGGCGATTTTTTTTATATTCATGCAAACCTTTGGAAATTCCATACTTCACCAGTGAAATAAATGTGTCTGTTTTTTTCATTCACTTTAAACTGAATTTAAAACAACGGCCATTTTATTTTATTTTTTTCCACATTATTCTTTTGTTGATTAACTTTAAGAAATTGAAATCGTTAAAAAATCTCTCAGAGAAATATTTTGGGGCCCTGAAAAGGGCCATTTTTGATGAAATTGGAAACGCATATCGAAAATTTACTTTGAGCTGGTGTATTTGGTAACTGCTTTAGTTCCTTCACTAACAGCATGCTTGGCAAGTTCACCAGGCAATAACAAACGGACGGCAGTTTGGATTTCCCGACTGGTGATTGTTGATCGCTTGTTGTAGTGTGCCAAACGAGATGCTTCGGCGGCGATTCTTTCGAAAATATCATTCACAAAACTGTTCATGATACTCATGGCCTTCGATGAAATACCAGTATCGGGATGTACTTGCTTCAACACTTTGTAGATGTAAATGGCGTAGCTTTCCTTCCTCTTGCGCTTCTTCTTCTTATCATTCTTGGTGATATTCTTCTGTGCCTTTCCGGCTTTCTTGGCTGCTTTTCCACTAGTTTTTGGTGGCATTTTTATTTTCACTTCACTTTACTTCACTGTGTTTGCACTGACGATTGAACGAGAACTGTAAAATTTTGCCATTTTACCCCACCTTAAGTCTCTTGACTCGACGATATTTTGTCAAGTACACAGTCACACAAACACATTGAAAATTGATTGAAATTTTTTGTATAAATAGAAGCAGCATTATCGGTCTATTTCATTATATAGTGATCAGTGGTGTTGTGCACAATCTTTAAAAAAAATACTACTAGTGAAAATGTCTGGCCGTGGTAAAGGAGGAAAAGTGAAGGGAAAGGCAAAGTCGCGCTCAAATCGTGCCGGACTACAGTACCCCGTCGGTCGTATCCATCGTTTGCTTCGCAAGGGCAACTATGCTGAACGTGTCGGTGCTGGTGCTCCAGTGTATTTAGCAGCTGTTATGGAATATTTGGCTGCTGAAGTTTTAGAATTGGCGGGAAATGCTGCTCGTGACAACAAAAAGACAAGAATCATCCCTCGTCATTTGCAATTAGCCATCCGTAATGACGAAGAGTTGAACAAATTGCTGTCTGGTGTTACCATTGCACAAGGAGGCGTTCTTCCAAACATCCAAGCTGTTCTGTTGCCCAAGAAAACCGAAAAAAGTGCCTAAATCCATTACTTGTGAGAAGAAAAAAAAAAAAAAAAAAGTAACTCAAACAAACCGTCCTTTTAAGGACGACAAATCATTTTAATTAAGAGTATTAAATAATTTCAAATTTTATCTTAATTAGTGAAAAGAAAATTACTCTAATGATAGTAATTTAGTTTATGTATTGTATAAGTGTGTGCATGCAGGAAATAAATTCCGTGTTTGCGGGATTCGGAATTTCGTCAACAAACCCACACTAAAAACTCAAGATCATTTTGTTAGTGCGTGTGTATTACAAAAAAAATATTTTTTTTCCATAGGCCAGTATGATTTTCTTTATTCTCCAACGAAAGGTAAAGCTCAAAAGGGGAAACTAAAGGTCTGCGTATGTGTGTGTGTGTATATTTCTTTTAGAATTCGTTGAAAACAAAAAAGAGACGCTATGAAATTTGCCGCCATTTTGAAATCTAACTGACGCCATATGCTATGGAATGCGAAAAAAGAAATCAACACAACTGAATCTATTCAATATAATTTGACACCATTTTAAAAATTCACTTATGCCACATGTGAAAGAAAAAAGTTTTTTTTTTTTTTATATATTTTAATTTAATTTTCTAAGTCTCACTGATGCTCCAAAATAATACATACCTATGATAAAATTCTGTATTTCAGAAATCCAAACATACTTTTTATGAAATTCGAAATAAAATCACTTCAGAGATTTTTTTGTGGTCCTTAAAAGGACCGATTGTGTAAGAAATAATTTTTTTTCTTTTCTTTTTTAGATTATTTAACCTCCGAAACCATAAAGAGTGCGTCCTTGTCTCTTCAGTGCATATACAACATCCATTGCGGTGACTGTCTTACGCTTAGCGTGTTCGGTGTAGGTAACAGCATCACGAATAACATTTTCCAAGAACACTTTCAGCACACCACGGGTTTCTTCGTATATCAGACCAGAAATACGTTTCACACCACCACGACGAGCTAAACGGCGAATAGCGGGTTTTGTAATACCTTGGATATTATCACGCAACACTTTACGATGACGTTTAGCACCACCTTTGCCCAAACCTTTTCCTCCTTTACCACGACCAGTCATTTTTTTATTTTATTTCACTGAACACTGCACTAAAGTCACTATGAAACTGTACCGAAGCGCTAAATCACCACCGCTATTTATATTAATTTATAAGTAGGAGAAAATAATAGGGGAATAAACATATAAAGTGAAACAAGTGAACATGAACAAGCAGTTCGTGCGAATGTATAAGTATGAGAATTGGTATTATTTCGTTCCCATATTGTGTTAAAGTGAAGTAAATTGAGTGTAAAAAAGTGAAAAATGGCTCGTACAAAGCAAACTGCCCGTAAATCGACTGGTGGAAAAGCACCCAGGAAACAATTGGCGACTAAAGCAGCTCGCAAAAGTGCCCCAGCAACCGGAGGTGTTAAGAAACCACATCGTTATCGTCCAGGAACTGTTGCTCTTCGTGAAATTCGTCGTTACCAGAAAAGTACTGAATTGTTGATTCGCAAATTGCCTTTCCAACGTTTAGTTCGTGAAATTGCTCAGGATTTCAAAACAGATTTGCGTTTCCAAAGTTCAGCAGTGATGGCTCTTCAAGAAGCAAGTGAAGCCTATTTGGTTGGTCTTTTCGAGGATACTAATTTGTGCGCCATTCATGCTAAACGTGTTACAATCATGCCAAAAGATATTCAATTGGCTCGACGCATCCGTGGTGAACGTGCTTAAGTACATCTACATACAGAAATATTTTATAAACGGTCCTTTTCAGGACCACAAATATGACAAAGAGATTTTAATGCGTTGTTCAATTCAATTCTAGAGTAAAAACAAGTATATACAAATATAATTGAATCAGTAAATTTATAGAAAAAAAAAGGGATTACTTCAATTAGATTGCGAGTATAGTCTGTGCAAGGAATCGAATAAGTGAAAAAAAAAAAAAAACAAAGTTTGAGTATAATTGTGTACCATTAGGAAGCAGTATTGTATTGAATTTTATATGCATATTACAAATATTTACTTAATTTTAGGGCAAATCATCAATAAATAGTTTAGCGAGAGAATTTTTTTATTTTTCGTAAGTTTAGTTTCAATGTCAATAGCACATCTTATGTCGTTTGATTTTAGAAATTTAAAGAAATAAATTTGAATGAAATGATTTAAAAAAATGATCTATTTTGGAAATAATGAATCACTTAAAAGAAATAGATGGTAAAATATATACAAATGCACTAACTAAACATTAAATTAAACAAGTCAATTTATAGAGAAAATTGATAAGTTCAATTAGATTGCGAGTAGACTATACTCGCAAAGAATCAAAGAAGTAAAAGAAAACTGTAAGTCTGAGTACAATTGTGTACCATTAGGAAGCAATATGTACTGAATTTTATACATAATATGCATATAAAATGAATCCATAAAAATAAATATTATAAATATAGACTTTTAGCGAGAGAAATTTTTTTAGTTTTTATAAGTTAAGTTTCAATGTCAATAGAGCATCTTATGTCGCTTGATTTTAGTAACGCAAATGTTAGATTTTTAATGGAAGTTTTATAAATTCACATTGAAATATATTATACATTTTTATATTTTTATACAAATAATCCTAGTCATAACAAAATACAGTCTCATTTGAGCTATTAAAGAATAGAAAAAAAAAATAAAAAATCTTCCAACAAGTAAAGGCATTGGTCATGGGTACTCATCACTTATATGTATGTACATTCATTATCGAATGGAAAATGCTAAAATATAATATATTTGCAATTAAAAGCATTTTATTTCCTTGAAGTTTATGAAAATGAGTAATTTTATTATTATTTATGTTATATTATCGTTTAAGGGAGCAAATATTCGAAAATAATATCAAAGGAAAAAAATCTTCCTATGAGAATTTTTCTATTAATTCACAGAGTATGGATATGTGCATTAACAAATGTAAAATATGAAAATATGATATATTTTTCATTATAAATATATTAATTTGTTGGCAATTTATGAAAATTAGTACCAACATATTTATATTATCGTATATTATTGTGCTAGAACAAAAAAAATATTTGTTTTAATAGAAACTCAAAACGTTTAGAGAAAGTAAAACAAGCGTTTCATTACTCCAAAAATGATTATTTTATTTACAAGGCAATATTCAATATTGGTGTTAGATTTTAATTTTATATGATTATATGAACCATATACTTTATACTGTATATGATTTTAGACATTAAACAATTGAATTTGTTTAAATAAAAGGGTTTTTATACGCGAGTAGTGAAAGAAATTCATCAAACATTGACTTTAATAGTGATGTTACGTCACATTAAAGAAATAAATTTGAATGAAATTATTTAAAAAATGATCTATTATATTATAGTAATCTAAATGATGTAATATTGGTAAGAAATATCTTTTAGAACATAAAAAATAATGAATTTTTTAGAAGAACTCAAGGATAGAACTCAGTAAAAGCGCCCAAATAAATGAAATTTTTGCATACCTTCCTACTCGGTGATTCTCAGATAGCTGTGTACACGCGGTATTCTCTGGTCGGCGTTTATTAAAATACATAGTGATTATCAAGTGTTTTTCTTGTTGATAAAAATTGTTTAAAAGTTTAAATAATAAAATGGCCGATACAGTCGCTGCTACTCCTGCTGTCGTTGCAGAAAAAAAACCGAAGAAGGCTGCCGCTAGTGGTTCAAAGAAACCAAAATCGACTCCATCTCATCCTCCTACTCAACAAATGGTGGATGCTGCTATCAAAACGTTGAAAGAACGCGGTGGTTCATCTCTTTTGGCTATTAAAAAATATATCGCGGCTACGTACAAAGTTGATGTGCAAAAACTTGCTCCGTTCATCAAGAAATATTTAAAAAGTGCTGTAGCTAGTGGTAAATTAGTGCAAACAAAAGGAAAGGGTGCTGCTGGTTCATTCAAATTGTCGGCATCTGCTAGCAAGGAACCAAAAGCGAAATCAGCTGAGAAGAAGAAGTCGACGAAGCCAAAAACTGCTGCCGCTGGTGAGAAAAAAGTGAAAAAAGCAACTGGTGAGAAGAAAGTGAAGAAAGCTGCCACCACTACAAAGAAAAGTGCTGAGAAGAAAAAAGTGGAAAAATCAAAGGTAAAGAGTATCAAGAAAACTAGCGCTGTCAAGGCAAAAACAACTAAGCCAAAGGCTGCCGCTACTAAAGCTAAAGTACCCAAAGCTAAATCTGCAACATCATCCGCAGCCAAACCTAAAAAGGCTGTTGCGGCTAAGAAAGGTAAAAAATAATTTCATTGCAAGCATTTGCAAAAAAGAAATTAAAAAAAAAAAAAACTCCACAGTCCTTTTCAGGGCTACAATTATTTCGTTAATGAGATACAGATCAATTTCAATATAAAATTATATTTACTTTCGCAATACGTTTCTTAAAAATAAGTATAAAATCAATCTATACAAAATCGCTATCAATTGGTTCAGGTAACGATAAAAAAAAAATGGCGATTTTTTTTATATCCATGTAAATTTCTATACTTCACCAGTGAAATAAAGGTATTGGTTTTTTTTTATTCACTTTATACCGAATTTAAAACGGCCATTTTTTTCCCACATTATTCTTTCGTTGATTAACTTTAAGAAATTGAAATCGTTAAAAAATCTCTCTGAGAAATATTTTAGGGCCCTCAAAGGGGCCATTTTTGGGCTACAATTACTTCGTTAATAAGATACAGATAAATTTCAATATGAAACAACATTTACTTTCGAGCAGTACGTTTCGTAAAAATAAGTATAAAATCAATTCATACAAAATCGCTGTCAATTGGTACAGGTAACATGGTATAAAAAAAAAAAAATGGCGATTTTTTTTATATTCATGCAAACCTTTGGAAATTCCATACTTCACCAGTGAAATAAATGTGTCTGTTTTTTTCATTCACTTTAAACTGAATTTAAAACAACGGCCATTTTATTTTATTTTTTTCCACATTATTCTTTTGTTGATTAACTTTAACAAATTGAAATCGTTAAAAAATCTCTCAGAGAAATATTTTGGGGCCCTGAAAAGGGCCATTTTTGATGAAATTGGAAACGCATATCGAAAATTTACTTTGAGCTGGTGTATTTGGTAACTGCTTTAGTTCCTTCACTAACAGCATGCTTGGCAAGTTCACCAGGCAATAACAAACGGACGGCAGTTTGGATTTCCCGACTGGTGATTGTTGATCGCTTGTTGTAGTGTGCCAAACGAGATGCTTCGGCGGCGATTCTTTCGAAAATATCATTCACAAAACTGTTCATGATACTCATGGCCTTCGATGAAATACCAGTATCGGGATGTACTTGCTTCAACACTTTGTAGATGTAAATGGCGTAGCTTTCCTTCCTCTTGCGCTTCTTCTTCTTATCATTCTTGGTGATATTCTTCTGTGCCTTTCCGGCTTTCTTGGCTGCTTTTCCACTAGTTTTTGGTGGCATTTTTATTTTCACTTCACTTTACTTCACTGTGTTTGCACTGACGATTGAACGAGAACTGTAAAATTTTGCCATTTTACCCCACCTTAAGTCTCTTGACTCGACGATATTTTGTCAAGTACACAGTCACACAAACACATTGAAAATTGATTGAAATTTTTTGTATAAATAGAAGCAGCATTATCGGTCTATTTCATTATATAGTGATCAGTGGTGTTGTGCACAATCTTTAAAAAAAATACTACTAGTGAAAATGTCTGGCCGTGGTAAAGGAGGAAAAGTGAAGGGAAAGGCAAAGTCGCGCTCAAATCGTGCCGGACTACAGTTCCCCGTCGGTCGTATCCATCGTTTGCTTCGCAAGGGCAACTATGCTGAACGTGTCGGTGCTGGTGCTCCAGTGTATTTAGCAGCTGTTATGGAATATTTGGCTGCTGAAGTTTTAGAATTGGCGGGAAATGCTGCTCGTGACAACAAAAAGACAAGAATCATCCCTCGTCATTTGCAATTAGCCATCCGTAATGACGAAGAGTTGAACAAATTGCTGTCTGGTGTTACCATTGCACAAGGAGGCGTTCTTCCAAACATCCAAGCTGTTCTGTTGCCCAAGAAAACCGAAAAAAGTGCCTAAATCCATTACTTGTGAGAAGAAAAAAAAAAAAAAAAAAGTAACTCAAACAAACCGTCCTTTTAAGGACGACAAATCATTTTAATTAAGAGTATTAAATAATTTCAAATTTTATCTTAATTAGTGAAAAGAAAATTACTCTAATGATAGTAATTTAGTTTATGTATTGTATAAGTGTGTGCATGCAGGAAATAAATTCCGTGTTTGCGGGATTCGGAATTTCGTCAACAAACCCACACTAAAAACTCAAGATCATTTTGTTAGTGCGTGTGTATTACAAAAAAAATATTTTTTTTCCATAGGCCAGTATGATTTTCTTTATTCTCCAACGAAAGGTAAAGCTCAAAAGGGGAAACTAAAGGTCTGCGTATGTGTGTGTGTGTATATTTCTTTTAGAATTCGTTGAAAACAAAAAAGAGACGCTATGAAATTTGCCGCCATTTTGAAATCTAACTGACGCCATATGCTATGGAATGCGAAAAAAGAAATCAACACAACTGAATCTATTCAATATAATTTGACACCATTTTAAAAATTCACTTATGCCACATGTGAAAGAAAAAAGTTTTTTTTTTTTTTATATATTTTAATTTAATTTTCTAAGTCTCACTGATGCTCCAAAATAATACATACCTATGATAAAATTCTGTATTTCAGAAATCCAAACATACTTTTTATGAAATTCGAAATAAAATCACTTCAGAGATTTTTTTGTGGTCCTTAAAAGGACCGATTGTGTAAGAAATAATTTTTTTTCTTTTCTTTTTTAGATTATTTAACCTCCGAAACCATAAAGAGTGCGTCCTTGTCTCTTCAGTGCATATACAACATCCATTGCGGTGACTGTCTTACGCTTAGCGTGTTCGGTGTAGGTAACAGCATCACGAATAACATTTTCCAAGAACACTTTCAGCACACCACGGGTTTCTTCGTATATCAGACCAGAAATACGTTTCACACCACCACGACGAGCTAAACGGCGAATAGCGGGTTTTGTAATACCTTGGATATTATCACGCAACACTTTACGATGACGTTTAGCACCACCTTTGCCCAAACCTTTTCCTCCTTTACCACGACCAGTCATTTTTTTATTTTATTTCACTGAACACTGCACTAAAGTCACTATGAAACTGTACCGAAGCGCTAAATCACCACCGCTATTTATATTAATTTATAAGTAGGAGAAAATAATAGGGGAATAAACATATAAAGTGAAACAAGTGAACATGAACAAGCAGTTCGTGCGAATGTATAAGTATGAGAATTGGTATTATTTCGTTCCCATATTGTGTTAAAGTGAAGTAAATTGAGTGTAAAAAAGTGAAAAATGGCTCGTACAAAGCAAACTGCCCGTAAATCGACTGGTGGAAAAGCACCCAGGAAACAATTGGCGACTAAAGCAGCTCGCAAAAGTGCCCCAGCAACCGGAGGTGTTAAGAAACCACATCGTTATCGTCCAGGAACTGTTGCTCTTCGTGAAATTCGTCGTTACCAGAAAAGTACTGAATTGTTGATTCGCAAATTGCCTTTCCAACGTTTAGTTCGTGAAATTGCTCAGGATTTCAAAACAGATTTGCGTTTCCAAAGTTCAGCAGTGATGGCTCTTCAAGAAGCAAGTGAAGCCTATTTGGTTGGTCTTTTCGAGGATACTAATTTGTGCGCCATTCATGCTAAACGTGTTACAATCATGCCAAAAGATATTCAATTGGCTCGACGCATCCGTGGTGAACGTGCTTAAGTACATCTACATACAGAAATATTTTATAAACGGTCCTTTTCAGGACCACAAATATGACAAAGAGATTTTAATGCGTTGTTCAATTCAATTCTAGAGTAAAAACAAGTATATACAAATATAATTGAATCAGTAAATTTATAGAAAAAAAAAGGGATTACTTCAATTAGATTGCGAGTATAGTCTGTGCAAGGAATCGAATAAGTGAAAAAAAAAAAAAACAAAGTTTGAGTATAATTGTGTACCATTAGGAAGCAGTATTGTATTGAATTTTATATGCATATTACAAATATTTACTTAATTTTAGGGCAAATCATCAATAAATAGTTTAGCGAGAGAATTTTTTTATTTTTCGTAAGTTTAGTTTCAATGTCAATAGCACATCTTATGTCGTTTGATTTTAGAAATTTAAAGAAATAAATTTGAATGAAATGATTTAAAAAAATGATCTATTTTGGAAATAATGAATCACTTAAAAGAAATAGATGGTAAAATATATACAAATGCACTAACTAAACATTAAATTAAACAAGTCAATTTATAGAGAAAATTGATAAGTTCAATTAGATTGCGAGTAGACTATACTCGCAAAGAATCAAAGAAGTAAAAGAAAACTGTAAGTCTGAGTACAATTGTGTACCATTAGGAAGCAATATGTACTGAATTTTATACATAATATGCATATAAAATGAATCCATAAAAATAAATATTATAAATATAGACTTTTAGCGAGAGAAATTTTTTTAGTTTTTATAAGTTAAGTTTCAATGTCAATAGAGCATCTTATGTCGCTTGATTTTAGTAACGCAAATGTTAGATTTTTAATGGAAGTTTTATAAATTCACATTGAAATATATTATACATTTTTATATTTTTATACAAATAATCCTAGTCATAACAAAATACAGTCTCATTTGAGCTATTAAAGAATAGAAAAAAAAAATAAAAAATCTTCCAACAAGTAAAGGCATTGGTCATGGGTACTCATCACTTATATGTATGTACATTCATTATCGAATGGAAAATGCTAAAATATAATATATTTGCAATTAAAAGCATTTTATTTCCTTGAAGTTTATGAAAATGAGTAATTTTATTATTATTTATGTTATATTATCGTTTAAGGGAGCAAATATTCGAAAATAATATCAAAGGAAAAAAATCTTCCTATGAGAATTTTTCTATTAATTCACAGAGTATGGATATGTGCATTAACAAATGTAAAATATGAAAATATGATATATTTTTCATTATAAATATATTAATTTGTTGGCAATTTATGAAAATTAGTACCAACATATTTATATTATCGTATATTATTGTGCTAGAACAAAAAAAATATTTGTTTTAATAGAAACTCAAAACGTTTAGAGAAAGTAAAACAAGCGTTTCATTACTCCAAAAATGATTATTTTATTTACAAGGCAATATTCAATATTGGTGTTAGATTTTAATTTTATATGATTATATGAACCATATACTTTATACTGTATATGATTTTAGACATTAAACAATTGAATTTGTTTAAATAAAAGGGTTTTTATACGCGAGTAGTGAAAGAAATTCATCAAACATTGACTTTAATAGTGATGTTACGTCACATTAAAGAAATAAATTTGAATGAAATTATTTAAAAAATGATCTATTATATTATAGTAATCTAAATGATGTAATATTGGTAAGAAATATCTTTTAGAACATAAAAAATAATGAATTTTTTAGAAGAACTCAAGGATAGAACTCAGTAAAAGCGCCCAAATAAATGAAATTTTTGCATACCTTCCTACTCGGTGATTCTCAGATAGCTGTGTACACGCGGTATTCTCTGGTCGGCGTTTATTAAAATACATAGTGATTATCAAGTGTTTTTCTTGTTGATAAAAATTGTTTAAAAGTTTAAATAATAAAATGGCCGATACAGTCGCTGCTACTCCTGCTGTCGTTGCAGAAAAAAAACCGAAGAAGGCTGCCGCTAGTGGTTCAAAGAAACCAAAATCGACTCCATCTCATCCTCCTACTCAACAAATGGTGGATGCTGCTATCAAAACGTTGAAAGAACGCGGTGGTTCATCTCTTTTGGCTATTAAAAAATATATCGCGGCTACGTACAAAGTTGATGTGCAAAAACTTGCTCCGTTCATCAAGAAATATTTAAAAAGTGCTGTAGCTAGTGGTAAATTAGTGCAAACAAAAGGAAAGGGTGCTGCTGGTTCATTCAAATTGTCGGCATCTGCTAGCAAGGAACCAAAAGCGAAATCAGCTGAGAAGAAGAAGTCGACGAAGCCAAAAACTGCTGCCGCTGGTGAGAAAAAAGTGAAAAAAGCAACTGGTGAGAAGAAAGTGAAGAAAGCTGCCACCACTACAAAGAAAAGTGCTGAGAAGAAAAAAGTGGAAAAATCAAAGGTAAAGAGTATCAAGAAAACTAGCGCTGTCAAGGCAAAAACAACTAAGCCAAAGGCTGCCGCTACTAAAGCTAAAGTACCCAAAGCTAAATCTGCAACATCATCCGCAGCCAAACCTAAAAAGGCTGTTGCGGCTAAGAAAGGTAAAAAATAATTTCATTGCAAGCATTTGCAAAAAAGAAATTAAAAAAAAAAAAAACTCCACAGTCCTTTTCAGGGCTACAATTATTTCGTTAATGAGATACAGATCAATTTCAATATAAAATTATATTTACTTTCGCAATACGTTTCTTAAAAATAAGTATAAAATCAATCTATACAAAATCGCTATCAATTGGTTCAGGTAACGATAAAAAAAAAATGGCGATTTTTTTTATATCCATGTAAATTTCTATACTTCACCAGTGAAATAAAGGTATTGGTTTTTTTTTATTCACTTTATACCGAATTTAAAACGGCCATTTTTTTCCCACATTATTCTTTCGTTGATTAACTTTAAGAAATTGAAATCGTTAAAAAATCTCTCTGAGAAATATTTTAGGGCCCTCAAAGGGGCCATTTTTGGGCTACAATTACTTCGTTAATAAGATACAGATAAATTTCAATATGAAACAACATTTACTTTCGAGCAGTACGTTTCGTAAAAATAAGTATAAAATCAATTCATACAAAATCGCTGTCAATTGGTACAGGTAACATGGTATAAAAAAAAAAAAATGGCGATTTTTTTTATATTCATGCAAACCTTTGGAAATTCCATACTTCACCAGTGAAATAAATGTGTCTGTTTTTTTCATTCACTTTAAACTGAATTTAAAACAACGGCCATTTTATTTTATTTTTTTCCACATTATTCTTTTGTTGATTAACTTTAACAAATTGAAATCGTTAAAAAATCTCTCAGAGAAATATTTTGGGGCCCTGAAAAGGGCCATTTTTGATGAAATTGGAAACGCATATCGAAAATTTACTTTGAGCTGGTGTATTTGGTAACTGCTTTAGTTCCTTCACTAACAGCATGCTTGGCAAGTTCACCAGGCAATAACAAACGGACGGCAGTTTGGATTTCCCGACTGGTGATTGTTGATCGCTTGTTGTAGTGTGCCAAACGAGATGCTTCGGCGGCGATTCTTTCGAAAATATCATTCACAAAACTGTTCATGATACTCATGGCCTTCGATGAAATACCAGTATCGGGATGTACTTGCTTCAACACTTTGTAGATGTAAATGGCGTAGCTTTCCTTCCTCTTGCGCTTCTTCTTCTTATCATTCTTGGTGATATTCTTCTGTGCCTTTCCGGCTTTCTTGGCTGCTTTTCCACTAGTTTTTGGTGGCATTTTTATTTTCACTTCACTTCACTGTGTTTGCACTGACGATTGAACGAGAACTGTAAAATTTTGCCATTTTACCCCACCTTAAGTCTCTTGACTCGACGATATTTTGTCAAGTACACAGTCACACAAACACATTGAAAATTGATTGAAATTTTTTGTATAAATAGAAGCAGCATTATCGGTCTATTTCATTATATAGTGATCAGTGGTGTTGTGCACAATCTTTAAAAAAAATGCTACTAGTGAAAATGTCTGGCCGTGGTAAAGGAGGAAAAGTGAAGGGAAAGGCAAAGTCGCGCTCAAATCGTGCCGGACTACAGTTCCCCGTCGGTCGTATCCATCGTTTGCTTCGCAAGGGCAACTATGCTGAACGTGTCGGTGCTGGTGCTCCAGTGTATTTAGCAGCTGTTATGGAATATTTGGCTGCTGAAGTTTTAGAATTGGCGGGAAATGCTGCTCGTGACAACAAAAAGACAAGAATCATCCCTCGTCATTTGCAATTAGCCATCCGTAATGACGAAGAGTTGAACAAATTGCTGTCTGGTGTTACCATTGCACAAGGAGGCGTTCTTCCAAACATCCAAGCTGTTCTGTTGCCCAAGAAAACCGAAAAAAGTGCCTAAATCCATTACTTGTGAGAAGAAAAAAAAAAAAAAAAAAGTAACTCAAACAAACCGTCCTTTTAAGGACGACAAATCATTTTAATTAAGAGTATTAAATAATTTCAAATTTTATCTTAATTAGTGAAAAGAAAATTACTCTAATGATAGTAATTTAGTTTATGTATTGTATAAGTGTGTGCATGCAGGAAATAAATTCCGTGTTTGCGGGATTCGGAATTTCGTCAACAAACCCACACTAAAAACTCAAGATCATTTTGTTAGTGCGTGTGTATTACAAAAAAAATATTTTTTTTCCATAGGCCAGTATGATTTTCTTTATTCTCCAACGAAAGGTAAAGCTCAAAAGGGGAAACTAAAGGTCTGCGTATGTGTGTGTGTGTATATTTCTTTTAGAATTCGTTGAAAACAAAAAAGAGACGCTATGAAATTTGCCGCCATTTTGAAATCTAACTGACGCCATATGCTATGGAATGCGAAAAAAGAAATCAACACAACTGAATCTATTCAATATAATTTGACACCATTTTAAAAATTCACTTATGCCACATGTGAAAGAAAAAAGTTTTTTTTTTTTTTATATATTTTAATTTAATTTTCTAAGTCTCACTGATGCTCCAAAATAATACATACCTATGATAAAATTCTGTATTTCAGAAATCCAAACATACTTTTTATGAAATTCGAAATAAAATCACTTCAGAGATTTTTTTGTGGTCCTTAAAAGGACCGATTGTGTAAGAAATAATTTTTTTTCTTTTCTTTTTTAGATTATTTAACCTCCGAAACCATAAAGAGTGCGTCCTTGTCTCTTCAGTGCATATACAACATCCATTGCGGTGACTGTCTTACGCTTAGCGTGTTCGGTGTAGGTAACAGCATCACGAATAACATTTTCCAAGAACACTTTCAGCACACCACGGGTTTCTTCGTATATCAGACCAGAAATACGTTTCACACCACCACGACGAGCTAAACGGCGAATAGCGGGTTTTGTAATACCTTGGATATTATCACGCAACACTTTACGATGACGTTTAGCACCACCTTTGCCCAAACCTTTTCCTCCTTTACCACGACCAGTCATTTTTTTATTTTATTTCACTGAACACTGCACTAAAGTCACTATGAAACTGTACCGAAGCGCTAAATCACCACCGCTATTTATATTAATTTATAAGTAGGAGAAAATAATAGGGGAATAAACATATAAAGTGAAACAAGTGAACATGAACAAGCAGTTCGTGCGAATGTATAAGTATGAGAATTGGTATTATTTCGTTCCCATATTGTGTTAAAGTGAAGTAAATTGAGTGTAAAAAAGTGAAAAATGGCTCGTACAAAGCAAACTGCCCGTAAATCGACTGGTGGAAAAGCACCCAGGAAACAATTGGCGACTAAAGCAGCTCGCAAAAGTGCCCCAGCAACCGGAGGTGTTAAGAAACCACATCGTTATCGTCCAGGAACTGTTGCTCTTCGTGAAATTCGTCGTTACCAGAAAAGTACTGAATTGTTGATTCGCAAATTGCCTTTCCAACGTTTAGTTCGTGAAATTGCTCAGGATTTCAAAACAGATTTGCGTTTCCAAAGTTCAGCAGTGATGGCTCTTCAAGAAGCAAGTGAAGCCTATTTGGTTGGTCTTTTCGAGGATACTAATTTGTGCGCCATTCATGCTAAACGTGTTACAATCATGCCAAAAGATATTCAATTGGCTCGACGCATCCGTGGTGAACGTGCTTAAGTACATCTACATACAGAAATATTTTATAA